>LS990922.1:20603524-21213524 GCA_900464855.2 Musa schizocarpa | reverse complement strand
TTCCTGGCTGCCCAAGCTCACCTTGCAGCTTGGATTTCCTAACTATAGAGGTAACCTTGGGGGGTAGGGATCCCTAGCAGCCCAAGGCAATCCTACGGCCAAGGTTTCCTAGCCACATGGGGCCCCCCAAGGTAGGGTACCCCAAAGGGTTACAAAATAATTAATTGAATAGTTTAATTAATTATTATTATTATTATCTAGTAGTCCTAATAATGATGTACACATGTAATATGTGATGTGGACGGATGATCATGGACCGTATAATGCGATGTATGTGTGTATTATGATTATTATTATTATTGGGGATTGCAAGCCTCTATTTTTTCTCATTTATTGTTAGGCCTGCATACCTTTGACTATGTTGTAATTACATGAGAAGGTATAGTGGGAGCGTGGAAACGATAGCGGGACCCATGAGGTCAAGTCGGACGATTGTGACGCTTGGAGATATGCCGAGATGCCGACGAAAATGACAAGGATGAGATGCATGATCACAAGGCATGGAGATGCGCCGAAGCACAATAAATCATGATGTGAGTGATTAGGCCCATTGGCTTGGGCCTGATCACATTAGGCTTTGGTCCATGATCATCTGGTGTGATTGCTCATGTGATGTGGGATTGCTTATACACCTACTAGATATATGTATATATATATATATATATATATATATATATATATATATATATATATATATATATATATATATATATATGTGTGTGTGTGACACGTCATAGGAAACTGAATCAAAATTCACTTTCTCAATAATATTAATTCAGTAAACATGAGGCAATTAGATTGACCCATATGACCTTCTATCATTATAGGGAGAAATCGATTCCTGATGTATGTTAAGTTGGTCATGTCCCTTTAAGCTCACCTATATCATAATTTGATATCTTACCTACAACATAGAGATGTCAGCAGTGACCAGAGGATGTGATATGCTTGGTCGAGTCCCTCGAGGGCATATCATCGAATTAGACTCATCTTGTAACGATGGTGATGACTTAACCAAACATTATGGTTGGTCGAATCCCTTAAGGCCATAGTGGTTCAAAGGCCAAATAAGACAGGAATCACAAAGGGTTATAATCGATAAGAGTTGCCTGCCTTTTTAGGCTTAGTATTATTGGTCGAGTCCCACAAGATAACATTAAGATATCGATTGGATCTTAATCCCCACAAGAGATTCGCCGAGAGTCTCCGATTCAAATACCGGAGGAAGTTGTGTGTTTCGTAAGAAAATAGTGGGCATAGATTAAGACAGAAGTCCTTATCTTGATTTTTTACCTTTTATTAAATATATATGTTATTTATTTATGCTACATGTTTATTTTTAGAAAATATCGCTATCAAATCTCTTACGTGGCATACTTGATGTCAATCATCTCATTGGTCCAAATTATACAGATTGGCTCCGCAACCTGAGAATCGTTCTTACAGAGGAGAAGATCGTGTACATTCTTGATACAGTGATGCGTACACCCGATGAAGGGGCAAGCAAAAATGAGATCGCTCACTACATGAAATATATAGATGACTCCACTCTTGCTTGTCGTTACATGTTGGGCTCCATGACTCCTAAGTTATAAAGACAACATAAGAAATGGATGTCAGATCTATTCTTCTGCATCTCAACAAATGATTTAAGAAACAAGGAAGGACTCAGCGATATGAGATATCCAATACTCTCTTTTATGCCAAGATTGCTAGTCATAGGTGCTTGCAACTCAATCACGTGAGTCATGGCACGTGTGATATATGTACATATATATATATATATATATATATATATATATATATATATATATATATATATATATATATATATATATATATATATATATATATATATATTAGTTGTCCGTGGATCTATGCAATGGGAATCAGATCGTGATGAGATCATGATAATAAGACTGATTCGCCTTCAATCACAAACCCTAAATAATCTCAATCATAGTTTACTTAAGAGGGACATCGAGATAACTGAACATACTAATGTACTATATACTCGTCCAAATGATGGAAACGGTTAGTCTCGTAGCTACTCGTGTGGGGACACTAAGGATATAGTACTAGTTCTCATTGGAGAATGAGTTCACTAAATGATCTACACATGCAATATTGGATGGTTAATCATGTCTTATTGTCGAACAGCAATTTCGTCGTTCCAATGGTGTATCTAGTCCTTAGACTTGGGATACCAAGGATATCCTGTATGAGTGCTCCACTCTTTGATACCATACTTATGGATCTAGAAGTTCAGATCTAGTTCAGCTAGTTATCGGGAGTGGCAACCAACCTTACGAGAGTTATTGAGTATCAATAAAGGATCATCTACTCCCGGTGTCATGAGCGGAATATCTCATGTGTTCTTGCTCAGACAAATCCCTAGCTAGGGTCATTCGGATTGAGAGAAAAAGAGTTCTACAGGAGAATCTGATTAGAGCGAGACTTGAGTAGAAACTGTATGGGCCTGATAGCACCATGCCCGATATATGGTCTTTGAGATATTAGATGTATAGGGGATTATAAATATATGATAACTAAGGATAGACAGGTCCAATGAATTGATTATCTTGTATCATCTACGGATTATGGCGTAATGGCCTATTACGTCCGTAGTCGATGAATTGAGTGAATTATTATGAGGATAATAATTCACTAAGCTAGAAGGAGTTCTGATAGGTATGATTCACGGCCAGCTCGATATTAGGCCTAAAGGGTCATAAACATATTGTAGGTGTTACGATGAGTAGAGGTTCGGATATAAGATATCCGCTAGAGCCTCTATCTTACTAAATATCCAATTAAGCCCCTCAATTATTGGATCCTATTGATGAGATCCAATAAGAGCTAATGAGAGATTATTGGGTAGAGACCCACTAATCTTAGAGGGTTGGGTAGTTGGATGGAGATTCAATACCTAATATGGTAGGATCCATTAAGGTTAAGTTGACAAGGAGCCTCTATAAATAAGAGGGAAACAAAGGGCCATGGGCTAGGTTTTTTTTTACTACCACCTCCTATTCTCCTCTCTCTCTCTCTCTCTCTCTCTCTCTCCCTCTCCTCCGCCTATTCTCCTCTCTCCATCTCCTCTTATTCTCCTCTCTCCCTCTCCTCCTCCATATATCAGGAATATAAGTGTGTCCTAGAGAAAATGAGATGAGGTGAACTATGCATACATGTGGCATTGTAGACTATGTCATATCCATAAGGGAAGAATTAAAAAGTTGCTAAAAGATATATACCTAAATCCATTCGACTATGAGTCATATGCAACTTGCGAGCCTTGCCATCATAAAAGACTCACCAACTCTTTATTTAGTGGAACTAGAGAGATAGCCATTGAGTTACTAGAACTCATACATAGTGATGTATGTGGTCCCATGTCAACTCAGGCTATAGGTGGTTACTCCTACTTTATTACTTTATCGATAATTTCTCTAGGTATGGGCACAAGTACTTGATGAAATATAATTCTGAAGCCTTTAAGAAATCCAAGGAGTATAAGAATGAAGTGGAGAACTATACTAAAAAGAGTATCAAGACTCTTCGATCGGATCGAGGAGGGGAGTATAGAGTTCACCTAGTTCCTCAAGAACTATGTGATTCTATCCTAATAGGCAACACCTTATACACCTCAGCTAAATGGTGTATTCGAAAGGAGGAATGGTACTAGGGGGGGGTGATTTAGTGCTATCGTAAACTTTCGACGATTTTGAAGAAATACATTCAATAAAGCCCATAACGGAGATACATTTAAATTTAAAAACGTTCTTAAGAATGCAAGCAAATGTAGTAGACAATTAAAAAAGAAGGCAATAATGGTGAACAGCAAAAGAAAAGAGCACACCAGATTTATAGTGGTTCAATTGTCGTGACCTACGTCCACTCTCAATTCCTCCTCTATCAAGACCACCAGCTTCTACTATTGATCTTCTTTCAATAAGTGAAGATCAACTACCCTCTTACAACTCTTTCTCCCTTTCACAAGTTTAGGAGATAACCTTTATAAGTCTCACACCTCTTTTAGAATGATCACAAATCTTAAGAAAGAGGAGGAGGACACCTGGCACTTTTTCAAGACTTTTACAACTCAGAACCTCAAGGCTTTTGTTCACTTTTCATGCTTTTTCAAGTACGAAAGTGTGGGGTATTTATAGGCCCCAAATGGCTTCAAAATAGAGCCAAAAAGTATCTCATCCTAGGTTTCTAGGGTACTGACAATACCAACGCCTACTCCCTTGACAATTGGCGGTACTACCACTATTCTGAGTAGTACGATCACCTAATAGAGCCTCGAAGACTGGGCTCTGGTGGTACCACTATCTAATGGGGTGGTACCATTGCCTAATAGTATTAATTGTCAGTGGTACCACCGCCAATTTTGGACGATACCACCACCCAAACATGTTCTGGGAGGCCGAGCCTCAAGCAGTTCCACTACCAGCCCTAGCAATACACCACATGATGTAGCTCTAGGTTACCAAATGGGCCAAATAGTAGGCCCAATTTTGCCTTAATTTGGGCCCAATTGGCCCCTAATGGAGTTAGTAGGGTTACACCCAAATCTAACTCAAATTACAATCTAACTATGATGATTAAGACAAATAATGACAAAATAAGAAGCTAAGTTATCCAGCATATCATTTATTCATCCGAACTTCTGACGAACTTCTAGCAAATTTCCAACAAACTTCTGATGCATCATCTGAAACTTTAGTGTATTGCCCGATCTATTGGCTTGTTGACTCCCACAACGTTCGATTTTGGCGCAATGTCTGATTTTTTTGGTCTGAGACCCGATCTTTGACACCAACCCAACTTTTGATTCTATTGCTTTAATTATTTTACCTTTTTATAATCGTAGTTAGTCTTGCATCACTTTTCTCAAAACATGGATTAGATCATAAATTCATCAATTAATTTCATCATCGAAATCTGAGATTCAACAATCTCCCCCTTTTTTATGATGATAACTAATTGATGATAAAGTTAACCTTAACTCCCCCTATCTATATGCCATATCGAAATAAGGCAAACTTAAATTCAAAAGGAATAATAACCTTTGAATTCAAGTGAAGCAGTTTTGATCATATGCAATATATCATTTCAAAATTTCATACATTGTGCGTCATCATTTAAACATAGTTTCAAATCATCAAAGTATAACATACACAATTACAACTTATCATCACTTATAACATGCATGATACCAAAACAATTCATCATCACTTTAGGCATAGCATCCGTGATATCAAAACTTTAAAATTTTTAAATCATTCATCACTACTTCTCTCCCTTTGTCATCAACAAAAAAGGAGAAAAATACAACTAACAATTTTTAAAACATGCAAGCTAGCAATTTTGCAATTTTTACATCACTTTAGAATATGCAAGCTTGCAAGTATTAGAGATATGAAAGTTAACAATATTTGCTTCTAGTTGAAATGTGCAAGCTAGTAATTATTGCTTCTCTTTTGATATGTGTATGTTTGCAAGTTTTGCTTCTTGAGATGGGCAAGCTAACCCTTTTGGTTCTCTTGAGATGTGCAAGATGGCACTTCTCTTTCTCCCCTTTGTCATTATAAAAAAGAAGAAGAGGAGAATAATTTAATGGTGCAAAAATTTCAATCATCACATGAATATGAAATATCATGTTATGAATCAGAAATATTATGAATCATTTTGATAAGTCTTCTTTTGTAAAAAGTGAAAATACTCAAGTCATGAAAACTCAAGAGAATTATAGGAAATCAATTGTGCAAAAATTTCAACCACCATATGAATGAAAGAAAGATCAAGTCATGAATCCAAAAATCCATGAATCAAAGCTCTACTTTTACAATTAGAAAGAGGAAGGATTCATGATCATCACACGAAAAATAAAAGATCAAGTTGTGAATACCAAAAGTCCATGAATCAAATCTCTTTTTTTGTAAATAGCAAGAAGAATGAATGATAGGAAATGATCTCAATTTAAAAAGAAATTTCAAGTTACAAAAAGTCAAGAAATTTGAAATATGTATAAAAGGAATTCATGCATTAGGAAGATTTAACATGCCTAATTCTCTTCTGATAAAATCATATTGTTCCTCATTTAGTGGTTTTGTAAAATTATCAGCTAATTAATATTTTTATCAATAAATTCTACATATATATCATGGTTATTAATATGATCTCTGATAAAATGATGCCTAATATCAATATGTTTAGTTCTCGAGTGTTGAATAGGATTTTTTGTTAAACAAATAACACAAGTATTATTACATTTTATAGGATATTTTTTAAATAAATTTTATAATCTTTTAAAGTGTTTTTTATTCAAATAACTTGTGCACAACATGCACCTATTGCAATAAATTCAGCCGTGGCTATAGAGAATGTAACCGAATTTTGTTTCTTGGAAGACCAAGAAACAAATGAATGACCTAACAGTTGACATGTTTCAGATATAAATTTTTTATCTATTCAACATCCACTAAAGTTAGCATAAGCATAAGCAATTAATTTAAAATTTTTACAATTTGGATACCTTAATCCTAGATTATGAGTTCCTTTTAAATATCTAAAAAATCTCTTAGTAGCATTTAGGTGAGATTGCTTAGGATTAGATTAAAATCTAGCACATAGTCCAATACTAAACATAATATCAGGTCTAGTTGCTATGAGGTATAGTAAACTACTTATCATACCCCTATAAGTCTTTTGATCGAAACATTCTCCATATATATCCATATCTAATTTTATAGTAGTGCTAATTGGTGTATTAATAGCCTTTGTACTATTTGTTAGGATCAAGAGCACTAAGAAGAGGGGGGTGAATTAGTACAGCGGAAAACTTTCGATGATTAAAACTGCGTTCATACGATAAGAGCGATTTCGGTAGAAAAGCCGATTCGTAAATCATTTTAACTTGTGATCAATCAAGATGCAGTTAAAGCAAGTCTATGAAGGCAGTTTGCAGTTATGATGGAAATTAGAATGTAAGCATAAACTAAAATATGATGTTCGTACGATAAAACTGATTTACGTCTAAACGTCGATTCGAAAAATACTAAACTTTGAAACACGATCGTAAATGCACAGAAGGCAGTAAGCTATTGAGGAGGTTTGCAGTAAAGATAATATGCTTAAAGTAAATGCAAACCAAGATTTAGAGTGGTTCGGTCAATCTTGACCTACATCCACTTTTGGCTTCCTCCACCGACGTCCACTAGAGGCCTTCCTTCAATAGGCAAAGGCCAACCACCTTTTTACAGTTTCACTCCTTTTGATGGGCTTAGGAGACAACCCTTACAGAATTTTATTTCCTCTCTTGACAGATCAAAACTTGGAAGAAAAGAGGAAGGAGAACTTTTAACTTATACAACACTTTTGAGCTCTAAAAATCACAGAGTAAGATTAGGATTTCGGTGGTTTTTGGCTGCTCTTTCATTGCTGAAAGGGTGGGGTATTTATAGGCCCCAACCCAGTTTGAATTCTGAGCTCAAAACTGTCAATTCCCGGAATTCCAGGGTCTGGCGGTTGCATCGCCTGACTGGGGCGGTTGCATCGCCTAGCAGAGGTCGAAGACAGAGCCTTTGGGCGATGTCACCACTTGTCAGGGGTGGTTGCACCTCCTGCCAGAGCTCAGAGACCGAGCTCAGGCGGTGCCACCGCTTGACTGGGGCGGTTGCACCGCCTACCCAGAGCCCGGAGACCGAGCTCAGGCGGTTGCACCTCTATCAGAGGCGGTTGCACCGCCCAACTAGAGCTCGGAGACTGAGCCCTGGGCAGTGCCACCGTCGACCCAGGCGGTGCCACCTCTGGCCAAGTAATCTGGGTCCGAATGGGCTGATCCATTCGGCCCAATTTGGGTCTGTCAAGAGCCCAATCGCCCCAAGATTAAGTTAATGGGATCATCTCCCATTTCTAACTTAATCATCGTGCTAACTACGAATTTCTTAAGACATTTACTACAACTTGCTCCGGTGCGTCAATCGCTTCTTCCGGCGAGCTTTCGTCGATCATCCGATGAACCCTCAGTGATGCTCCTGCGGACTTCCGGCAAACTCCTGGACTTGCGACAATCCACTTAGCAAGTTCCGACGAGCTTCATTGGCAAGCTCCTGGACTTCTCGGATTTGTTCCCGTAGAACCTCCGACGACTGTCCAAACTTCCGTCGAATTCTCGAACCCCCAACGTGATCATAGTCTTGACTCCGGCGCAACTCCTACTACATGTCTTATTTTCATCGTAGTTAATCCTGCACACTTATCTCAACATATAGATTAGATAACAAATGACAATTGACGTCATCATCAAAATCCGAGATTCAACAATCTCCCCCTTTTTGATGATGACAATCAACTGATAACGGAGTTAACCTTAACTCCTCCCCCTATCTATGTGTCATAATTGAGATAAGTCATTCTTGAATTCAAAGCCTTTGAATTCAAGAGACATATTGATAAGTTAAAATCATTTAACCTTATCAATACTCCCATCATGATTCCCATCATGATGTATCTCTATGAAAGTGATGTATGATGTCAAGGCTTGACATCCATTTTCAAATTTCAAATGTGAATGACGGTAATGATAGCAATTCATCATATGGTAAGATATCAACATGTAAAATTTCGAAGTAAGATTTTGATATCTTAACATGATGCACACATTTCAAGTATTTTAGCAATCATAGCATTTCATCACATGGTAAGAATGATGTATTCATGAAATCCGATAGGAACTGAAAATTTAATTTAACACTTTCATGCAATCGAATAAGACTATACAATCATGAAGACATGCTTATTGTTATGGAAATTTTTGTATTAATTTCCAACATGTTATTTTAGGCATGTAATGGCAATTAAGTGATTTGATCATTCAATCAATAAAGTCCAAATAATAATTTTAACAAGTTTATGCATTCGGACACATCAACATTCCTAATTCTCTTCTTATGAAATCAAATTGTTCTTCACTTAGAGGTTTTGTAAAAATATCAGCTAGTTGATGCTTAGTATCTATGAACTCTATGATTACATCATGATTAGTAACATGATCTCGTATAAAGTGATGTCTAATATCAATATGATTTGTTCTTGAGTGTTGAATGGGATTCTTTGTTAAACATATTGCACTTGTGTTATCACATTTAATGGGAATGTTTTTAAGATAGACTTTATAATCTTCTAAGGTATTTTTCATCCACACAACTTGTGCACAGCATGCACTAGCTACAATATATTCAGCTTCGGTTGTTGATAGTGCAATAGAGTTTTGTTTCTTAGATAACCAGGAAACAAGAGAATGTCCCAAAAATTGACATGTTCCTGATGTGCTTTTTCTATCTAGTCTACACCCAGAAAAATCCGCATCAGCATAAGCAATTAACTCAAAATTTTCGGATTTTGGATACCATAATCCTAGATTTGTGGTACCTTTAAGATATCTAAGTATTCTTTTAACCGCTTTGAGATGAGATATCTTAGGGTTCGATTGAAACATAGCATAAAGTCCTACATTGAACATGATATCTGGTCTAGTTGCAGTGAGGTAAAGTAAACTTCCTATTATACCCCTATAAGTTTTTTGATCGAAGCTTTCTCCACTCTCATCAACTTCTAACTTAGTGGAGGTGCTCATAGGGGTGTTAATAGCTTTTGAGCTATCCATATTAAATCTTTTCAATAGATCTAAAGCATATTTAGTTTGACTAATAAAGATGTCATTGCTTAGTTGCTTAATTTGTAAGCCTAAGAAAAAGGTTAATTCTCCCATCAAACTCATTTCAAATTCAAGACTCATGGTTTTAGCAAAAGATTCACAAAAAGATTCATTCGTAGAACCGAAGATAATATCATCAACATAAATCTGAACAATGAGAAAATTATTTTCAAAATTCATGATAAACAATGTAGTATCAACCTTGCCTTTTGTGAAATTATTTTTAATAAGAAAAGAACTAAGTCTCTCATACCAAGCCCTAGGGGCTTGTTTTAAACCATAGAGAACTTTAGTTAATTTAAACACATGATTAGGGAGGCTGTTATTTTCAAATCCAGGAGGTTGTTCAACATAAACTTCTTCGGAAATAAAGCCGTTAAGAAAAGCGCTTTTAACATCCATTTGAAACAACTTAAAATTATTACTACTAGCATAGGCAAGGAGCATCCTTATGGCTTCTAATCGAGCCACAGGAGCGAAGGTTTCTTTGTAATCGATACCTTCTTCTTGGTTGAAACCTTTGGCCACTAATCTAGCCTTGTTTCTAACCATGATACCATATTCATCTTGCTTGTTTCTAAAGACCCATTTAGTACCAATAACTAAATGGTCATTTGGCCTAGGAATAAGCTTCCATACCTCATTTCTCTCATATTGTTTTAATTCATCTTGCATTCCGATAATCCATAAATCATCTTTTATGGCTTCGTCAATACATTTAGGTTCAATTTGGGAGAGAAAAGCGACGTTGGCACAAAAATTTTTAAGAGAAGAACGTGTCTGAACCCCCTTTGATGTGTCTCCTAAGATTAGCTCCTTAGGATGAGCATCTACATACTTCCAATCCGTGGGTAAGGATGTTTCAGAAGTGGATGCATCCAAGTTGCTAGTTGGAGAAGGGGTTTCATTTAAATTTAAAGAAACAAAGTTAACATCATCATCAAAATCGTTTTTCTTGATTTCGGAAATCTCATTGAAAATAACATGAATGGATTCTTCAATAATTAAAGTTCTTTTATTGAAGATACGAAAAGCTTTAGAAACTGAAGAATAACCAAGAAAAATTCCTTCATCGGATTTAGCATCAAATTTTCCTAAGGCCTCTTTTTCATTCAAGATGAAACACTTACACCCAAAAACTTTCAAATATGAAACATTAGGTTTTTTATTGTTCCACAACTCATAGGGAGTTTTGGTGAGTAGGGGTCTTACTAGAACTCTATTCAAAATATAGCATGTTGTGTTTACGGTTTCGGCCCAAAAATATTTGGGTAGGCTATGTTCATTCAACATGGTTCTTATAATTTCTAGTAAGTTTCTATTTTTTCTTTCTACTACTCCATTTTGTTGAGGATTTCTTGGAGTAGAAAAGTTGTGGTTGTATCCATTAAGTTGACAAAATTCTTAGAAATCATGATTTTGAAATTCACCACCGTGATCACTTCTAATTGATGAAATCATAGAACCCTTTTCATTTTGAACAAGTTTACAAAACCTGTTAAAATATCTAAAGCATTCATTTTTGTGTTTTAAGAAGTAAGTCCATGTGTATCTGCTATAGTAATCTACAATGACGAAGATATATTTGCTACCTCCTAGGCTTGATGTAGAGATTGGTCCGAACAAGTCCATATGGATCAATTGCAAGGGTCTAGAGGTGCTTATTTGATTCTTAGATTTGAAACTACCCTTAATTTGTTTACCAAATTGACAAGCATCACATACATTATCTTTAATGAACTTGATATGAGGAATTCCTCTTACAAGTTCTTTGGATGATACTTGAGCGATTAGTTTCATGCTAGTGTAACCTAATCTTCTATGTCATAGCCAAGCATCCTCATTTAAAACCGAGAAACACATTTCATTACACAAATCATTAATGTCAATGGTGTATACATTATTTTGTTTTAATGCAATCATAGATATGTTGTTGTGTGGTTTTTCAATGATACAAGCATTAGATTCGAATTTGACAATATATCCTTTATCAAATAATTGACTAATAATCAAGAGGTTATGTTTTAAACTATCAACTAACAAAACATCTTCAATAAAGAAGTTGGATTTGTTACCTATAGTTCCTTTGCCAATGATATTACCCTTGTTGTTATCTCCGAAGGTGACATAGCCTTCGTCTATGCTAGTGAGCTTAGAGAATTGAGATGGATCTCCGGTCATATGCCTTGAGCATCCACTATCAAGGTACCATCTCTTGCTCCTAGCTTATGATGGTATATGTCTCTACAAGAAAGGATAATTTTTAGGTACCCATTTACTTTTGGGTGCCTCAAAAACTGATCTACATTGTTTATCATGTTGCATGGAGTTTATCATAGTTCCTTTAGGAACCCAAATTAATTTGTTCAGACTAATTTTCTTGAATGGACAATATTGCATTTTGTGTCCATGTTTGCAACAAAAGTTGCATTTGCTTTAGTGTCGAACATGTAGAATGGGGCCTTTTATGAAGTTGGTTGAATTTTGGTGAGGATTTCTCACAAATTCGATTCCACTTCTTTTGGGAACGTGACCCTTGTTTGTAAGATCATGTTCAAAGACTTGCTACCAACCTCGAATTTCTTCAAGGTGTCCTTAAGTAGCAAGTTTTCCTTTTGGATAGTTTCTAGATCATGGCATTTTATACAAAAACCTAAACTATCATAATATTCAGTTTTTAACTTATCGAAATTACAAGTAAGACTATCATGCTCCTTTTTTAGCAATTTGTATTTTCTACTAATAATCTTGCATTCATCAAATAAGTCATGGAAGGCATTTAATAACTCATCAAATGATAAATCTGCATCAATTAAATTTGTTACCTCCTCTCCGATAGCCATTAAGGCATAATAAGTAACTTGCTCGGTATTGGACTCCTCTTCTTCGGATGCGCTCGAGTCATCCCACGTTGCTTTGAGCGCCTTTTTCTTTGATGTTCTCTTCTTGGCTTGGGGACAATCACTTTTGTAGTGTCCTGGCTTTTTGCCCTCGTAGCAAATAACTTGGTCCTTTTTGGGTTCAAGTTTATTTTTTGTGTCATTTTTAAACTTGTTTCTCTTAATGAATTTTTTGAATTTCCTTGTTAGAAGTGCCAAGTCATCGTCATAGTCCTCATCACTTGAGTTTTCTCTCAAGTGGTCATCTAAAGTTCTAAGTGTCATATCCTTCCTGTTCTTTGGAAGGATGTCTTCTTGCTCTTCATGAGCCTTGCATGTCATTTCATATGTCATTATTGACCCGATTAGTTCTTCAAGAGGGAAGTTGTTTAAATCTTTAGACTCTTCAATAGCAGTGACTTTAGGGTCCGAACTCTTAGGAAGGGATCTTAGAATCTTATTTAAGAGCTCAAAATCCGAAAAACTTTTGCCGAGTCCTTTTAGACCATTGATGACATCCGTGAAACGGGTGTACATGTCACCAATAGTCTCGCTCGGTTTCATTTGGAAAAGTTCGAAAGAGTGTATCAAAAGATTGATTTTTGACTCTTTCACTCTACTTGTGCCTTCGTGAGTCACTTCGAGTGTATGCCAAATATCAAACGCATTTTCACAAACCGAAACATGATTAAACTCATTTTTAACAAGCGCACAAAATAAGGCATTCATAGCCTTTGCATTAAGAGCAAAAGTCTTCTTCTCCAATTCATTCCAATCGATCATTGGAAGAGAAGACTTCGAAAATCTATTTTCGACAAGATTCCAAAGTTCAAAATCCATTGAAATAAGGAAGATCCTCGTTCGGGTCTTCCAATTGGTGTAGTCCGTCCCATTGAACATGGGTGGACGTGTAATAGAATGGCCCTCTTGGTTTTCGGTATATGCCATCTCTCTTGGGTTTTAATCTATTTGAGAGTTAACCCCGCTCTGATACCAATTGTTAGGATCAAGAGCACTAAGAGGGCGGGGTGAATTAGTGCAGCAGAAAACTTTCGACGATTAAAACTACGTTCGTACGATAAGAGCGATTTCGGTAGAAAAGCCGATTCGTAAATCACTTTAACTTGTGATCAAGAAAAATGCAGTTAAAGCAAGTCTATGAAGGCAGTTTGCAGTTATGATGGAAATTAGAATGTAAGCGTAAACTGAAATATGATGTTCGTACGATAAAACTGATTTACGTCTAAACGCCGATTCGGAAAATACTGAACTTTGAAACACGATCATAAAAATGCAGAAGACAGTAAGCTATTGAGGAGGTTTGCAGTAAAGATAATATGCTCAAAGTAAATGCAAACCGAGATTTAGAGTGGTTCGGTCAATCTTGACCTACATCCACTTTTGGCTTCCTCTACCGACGAGGTCACTGACGTCCACTAGAGGCCTTCCTTCAATAGGCGAAGGCCAACCACCTTTTTACAGTTTCACTCCTTTTGATGGGCTTAGGAGACAACCTTTACAGAATTTTGTTTCCTCTCTTGACAGATCAAAACTTGGAAGAAAAGAGGAAGGAGAACTTTTAACTCATACAACACTTTTGAGCTCTAAAAATCACAGAGTAAGATCAGGATTTCGATGGTTTTTTGTTGCTCTTTCATTGCTGAAAGGGTGGGGTATTTATAGGCCCGAACCCTGTTTGAATTCCGAGCTCAAAACTGTCAATTTTTGGAATTCCGGGGTCTGGCAGTTGCACCGCCTGACTGGGGCGGTTGCACAACCTGGCAGAGCTCGAAGACTGAGCCTCTGGCGGTGTCACCTCTTGTCAGGGGCGATTGCACCTCCTGCCAGAGCTCGGAGACCGAGCTCAGGCGGTGCCACTACCTAACTGGGGCGGTTGCACCGCCCAGCCAGGGCTCTGAGACTGAGCCCTGGGCGGTGCCACCGCCGACCCAAGCGGTGCCACCTCTGGCCAAGTAATCTGGGTCTAAATGGGCTGATCCATTCGACCCAATTGGGTCTGTCAAGGGCCCAATTGCCCCAAGATTAAGTTAATGGGATCACCTCCCATTTCTAACTTAATCATCATGCTAACTACGAATTTCTTAAGACATTCACTGCAACTTGCTCCGGTGCGTCAATCGCTTCTTCCGGCGAGTTTTCGTTGATCATCCGATGAACCCTTAGTGATGCTCTTGTGGACTTCTGGCAAACTCCTGGACTTGCGACGATCCACTTGGCAAGTTCCGACGAGCTTCTTTGGCAAGCTCCTGGACTTCTCGGATTTGTCCCCGTAGAACCTCCGACGACCGTTCGAACTTCCGTCGAATTCTCGAACCCCCAACGTGATCATAGTCTTGACACCAGCGCAACTCCTACTACATGTCTTACTTTCATCGTAGTTAATCCTGCACACTTATCTCAATATATGGATTAGATAACAAATGACAATTGACATCATCATCAAAATCCGAGATTCAACACTATCCATATTAAATTATTTTAATAGATCTAAAGCATACTTAGTTAAACTAATAAAAGTTTCATTACTGAGTTTTTTGATTTGTATAAGAAAAAAGTTAATTCCCTCATTATACTCATTCTTGGCTCATACTTTTGGCAAAAGATTCACATAAAGACTCATTTGTAGAACCAAAAATCATATCATTAATGTAAATTTGAACAATAAAAATATTATTTTTAAAATATTTAATAAACAATATAGTATTAATCTTGCCTTTCGTGAAATCATTCTTAATTAGAAAATAACTAAGTCTCTCATAATAAGCTCTAGGGGCTTGTTTCAATCCATAAAGAGCCTTAGATAACTTAAAAACTTGATTCAAAAAAATAGCATTCTTAAATCTGAGTGGTTGTTCAACATAAACTTCTTCGGAAATATAGTCATTAAGAAAAATACTTTTAACATCCATTTGAAATGGCTTAAAATTATTTTAACTAGCATAGGTAAGGAGTATCCTTATGGCTTCTAATCTTGCCACAAGAGTGAAGGTTTCTTCATAATTGATACTTTCTTCTTAGTTGAAACATTTGGCCACTAATCTAGCCTTGTTTCCAACTATGATACCAAGTTCACTTTGCTTGTTTCTAAAGACTCATTTAGTGCCAATTACAAGATTATCACTAGGTCTAGGAACCTGCTTCCACACCTCATTTCTCTTAAATTGATTTAACTCATCATGTATTGCAAAAACTTATGATACATCTTTTAGAGCATTGTCAATGTATTTTGGTCCAATTTGAGACAAAAAGACCGAATTCACACAAAAATTTTTAAAAGAAGAACGAATTTGAACACCTTTTGATGTATCTTTAATGATTAGCTCCTTTGGATGAGCATCTACATACTTTCATTCCTTAGATAAGGATTTTTTGGAAGTAGATGCCAAGTAGCTAGGAAGAGGAGAATTTTCATTCAAATTCAAAGTGTCAAAATCAAAATCATCATCAAAATCATTTTTCTAAAATTTAGAAACCTCTTTAAAAACAACATTGATAGATTTTTCAATAACTAAAGTCCTTTTATTAAAAACACAAAAAGCTTTATAAATGGAGGAATATCTAAGAAAGATGCCTTCATCAGATTTTACATCAAATTTTCCTAAGACATTCTTTTTATTTAAAATAAAATATTTATAACTAAAAACTTTAAAATATGAAATGTTGAGTCTTTTATTGTTCCACAATTCATAAGGAGTTTTGGAAAGTAATGTTCTTACAAGAGCCCAAAAATATTTTGATAGGCTATGTTCATTAAGTATGGTTCTAGCCATTTCTTGTAAACTCTTTTTTTTTTCTCTTAACAACTCTATTTTATTGAGGGTTTCTTGGAGTAAAGAAGTTATAATTATACCCATTTAAATCATAAAAACTTTTAAAATCATGGTTTTGAAATTCACCATCATGATCATTCAAATAGAGGAAATCATAAAACCCTTTTCATTTTAAACTAGTATACAAAATTTTGAAAAATATTGAAAGCAATCACTTTTATATGTCAAGCAGTATGTCCAAGTATAAAAAATCTACTATAATCATCAACTATCACAAAAACATATTTACTACCTCGTAGAATTGTGATATCAATAGGTCCAAATAAATCCATATGGATTAATTATAGTGTAGTGGTCGAGAGGTGCTTATTTGATTTTTAGATTTCAAGCTACTCTTTATTTGTTTACCTAGTTGGTATGCATCACAAACTTTATTTTTGATAAATTTAATGCGAGGCATTACTTTTACGAGTGCATTGTAATTTATGAAATTAGTTTTATGCTAACACGACCTAGTCTCCTATGCCAAAGCTATGCATCATCGTTTAAAGCCGAAAAGCACGTTTCATCAAAAAATCATTAATATCAATAGTATCCATATTATTATTTCTTAACGAAATTATATATCTATTTTTGTGTGGTATTTTATTATGCAAGCATTAGATTCAAATTTGATGAAATATCTTTTATCACGCAATTGACTAATGCTTAATAGATTATGTTTTAAACTATCTACTAATAACACATCTTCAATCAAGATATTTGACTTGTTACTTATGGTTTCTTTGTAAATAATTTTTCCTTTGTTGTTGTCTCTGAAGGTGACATATTCTTCGACTTGGCTAGTGAGCTTAGAAAAGTATGTTAGATCTCCGGTCATGTGCCTTAAGTATCCATTATCAAGGTATTATCTCTTGCTTCTAGCTTTTAATTGTAAACACATCTACAAGAAATGGGGTTTTCTTTTATATACCTATTTAACTTTGGGTCCCTATAAATAGATCTACCTATCTTGACTATTGGCATTGGGTTGTTTATGGTTTCTTTAGGAACCCAAACTAATTTGTGTGAGCTATATTTTTTAAATAAATATTTATAAGCAAAATATCCACATCTATCATAAAAATTATATTTATTTTCATAGGAAACATGTAATGTGGGTCCTTTAACAAATAAAGTTAGTTTTCATTAAGTTTTACTACTCACAAAATCGATTCCTACTTTTCTATGTACATGACCTTTATTAGCAATGACCACGTTTAAAAATTTATTTCATATTTTTCTAAAGTTTGTTGTAATACTACATTTTCCTTCTTAAGTGAATCTAACTCTTCACACTTAGTGCAAGGAGTTAACAAGCATTTATCATACTCATTTTTTAAAATTTTAAATTCATTAGAAAGAGAAGTATGATCCTTTTTTAATAATTTATATTTTTTATTAACTAATTTACATTCATCAAATAAATCATGAAAAGCATTAAGTAATTCATCGTAAGGTAAATGAGTTTCAGTTAAGTCGCATACCTTGTCATTGAGAGCCATTAGTGCGTAATTCACTACCTCGCCTTCATTTGTTTGCTCCTCATCTTGGGATGAGCTCGATTCATCCCAAGTCACCTTGAGTATTTTCTTATTCTTTAGTAACTTCTTATTCTTCAGTTGAGGACGTTCGCTTTTAAAGTATCCCGACTTCTTGCATTCATAGTTGATGATTGTGTCCTTTTTTAGTTTGCCTTTATTCTTAGTATCTTATTTTATAAAATTTATTTTGTTTCTTTTTATGATTTTTTTAAATTTTCCTGTTAGAAGTGTCAAGTCCTCATCATTACTTGAGCTTTTGCTCGAGTGGTCTACTTTAGTTTTAAGTGTCATATCCTTTCTGTTCTTTAGAAAGTTATTCTCATATTCATCATGTGCCTTGCATGTCATGTCATAGGTCCTTAAAGGCCCGATAAGTTCTTCAAGTGGAAAATTGTTCAAGTCTTTTGCTTCTTATATTGTCGTTACCTTTGGATCCCAACTTTTTGAAAGAGATCTTAGTATTTTATATACAAGTTCAAGGTTAGAAAAACTTTTATCAATTGCTTTTGAACCATTAATGACATCTATAAAATGGGTGTACATGTCTCTAATGGTTTCGCTTGGTTTCATTCGAAATAACTCAAAACTTTATGCACCAAAAGATTAATATTTGACCCTTTAACTCTACTTGTGCCTTTGTGTGTGACTTCGAGTGTGTGTCAAATATCATGTGCAGTTTCGTATATAGAAATATGATTAAATTCATTTTTATCTAAAGCACAAAATAAAACATTCATTACTTTAGTATTCAAAGAAAAAGTCTTCTTCTCTAAATCATTTTATTCGTTCATTGGTTTAGAAGATTTTTGAAACTCACTTTCAACAATATTCCATAAATCGAAATTCATGTAAAGCAAGAAAATTCTCATACAAGCTTTTCAATATGTGTAGTCTATCCCATTGAACATATGAGGACAAGTGATAGAGAGACCCTCTTGATTGCCAACAAAAACCACCTCTCTTGGGTGTTAAACCAAACGGAGAGAAACTTGGCTCTGATACCAACTATTATGATCATGAATGGCACTAAGAGGGGGTGAATTAGTGCTATCATAAACTTTGGATGATTTTAAAAAATTACATTCGACAAAACCCATAACGGAGATGCGTTTAAACTTAAAAACATTTGTAAGAGTGCAAGCAAAAGTAGTATATAGTTAAATAAGAAGGCAATGAAAGTAAATAGCAAAAGAAAAGAGCGTACTGGATTTATAATGGTTCGATCGTCGAGACCTACATCGACTCCTGATTCCTCGTCTGTCGAGGCCACTAGCTTCTACTATCGATCTTCTTTCAATGGGCGAAGATCAACTACCCTTTTATAACTCTTTCCCCTTTTCACAAGTTTAGGAGACAACTTGTATAAGTCTCATACCTCTCTTAGAATGATCATAACTCTTAAGGAAGAGAACACCTAGCACTTTTTCAAGACTTTTTCAACTCAGAATCTCAAATCTTTTGTTTACTTCTCTTAGAAAAGTGTGGGGTATTTATAGGCCCCAAATGGCTTCGAAAATGAAGCTAAAAAGTGTCTCATCCCGGGTTTCTAAGGTACTAGCGGTACCACTGCTAGTACTAGGCAGTACCACCACCTACTCCCCTGACAACTAGCGATACTACTACTAGTCTGAGCGGTCTGAACACCTGATAGAGCCTTAGAGACTAGGCTCTAGCAATACCATCGTCTAATAGTGTGGTACCACTACCTGATAGCATTAATTGTCGGTGGTACCACTACCCAAACAAGTTCTAGGAGGTTGAGCCTCGGGCGGTTCCATCACTAGCCCTATCAGTGCCACCGCCTAACGTGACTCTAGGTTACTGAATGGGCTAAATAGCTTTCCCAATTCAGCCTTAATTATGGCCCAATTGGCCCCTAATTAAGTTAGTAGGGTTACACCTAAACCTAACTCAAATTAAGATCTAACTATGATGATTAAGACTAAACAATTACAAAATAAAAAGCTAAGTTATCCAGCACATCATTTGTTGATATGAACTTTCGATGAACTTTTAGCAAATTTCCAATGAACTTCCAACACATCGTCTGAATCTTTGGCGTATCGCCCAATCTATCAACATATTGACTCCCACAACATCTGATCTTGGTGCAACATTTGATTCTTTCGGCCTAATGCCCGATCTTTGACTCTGACCCAATATCTGATTTGTTTACTTTAATTATTTTGCCTTTTCATAATCATAGTTAGTCTTGCATCACTTTTCTCAAAACATGGATTAAATCATAAATTCATCAATTGATTTCATCATCAAAATCTGAGATTCAACAGTGTAGTCCATGATGACTTTTGCCGACCTACCCATCTTATTCTAGGGATATGCTCTTAAGACCGTAGCTTACCTTCTAAACAGAGTTCCAACTAAATCATTAATGTCTACACCATATGAGATATGAAAAGGGAAGAAGCTCAATCTCAAAGTTGTTAAAATTTGGGGCTGCCTTGCCCACGTTAAAAGACATAACCCTAATAAGTTGGAATCCAAGATTGAGCGGTGCAAGTTTGTGGGATACCCCAAAGAAACTTTTAGGTACTATTTCTATCACCCTGAGGACCAAAAGGTCTTTGTGACCAAGAGAGCAGTATTCCTTTAGATAGAACACATTCTTGGTGGAGACAATGGGAGCATGATAGAGTTGAGCGAGGTTGGAGAACTTAGCTCAAGCACCATTCCATAGCCCTAGTCTGTTTAGGTACTCAGCACACAAGTTTCAACTTTACGTAGGTCTAGCAGAGTATCCCATCCTCCTGAGAGATATGTGAGACATATCAAAGGAGATGATATTGAGGATATTGATCCTAAGACTTATGAGGAGGCTATTACAAGTATAGAATCTGGGAAGTGGCATGAAGTCATGAATTCTAAGATCGATTCCATGTACTCCAATAAGGTTTGGAACCTAGTTGATATACCAGAGGGTATCGTACCCGTTGATTGCAAGTGGATCTTCAAGAAGAAGATTGTTAGGACCGAAATCGACACTAAGAGGGGGGGTGAATTAGTGCTATCGGAAAACTTCGATGATTTAGAAAATCTCATTCGATGAAACTCATATCAAAAATATGTTTAACTTGAAAATGTTCATAAGCATAGTGAGTAAGTAAATTAGTTTATAATGAAATGAAAATTAGAATAGAAATTATAAACTGATTTATAGTGCTTCAATCGTCGTGACCTACGTCCACTCCTAATTCCTCCTCCATCGAGGCCATCGGCTTCCACTATCGATCTTCTTTTAATGGGCAAAGATCAACTACCCTATTACAACTTTGTTCTCCTTTCCACAACATTAGGATATAACTTTTACAAGCCACTCACCCCTCTCTTAAATTGAAATCAACACTTAGAGCTAGAGGAGGGGAATTCTCACAAGATTACAATAGTATTTTCCCCAATTTTTGTTCTCAATTCATGTGTTAACCGAGCAAGGATGAGTGAGATATTTATAGGCCCTAAATGGATTTAAATTTAGAGCCAAAATGGTCTCATCCCAAGTCTTTGGGATACTAGCGGTACCACTACCAATACTAGGTGGTACCACTACTTGTTAATTTGATACTATCTTGGGTAGTACCACCGCCTGACAGTCTAGGAGATTATATCTAAGTGGTACCACCGCCTGATAGTCTGGGAGACTGTGTTTGGGCAGTACCACCACCCAGTCTGATAGTGCCACCGCCTGACCCTTCTATGGATGACTGAATGGGCCTTCTATTAAGCCCAAAATAGCCCCAACTTAGGCCAAATTGGCCCCTAATTGAGTTAGTAGGGTTCCTCCCAAAACTAGCCCAATTACAATCATAACTACTTCAATTTAGACATAATTGATTACAAACAGAATACTATGTTGTCCAACATGTCATTGGTTTATCCGGCGCTTCGTCCGATCCTTTTGGCACATCGTCCTCTCTTATAGTGTATTGCTCAATCGACATATTGACCTCCGCAACATTTGATCTCCTTGGTGCAATGTCCAATCTTTCTGGCCCGATGCCTAAACTCATAGCACAAAGTCCTTTTCCTGGTACATCGACAGATCCTAACATGTTCCACTCCGGCCCAACATTTGATTCTACTGCTTTAATCAATTTGTCTTTCCTTGATTGACACTAGTTCTGCATCACTCAAAACGTAGATTAGATCGTTAACTCATCAATTGATTTTATCATCAAAATCTAATATTTAACAAAATCCTCCATTTTGATAATGACAACCAATTGATGACAGAGTTTAAACTAAATTCCTCCTATCAATATGCCATATTGATAGAAACTTTGAATTCAAAAAATCATAACTATTTCATCATTGCATGCATCATGAATATTGAAAGAACCAATTAATCACATCATTGCATGCATATTCAAATCAAGAGTATTTCATGCAAAATCATAATTTTAAAATATAAAAGTATACCATGCATAATCATCATCATAACCCATGCATGATCATCATCATAACTTCTCCCCCGTTGTCATCAACAAAAAAGAGAAGTGCAACTAGTAAGTTTTCAAGCTAGCAAATTAGCAAGATTTATATTACTTTAGAACATACAAGCTAACAAGTTGGCAAGTGTTACTTCTCTTTGAAGTAACAAATTTTGCTTCTCATGAGATGAGTAAGCTAGCATTTTTCTCTAGAGATGTGCAAGATCGTAAGTTTCTGCTTCTTCGAAATGTGCAACCTAGCAATTTTGTTTTCTTTTACAATATGCAAGCTAGCTAATTTTCTTTCCTTGAAATGTGCTAAGCTAGAAATTTTGCTTTCTTTTGTAATGTGAAAAGTTAGCAATTTTGCTTCCTTTTGCAAGCTAGCAAGTTTTCTTTCCTTGAAATGTATAAGCTAGCAATTTTTTCTTTTCTTTACAATGTGCAAGCTAGCAAGACTTTCTCCCCCTTTGTTATTGTCAAAGAGAAGAGAAGAATACAATAATGCAATTTCTATTTTTCTACCTAATGATTCAATCATATCATGAGATATACAAATCATAAATGCAAGGCAATTGCATATAATAAAATTCAAGTCATAAACTTTAAGAAGTCAAGTGACATATCATGGTTAATTTGAATAAATCTCTTCTTTAGTAAATACTAAGAAGAATCGTAGGGGGACAATTAATGAAAAATCTTGATTCATAATAAATCTCAATTCATAAATATCAAGTGAAAGAATCAAGATTTGTTTGAATTGTTTGAATGAATCTCTTCTTTAGTGAAAGGAAAAATTCTTGATTAATAGAAAACTTTCAAGTTGTAATCAAAAGAACAATCATGATTTATTTGGATAATTTTCCTCTTTAGTAAATTATAAAAAGAAACATAAGAGATCTTCATTCATAAAAAAAATCTCAAGTATCAAATATTGAGAAATCATGATCATAATTAGGATAAAAACTTCTCTATTGCAAAAGGAAACATAGGAGAACTTAATTCATGCATTAGAAATCTCAAGTCATCAAGATCATGATTCATAAAAAATTTCAAGTATCAAGGGTAAGATTTGGATAGAACTCATTCAAATTCAAATCATCAAAATCACTTTCAAAAAATTAAAAATGACATAAATAGATTTTTCAATCTCTTATTGAAAACTCGTTAGGATAGAGAAATTTTCAAAAAAAATGCATACCCTTTTTAGTTTCAATTTGTTTGATGCCCTAATATTTCATACAAAAACATTTCAACATCGTTTGAAAATGAAAAGCAATATGCAAATCATCAAGATACACATTATTGCTTCTTGTAAGGTATTAATATGCAATTGTCATGATCAAATTTTTAATTTTTCAAAATAATTAGAAAGAGAAGCATGACCCCCCTTTTTTATAATTTTATATTTCCTATTAACTAATTAAAATTAACAAACAACTCATGAAATGTATCAAGTAATTTCATAGTAAGGTAAAAGAGTTTCTACTAAGTCATTTACCTCATAGTCGAAAGCCCTCAAGGTATAGTTCGCCACTTCGTCTTCATTGGTTTGCTTCTCGTTTTTAGATGCACTTGAATCATCCCATGTAGTCTTGAATATTTTCTTTTTATTTTGTAGTCACTTCTTTTTAAGTTTATTTTTATTCTTATATTCTTATTTTATGATTTTTTTTTAATTTTCTTGTGAGGAGTTCAAAGTCATCATCACTTGAGCTTTCGCACGAGTGGTCTTCTTTGGTTCTAAGTATCAAATCCTTCCTATTCTTAGGAAGGTTGTTCTCATGTTTGTCATATATCAAATAAGTCATTTCATATGTCTGTTAGAATCAAGTTGGCACTAATTAGGGGGTGAATTAATGCTTCGATAAAAACCTCAACGATTCAAAAACTTTTGTTTGATGAAAAATCATGTCGGAAATGTTGAAGGTGAACTTGAATTAGAATAATTTCAATAAGCGATTAAAGCAATATCAATGACAATGAAAAGCAAAACAGAAATACAAACCGAGTTTTATAGTGGTTCGGTTATCATGACCTGTCCACTCTCGATCCCTCTTCACTCGAGGCCACCGGCTTCCATTACCAATCTTCTTTCCAATGGGAAAAGATCAACTACCCTTACACTTTCTCAATTTCATAAGTTCAGGAGAGAACCTTTACAACCCTCTTTTATAAGTGTTCTCTCACACACCTCCCTTAGGACTATCACTAAACTCTTGGAAGAGGGACTCTATACTTCAAAGAGTTTATAACCTCGGAATCACAGAGTTTTTGCTCTATTTTCATGTGTCTTCCAAGCAGGAATTTATGGGGTATTTATAGACCCTAAATGACTTCAAAACTTGGAGCCAAAATTCAAATCCTTGGGTTTTTGGGGTACTAGCAATACCACTACCAATACTGGGCGGTACCACTACATGCTAATCTAACACTAGGCGATACCACCGCCAGTATGGCGATACCATCGCTTGACACATTGACATTGCACAGTACCACCGTCGAGTCTAGCGATACCATCGCCTAACACAGTCTTGAAGACTATGTCTGAGCGGTACTATTACACAGTCTAGGTGGTACCACCGCTAGATCCTACTACAGGACACTGAATAGGCCAAACATGAATCCTAATTTAGCCCTGATTTAGGCCCAATTGGCCTCTAACTGAGTTGTCATTGCTTCATCTCCATACCGACTCAATTAGACAAAAACTAACTTGATATACACAAATTATTACAAAGCATTAATCACATATTGTTCGACATGTCATGGGTTCATCTAGCGCTTCGTCCAACCCTTCAGTGTATTATCCTCTCCTTCAGCATATTGCCTAATCGGCATGATTGCCTTTCCGCAACATCTAATCTCTTTGAAGTAATGTTCGATCTTCTAGGCCCGATACCCGAACTCATAGCACAAAGCCTTCTACAGAAATATCGATCGATCTTTCGGCTTGTCATCTAATCTTTTGACTACTAGTCATAGGTGCCCTGCAAGCCAATCACGTGAGTGATGTCACGTGTGACTTAACACGCAGTCTTTTTGTTTATTATTATTATTTGATATTTTATCACTTTATATTTCCTATTGCTTGAATATATTTTGATATCCATGGATCTGGGTGTTGGGAAATCATGGGGGCGACATCATATGCGCAGCGGAAGAACAAGAAAACAAAAATCCCCGATTCCCAAAAAGATGTTCGTCGTCGTGCGAAGATTGGTGCGCAAAAATCCGCAAAACACAAAAACTGCGTATAGAGATTGTGTTACCTAGGGAGATTGTATATCCCTGTTTCCTTGCAGATCCTTAGGAGAGGGTGAAGGAGGTCAAGCGTCCTCCTCTCTAGCGGTGATCCACACAGCAGGGTTGCGACGACCCTCCTCAAAACTCCAGGCCTCTGAGGTGGAGAGGGAGAGGAGAATAGGAAAGGCAAGCAAAGACTCTAGCCTATGAGGCTGTGAATCCCTCCTATTTATAGAGATCCCGTGTCAAACCCTAATGGGTCCTGTCACGACCCGGGTCTGATGAGCTAACTGGCCAATAACTCCATTTTGGTCCTTGCAACCACGGACCAAAAATGCTTAAGCGGGAGGTAACGTAGTACACTCATCAGGCCCTTATAAGCTAATCACACACATTCCCCACTTCCGATGTGGGACTAACGGGATATTACATTATCCCCAACTCAATTAGCTTGACGTCCTCGTCAAGGCCGGACATAACCGGATCGAACCCTAGCATAGTGCATGTGAGGTTTAACTTCGAGTGGTGGCTCCACGCCGTGATGAGTTTCTCGACTCCATCCACGGGTAGCCTTTTTCCTACTCGAGCCCTCTCACCCTGCCCAAATGCTAGGTCGGCTCTGATACCAAATGTCACGACCCGGGTCTGATGAGCTAACTGGCCAATAACTCCATTTTGGTCCTTGCAACCACGGACCAAAAATGCTTAAGCGGGAGGTAACGTAGTACACTCATCAGGCCCTTATAAGCTAATCACACACATTCCCCACTTCTGATGTGGGACTAACGGGATATTACAGGTCCTTCCCTAGTGGGTATTGGATCTGCATCCAATAAGACAAGGGCTCCGTCGGATATCTCATATCCGAACCTCTACTCATCGCAATGCCTACCATATGTGTGTGACCCTCTAGGCCCAATATCGAGCTGGCCGTGAGTCATACCTGTCAGAACTCCTTCTAACTCAGTGAATTATTATCTCTGTAATAATTCACTCGACTCATCAACTACTGGGGTATTACTAGGCCACTACGCCGTAGTCCCCGACGATCTGAGGGAATCCAATCCATTGGACTCGTCATGCGTCCTCGTTACCATGTACCTATAGTCCCTCATCCATCTAATATCCCAGAGGACCGTATATCGAGCATGGTGTTGTCGGACCCATACGGTTTCTACTCGAAGTCTCACTCTAATCGGATTCTCAGGAGAACTCTTTCTCTTTCAACCCGAATGACCCTAGCTAGGATTTGTCCGAGCAAGAACACATGGGATATTCCTCTCATGACGCCGAGAGTGGATGATCCTCTATCGACACTCAATAGCCCTCGTAAGGTCGACTACCACTCCCAATGACTAGTTGTACTAGATCCGGGACAGCCAAACCTATAAGTCCGGTATCAAAGAGTGGAGCACTCATACAGGGACATCCTTGGTGTCTCAAGTCTAAGGACCAGATACACCACTAGGACTATGGAATCTTTGTTGGACAATAAGGCATCATCAACCATCCAAAGCATTCCGTAAGCGGATCAATCGAGTGAACTCATTCTCCAATGAGCACTTGTGTATTGTATCCCTAGTGTCCCTACACGGCAGCTATGAGACCAACCGCATCTATCATATGGACGGGTATACAAAGACACCGGTCTATCCGGTTATCACGATGTCCCTCTCGGTAACCTATGACCGGGATTATTTAGGATATGTGTTTAAAGGTGAATCGATCTCATTATCGTGATCTCATCACGATCCGATTCCCATTGCACAAATCCAAGGACATCACAATATATATATGCATTTATGCAATAGTTATAAAGTGATATCGCCAAAATATAATAAGCAAAATGATTCTCGTATCAAGTCACACGTGCCATCACTCCACGTGATTGGCTTCTTTGGGCACCTATGACTAGCAATCTCCCACTTGACCTAAAAGCCAATCACCTATGTGTCCGATCCCCATCAGACCCTGTGGACGCTTCAAAGACAAAATGAGACAATGGCTTTGTTAGTGGATCTGCAATGTTATCTTCGGATGGAACTCTTTGCACTGCTACATCTCCTCGGTCACGATCTCTCGATAAGGTGGAACCTCCTCGAACATGCTTAGATTTACGATGAGACCTAGGTTCCTTCGCTTGATCAATGCCCCCGTTGTTGAAATGCAGCAATATAGGGAGATCGGCTCTTCGCTACCCCAAGACACGACTCCCAAATCTATGATGAACTTCTTCAACCAGACTCCTCCTTTGCTGCATCTAATGCAGCAATGTACTCCGCCTCGTGGTCGAAGTCAAGAGTGGTATCTTGCTTGGAACTCTTCCAAAGACACTTTGCTCCTCCATTCAAGGTGTACACATACCCTGAATTCGAATTGCTATCATCGACATCGACTGAAAACTTGAGTCGGTGTAGCCTTCAACCTTAAGGCTATTACCTCCATATACTAGTAAAAGATCCTTAGTCCTTCTCAAGTACTTAAGGATACACTTTACTGCTTTCGAGTGCTCCAAGCACGGATTAGCACGATACACCTTTCGTGACACTCGTGAGCATGCGCTATATCAGGGCCTAGTACATAGCATGGCATACATGATAGACCCTATTGCTGAGGCATAAGGTATCATATCCATGTTAAGCCCTTTCTTCCGAGTCTTTGGGGACATATTAGAGAAAGCGATATCCCATGTCTCATCGGTTTGATACCTCTCTTGGAATTTTCCATGCCAAACCTTTTGACAATAGTTTCTATGTACTGGACTGGGACAAGCCAAGCATCCTCTTGGATCTATCTCTATAGATTCTAATCCCCAAGATATAAGATGCTTCCCCTAAGTCCTTCATGGAGAAGTGTCTAGATAACCAAGCCTTTCTTTGTGGATAGCATTCCTATGTCATTCCCAATGATGAGGATGTCATCCACATATAACACCAAAAAGGCGATAGCTCCCACTTACCTTTTTTGTATACACAAGGCTCATCTTCGTTCTTAACGAAGTCATAAGATCGATTGCCTCATCAAATCTTATGTTCCAACTTCGGGAAGCTTGCTTTTAGTCCATAAATGGATCTAAGCAACCTACACACCTTATCTCGGGCAGTTCTTGGACACAAATCCCTCGGGTTGCATCATATACACCTCCTCCTCGAGGTTCCCGTTGAGGAATGCGGTTTTCACATCCATCGCGCCGGATCTCATAATCATAGTGTGCTGCAATAGCCAATAGAATTCTGATGGATTTTAGCATTGCTTACGGGTGAGAAAGTTTGGTCAGTAGTCAACACCTTGCCTTTGACGATACCCCTTAGCCACTAGCCTTGCTTTATAGGTCTCTACCTTTCCATCTACTCCGATCTTTTTCTTAAAGATCCACTTGCAACCGATGGGTACAATACCTTGGAAGCATCAACTAGGTTCCAAACCTTATTGGAGTACATAGAATTCATCTCGAATTCATAGCTTTTTCCACTTCCGGAGTCTATACTCATAATAGCCTCCTCGTAGGTCTCGAGGATCAATATCCTCTACATCCTCTGCTCTAATATGTCCCACATATCTCGGGAGGATGGGATACTCTATCGGACCTGCGTAAAGTTGATACTTGTGTATTAGGTACCCGAACGCACTCGGGTCGTAGAGTGGTGCTTGAGCTTGGTTCTCCAACCTCGCTCAATTCTATCATTCTCCCACTTGTCTCCGCCAAGAATGTGTTCCTTCTCAAGGAACACTGCTCTCTTAGCTACAAAGACCTTTTGGTCCTCGAGATGATAGAAATAATACCCACAAGTTTCCTTTGGGGTATCCCACAAATTTGCATCGCTCGTCCTTGATTCTAACTTATCGGGGTTGTGTCTTCTAACATGGGTATAGGCAGCCCTGGATCTTAACAACCTTAAGATCGGGGCTTCTTTCTTTCTATATCTCATATGGTGTAGACACTACCGAACTTAGTTGGAACTCTGTTCAGGAAGGTAAGTCTGCGGTTTCTAGGGCATATCCCCGGAATGAGATGGGTAGGTCAGTGAAACTCATCATGGACCGTACCATATCTAATAATGTACGATTTCTCCTTTTTCGGAGACACCATTGAGTGAGGTGTATAAGGAGATGTCCATTGGGATAATATCCCATGGTCCTTGAGGAACCGAGTAAACTCTCAGCATTTTAAGTATTCACCTCCTCGATCCGATCGAAGAGTTTTGATACTCTTTCGGTCCGGTTCTCCACCTCATTCTTATACTCTCTGAATTTCTCAAAGGCCTCGGACTTGTACTTCATTAAGTACACATATCCCTACCTTGAGAAATCATCAGTAAATGTAATGAAGTAGGAGTAACCTCCAATGGCATGAGTTGACATGGGTCCACATACATCACTATGTATGAGTTCCAACAACTCATTGGCTCTCTCTCCAGTTCTACTAAATGGAGATTTGGTCAGTTTTCCACGAATGCAAGGCTCATAAGTTGTATATGACACATAGTCGAATGGATCTAGATATCCATCATTTAGCAACTTTTGAATCCTTCTTTCATGGATGTGAATATTTTATATCCACTAACTGTTAAACATGAAATGGAGATAATATTTTTGATAATAGAAGGAACAAAATAACATGCATCTAATGCAATAAAAGCTCCACTAGGCAGATGTAGGGCGACCTCGCCAACAAACTAATCTGCCAGACTTTTGCTCCATTACCCATCTTGAGGTCCATCTCGCCTCTCTCAGTAGTCTCCTAGGCCTTGCGTAACACGCAACGAATTGCATATATGATAAGCACTACCGGTATCCAATACCCATGTGTTATCATAAGAGTCCGACAAATGGAGACTGATCATGAATGTACCGAAGCTTCATCAAGCTTTTGTTTCGCCCTTTACGCAAAGGCACGTTTTTGCAGTTTCTCTTCCAATGCCCATCTTTACCACGATTGGAAAGCGGCCTTTGTCCTTTCTTTGGGTCTTTCTTAGCAACCTTTGCTTTACCTTGTTTGCCCTTGCCCTTTCCCTTCTTAAGGGACCTTTTCGCTTTCCTTTTTTTTTTTCGGTCTCACCGATTGTAGAGAACTGGCTTCTCTTTCTTAATAGTACTCTCTACCTCCTCAACATATTGAGGAGCTCTGGGAGAGTCACCTCAAGCTTGTTCATATTAAAATTCATTATGAACTGTGAAAAGGAATCTGGTAGGGACTGAAGCACAATGTCCACACACAAGTTATCCTCTATGACCATTCCTAGACCTGTGAGTTTCTCTATCCACTCAATCATCTTTAGGACATGGTTCTCAACGGTGTCCCCTCACCATCCTAGCTGGAAAAGGCTCTTGGATATCTCATATCGTTGAGTCCTTCCCTGTTCCTCAAATAATTTTCGGACATGTAGGAGAATGGATCGGCATCCATCTTTTTTCATGTTGTCTCTCAGTAACTCGGAGTCATAGAGCCCAACATATAGCACTCGAGCAAGAGTGGAGTCATCAATGTACTTCACGTGGCGAGCAATCTCATCCTCGCTTGCCCTTATAGGGTAGGCATCATTTGTATCAGGGCGTACACATTTTTCTCCTTTGTGAGAACAATTCTCAGGATTTACGGAGCCAATCCGTATAATTTGGACCATAAAGGCGGTTGACATCAAGTATGCCACGTAAGGGATTTGAAAGCGACATTTTTGAAAATAAAGATGTAGCGAAATGAATAACATGCAGATTTTGCAAGAAATAAACTATCAAGATATGGACTTCTATCTTAATATGCTCCCACTATTTTACTAACGAGTCACGCGATACCCTCAAGACGTGAAACGGAAGTCTCAATGAGACTTCTAGTGGGGATCGGGGATCCAATCGGCGTCTTTAGTATAACCTCGAGGGACTCGACCAATCACACTAAGCCTAAAAGGTAGGCAACTCTTGCCGATCACAACTCCTTGTGATTCCCGCCCTGTTCGGCCTCCGAATCACATGGCCTCGAGGGACTCGACCAACCATGATGCTTTCGGTTAAGTCAACACCTTCCGTTACAAGATGAGTCGATTTGATGATATACCCTCGAGGACTCGACCAAGCATATCATATCCTCAGGTCACCGGTGACATCTCTATGTCGTAAGCAAGATAGCGAATCGCGATATAGGTGAGTCTCGAGGGACTCGACCAACTCAACCTACACCGGGAATCGGTTCCTACTCATAACGATTGAAGGCCACGTGGGTCAATCTAATTGCCTCACGTTTACCGACTTAATATTATCGAGAGATATTTCTATAATTTGGTCTCCTAATATGACATGTCACACATATACATATTTAATATATATCTACATCGCATGCAAATATATATACATATCTAGTATGTATATAAGCAATAACATCATATGATCATGGACCACAACCTAATATGACTAGGCCCGAGCCAGTAGGCCTAATCACTCACATCAAGATCTATGTGTGCAACGGTGCATCTCCATGCCCTGTGATCGTCCATCTCGTCCTCGTCGGTTCCGTCGACATCTTGATGCATCTCCATGCATCACGATCGTCCGTCTCGTGGGTCCCGCTATCGCATCCACGCTCCCGCTGCGCCTCCTCATGTGATTACAACTTAATCATAGGCACGCAGGCCCGACAATAAACGAGAAATATAATGGAGGTTCGCAGACCTCAATAATAATAATTACAAGTACACACATCACACGGTCCATGATCATCCGTCCACACATCATACATCACATGTATAAATAATCATCATCATGTAGGACTACTAAATAATAATAATAAATAATAATCAACTAAGCCTTTTAATTAATTAATATTTTTCTGAAATCAGGGACATGTAGGGAATTTCTTAATTCCTAAGGGTATTTTCGTAATTTGGACAAAAGACAGAAATTGAAATTTCTCAAATTCATAGGGGCAAAACTGTCCTTTTGCCCAAAACCATAATTCCCTCTGCTGCTGCTACCACCCTGTTGGCGACGCCCTGTGCGGCGAGGGCGAGGGCAGTGCCCTCGCCTGCAGGCGGCACGCCCGCTGGGGGCACTGCCGCTGCAGGTGGGCGCCCCCCGGGCGCCGCCACCTTCGCGGGCGATTCTGCCCGCGAGGCAGCGCCCGCAGGCGATGCTGCCTCGCTGGCGGCCGCCTCTGCGGGGTTTTTGCTAGTGGGAGCAGCGGCCACAAGCGCCGCTACCTTGCTGTCACGGACTTAGCTGGTTTTGCCTAAGTCGTGCGGCACCCTTGCGTGTCCGTCCGCAAAGGTCAGCCTCCCCGAAGCCTCCCATGGTCCCTTAGGTCCCACAAAAAAGAGAACAGGACAGAGAAAAGGCCTCACTCGGGATCCACAAGCAAACATCTCCGAAAAACACTTTATAGACAATACAAATTACAAATAGACTTTACAAGCTCTGAACAGTTGCACAACAAAGGGTAAAATGGTCCATTACAGATCGAAAATCTCTCGCACGTGTCTACATGACACAACCTTTATTTTACAAGCCTAAATAGGCCACCAACCCAACTAAAGTGGGACTATTAAGCCTTTGGTCGCCCCTCTACATGCTGTACAAGGCATGAACATGTCGAAAGACACGGACATACATAAGCATTACATCAAACATCCTGTTTCGAAGTTTGTCCGTGACATTCTCCCCCACTTATCCCTTCGACGTCCTCGTTGAAGCCTTTGTCGACACTGCAACTCCTCGCCTTTGCTGAATCTTCAATCTTCTACTCTAGCTACAATGTGCCTGTTGACTCCCAGCTGCTCTCCGCTGCTGTTTTTAAGTAGTCGAATCTTTTGATCCGCCATGCTACTTCAACTCACTAATGACTCTGATTCCGATGTGGGGTTGGCTGAGTTGTGTTGATCCTTGTTGATTCCTGCGGATCCTTCAAATGAAGGAAAAGACCATCCTTCTTGCGCTGGTCTCTCAAATGCCTCATCTTTGCTTGAACGGGTGGATGCTTGTTGAAGCTTTTAACGAGCATCGTCTCGCAAACTTCGAAGATTTGGGTCCTTCCTCCACAAAATTTGCTCATTGACTCTTCTTTCACTTAGTTGTCACATCCAAGTAGGTTTGTATCACTTCGCGATTCGATTGACATTTGGTTGGGAAATGAAAGCGGACAATCTACTCTCAAGAACACCGATCACCATTGGTGAGGATTTGATAACTATTGTCTTCCATTATCTTGAAGGGTCTTTGAACTTTTGCAGAGCTCCTCTCTTTGGATAGATAAGAGAATTGGGGTATTTTCGGTTTCGCCCATTCTCTTAAAGGTTGAGAAGGCAAAGGTTACTTGACCGCCCAGCCTCCTCGAGGTTGTACTCCATGCATCGAGTGGTTCTTGGCCTTTGCACGCTCTTTGCTCACACTTCTAAAGCACTTGAAGTGTTTGCACTCCTTGCGATGAGTTAGCTACTGTGATTCACCTTCTCAATGCCATTGAACTTCTGGAATGCGGGAAGTTTTCACCCCAACTTGGAGTAATTCTCTAATAGGTTTGGTCGCCTCTGGGATTGTACCGTCTTCTCCATCAACTCTGCCGCCTACTCCCCTGAGCAGCAAAGGTCCAGCACCGCGTACTGACTACTTCGTTCCTTGGTCGTGTACTCTTACATGACCTGCGTCCAGCACCCGAAGTCGGCTATCTTGATGAGAAACTCATTGACACCGATCTTACGAAGTTCCTTGGCCTCTGCCCTTCAGCCTTGTCTCAGTACTTGGAGTTTGCCTCTGCATGCTCCACCTCCTCGGCCCCTTTTACAACCAAGCGCTCTCCCTCCATGAGAGCAAGGGATCAATGACTTTCACGGAAGTCCCGCCTCTGCGATACCATGGCGCTGCCATGCCCATGGCACTACTATCCGTTGCCTCGCATCTACATCCCTTTTCTTCACAATCAGTAGATATGCCTCTGTGGTACTCCTCCGAGTCCACCTCCATTCTATCTGATGCTTGATTTTGGGTAGCTAAGTCCCCTGACGGACTCGTCGTCGCTTCCTCGCCCCTCTCGACCCCCGCTTCAACACCTCGTGTTTTCCAAACGACCCCTTTTTGTCGATGGAAAAGACAGACGCAACTCCCATGCATGGCCTCTCGCCATCACGTTGTAGGGTTTGCGATTCTATTCTCCTTAGCTTCCTTGGTAGCAGCGTTCGCCTTCGACCTTGTCCTCGACTTGTCGGGCTCCTTAAAAGCGAATATGAGCTGGAGCAGTCCAACTCTCCGGTTTGCTTCGATCATACCCGCTGTATGATCAAGTCCCTCCCATGGGACTCACTTGGTACTTGCATTGAACTTTTCCTTGGTGGAACACAGCCCCCATATATATGATGACCAAGGCTTTCATCCGATGCAAAATTCGATGCGCGCCGCGGAAGACCCGCCTCACGGTACCATGGCTTTCACTCCTTGAATCCATAGCCCTTCTTGCCGTCGTGTTGTTCGTTCAAGTGTAGCTTCGGTAGCTCCCGATCATACCTCAGAGTATGATCTAGTCCCTCAGCGGGGGCGAAGTCGTGTGTCGCATTACCGCGAACTGTTCCACCACGATCCGCTGCACCATGTCGCCTCGGTGACTTCTCCATTACATTCGATCCTTGTGGAAAAAACTTCGAATTGTGAACCCTCCATGTGGGGCCTCGCCAATACATCGTAGGGTCTCCTCTACCTTCGATTTTGTTCGCTCCTCGGCAATCGACCTTCATCCACCCACTCTTGGGTCACACCACGATGAAGCACCGCTCTAGGACAGTCCGTAAGCCTAGTAGCTCCCAAAGTCCCCGACTTGGCTGTAATTAGTGCACCAATGTGCGGATCACGGGCCTCTACCCCTACCAGCACAATCTCGCGCTGCACCAGCCTCCTTTATAGCAACTTGAATGACAACACTATGGCATATTCTTCAAGAGTACCGATCTCTGCGTCCTCTTGCCCGTGCTAAGGCCTTCTAATCCCAACTTAGCCTCCATAAATTGAGTCGCCTTAGTTCCTCCATCAAATGCTCCTCAGAGATAAAGTGCATGTGCCCAAAAGCTCCCTTCGTCTTTGGCACCATGCAAGATGAGTCCGCTTCGAACAAAATGAATGACCCATGGAACAACATGATCCTGCTCTTGCCTCTGCAAGAGTTCATATCCTTGACCCTCTGTCCAAGGAAAGCACTATGCCTCACGGTCCATGTTCCATCTTCTATCTATTTGGCTCCCTTCATGCGGCTTGGGTACTTCGCCAAGTTACACCCAAGTTGCTCGCTCCTCGTTTTTGCATTGAGTCGATGGTGGCCCTCGCGCCCACCATTCCACCGGGTCGACCTGCCTTGAGTCCGATCTCCATATCGACTCCAAGTGTGCCTTCATTTGTGTTGCTTTGGGTCGCTCTCCCACTTGATCTCGCAATGCATCCACCAATGCATTCTCTCAAGCGAGATCATGCGACGACTCCTCGCCGCTTGCTCAGTCCATTGAGCTTCATGGAGTTGTTGTTTGTTGAGGTACTCCTCAACTTGTGAGGTCCATCCCACATGATTCTCCCTTTGGAGAGCCGGGACTTATCCCTCTTGGATAACTGTCCCATTGGAGCAACATCTCTCTTCGTTTCGGAGACCACCATCCCCTTGGACTACTCCGATCTGCTGAACAAACTGTGCATTGTTCTGCCTCTTGCAAACACACTTGCTAGATTGTGACTCCACATCAATACAGTCCCCGCTGCACCCCTTAAGGCCTAGCAACATGCTGAACTAGTTGCACCATTCAGCCTCCTACGGACGTATCCTTTGCATGCCGAAGAGAGTTTCAATGCTCCATGGTGCCGAGTTTCGGTCGCCTTGGGATGGCCATGAACATTCCGTCGTTCGCATACAAGACCATGTATGAGTACCAAATTCTTCGAGCTAGCAATTCCCCTCACCTCTGTGAGCTTTGCATAACTCTTTTGGTCGTTGAGCAACTCATTCCACCTTGGATGGTCTCATCCTTTACCAAGCGCCTCACTTGCCTTGAGCACCATCAAGTATAGTTGTCAACGTTGAGCCGTAGCTCAAACTTAGCCATCCCAACCTTTGTGCGCTTCACATTCTTCCAAGCTTGTCTGTTCTCGTGGTGCCTCTTGTGCGAAGGGTTGGCCATTCCTCTGAATGCCAATCTTAGATGCCCGCTCCTCTAAGCGACTCCTCTTCCCAACATCTCCATGCCCGTTTTCCCCCAAACGGTCACGCGTGTGCTGACTGCCCTCAACGCAGCCCTGCTAGGTCCCCCATGTTTGTATGCTAAGTGTTTCTATGAGTGCTTGTCCCGCTCTGATACCATCTGTCACGGACTTAGCTGGATTTGCCTAAGTCGTGCGGCACCATTGCGTGTCCGTCCGCAAAGGTCACCCTCCCCGAAGCCTCCCATGGTCCCTTAGGTCCCACAAAAGAGAGAACAGGATAGAGAAAAGGCCTCACTCGGGATCCACAAGCAAACATCTTCGAAAAACACTTTATAGACAATACAAATTACAAACAGACTTTACAAGCTCGAAGCGGTTGCACAACAAAGGGTAAAATGGTCCATTCTGATCGAAAATCTCGCCGCGTGTCCACATGACACAACCTTTATTTACAAGCCTAAAGAGGCCACCAACCCAACTAAAATGAGACTATTAAGCCTTTGGTCGCCCTCTACATCTTTGTACAAGGCATGAACATGCGAAAAGACACGGACATACATAAGCATTACATCAAACATCTGTTTGAAGTTTGTCCGTGACAACTGCGGTTGCCTCGTCATCTTTGCTGCCCATGGCGCTTTTGTTCGCGGGGTCGGGCGTCACATGGCGCTTCTACCCCATGGGCTGCATTCCCGGCCAAGAAGCTCGCTGCAAAAGCGGACCACCCGGCCGGTGCTGCTGCACACTGGCGGCGCGCGATGTGCCGCTATCAGTGCTGCCTGCGGCTGGCTTTGCTGCTGGCAGCATGCAGATCGAGGGCAGCAACTGTTGCTGCCCTTCCTCGCTTTTTCGTCAACGATTTTGACGTCAATATTCTTCCTAAACACAACACACGCAGTTCAAAACCAATCATTCGCGACGAACAACCTGGCTCTAATACCTTTGTTGGGAAATCATGGGGGCGACATCATATGCGCGCGCGGAAGAACAAGAAAACAAAAATCCCCGATTCCCAAAAAATGTTAAATCGTCGATGAAGATTGAAATAAAAATCCGAAAAAAACACAAAAGCTGTGATAGAGATTGTGTTACCTGGGGAGATCGTATATCCTGTTTCCTTGCAGATCCTTGGGAGAGGGTGAAGGAGGTCAAGCGTCCTCCTCTCTGGCGGTGATCCACACAGTGGGGTTGCGACGACCCTCCTCAAAACTCGGCCCTCGAGGTGGAGAGGGAGAGGAGAATAGGAAAGGCAAGCAAAGACTCTAGCCTATGAGGGCGGAGGTGAATCCCTCCTATTTATAGAGATCGTGTCAAACCCTAATGGGTCCTTCCTAGTGGGTATTGGATGCATCCAATAAGACAAGGGCTCTGGCCGGATATCTCATATCGAACCTCTACTCATCGCAATGCCTACCATATGTGTGTGACCCTCTAGGCCCAATATCGAAGCTGGCCATGAGTCATACCTATCGAGAACTCCTTCTAACTCGGTGAATTATTATCTCTATAATAATTCACTTCGACTCATCGATTCTGGACGTGCTAGGCCACTACGCCAGTAGTCCCAGACGATCTGAGGGGAATCAATCCATTGGACCCGTCGTCCTCAATTACCATGTACCTATAGTCCCTCATCCATCTAATATCCCGGAGACCGTATATTGAGCATGGTGTTGTTAGACCCATACGGTTTCTACTCGAAGTCTCGCTCTAATGGATTTCTCGGGAAAACTCTTTCTCTCTCAACCCGAATGACCCTCGCCGGGGATTTGTGCGAGCAAGAACACATGGGATATTTCTCTCATGACCTTGAGAGTGGATGATCCTCTATCGACACTCAATAGCCCTCGTAAGGTCGACTACCACTCCCAATGACCAACTGTACTAGATGCGGGACAGCCAAACCTATAAGTCCGGTATCAAAGAGTGGAGCACTCATACAGGACATCCTTGGTGTCTCAAGTCTAAGGACCAGATACACCACTAGGACTACGGAATAATTTGTCTAACAATAAGGCATCATCAACCATCCAAACATTCGTGGCGGATCAATCGAGTGAACTCATTTCTCCAATGAGCATCTGTCTTGTATCCCTAGTGTCCCTACGAGCAGCTATGAGACCGGCTGCATCCACCATATGGGGTATATACAGACATCGGTCTATCCGGTTATCACGATGTCCCTCTCGAGTAACCTATGGAGGGATTATTTAGGATATGTGTTTAAAGGTGAATCGATCTCATTATCGTGATCTCATCACGATCCGATTCCCATTGCACAAATCCAAGGACATCACAATATATATATATGCATTTATGCAATAGTTATAAAGTGATATACGTCAAAATATAATAAGCAAAAAGATTCTGTATCAAGTCACACGTGCCATCACTCACGTGATTGGCTTGTTGGGCACCTATGACTAGCACTGGGCAATGAGAATTGGATCGTAATGAGATCACGATAATGAGACCGATTCGCTTTAAACACAAATCCTAAATAATCCTGGTCATAGGTTACTCGAGAGGGACATCGAGATAACCAAATAAACTAGTATGCTATATACCTGTTCATATGATCGATGCAGCTAGTCTCACAGCTGCTCGTGTAGGGACACTAGGGATACAATATAGGTGCTCATTGGAGAATGAAAGAGTAATGAGATTAAAAAATCAGTTTGCAATATAAAGAAAAATTATGAAGGAAATGCAAACCAAGTTTTATAGTGGTTCAATCGTTGTGACCTATATCAACTCCTAATTTCTCTTCCGTCAAGGCCACCGACATCCACTAACGGTCTTCCTTCATTATGCAAAGACCAACTACCCTTTTACACTCTTTCTCTTTTTCATAGGTTCATGAAAGATCCTTTACACCCCTCTTTTACAAGTGTTCCCTCACACACCTTCCTTAGGACTATCACTAAGCTCTTGGAGAATGAACTCTATACTTAAAAGGGTTTACAACCTTGTAATCACAAAGTTTTTGCTATTTTTTCATATGTATTCTAAGTAAGAATTTGTGGGGTATTTATAGACCCCAAATGACTTTAAAACTTGGAGCCAAAATTCAAATCCCTGAGTTTTTGGGGGTACGGGTGGTACCATCGCTTGCACTAGGTGGTACCACCGCTTGCCAATCTGACATTGGATAGTACCACTGAACACTAGGTAGTATCACAAGAGGAATCAAACGTTGAGCCGGAGTGGAACATGTTAGAAAATTAGATGTCGGGTCGGAGTATTAGTCGACGTATCGATAGAAGGCTTTGTGTCATGAGTTTGGGCATCGGGTTGAAGGATCAAACATTGCACCAAGGAGATCGGAAGTTACGGGAGTCAACATATTGATTGGGTAATACGTCGAAGGAGAGGAAGATGCGCCAAATGATCGGACGAAGCACCGGATGAATCAATGATATGTTGGACAACATAGAATTCATATTTATAATTGTATGTCTAAATCGAGTTAGTTTAGGTCTAATTAAGTCGGTATTATGATGAAACAATGCCAACTCAATTATGGGCCAATTGGGCCTGAATTAGACCTATTGTTTAGCTCATTGAATGTCATTTAATAGGGTCTGATAGTGGTATCATCTTGACCCAGTCTTATTATTGATAGTTTTAAAAATTTAAGTAAAATAAGATATTTGAAAGTAAGTTGAAAAAAACATGATATATATAGTCAAATTGTAATATATATATATATATATATATATATATATATATATATATATATATATATATATATATATATATATATATATATATATATATATATATATGTATATATATGTATATATGTATATATATATATATATATATGTATATGTATATATATATATATGTATATGTATATATATGTATATGTATATGTATGTATATGTATATGTATATATATGTATATGTATATGTATATATATGTATATGTATATATATATATATATGTATACATACATATATATATATATATATATATATATATATATATATATATATATATATATATATATATATATATATATATATATATATATATATATATATACATATATATATATATATATATATATATATATATATATATAATACATACATATATACATTATATACATATATATATACATACATATATATATACATATATTTATATATATATATATACATATATATATAATATATATATATATGTATATATATATATGCATATATATATATATATATATATATATATATATGCATATATATATGTATACATATATAATATATATATACATGATATATACATGCATATGTATGCGTATTATATATATATATATATATATATACATATATATATATGCATATATATATATATATATATACATATATATATATATACATATATATATATATATATCATACATATATATATATATAATATATATATATATATATATATATATATATATATATATATATATATATATATATATATATATATATATATATATATATATGTATATATATATATATATATATATATATATATATATATATATATATATATATATATGTATATGTATATATATATATATATATATATATATACATATATATATATATATATATATATATATATATACATATATATATGTATATATACATATATATATATATATATATATATATATATATATATATATATATATATATATATATGTATCATATATATATATATATATATATATATATATATATATATATATATACATATATATATATGTATATATATATATATATATATGTATATATATATATATATATACATATATATATATATACATATATATTATTATAATTTGACTATATATATCATGTTTTTTTCAACTCACTTCAAATATCTTGTGTTACTTAAATTTCTAGAACTACCAATAACAAAACTCATCGTCTTAGCTCTTTCTGGGAGGAACTTTGGGCTTCTTTTTTTTAGATAGATAATTAGTTGTTTTCTTTTGACTTCAATAAAATGTCTTTCTTTATAAAAAAAAAAAAATCACAGCTACCATTCACTTGGGTACTCAGATGCTAATAAAGTCCTCGTCGACCGGGAACACATTCCAAAAGACAAAACTTCACCATATAAAACTTAAGCTCTACAAAAACCGTATCTTCCTAATTAACATGCAAGACGACATAATAGAAGGAAGAAGCATAATAGAAGGACCTTGGCGTCGAGAGATCATGCATCAAGAGTGTTGGCATTCAATTGATCAGTGACGGGTTAGATGTCAATCGTTGGTAGAAGCTGAAATGGGAGGTGCCGATAGGCCAAAATTCACCGCCCCACAAATGAACGATCAATATGGGTGTTTTAAAAATATTAAAAATGTTATGAGATAGTTTAGGAAATAAATAGGGCTGCTAATTAGGTTATTCTTAGTTATTAGGATTGTGGATAAAACTAGAGATGCGACTGAGAAAAATAGAATGAAATCCTTCTCTTTTCTTTAAAATCTAATATAGCAATCCTATAAATGACATAATTTCCATCATTTAATATCAGAGCCGAATCGCTCTCTTGATCGTTCAGACTTATGGACTCGAGTTGCAAAGAAATTAAGTTTTGGGGAAGATTCCATCATGGCAAACAGTATTCTCATTTTCAACAGTGAAAACTACGACTTCAAAATTATGAAGTTGAGAATGATGTTTCTTTCGCTTGATCAATGAGATTTGGTTGAGAATTGTTATGATGAATCTAATAATATCGAAACCATGATGATAAGAGATCAAACAATTCGATCAAAAAGAAAACATAAAAAGATATCTTCGATGAGTCCACAAGGCATTTTAGATATAATTTTCCTAAGAACGTTGCGGGAAAACAAAAAAGAAAATGATTCTTAGGATGTTTTGCAAAAATAAAATTAATTAAAAGAAGATATAAAAGTAAAAGCAATTAAATTTCAATCAAATTTCAAACTACATGAAAATGAAGAACTTCTACACCAAAATGCAGTTGGTTAACCAAATGAATTTATCTTTCAGAGGCACACAAATTTTCATTAAGCGGGTGATATCTTTGAGATTCACACAAACTTGATTAGCTTTGTATTTATTTTCACACATATTTAGTCCTTTCCATTTTCAAGTTATTATCAACAGACAATTATTCATAGTGCAGTAGATTACCCTGAACATTTACATAAGCATTGCGCTCTTATAGATCATAAGCAATCCAGATCAAGCAAGCACTATGGTTTTGATGTTCTCTACACGGATGCTACTCTTGTCACGGGCTTTGTTTAATCAAAACCACCAGTAGTTCTCTTTTACTCAAAGTGGACACCTCAAAAGATCAATATACAAGCAGTAATTAGTACGATGATCACAAGCCACGCAGACAACTGTAACATCTTGCAAAAGAGAACACAGCCACAGAATCAAACAAATCTTTTCCTTGCACCTATTATCACCCAGGGATTGTCTGATGCAGTCAGTAATCATGCCACCACTGATGCAGAACAAAACAAACAGCACAAGGAACAACACGAGAACCGAGCTTGCATAAATAATGGCAACAGCAAGCATCATCAAAGAAAGTTTGGCCGAATTGTTAAGAGTACTGCTGATTGCTAAATCTCTGTTTGATAGTTAAGAGAAACCCACAGATCAACAATTTTGACTGTTTTTTCTATTTGTGTGTGTATTTCGTTGCAAGTCAAAGAAAAGAAAAAAATATATATCAAAGGTTTGCTTGTGGTCACATGGGGAATGCCCATAGTCCTGCACTCTAAATTATAACCTTAGCACTTTCTCCTCTTGGACTTTCCAAAGAACATTCTTAAAGACAGAGGGAAGATAGGAAATAGGTTTCTGGATTCTGATATGCTGCAATCGAAAAAAGAGAAAGAGAAATAGACATTATTATACCATGTTCCTTTTTCTCAATTTTATATCAATAAAGAAGAGACCCAATGACTGACTCACCATAACCTTGTAGTTTCAACTTGAGAGAAGTCTGTGTTGAGAAGGCCATACCGTGTAGTTGAGTGCTGCTTAATAGCAAGAATCCGACAATTTAGGCTTCTTGTGCCACTATTTGTAATGGGAACCCTGGAATTCAGAGATCACTAACAAATTATTCAGGAAATTTTTTTCTATAGCAAAGTCTTTTTCATTGTAAATGATGGATGCCCTGTAAATTTATCCCAATAAGCTGGTCCGAAAGAAATACTTTGGATGTCTAAAGATATGTAGACCAACATCAGAAGCAACCTCTAGATATCATTTCAGTAAACCTTTTTAAGAATCCAATGGAACTGCACATTAAAGCTTAACTCATATTCTATGATTTGAGTAACCAAAAAGCAAGCACTAGAATGTAGCAGTACATTCTGACATTTTAAAGAGAACAAAATCAAAGACTGATTGTAAAGACAACCTGGAAAACTGTTGTTTGAACTCTTTAGGAAGAATGGCAGAAACTTACTTGTAGAGAAAGCTCTTGTCATGGAGTCCTACCACAAGAGTTGAAGCCCCAACGTTGGTCACAGTCGACACGACCAGCGCCCCTTGGTCACCCTCTGTCACTATGATCTCCACCTTAGCCTGCAAAACAAGTAATCATCCCCCAAATCAGCCAATTTCAATATCCTTTCTTAAACATGGGCTTCTTTCAGTCACTTACTGCTTGCCGCATTGCGGTTCTAATATAAAATCAATCAAGGATTACTGCAGCTTATCTATCAGTTTTTTAGGGTTTGGGCAGGGGTGACGCTGCAAAGAATTAGCAGGTACAGAAAAGGGAGTTGCAGAGAAATTTGACATACAACAAGAACAAGAGAAGATTAAAGCTCCTAAACAGATAGAATTCCCAGTTAAGCTGGATTGGTTGACAACGACACCCGTACCTCGGCGATACCATTGCAGAGGTCCTTGAAAGAGAGAGCCAACTGGAATCCCTTGAGCCTATAGTTCCTCTGCTTCCGCTTGGATCGCGTGGAGGGGCAGACGTAGAGAAGGGTGATGGAGTCGCCGCCACGAATGAAGTTGCGCACGGCCCACAGGAGGGCGGTCCGGGCGGCGTCGGCCTCCTCCACCACCACAACCACCTTCTGCCTCTCCATCTCTCTGGCGGTGGCCTTCCCGAGTCCTCCACCGTCCAAAACCATGTAAACCGAGGCCAAACTCTGGTCACGGTCTTTCCATGTCTTTCCTCCGATTCTTCTTTACAATACGAGGGCAGGAGAAAGAAATCAAAGCAAGACAGAACCCCCACCCCCCCGGCAGGAACGGATGGCTTTGCGGATGAAAGAGAGCAGTGGTGCTTCGGTCTCGCCCCTCTCGTCGAAAGAGACCGCCATAAAAATGACCCAATATTTCGTTGTCCCTTTCCGACATGGCATCTTCGTGCCGACATTTCTACGTTAACCAAATCAAGAAACCCAAATGCAGTGGCGATCGACAAGGAATGGCAGACAGGTCCAACGACAACAGATTATTGTATAGTCCAACTCTTTCATCAGCGTTAATATATATAAAATCAGATATCAATCCTATTCAGAAACTTAAATTTGTAAATTAATGTTACTTATTGTTTTCATCTTACTCTTAAGAATTCAAATTTAGTCCATATCTTTCTTTTTTTTTATGCTATGACACGATTCACTCACTCATTCGTATCTACCCGTTACAGTGTGACTCATCTTCCTTAAGTTAAATCATTGACTTTATTTTTTTAATTTTTGACATACTAACTTAATCTTTTTAATTTTTAAATTTTTTTGACTCATCTATATGAAGCTTTATCCAATGGCTTTAATATAATGTCAGAAATTTTATAATGATAAGTTTGAATCAAACTAATCAGGGTTATCATATATTAGATCAAACATCAATTCCATCCAAAAGCTTTAAATTTCTAGATTTTGGGTCAAACCTAATACATAAGATAGGACTTTCTTAATCCTTAGACTATTCTCATAGCCCATCCCTCTCTATCTCGATACACAAATATTATTAAGAGATTAAATATTTTTAAAAAGAATATGCAAGCTACACAAAGTCGAAAACTCTAAGCTCCTACAAGATCGCGTTACGTGATCCAATAGCTTAAGTTTCTTACGAATGAAAAGATCTTACAATTTGGTAGAAACGGTGGAATATATTCATAATATTTAATATTTAGAAGTTTTTATAAATATTAAACACTTCAAATTTTGAAAAAACTGAGAAACAGATATAGAATTCAAATACATGATCTATTTTGATACCACAAACATATGACATGAAACATTTTAATTAAAATATAAAAAATATTTTGATTGACTTACTAGTATAATCGAAAGCTTAAAGCTTATAAATATGAGAATATATATAGGGTTTGAACTTATGATCAATTCTAATATCTTGTTAGAGTTGTGGATAATCTTAAAAGATATATATAGGATTTTTCCTAAGAGGTTAAGATTTTGAAATTATTGGACCCAGTCAATATCTATTGTTTAAATATTTTTTATTAAATATTATAAAAAGATAGACACATGATTCCAACTCAACATCTGCATTGAATCATGATAAATATTCTTATTATTGGATGATCAAAAGTTCCAAAACTTAACTTATCAAAGAAAGAAGGACTCAGGATATTTTATAAACTTGGCTTGGGGGGTTATTTGCGTCATCAAACACTGGCACCCATATGCACACTTGCCTCATATTTTGGTCGCATCAGCATGCTGACGCGTGAATGCACTAACGACTTGTTACTTTCTCGTCTTCCAAGATCCGTCACAAAAACCGAACCTCCAATGGAGAAAGCCAATCATGCAACGTTTGTGCTGACTATGAATGGTACCTTTGGTGGGTGTGGGATAAAGTGCCCTACGAAACTATTTATTACGAGGGGTTGCTGCGAATCCTCTCATCTAGCAGTGAAGATTAAAAGATAATATAATAATAATAATAATAATAATGATGAAAGGGGACCAAAGAAAAGGTATCAAAGATAGATACTGAAGGGTGAAAGATACCGAATGAGGAGGACAACAGAAGAGACGTCACACCACCAGACCAGCGGCTCTTTGCCGTCTCATATGTGGCTGATCGGAAACCATATAATACATGGTACACAAGTCTATCACTGAATCCCTAAGAGACCGGTGCCTGGTCTTTTTCCCTTTTACTTTTATTTCTTGGTGAAATCTGATGTGATGATGAAGAAGTTGATCTCATATTAGGCAATCTTTCTTGTGTGCCAATTGTACTATGATGAAATGCACCATTCAGTCGTATAAATTGAGATGGAAAGGAACATAGAAATCTTATATGTTGGGTGATTTCATGAGAAGTTCACGAGGTTTTCCCATATTATACCTTCCATTCCCAAAAATGCGTAAGGAGAGTCTTGACTTTTCAAACTTTTTATATAAATTGATGATTGACATTCTTAATTTTTTATATTCTCGTGAAAATCTACCTTGATTGACCAACCAAACCAGGAAATAATATGTTAAGTCGCTGAATCAAAAATATTGTAGCCTTATTCAAGAAAACTCTAAATTGGTGTTAATTAGTACAAATTCTCACTGACCTTAATTATCAAAATTAAGATTTTATAAAATTATTTATTTGAGAGTTGTTAAACGATTTTGAATTTGGAACTAAGAATATTTTGGTATATTTCAAGATAAATGCTGGCAAATTCTCATTTCATTTCACTTAACCTTAAATTTAAGTATATATGTATAGAAAAATTTTATAATGCTTATTTTTATTTATTAGAAAAATGATGATAAAAGTAAGATTTTCACATTAGCAATGTTTTTAAATGGACTTTAAAGTGTTTTGAAGACTACCAACATTTTTGTCGTCCACTAAAACACCATAATTTTATTAAAAATATTGCAATGAATCTCAATTAGTTCAAATCTCCCAAACCTTAATTATCAAATTTGCTATATATTTTTTAGTTTTTATAAAATTTTGGGAGTTTTTATGTGATACTTAATGGATATTAAGAAGGCCTTTATATCTTTTCAAATAGAAAATGAAAAATTCTTCTTTTTGTCCACTCCGTATTAAATTATTTTATGTTTATTTATTATAAAAATAACAATAAGAAAAATAAGGCATTAGTTGGTATAATATTTTTAAATGGATTTATAGTGCTTTTGGTTTTTTTTTTTCTCACTTAATCTTCACTTTAGATCTACTTATTATAGGAAACCTAATAATATTTGCGACAATAAGGAAAAAATAGATAAGACATAACTCTGTGCAACCAAAAACAATGTAATCGATTCAACTGAAAATATAGTTCAACCCAAATTGGATTTCGATATAAAAAATATATATTTTTATTAACGATAAGAGTATTTTAATCGACTGGCTTCTTCGGAGATATCACCTTCATATCTTCAACTTTGCTTGTTGCTGTACTTGTGAAGACACAAATCGAGCAAATTGTTACTTAAAAAAACACAAGATGAGGTTATAGATGTTGATGCAATGACGAGGTTAGCCTAATACTAATGTAACCAGTGTGACCAGTATTTGAAACCTTAAATTTATAATTATAACAAAGTTTGATGAACGAGCAGACACAAGGTTTTGCTACAACCTAACAGCAAGCTTTCTTTGTAGTTTTTTTGGAGCAGATAACATCTGCTGACGAAATATACAGCTCTTGGTAGTGCTATTCTATTCTCCATGCTTGAACTGATGATACATACAGGTTCTTGCACAGAGACGAGTGTGCCAACACTGACGACTTACTATTATAAGAAATGATGCATCAAGACCTGATAACTACTTAAGTTTGCTCGGTAAAAGAAATGAAACCCTAAACCTTAAGGCTGCTTCCAGTGATAGCCGCATGCATCTATGATCGGTCTCTTGATCTCTGATCAATCTGCTCGATCTCTTGATCTTTGATTGCATCTATGAAACCCTAAACCGCCATTACTATTAGCACAAGTCGTCATCGTAAATCTGACATAGTTGACCATCACCTCGACCTCTACCTATGTAGCCCCTTCTATAGTAAGATCTTCAATCATGGATATCGCCCCAACTTATTGTAATGTTACTAAAGGTTTATATGAAACTAGATTCTTAAATATTAAAAAATATTTATATGCGATAAGAGATTAGAAAGAAGACTAAAAGAATAGTCCTACATTGATAAACATCAAGAGTGTCAGATGACATATATTTGAGTTTGACCCATAACCTAATAACTTGAGATTTTTGGTTGAATTGATGCTTAGCTTGATATATATTATCTTGATTAATTTGACATATTCATTTTTAATGGATCTCTAACATGACATAAGAGTCAATAATTGAATCTCTAACATGATATCAAAGACAAAGTTCAAGTAAGTCAAAGAAAAAAATTAGGATGATCGAAAAAAAAAAAAAGCACCAAATAATTGAGTCTCACGTGAATAAGAATAGGAGGAGAATATTAGAAAATATTAAATTACGATGATTGAAAAAATAAAAATCAAATAATTGAGCTGCACAGAGAAAGAATATTAGAAAATATTCATGTGAAGAGATCGGAAAGAAGACTATCAAAAAAGTCACACTCATCATTGATGGATTTTTAATATTAAACCTTTCAATTAAAATATGATATTCTAAACCTGAGTTTCTCGATCAAGGATTGCCCAGAGAGTCGAGTAAAGAATCTCATAAATGAACTTTGACTACCTTAATCTCATGCTTTAGAGCTTCTTCATCTTCCTCCAAGGTGCCGGTGTCGGCATCATTTAGTTCACTATGCATCCTTGTCGCTCAAATGGGGTTTCCCATTGCCAAGATTAGCCCGGCTTCATCGTTATTGAACCTTTCATTCATTGCCATAAAATCAAAATATTCCGTAAACATGTTGAAACTGAGTCAGCATTGCAATACCATACCCCAATAAATTAAAAAGAAATTTTCTCAGAGAATAAACGAACGAAGAACAAAGCTGTTAGGCTTGAATGTAGATCTCACTATATAAGTCCATAATACATTAGCTGTTAGGAACAGGGTCACTAAGAGGGGGTGAATTAGTGCAACGGTAAAAATTACGTCTTTAAAAATTTCGTTGCGATAAAATCGATATCGTAAAGATATTAACTTAAAATTATATGGAAACGTAGAGATGGAGGAATTCGTTTGTAGTAAGAAAAATAGCAAGAATAAAATGTAAACCAAATTTTAGAGTGGTTCGGTCGTCATGACCTACATCCACTTCACCGATTCCCCTTCCATCGAGGCCACCAGTATCCACTATTGATCTTCTTTCAATGGACGAAGATCAACTACCCTTTTACACCCCTCTTCTCCTTTTCATGGGTTTATGAGACAACCCTTATAAGCACTCACTCCTCTCTTACAGAATTCTAAACTTAGAGTGGAGGAGGAAATTCATAAAGAGATTGCAGTAGCCTTTTCTTACTTTTGAATCCTCTGTGCTTGTATCTTTTTACCAGGGATGAGAGGGGTATTTATAGGCTTCAAGTTGATTCAAACTTGGAGCCTAAAAACATCTCATCCCAGGTTTCCTGGGCACGGGCAGTACCACCGCCTGCGTTGGGCGGTACCACCACCTAGACTGGTGATACCATTGCATGGCACCCTGCCAGGGGTGGTACAACCGTCCAGACTGGTAGTACCACCACCTGATACAGTCTCGGAGACTATACCATGACGGTGCCACCTCATAGGTTACGGTTTGGACCTCTCATTGGGCCCAACACAGTCCTTACATGGGCCTAGCCGGCCCCTAATTAGGTTGGCCAAAATCCAAACCCAATTACATGCTAACTATGATTCCTCAGACATTTGCTAAGCTAAATAAGTCCCTATGTCTTGGTTTCTTCCGACGAGTTTCCGACGATCTTCCGACGAACTTTCGACAATCTCTCGGTAATGTTTCGACGGACTCCCGGCAAGCTCCTGGACTTCAAGACGATCTTCTTGTTAAGTTTCGACGAGCTTGTCTAGCAAGCTCCGAGACTTCTCGGCTGGTTCTACTATAACTTTCGATGAACGTCCGGACTTCCAACGAACTCTCAAACTCCCAACAAAATCGTGTCCTTGACTCTAGGACTTTATTTTGCTTCATGCCTTACTATCGTAGTTAGTCCTGCACATGTAAAAACATACTTTGATTTAGACAATTAATACTAAGCATTAATCATGTTGTTCGGCATGTCATTGGTCTCTCGACGCTTCGTTTGATTCTTTGCCGCATCGTCCTCTCTTGCGGCCTATTGCCCAATCGGCCAGTTGACTCCGCAACTCCGATATCCTTGGCGCAATATCTTCTCTTCTTGGCCTGATGCCTGAATCCATGGCCCGAAGCCTTCTATCAATACGTCGACCGATCCTCCAGCCCGACATCCAATCTTCTGACATGTTTTCCTCCGGCACAACATTATTCTTCCTGCTTTAATTGTCTCATCCTGATTGAAGCATCCTGTGTCACTCAAAACATAGATTAAATCATAAACACTTATCAATTGGTTTCATCATCAAAATACGAGATTCAACAATCTTCTCGTTTTTTATGATGACAATCAATTGATGATGGAGTTAACCTTAACTCCCGTAGTTTCACCAAATTCCTACTATCAATATACCATATTGATAGAACCTTGAATTCAAGTTGAATTTAAGTCATTACAAATTTCATCATAAATATTTGCAACACTTCATCATCCATAACATGATCATACTTCTCCGCCTTTGTCATTAACAAAAAGGAGTTCAATTCTCATGTGTTTAGAGATATAAGTTTAAATCATTGCATAAAAAACATAATATCAAGTTTTATCATTATGCAAATTGTAAGCTTAAAAATTTAGCAAGTGCTACATCATGCAAGCTATCAAGTTGTAGATATGCAAGTTAGTAAGATAGCAAATTTACAACATATAAGCTAGTAAAATTTAAAGATGTGCAAGTTGGTATATTTGCTTTTCTAGCAAGTTGTTGAAATGTACAAGATAGCATCATTTTTGCATTTTCTTGTAATGTGTAACTTAGCAAAATTCACATGATAGGATCATTCTTTCTTCTCTTTTGAGAAGTGTCATTTTTACTTCTTTTGCAAAGTGCAAGCTAGCAAATCTTGGTGATGTCCAAGATTGCATGTTCCACATCATGCAAGCCAGCAAATTAGAGATGTTCAAGAAAGCAACTCTTGTTTCTTGAAATATGCAAGTCTCAAGCTAGCAAATTTTTGCTTCCTTTGTAATGTTTGAGCTAGCAATTTTGCTTTCATTGCAAAGTGCAAGTTAGCATTTTTTTGCATCTTGAGCAAGTAATATTTCTCCCCCTTTGTCATTGTCAAAAAGAAGGGAAGAATATAATTTTGTATCTTTTTTTCCCTTTACGTCAAATTCTAAATCATGACAAAGGTAAGTAATCATTCTTATTTTAAAATGTCATAATTAACATAACCTTGAATTCAAATCAAAGCAATTTTAATCATGATTCACATCATATGCAATATATCACATACATCATCATAATAAAAAGCATAAGTATTGCTTTCATCATTCCAAATCATAAATATTTCACATCATGATGGTATCAATTTTTCAAATTTCATCCTACGATGCATGATCATAACTTTTCATTTGTATGCATTAAAATAATATCAAAAGTATTTTATGCATAATTTCGTATTATTACATGAAAAATATCAAGAGAATTTTGGTGATGAGATACACATTTCATGAATACAAGGAATTTTACATAATAAAATTTAAGTCATAAATTATCAAGATATCAAGTGGTATATCATGGTTAATTTGAATACATCCTTTTTAGTGAATAATCATAGTATGAAAAATCTTGATTCATAAAAAAATTTCATGTATCGAATATCGAAAAATCAAGATAATGATTCATAAAAAAATATCACAAGTAATTCCAAGAGATCAAAATCATGATTTGAATAAAAACTCATTCAAATTCAAATCGTCAAATCAAAACCATTTTCCAAAGATTCATAAAAAGATGATCAAATAGATTCACCATAGTCAATAAGATAAAGAAAAATAATTTTCAGAAAAAATACTTTTCTCTTTTTAGTTATTTTAATTCATGTGATTTAAGCATGCCTTTTTCATTTATATCAAATAAAATCATGCATCAACTTTTAAAACTGAAAAGGCCACTTTCATTACCATAAAAATCGATAATCCATCAATCGCAAGAATCATCATGCATAATTTTAAAATATAAATTTATTAAGTATGATCACAAATTATATTATTTCATCTGATTTCATATTTTCAATCAGAATCATTTTGTTTGTTTATCATAAAATATGTATTTTTTTTTATTCAGTGAATCTAACTTTTCAAGCTTAGTTATCGATACAAAATCCATGCATCATCATTAAGCATGATATCAAACTTGTTAATATTTTCATTAAAATATTAAGCATGGTTTTAATCAAAATCGAAAATCATCAAGATGCATATTATTTCTTCTTGAAAAATATTCATAGGATCATTATTAGATTTAAATCTAACATTTTATTTCATTAACATAAAACATGTAATTTTCTTTATCATTTTCAAAATTACTAGCATGATCATAATTTTTGTATTTTTATTTTTAAATATATAATTTTTAAGAAAAATAATTATTCTAAACTAAATTAAAAGTAACTCATGAAAAGACATCATGTAATTTTGTAATAAATTAAAAAAAAATTGATTACCTCATCGTCGAAAGCCGTTAAGGCATATTTTGTCACCTCGCCTTTGTTGATTTTCTCCTCGTATTTGGATGAGCTTGATTCATCCCAATTTGTATTCTTCTTCTTGCGTTCATAGCAAGTAGTTATGTTCTTTTTGTTCTTTAAATTTTGTTTCATGAACTTTTTAAATTTCATGAGTAGTTCAAGTTCACTATCACTTGAGCTTATACTCGAGTGGTCTTCTTTTGTTCGATGTGCCAAATCCTTTTTTTTCTTTGGAAGGTGGTTCTCAAGTTCATCATATTTAGCACAAGTCATTTCATAGGTCATTAAAGACCCAATTAGTTCTTCAATTGGAAAATAGTTTAAATCTTTTGATTCTTGTATTACCATTACTTTTGAATTCTAATTTTTAGAAAGAGATCTTAAAATCTTGTTAATGAGTTCAAAATTCGAAAAGCTTTTACCAAGTCCTTTTAGACTATTGACGATATCTATAAAACAGGTGTACATGCCTCCAATAGTCTTTCTTGGTTCCATTTGAAATAATTCAAAATCATGCATTAGAAAGTTGATTTTCGAATCTTTAACTTTGCTAGTGCATTCATGTGTGATTCAAGAGTATACCGAATTTCGAAAGCTGTTTCATAAGTAGAAATTCGATTAAATTCGTTTTTGTTTAAGGCACAAAATAAGGTATTTATAGCATTTGCATTTAAAGAAATGTCTTCTTCTCCAAATCATTCCAATGGTTCACTAGAAGAGAAGACATTCAAAAACTATTTTCAACAATATTGCATAAGTTTAAATCCAAAGAAAGCAAGAAAACTCTCATTCGAGTTTTTTAATATGTGTAGTCCATCCCATTGAAAAAGGGAGGACGAACGAGAGAGTGATCCTCTTGAAAGCCAAAAAGAACCATTTCTCTTGGGTGTTAAACCAAATCAGAAATCACGAGGCTCTAATATCAATTGTTACAAACGGGGTCGGCACTAAGAGGGGTGAATTAGTCTAGTGGCAAAAATTATGTCTTCAAAAACTTCATTGCGATAAAATCGATTTCGTAAAGATGTTAACTTGAAATTGTATGGAAACGTAGTGGACGAATTCAGTTTGTAGTAAGGTAAATAGCAAGGATAAAATGCAAACCAGATTTCAGAGTGATTTGGTCGTCATGACGTATATCCACTTCGCCGATTCCTCTTCCATCGAGGCCACCGGCATCCATTATTGATCTTCTTTCAATGAGCAAAGATCAACTACCCTTTTACACCCCTATTTTCCTTTTCACGGGTTTAGAAGAAAACCCTTACAAGCACTCACTCCTCTCTTACAGAATTCTAAACTTAGAGTGGAGGAGGGAATTTCTAAAGAGATTGCAACAACATTTTCTTACTTTTGAATCTTCTGTGCTTGTGTCTTTTAACTAGGGATAAGAGGGGTATTTATAGGCTTCAAGTTGATTTAAACCTGGAGCCAAAAAACATCTCATCCTGGGTTTCCTGGGCATGGGCGGTACCACCACCTGCGTTGGGCGGTAGCACTGCTAGTGTCAGTCTGACATTGGGTAGTACCACCACCTGGGAAGCTGTGCTAGGCAGTACCACTGCCTAGACTGGCGATACCACTGCCTGGCACCCTGCTAGGGGAGGTACAACCATCCAAATTGACGGTACCACCGCCTGATATAATCTCGAAGACTATGCCAGGATGGTGCCACCTCATGGGTCACTGTTTGGACCTCTCATTGGGTCCAACAAAGTACTTACATGGGCCTAGCTGGCCTCTAATTGGGTTGGTCTAAATCCAAACCCAATTACGTGCTAACTATGATTCCTAAGACATTTGCTAAGCTAAATAAGTCCTTATGTCTTGGTTTTTTCCGGTGAGCTTCCAGCAATCTTCCGACGATCTCTCGGCAATGTTCCGGTGGACTCTCGGCAAGCTTCTGGAGTTCACGACGATCTTCTTAGCGAGTTTCGATGAGCTTTTCTAGGAAGCTCCGAGACTTTTCGGCTGGTTCCGCCAGAACTTCCGACGAACTCTCGAACTCCCAACGAAATCGTATCCTTGACTCCAGGACTTCATTTTGCTTCATGCCTTGCTATCGTAGTTAATCCTGCATATGTAAAAACATACTTCGATCTAGAAAATTAATACTAAGCAGTAATCATGTTGTCCGGCATGTCATTGGTCTCTCGACGCTTCATCCGATTCTTCGATGCATTGTCCTCTCTTGCGGCCTATTGCCTAATTGGCTAGTTGACTCCGTAACTCAGATATCCTTGGTGCAATATCTATTCTTCTTGGCTCGATGCCCGAATCCATGGCCCGAAGCCTTCCATCGATACGTCGATCGATCCTCTGGCTCGACGTCCAATCTTCTGATATGTTTTCCTCCGGCACAACATGATTATTCCTGCTTTAATTGTTTCATTCTAATCGAAGGATCCTGTGTTACTCAAAATACAGATTAAATCATAAACACTTATCAATTGATTTCATCATAAAAATATGAGGTTCAACATTAGCAACATTGTCGTAGTCATGTTAGCCGCTTGAGTAGCTAATCAGCAACATTAGCAAAATACAGATTAACTCCACCACACACTGTTGTATTACTAACAAGGATTAGGCCTGCGACAAATCGGCCTGAAATCTATTATTCAAATTTGTATAAAACCACAAGCTTGTTTATGTACAACCATTGCTTCTAACTTGCTGCAAGATGGCATAAAAATAACTGTGTGTCCGTTCTTTAAGAGAAAAAGGCAAGCTCGGCAAAGACATCATACTGGAAAGACTATTATAAGAAGACCAACAGGCAAATGGGGTGTCAAAAATAGGATAACAGATCTAACACACACATATATATATATATATATATATATATATACATACATACATACATATATACATACATATATATATATATACATACATATATATATATATACATATATATATACATACATATATATATATATATATTTATATTTATATATATATTATATATATATATATACATATATACATACATACATATATATATATAATATATATATATATATTCATATATACATATATATATATATATATTTATTTATTTATATGTGTATGTATGTATGTATGTATATATATGTATGCATATATATCTATGTATATATATATATATGTATATATATATATATTATATATATATATTATATATAATATATATTATATATATAATATATATATATATACATAGATATATGTGTATGTATGTATGTATACATACACATATTTATTTATTTATATGTGTATGTATGTATGTATGTTATATATATATATATATATATCTATGTATATATTGTTAGGAAAAGAGTTGACAGTAAGAGGGGGGTGAATTAGTGCAGCGGTAAAAACATCGATTGAAAAACCTTTTCGTACATTGAAAATCGATTCCGGAAATATGCTTAGATTGAAAGCATATGGAAGAGTATAGTAAATAATGAGAAGGCAGTTTGCAGTTTAAAGTAAATTGGTCAAATTAAAGGCAAACCATATTTTTATAGTGGTTCGGTCGTCGTGACCTACATCCACTCCATCGATTCCTCTTCCATTGTGGCCACCGGCATCCACTATCGGTCTTCCTTTAATAGGTGAAGACCAACCACCTTTTACAACTTGATTCTCCTTTTATTGGGTTTAGGAGATAACCCTTACACCCCCACTCACTCATCTCTCAAACTATTCTAACACTTAGAACTTTTGAGAGGAGTTCACACAAGATTGCAGTAGCATTTCTTTTTATTTTTACTCTCAAGTCTTATGTATCTTAACTAGGGATGAGAGGGCTAATTATAGGCTTCAAGTTGATTCAAACTTGGAGCCTAAAAATATCTCATCCTGGGGTTCCTAGGTACGGTGGTACCATCGCCTATGTTGGGCTGTACCATCGCTGGTGTCAATTTGACACTAACACTGTGCTAGGTGGTGCCACCGCCCAATCTAACGGTACCACTACCTGGCACTAGGCCACTGGGTGGTACCACTACCCAGACTAGCGATACCACCACCTAGCACCCTACTAGGGGTGGTACCACTAACCATACTAGCGATACCACCACTTAGCACCCTATTAGGGGTGGTACCACCGACCAGACTGGCGATACCACTGCTTGACACAGTCTCAAAGACTATGCCACCACGGTGCCACTTCTTGGGTCATTGTTTGAGCCTTTCATTGGGCCCAACACAGTCCTTACATGGGCCCAATTGGCCCATAATTGGGTTGGCCTAAGTCTAATCCCATTATGTGTTAACTACAAAATCTAAGACATTTACTAAGCTAAACAAGTCTGTAAGTCTAGTTTTTTCCGACGAGCTTCCGGCGATCTTCCAGCGAACCTCCGACGATCTCTCGGCAATGTTCAAGCGGACTCCCGGTAAGCTCCTAGACTTCACGACGATCTTCTTAGCAAGTTCCAACGAGCTTCTCTAGCAAGCTTCGAGACTTCTTAGCTGGTTCCTGTAGAACTTCCGACGAACGTCCGGACTTCTGATGAACTCTCGAACTCCCAACGAAATCACATTCTTGACTCTAGGACTTCATTTTACTTTATGCATTGCTATCATAGTTAATTCTGCACATATAAAAACATCATTGGTTGCCGGAACCAACCGAGAAGAAATCGGGAACCTGTCGGAATTTTCGGAAGTTCGCCGAAGAGATCGTCGGAGGTTCACAGAGATCACCGAGAAGGCTCGGCTACTCATTAAAGTCATCACAAGTTCGGTAGCTTGTTGGGAGCCCGTCGGAAGAAGTTCGTCGGAAAGCTCGCCGGAACAATACTCGACGTTCACGGTAGAAAACTTGCTTAGGATGTGTTTTGTTATGTAGTTCACTTGTAATTAGGATTAAGATTAAGAGATAATCCTATATCCTGGTTAGGGGCCAACTGGGCCCAAAATTAGACTTGGTTTGGGTTAAATTTGAAGCCCAACAAGTGAACCGAAGGGTCTGGCGGTGGCACCACCAGACTGGGCGGTTGCACCACCCAGCACCCGAGAGCTGGGCGGTAGCACCATCTGGGCTAGGCAGTGCCACCGCCCAGTGCCCGAGAGTTGGGCGGTGGCACCGCCCAGCATCGGGAACTCAAAGAGAATTCAAATTTTGGAGCCCAAATTTGAATCCTCTTGAGGCCTATAAATACCCCTCAAATCTCAACCGAGAAAACAACTTTTTGAGCAGCAAGTGTTTGAGAGAAAGGCCTTAGAAAAGTCTTAGCTAGCCTTGTTTTCAATTTACTAGTGTTCACCTCCTACTTTCTTGTTGAAAATCTGTAAGAGAGTGAACTGCTTGTAAAAAGTTGTAAGAGGGGTATTCACCCTTCCCTTTTAAGAGATTTGCTAGTGGAAGGTGGGAGCCTCACCGAAGAGGGGCCTCACAAGTAGATGTAGGTCACTTGACCGAACCACTGTAAAATCGGCGTGATCTCTGGTTTGCATTTACTTATTGTCATTTACATTACTGCAAACCATTTGCACTTTAATGCTATACTGCTTTGTCTCAGTCTTACTTATCCCTTCAAGTTAAAATGCAATCGAAATGATTTTAAACAAAAATGTTGCTTTTATCGTACGAAGTTTCCGAAAAGTGTCTAAATCGTGAAAAGTTATCGCACTTTACCGCTGCACTAATTCACCCCCCTAGTGCTCTGATCCCCCCCCCCCCCTAGTGCCGCTCTGATCCTAACAATAGTTTGCCACCTCGCTTTTTTTTATTTTCTTCTCATCTTCAGAGGAGCTCGATTCATCCTAATTTTTATTCTTCTTCTTGCATTCAAAGCAAGTAGTTCCGTTCTTTTTGCTTTTTAATTTTTGTTTCATTTGTAGTTTAAGTTCACAATCACTTGAGCTTATGCTCGAGTGGTCTTCAAATGTTCTATATCCCAAATCCTTCCTGTTCTTTGGAAGGTTATTCTCGAGTTCCCTTTTTGCCACATTATTCATTTCGTAGGTCATTAGAGACCCAATAAGTTCTTTGAGAGGAAATGTTTTAAGGTCCTTGGCCTCTTGAATGGCCGTAACTTTTGGATCCCAACTCTTTGGAAGGGATCTTAAAATTTTAGTTACTAGTTCAAAGTTAGAAAAACCTTTACCAAGAGCTTTGAGTCTATTGATGACATCCGTGAAACAGGTGTACATGTCTCCGATTGACTCACTTGGTTTCATCCGGAAAAGTTCGTAAGAATGCACAAGAATGTTGATTTTGGACTCTTTCACTTAGCTAGTGCCTTCATAAGTGACCACAAGAGTTCTTCAAATATCAAAAGCTGAATCACAAATCGAAACATGATTAAATTCATTTTTGTCAAGTGCACAAAACAAGACATTCATAGTCTTTGCGTTTAAAGCAACAACATTCTTCTCCGATTCATCCCATTCACTCATCGGAAGAGAAGATTTTTGAAATCCATTTTCAATAATATTCCAAAGCTTAAAATCCATAGAAATAAGGAAGATCTTCATACGAGTCTTCCAATACATGTAATCTGACCTATTAAACATAGGCGGACATGTAATAGAGTGACCCTCTTGCATGCTGAAGTAAGCTATCTCTCTTGGGTATTAAACTAAATTTGAGAATGAGTCTTGCTTTGATACCAATTATTAGGATCGGAGCGGTACTAAGAGGAGGGGGGGTGAATTAGTGCAGCGGATTAAAACATGTAAGTTTGAAATTGATTTTGTAAATATGTAGAGATTTCAATTCGATGAAGGATGACTTAGCTAAAATAACTCAAGTAAAGGAAGTTAAGAGTAGGGAGAAGAAAACCAAACAATTTGCTGCTAAGAAGATAAGTGATTTAGAAAATTAAACACTTACACATTCAAGGAACACCACAATGTAAAGTGGTTCGGTCAAATGACCTACATCCACTTGCGAAGCCTTCTTCGATGAGGCTCCCAACTTCCACTAGCAAATCACTTTGAAGGGGAACGACCAAATACCCCTCTTACAACTATTTTACAAGTGGTTCACACTCGTACATATTTTTCAAAGAGAAAGAGGGAGGTGAACACTTAATCTATTAACAACAAGACTTTGCTAAAGCTTTTTTTCAATTTCTAACTTCTCAAAAAGGTGTCTTCTCTATTGAGAATTGAGGGGTATTTATAGGCCCCAAGAGGATTCAAATTTGGACTCCAAATTTGAATTACTTTTGGGTTTCCCGGCGCTGGCGGTGCCACCGCCGGATCTCTCGGGTGTTGGGCGGTGCCACCGTCAGGACTTTTCATATCATTGGTTGGGCTCCAAACTTGGCCCAAACCAGTCCAAACTCAGGCCCAATTGGCTCCTAACTAGGTTATAGGATTAACCCTTAATCCTAACCCAAATTATATGCAAACTATGAAATTAATGTTGGGAAATCTTGGGGGCAACATCACATGCGCAGCGGAAGAACAAGAAAACAAAATCCCCGATTCCCAAAGAGATGTTCGTCGTCGTGCAAAGATTGGTGTGCAAAATCCGCGAAACTAAAAAAACTGTGTATATAGTAGATTGTGTTACCTAGGGAGATCATATATCCCTATTTCCTTGTAGATCTTTCGGAGAGGTTGAAGGAGGTCAAGCGTCCTCCTCTCTAGCGGTGATCCACACAGTAGGGCTATGACAACGCTCCTCAAAACTCCAAGCCTGCTTTGAAGTAGAGAGGGGAAGGAGAACAGGAGAGGCAAGCAAAGGCTCTAGCCTATGAGGCTATGAATCCCTCCTATTTATAGAGGTCCCCTGTCAAACCCTAATGGATCCTCCCCTAGTGGGTATTAGATCTGCATCCAATAACCCAAGCCTTTTAGATTAGTGGATCTCTATCCAATAATTTCTCATGGGCTCTTATTAGATCTCATCCATGGGATCCAATAATTTAGGGGCTTATTGGATATCCAATAAGACAAGGGCTCCATCGGATATCTCATATCCGAACCTCTACTCATCGCAATGCCATCCATATGTGTGTGACCCTCTAGGCCCAATATCGAGTTGGCTGTGAGTCAAACCTTTCAGAACTCTTTCTAACTCAATGAATTATTATCTCTGTAATAATTCACTCGACTTATCGACTACGAACGTACTATGCCACTACGCCTTAGTCCCCAGACAATACAGGGGAATCCAATCCATTGAACCTATTTGTCCTCAGTTACCATGTACCTATAGTCCCTCATCCATCTAATATCCCAGAGACCGTATATCGAGCATGGTGTTGTCAGACCCATACGGTTTCTACTTGAGTTTCGCTCTAATCGGATTCTCCCGGAGAACTCCTTTTTTTTTCTCTCAACCCGAATGACCCTAGCTAAGGATTTGTCTTAGCAAGAACACATGGGATATTCCTCTCATGATGCCGAGAGTGGATGATCCTCTATCGATACTCAATAGCCCTCGTAAGGTCGACTACCACTCCCAATGACCAGTTGTACTAGATCTAGGATAGCCAAACCTATAAGTCTGGTATCAAAGAGTGGAGCACTCATACAGGACATCCTTGGTGTCTCAAGTCTAAGGACCAGATATACCACTAGGACTACAGAATCACTGTATAACAATAAGGCATCATCAACCATCTAGCATTCCATAAGCAGATCAATCAGTGAACTTATTCTCTAAAGAGCACCTATACTGTATCCCTATTGTCTTTACACGAGCAGCTATGAGACCAGCTGCATCCATCATATAGACGGATATACAACACACTAGTCTGTCCGGTTATTACGATGTCCCTCTTGAGTAACCTATGACCGGGATTATTTAGGATATGTGTTTAAAGGGGAATCGATCTCATTTTCGTGATCTCATCACGATCTGATTCCCATTGCATAAATCCAAGGACATCATAATATATATATGTATATATGCAATAGTTATAAAGTGATATATGCCAAAATATAATAAGCAAAAAGATTTTGTATCAAGTAACACATGCCATCACTCACGTGATTGGCTTGCTAAGCACCTATGACTGGCAATTAATACATAGCCCTGAGCAAATTTTTAACTGGCAACATCGAGTTTCCTTCCGGCGAGATTTTCGACAAACTTCCAGTAGACTTCCAATACACCCTCAGATTTCTTTCGACGGACTCCCAGCAGGCTCCCGGTCTTGTGGCGAGTTCAACGAGTCTTTGGAAAGTATCTGAACCTTCTTGGTGATCTCCATGAACCTCCGACGATCTTTCTGGCAGACTTCCGAAAACTTCGACAAGTCCTGAATTCTTTCTCGGTTGGTTCCGGCAGCACTTCCGACGATTCTTCGGACTTTCGGCGGACTCTTGAACACCCATCGAACTTGACTCCAGTAAACTTGCTTTATGTCTTCATGCTATCATAGTTAATCCTGCATATGTAAAACATACTTCGATCTAGACAATTAATCCTAAGCATCTAATTAAGTTGTCCGATGTGTCATTGGTCCCTCGACGCTTCATCCGCTTCTTCGGTACATTGTCCTCTCCTATGGCCTATTGCCCAATCGGCCAGTTAACTCCGCAACACCGATATCCTTGGCACAATGTCCACTCTTCTTGGCCCAATGCCCGAATCCACGGCTCGAAGCCTTATGTTGATACATCAATCGATCCACCGGCCCGACGTCTAATCTTCTGACATGTTCCTCCAGCCCAACATGATTTTCCTGCTTTAATTGTCCCTTCCTGATCGAAGCATCCTACTATTGAATCTTGAATTTTGATGGCGAAGTCAATTGTCATTTGTTATGTAATCCATATGTTGAGATAAGTGTGCAGGATTAACTATGATGAAAGTAAGACGTGCAGCAGAAGTTGTGCCGGTGTCAAGACCATGATCACGTTGGGGGTTCGAGAGTTCGACGGAAATCCGGATGGCCGTTGGATGTTCTGCGGGAACAAATCCGAGAAGTGCAGGAGCTTGCCAAAGAAGCTCATTGGAACACGCTAAGTGGATCGTCGCAAGTCCAGGAGTTTGCCAGAAGTCCGCCGGAGCATCGCCAAGGGTTCGTCGGATGTTCGTCGGAAGTTCGTCGGAAGCTCGCTGGAAGAAGCAATTGATGCACCAGAGCAAGTTGTAGTATTAATGTCTTAAATATCATAGTTAGTATGTAGACTAAGTTAGAAATGGGATATGATCCCATTAACTTAATCTGGGGACAATTGGGCCCTTGATAGACCCAAATTAGGTCAAATGGAATAGTCCATTCGGATCCAGAATTCCTGGGCGGCGGTGGCACCACCAAGGCTGGCGGTGGCACTACCCAGGAGACTTGGTCTCCTAGGAATTCTGGGCGGTAGTACCGCCCTTGCCAAGCGGTGGTACCGCCGACAGTTATTACTGCCAACGGTGGTACCGCTTGAGCTCGATCTCCGAGCGATGTCAGGCGGTAGTATTGTCCAGACTGAGCAATAGTACCACTCAGTGACAAATGACAGGCAGTAGTACTGTCCAGTTATGGCGGTAGTACCGCCAGGACCCCGAAAAACCGAGAGATGACACTATTCAGCTCCAAATTCAAACTGATTGGGGCCTATATAAACCCCACCCTTTCTGCATGAATGGGTAACCAAAAGCTTGATCTTACTATGTGATTTTAGAGCTCAAAAGTGTTGTAAATGCTAAAAGTTCTCCTCCCTCTTTTCTTCCAAGTTTTGATCATTCAAGAGAGTAGTGAAGATTCTGTAAGGGTTGTCTCCTAAACCCATCAAAAGGAGTGAAACTGTAAAAGGGTGGTTGGCCTTCGCCTATTGAAGGAAGGCCTCTAGTGGATGTCGGTGGCCTCGTCGGAGGAGGAAGCCAAAAGTGGATGTAGGTCAAGATTGACCGAGCCACTCTAAAATTGCGGTGCTCTCTGGTTTGCATTTATTCTTGTTGTTTACCTTACTAGAAACATCCATATGTGCTTTACTTCCTCATTACTTTTTCTGCACTCCTTTACGAACTCACTTTCAAGTTAAGTTTTCAAAAATGGTTTTACATCGGAAATAATTTCATCGTACGAACGTCGTTCGAAATCGACGAAAGTTTTTCCGCTGCACTAATTTACCACCCCCCCCCCCCTCTTAGTGCTCTTGATCCTAACAATTGGTATCAGAGCAAGATTAACTCTCAATCGGATTAAAACTCAAGAGAGATGGCATACCGGAAACCAAGAGGGCCACTCTATTACACGTCCACCCATGTTCAATAGGACGGACTACACCTATTGGAAGACCCAAATGAGGATCTTCCTTATTTCATTGGATTTTGAACTTTGGAATCTTATCGAAAATGGATTTTCAAAGTCTTCTCTTCCAATGATAGATTGGAATGAATTGGAGAAGAATACTTTTGCTCTTAATGCAAAGGCTATGAATGCCTTATTTTATGCGCTTGATAAAAATGAGTTCAATCATGTTTCGGTTTGTGAAACCGCATTTGATATTTGGCATACACTCGAAGTGACTCACGAAGGCACAAGTAAAGTGAAAGAGTAAAAAATCAATCTTTTGATACATTCTTTTGATCTTTTCCGAATAAAACCGAGCGAGACTATTGGCGACATATACACCCATTTCACGGATGTCATCAATGGTCTAAAAGGACTCGGCAAAAGTTTTTTGGATTTTGAGCTAATAAATAAGATTCTAAGATCCCTTCCTAAGAGTTGGAACCCTTAAGTCACTGCTATTCAAGAGGCTAAAGATTTAAATAACTTCCCTCTTGAAGAACTAATCGAGTCATTAATAACCTATGAAATGACTTGTAAGACTTATGAAGAGCAAAAAAACATCCTTCCAAAGAATAGGAAGGATATGGCACTTGAAACTTTAGATGACCACTTGAGAGAAAACTCAAGTGATAAGGATTGTGATGATGACTTGGCACTTCTAACAAGGAATTTCAAAAAATTCATTAAGAGAAACAAGTTTAAAAGTGATAAAAAAATAAATTTGAACCCAAAAATGATCAAGTTATTTGCTATGAGTGCAAAAAGTAGGGACACTACAAAAGTGATTATCCCCAAGCCAAGAAGAGAACATCAAAGAAGAAGGCGCTCAAAACAACGTGAGATGACTCAAGTGCGTCTGAAGAAGAGGAGTCCAACATTGAGCAAGTTGCTCATTACGCCCTAATGGCCATCGGAGAGGAGGTAACAAATTTAATTGATGCATATTTATGATTTGATGAATTATTAAATGCCTTCCATGACTTATTTAATGAATGCAAAACAATTAGTAGAAAATATAAATTATTAAAAAAGGAACATGATAGTCTTATTAGTAATTTTGATAAATTAAAAATTGAATAACATGATAGTTTAGCTCCATGTATAAAATGTCATGATCTAGAAACTCTCGAGAAGGAGAACTTGCTACTTATGGACACCTTGAAGAAATTCGAGGTTGGTAGCAAATCTTTGAATATGATCCTTACAAATAAGGGTCACGTTCCTAAAAGAAGTGGAATCGGATTTGTGAGAAGTCCTCACCAAAATCCAACCTCCTTCATTAAAGGCCCTATCTTACATGTTCGGCACCAAAGCAAATACAACTTTTGTTACAAACATGGACATAGAACTTATCATTGTCCATTCAAGAAAGTTAGTCCGAACAAACTGATTTGGGTTCCTAAAGGAACCATGATAAATTCTATGCAATATGATAAATAATTTAGATCAGTTTTTTGGGCACCCAAAAGTAAATGGGTACCTAAACATCATCCTTTCTTGTAGAAACATATACCATCACAAGCTATGAGCAAGAGATGGTATCTCGATAGTGGATGCTCAAGGCATATAACCGAAGATCCATCTTAATTCTCTAAGCTCACTAGCAAAGACGAAGGCTATGTCACCTTCGGAGACAACAACAAGGGTAAAATCATTGGCAAAGGAACCATAAGTAACAAATCCAACTTCTTTATTGAAGATGTTTTGTTAGTTGATGGTTTAAAACTTAACCTCTTGAGCATTAGTCAACTATGTGATAAAGGGTATGTTGTCAAATTCAAATCTAATGCTTGTATTATTGAAAAAACACACAAAAATACATCTATGATTGCATTAAATTAAAATAACATATACACCATTGACATCAATGATCTTTATAATGAAATATGTTTCTCGGTTTTGAATGAGGATGCTTGGCTTTGGCATAGGAGATTAGGTCATGTTACCATGAAACTAATCACTCAAATATCATCCAAAGAACTTATACGAGGAATTCCTCATATCAAGTTCATCAAAGATAATGTGTATGATGCTTGTCAATTAGGAAAATAAATTAAGGGTAGTTTCAAATCTAAGAATCAAATAAGCACCTCTAGGCCCTTACAATTAATTCATATGGACTTGTTCGGACCAATCTTTACATCAAGCCTAGGTGGTAGCAAATACACCTTCGTCATTGTAGATGACTATAGTAGATACACATGGACTTATTTCTTGAAATACAAAAATGAATGCTTTAGATATTTCACCTAAGTTTTGTAAACATATTCAAAATGAAAAGGGTTTTATGATTTCATCAATTCGAAGTGATCACGGTGGTGAATTTCAAAACCGTGATTTCCAAGAATTTTGTGAATCTAATGGACACAACCATAACTTCTCTACTCCAAGAAATCCTCAACAAATAATGGCAAGAACCATGTTGAATGAACATAGCCTACCCAAATATTTTTGAGCCGAAGCCGTAAATACTGCATGCTATATTTTGAATAGATTTCTAGTAAGACCCTTACTCACCAAAACTCGTTATGAGTTATGGAACAATAAAAAACCCAATGTTTTATATTTTAAAGTTTTGGGGTGTAAGTGTTTTATCTTGAATGGAAAAGATGCCTTAGGAAAATTTGATGCTAAATCCAATGAAGGAATTTTTCTTGGTTATTCTTCGGTTTCTAAAGTTTTTCGTATCTTCAATAAAAGAACTTTAATTATAGAATAATCCATTCATATTGTTTTCAATGAGATTTCCGAAATCAAGAAAAATGATTTTGATGATGATGTTAATTTTGATTCTTTGAATTTAAATGAAACCCCTTCTCCAACTAGCAACTTAGATGCATCCACTTCTGAAACATCCTTACCTAAGGATTGGAAGTAAATAGATACTCATCCTAAGGAGCTAATCCTAGAAGACACATCTAAGGGGGTTCAAACACGTTCTTATCTTAAAAGTTTTTGTGCCAACGCCACTTTTCTCTCCTAAATTGAACCTAAATATATTGACGAAGCCATGAAAGATGATTCATGGATTATCGCAATGCAAGATGAGTTAAATTAATTTGAGAGAAATGAGGTGTGGAAGCTTGTTCCTAGACCAAATGACCATTTAGTTATTGGTACTAAATGGGTCTTTAGAAACAAGCAAGATGAATATAGTATCATAGTTAGAAACAAGGTTAGATTAGTGGCCAAAGGTTTCAACCAAGAAGAAGTTATCGATTACGAAGAAACCTTCGCTCTTGTGGCTCGATTAGAAGCCTTAAGGATGCTCCTTGCCTATGCTAGTAATAACAATTTTAAGTTATTTCAAATGGATGTTAAAAGCGCTTTTCTTAATGGCTTTATTTCTGAAGAAGTTTATGTTGAACAACCTTTCGGATTTGAAAATAATAAACTCCCTAATCATGTGTTTAAATTAACTAAAGCTCTCTATGGTTTAAAACAAGCCCCAAGGGCTTCGTATGAGAAACTTAGTTCTTTTCTTATTGAAAATAATTTCACAAAAGGCAAGGTGGATACTACATTGTTTATCAAGAATTTTGAAAATAATTTTCTCATTATTCATATTTATGTTGATGATATTATCTTCGGTTCTACGAATGAATCTCTTTATGAATCTTTTGCTAAAACTATGAATCTCAAATTTGAAATAAGTTTGATGGGAGAATTAACCTTCTTCTTAGGCTTACAAATTAAGTAACTAAGCAATGACATCTTTATTAGTCAAACTAAATATACTTTAGATTTGCTAAAAAGATTTAATATGGATAGCTCAAAAGCTATCAACACTCCTATGAGCACCTCCACTAAGTTAGAAGTTGATGAAAGTGGAGATAGCTTCGATCAAAAAACTTATAGGGGTATGATAGGAAGTTTACTTTACCTCACTGCAACTAGACCAAATATCATGTTTGGTGTAGGACTTTGTGCTAGGTTTCAATTGAACCTAAGATTTCTCATCTCAAAGTAGTTAAAAGAATACTTAGGTATCTTAAAGGTACCATAAATCTAGGATTATGGTATCCAAAATCTGAGAATTTTGAGCTAATTGCTTATGCTGATGCAGATTTTGCTGGGTGTAGACTAGATAGAAAAAGCACATCAGGAACATATCAATTTTTGGGATATTTCCTTGTTTCCTGGTTATATAAGAAACAAAACTCGATTGCACTATCAACAACTGAAGTTGAGTATCTTGCAGCTAGTGCATGTTGTGCACAAGTTATATGGATGAAAAGCACTTTAAAAGATTATAAAGTTCATCTTAAAAATATTCCCTGTGATAACACAAGTGCAATATACTTAATGAAGAATCTCATTCAACACTCAAGAATAAAGTATATTGATATTAGATATTACTTTATATGAGATCATGTCATTAACCATGATGTAATTATAGAGTTCATTGATACTAAACATCAACTAACTAATATTTTTACAAAGTCTTTAAGTGAAGAACAATTTGATTTCATTAAAAGATAATTAGGAATGTTGATTTGCCCGAATGCAAGAACTTATTAAAATTATTTTTTGGACTTTCTTGATTTAATCACTTAATGCTATGATGAGAAGGTTATATGATTACATGTCTTAATAATATGTTAAAAATTATGTGTTTTGGATACAAAAATTTTCATGATGATAAGCATGTTTTATCTTCATAATTATGGTTGAAAATATATAGCAAAACCATATCCAAATGCATGAAAGTGTTAAATTTCATTTTCAGATTTTCTTGATCCTAACATGATTTAGTATTTCTCTTCTGGACTTAATGTAGCTTTCATAAGCATATGTCATAATGAGTTTGTTTCATATCATTGATATATGGAATCAATTAACAAATGCATCTCTCATAGACTTATCATGTGAAAAATATCTTTCGAGAAATGGATTTGATGATTCCTCCTTATATCTTTTGAGAAATAGTTTTACGTGCAAGGATTTGATTCATATACATATCTTGATCCTTGTAAAAATGAAGCGTGCTTTAATATCTTATCAATTTTAACTTTATTCGAGTAAGCTCACAAATGGCTTTCCTCCTTCATGCAAAATGATAATAACAAATAAAGAGGAAGAAGTAGTGAAAGTTATCTCTATGTCATGTTTTCCTTGAGATGTTTGTATAATTGGTATCCTATTACTCATTGTTGAAAAATGACATAAACCTAGTTAAAATCGTTCTTCTTTTTGTTGATGACAAAGGGGGAGAAATACATGGTAAATTGCTGATAGAATTGCTATGAGTGCCATATGTGAATTATGTTAAGATATCAAAAGCTTGCATCAAAATATATGATAAATTGGTGATAGAATTGCTATGATTGCCATATTTGCACTATGTTAAGATATCTAGAGCTTACATCACAATTCTATAAATTGATATCTTGTCATGAGATCAAATGCTATGATTGCTAAACACTTAAAATGTCTGTATTATGTTAAGATATTAAGAACTTACATCGTAATTTTATATGTTGATATCTTACCATATGATGAATGACTACGATTGCTATCTTTCACATTGGAAATATAAAACCTGAAAATGGATGTCAAGCCTTAACATCATTTCCAGAGAGATACATCATAATAGGAATCATGATGGGAGTATTGATAAGGTTAAACGATGTTAACTTATCAATATGTCTCTTGAATTCAAAGGCTTTGAATTCCAGAATGACTTATCTCAAGTATGGCATATAGATAGGTGGAGTTAAGGTTAACTTTATTATCAATTGATTGTCATCATCAAAAATGGGGAGATTGTTGAATCTCAGATTTTGATGATGAAGTCAATTGTCATTTATTATCTAATCCATATGTTGAGATAAGTGTACAGGATTAACTACAATGAAAGTAAGACATGCAGAAGGAGATACGTCGAAGTCAGGACCATGATCATGTTGGGGGTTCGAGAGTTCGACGGAAGTCCGGATGGTCGTCGGAGGTTCTATGGGAACAAATCCGAGAAGTCCAAGAGCTTGCCAAAGAAGCTTGTCAGAACTTGCCAAGTGGATTGTCGCAAGTCTAGGAGTTTGCCGGAAGTCCGCCGGAGCATCGCCGAGGGTTCGTCGAATTTTCACCGGAAGTTCGTCGGAAGCTCGCCAGAATAAGCGATTGACATACCGGAGCAAGTTACAATATTAATGTCTTAAATATCGTAGTTAGCATGTAGATTAAGTTAGGAATAGTAAGTGATCCCATTAACTTAATCTGGGGGTAATTAGGCCCTTGATAGATCCAAATTGGGCCGAATGGATCAGCCCATTCAGACCCTAAATTCCTAGGCGGCGGTGGCACTGCCCTGGAGACTTGGTCTCCCAGGAATTCTGGGTGATAGTACCGCCCTTATCAGGTGGTGGTACCGCCGACAATTATTACTGCCAATGATGGTACCGCCCCTATCAAGCAATGGTACCGCCTGAGCTCGGTCTCCGAGCGATGTCAGGCGGTAGTACTGCCCAAACTAAGTGGTAGTACCGCTCAATGATAGATTACAGGTAGTAGTACCGCCTAGTTATGGCAGTAGTACCGCTAGGACCTCGAAAAACTGGGAGATGACACTTTTCAACTCCAAATTCAAACTGATTGGGGCCTATATAAACCCCACCCTTTCTGCATGAAAGGGTAACCGAAAGCTTGATCTTACTCCTTGATTTTAGAGCTTAAAAGTGTTGTAAAGGCCAAAAGTTCTTCTCCCTCTTTTCTTCCAAGTTTTGATCATTCAAGAGAGGATTTCTGGGTCTGAATAGGCTGATCCATTCGGCCCAATTTGGGTCTGCCAAGGGCCCAATTACCCCCATATTAAGTTAATGGGATCACCTCCTATTCCTAACTTAATTTACATGCTAACTATGATATTTAAGACATTAATACTGCAACTTGCTCCGGTGTGTCAATCGCTTATTCCGACGAACTTTCGACGAAAATCCGACGAACCCTCGGCGATGCTCCGGCGGACTTCCGGCAAACTCCTGGACTTGTGACGATCCACTTGGCGAGTTCTAACAAGCTTCTTTGGCAAGCTCTTGGACTTCTCAGATTTGTTCCTGTAGAACCTTCGACGACCATCCGGACTTCCATCGAACTCTCGAACCCCCAATATGATCATGGTCTTTACTCCGACGTAACTCCTACTGCATGTCTTACTTTCATCATAGTTAATCCTGCACACTTATCTTAACATATGGATTAGATAACAAATGACAATTGACTTCATCATCAAAATCTAAGATTCAACAATCTCCCCCTTTTTGATGATGACAATCAATTGATAATGAAGTTAACCTTAACTCCCCCTATCTGTATGCCATACTTGAGATAAGTTATTCTAGAATTCAAAGCCTTTGAATTCAAGAGACATATTGATAAGTTAACATCGTTTAACCTTATCAATACTCCCATCATGATTCCTATCATGATGTATCTCTCTGAAAATGATGTCAAGGCTTGACATCCATTTTCAGGTTTTACATTTCAAATGTGAAAGATAGCAATCGTAGTAATTCATCATATGGTAAGATATCAACATGTAAAATTACGATGTAAGTTCTTGATATCTTAACATAATACAGACATTTTAAGTGTTTAGCAATCATAGCATTTGATCTTATGATAAGATATCAATTTGTAGAATTGTGATGTAAGCTCTAGATATCTTAACATAGTGCAAATATGGCATAGTGCAAATATGCCATTGTGATTCAAGTGTTGGGCGGTGCCACCGTCGGCCAGGAATTCTGAGTCCAAATAGGCTGATCCATTCGGCCCAATTTGGATCTGCCAAGGGCCCAATTGGCCCCAGATTAAGTTAATGGGATCACTTCCCAATCCTAACTTAATCTACATTCTAACTACGATAATTAATTCATCAATACTGCATATCGTGTTCCGGTGCATCAATCGCTTCTTCCAGCGAGCTTCCGGCAAACATCCGATGAACCCTCGGCGATGCTCCGACGGATTCCTGGCAAACTCCTGGACTTGCGACGATCCTCTTGACGAGTTCCGACGAGCTTCTTTTTCAAGCTCCTAGACTTCTCGAATTGTTCCCTTAGAACCTCCGACGACCGTCCGGACTTCCGACGAACTCTCGAACCCCCAACGTGATCTTTGTCTTAACTCTGGCTCAACACCTGCTGCATGTCTTACTGCCATCGTAGTTAATCCTGCATACTTATCTTAATATATAGATTAAATAAACAAATGACACTTGACTTCATCATCAAAATCTGAGATTCAATAATTGGGCCTAGAGGGTCACACACATATGGTAGGCATTGCGACAAGTAGAGGTTTGGATATGAGATATTCATTGAAGCACTTATCTTATTGGATATCTTTTAAGCCCTTGAATTATTGGATCCTATAGATGAGATCCAATGAGAGCCAATAAGAGATTATTGGATATAGATTCACTAATTTAAAAGACTTGGGTAGTTGGATAGAGATCCAATACCCCCAATAAGGTATGATCTATTAGGGTTAAGTTAATAGAGGACCTCTATAAATAAGAGAGAACCAAAGGCTTATAGACTAGAGCTTCTCTTGGTTGTCATATCCTATTCTCTTCTCCCCTTCTCCTCATCAGATAGTAGGTTTAGAGATTTGAGGAGTATTGTCAGAGCCTTGTTGTATGAATCACCGCTAGAGAGGAAGACGCTTGACCACCTTCATCCTCTCCTACTAATCTGCAGGGATTCAGGGATATACGATATCCCTAAGTAAAACATAATCTTTCATATATGTAATTTTTTATTTTATGGATTTTGCGCACCAATCTTCGCATGATGACGAACACAATCATTGAGAAATTTGAGGATTTTTATTTTCTATTCTTCCACTGTGCATGTGGTGTCGCCCCTAGATTTCCCTATAGTTTGATGGTACTATCGCCTAATACAATGACACTAGGTGGTATTACCGTCCAATCTAGTGATACCATCGCCTAACAACCTTGGAGACTGGGCTTTTGACTTTTTCAACTCATAGGTAGTTTTATCGCCAGTTTGGCGATGCCACCACTTGACCCAACGTTTGGGTCATTGAATGAGTCTCCCAATGAGCCTAAATCAGTCCTAATTTAGGCCCAATTGGCCCCTAATTGAGTTATCTTAGTTATATCCAAAACTAACTCGATGTAGACATAATTGATTACAAGCGTGAATCCTATGTTGTCCAATATGTCATTGATTCATCTAGCACTTCGTCTGATCCTTCGGTGCTTCGTCCAATCCTTCGACATATTGCCCAATTAATATGTTGACCTCTCACAACTTTCGATCTCCTTGGTGCAATATTCGATCCTTCAGCCCGATGCCCGAACTCATAATACGAAGTCCTTCCGGCACGTCGACCATTCCTTCGGCTCGATGTCCAATCTTCTAACATGTTCTACTCCGGCCCAATGTTTAATTCTTCCTACTTTAATCAAATTATCTTTCCTTAATCAAGATTAGTCTTGCATCATTCAAATATATATTAAATCAAAATTTCATCAATTGATTTCATCATTAAAATTCAAGATTCAACACTTAGAAAATGGATTCATCATTTGTTCTTTTTCAATATACCTTTCATGATACCCTTCACCTTTGTTGACCATACAATTTTGATTTTTTTTGTTTTATTATTCTGCTTTTACTTTATAAGCCATAAAAGCAAAAAGAATCTAAGCTTTCTTAAACAAAGATAAAGATATATTATTATAAACAAGTCAGCACTAAGAGGGGAGGTGAATTAGTGTAGCGGATAAAACACGTCGGTTTTAAGAAAGCTCGTACAATCTTCATTCAATGGGCAAAGATCAATTACCCTTTTACACTCCTTCTCCTTTTTATGGGTTTAGGAGACAACCCTTACGACCTCTCTTTCTTATATCTCACTTCTCCCTTTAGAAGAACTTTCTAAATACTAGGAAAAAGGGACTCTAAATTCTAAGGGAATTTTCAATTTTTCTTTCCTCCTTTTTAAACTCAATTCTGCTTATGTTAACTAGGGATGAGAGGGCTATTTATAGGCCTCAAATGGATTCAAACTTGGAGCCTAAAAGAGTCTTATCTCGGGTTTTCCGGATCCTGATAGTACCACTACCTATGCTAGGCGGTACCACCACCTACAACAATGACACTGGGCGGTATCACCGCCTAGTCTAGCGGGACCATCACTTGGGAGACTATGTCTGGATGGTACCACCGCATGACATAGTCTCAGAGACTATGCCATGACAGTGCCACTTATTGGGTCATTATTTAGGCCTTTCACGTGGCCCAACATAGTCCATACATGGGCCCAACCGACCTTAATTGGGTTGGCCCAATTCTAATCTAAATTATGTGCTAACTATGAAATTTAAGGCATACACCAAGCAAATCTGATCCGGTTAGTCTAGGTTTCTTCCTGCGAGCTTCCGGTGATCTTCCAACGAACTTCCGATTATATCTCGATAATGTTCCAACAGACTCCCGACAAGCTCCTGGACTTCACGACGATCTTCTTGGCGAGTTCTAACGAGCTTCTTCGGCAAGCTCCTGGAGTTCTTGGTAAATTCTGGTAGAACTTCCGATGAACGTCCGAACTTCCGACGAACTCTCGAACTCCCAACGAAGTCTCATTCTTGACTCCGGGACTTCATTTTGCTTTATGCCTTGTTCACTATCATACTTAATCTTGCACAAATAAAACCTACTTTGATCTAGACAATTATTACAAAGCTTGAATCATATTGTCCGGTATGTCATTGGTTCATCGACGCTTCGTCGGATTCTTTGGCGCATCGTCCTCTCTTGTGGCCTATTGCCTAATCGGTCAGTTGAGCTCTACAACTCCGATTTCCTTAGCACAATTTTCACTCTTCTTGGCCCGATGCCTAAACTCATGGCACGAAGCCTTCTGCCGAAATGTCGATCTATCCTTCGGCTCGACGACTAATCTTCTGACATGTTTCTCTCCGGCCCAACATGATTCTTCCTGCTTTAATTGTCTCTTCCTGATCGAAGCTTCCTACGTCACTCAAAACGCAGATCAAATCATAAACACTATCAATTTTTTTCATCATCAAAATCAAAGATTCAATCATCTCCCCCTTTTTGATGATGATAACCAATTGATGACGAAATTAATCTTAACTCCTAAAGTTTAAACAAACTCCTCCTATCAATATGCCATATTAATAGAACCTTGAATTCAAATTGAATTCAAGTCAAAGCAATATTTCATCATGAATATTTGTAACATGTGATCATAAACATAATGTCCGGTCTCATTGTGGTGAGGTATAGTAAACTACCTATCATGTTGTTTTCTCCACTTTCGTCAATGTCTAACTTAGTGGAGGTACTCATAAAAGTATTGATAGCCTTTGAATTATCCATATTAAACAATTTCAACAAGTCTAATGCATATTTTGTTTGACTAAGAAAAATACCATTACTATGTTGTTTGATTTGTAAGCCTAATAAGAAATAAAGTTCACCCATTAGACTCATTTCAAACACTTGGCTCATACTTTTAACAAATGATTCGCATAAAGATTCATTCGTAGAACCAAAAATAATATCATCAACATAAATTTGAATAATAAAAAAATTATTTTTAAATTTTTAATAAATAATATGATATTGACCATGGCTTTAGAAAAATTATTTTGAATAAGAAAGTAGCTAAATCTCTCATACCAAGCCCTTGGGGCTTGTTTTAATCCATAAAGAGCTTTAGTCAATTTAAACACATGATTAGAAAAATTATCATTCTCAAATCTGGGAGGTTGTTCAACATAAATTTTTTTGGAAATAAAGCCATTAAGAAAAGCACTTTTGACATCCATTTGAAATAACTTAAAATTATTACTACTAGCATAGGCAAGAAGCATCCTTATGGCTTCTAATTATGCCATAGGAGTGAAGATTTTTTTATAATCGATACTTTCTTCTTGGTTGAAATCCTTCACCACTAATCTAGCCTTATTTCTAACCACGATACCAAATTCATCTTGCTTGTTTCTAAAGACCCATTTATAACCAATAACTAAATGGTCGTTTTGCCTCGGAACAAGCTTCCACACCTCATTTCTCTCAAATTGGTTCAACTCTTCTTGCATCGCGATAACCCATGAATCATCTTTCAAGACCTCATCAATGCATTTAAGTTCAATTTGAGAAAGAAAAATAGCGTTGGCACAAAAATTCTTAAGTGAAGAATGAGTTTGATCCCCTTTTGATGTATCTCCTATAATTAGCTCCTTAGGATGAGCATCTGCGTACTTCCATTCTTTGGGTAAGGATGTTTCGGAAGAAGATGCATCCAAGTTGCTAATTGAAAGAGGAGGTTCATTTAAATTCAGCATCCAAGTTGCTAGTTGAAAGAGGAGGTTCATTTAAATTCAAAGCATCAAAATTAAGATCATCATTCAACTCATTTTTCTTAAATTCAAAAACTTCATTAAAGACAACATGAATAAATTCTTCTATAACCAAAGTTCTTTTGTTAAAAATACGAAACGCTTTAGAAATATAAGAATAACTAAGAAAAATCCCTTGATCGGATTTTGCATCAAACTTTCCTAAGGCATCTTTTTCATTCAAAATAAAATATTTACAACTGAAAACTTTAAAATATGAAACGTTGGGTTTTTTGTTATTCTACAATTCATGAGTTTTGTAAAGTAATGGTCTTACTAGAACCCTATTCATGACATAGCATGTCGTATTAATGGCTTCGACCCAAAAATATTGGGGTAGGCTACGATCGTTCAACATGGTTCTTGTTATTTCTTATAAGTTTCTATTTTTTCTTTCTACTACTCTATTTTGTTGAGAATTTTTTGGAGTAGAGAAATTATAATTGTATCCATTAGATTCATAAAAATTTTGAAAATCACGGTTTTGAAATTTGCCACTGTGAGCACTCTGAATTGATGAAATCATAAAGCCTTTTTTATTTTAAACAAGTTTACAAAACTTTGAAAAATTCCTAAAGTAATCACTTTTGTGTGCCAAGGAATATGTCCAAGTGTATCTACTATAATCATCCACAATTACAAAGGCGTATTTGCTGCCTCCTAGGCTTGATGTATCAATTGGTCCAAACAAATCTATATGGATCAATTGCAAATGTCTAGAGATGCTTATTTGATTCTTTGGTTTGAAACTATCTTTTATTTGTTTTCCTAATTGACATGCGTCACACACATTGTCTTTAACACACTTAATGTGAGGAATATCTCTTACAAGTTCTTTAGATGAGATTTGAGAGATTAGTTTCATGCTAGCATGTCCTAATCTCCTATACCAAAGCCAAGCATCATCATTCAAAATCGAAAAACACATTTCATTACAAAGATCATCAATGTTGATAGTGTATATATTATTTTATTTTAGGGCAATCATAAATATGTTTTTGTGTGATTTTTCAATAATGTAAGCATTGGATTCAAATTTAATGATATATCCTTTATCAAACAATTGACTAATGCTCAAAATATTATGCTTTAAGCCATCAACCGATAATACATCTTCAATCAAAAAGTTAGATTTGTTACCTATGGTTCATTTGCCAATGATTTTTCCCTTGTTGTTGTCTCCGAAGGTGATATACCCTTCGTCTAGGCTAGTGAGCTTAGAGAATTGAGATAGATCTCTGGTCATGTGCCTTGAGCATCTACTATCAATGTACCATCTCTTGTTCCTAGCTTGTGATGGTAAATATTTCTACAAAAAAGAGTGATTTTTAAGTACCCATTTGACTTTGGGTGCCTCAAAAATCGATTGACTTAACTTCTCATTTTGCATAGAGTTCTTTATGGTTCCTTTAGGAACTCAAATCAATGAACTATATCTCTTAAGTGGACATTTATAGGCAATCTGTCCAAGTTTGCAACAAAAGTTACATTTGGTGTGTGGTGATACATGCAAGGTAGGGCCTTTAATAAAGGTTGTTAGATTTTGGTGAGAGCTACTCACAAATCCGATTCCACCTCTTCTATAAATTTGACCCTTATTGGCAAGGATCATGTTCAAGGACTTGCTACCAACCTCAAACTTTTTTAAAATTTTTTTTGTAGCAAGTTTTCCTTTTTAAGCGTTTCTAATTCATGGAATTTTGTACAAGGAGCTAAACTATCATCATGCTCAATCTTTAGTCTATCAAAATCACTGACAAGAGAAGCATGCTCCTTTTTTAACACTTTATATTTTTTACTAACTAATTTACATTCATCAAATAAATCATGAAAAGTACTTAAAAGCTCATCAAAAGATAAATTTGTATCTAATGAACTACGTATGTCATCTCCAATAGCCATTAGTGCATAGTGAGCAACTTGCTCGGTGTTGGTTGGCTCCTCTTCTTCGGATGCACTTAAATCGTCCCAAGTTGCTTTAAGAGCCTTCTTCTTCTTTGATTGCTTCTTCTTTGCTTAGGGACATTCGCTTTTGAAATGTCCCGGCTTCTTGCATTCATAGCATATAACTTGTTCTTTCTTAGGTTCAAATTTATTTCTAAAGTCATTTTTAAATTTGTTCCTTCTTATGATTTTTTTAAACTTTCTTGTCAAAAGTATCAAGTCAACATCATAGTCCTCATCACTTGAATTTTCTTTCAAGTGGTCTTCTTGAGTTCTTAGTACCATATCCTTCCTGTTCTTTTGAAGGTTATTCTTAAGTTCTTCATGAGTATTGTAAGTAATCTCATAGATCATTAGTGACCTGATAAGTTCTTCGAGAGGAAAGTTATTTATATCCTTGACCTCTTGAATGGCCGTTACTTTAGGGTCCCAACTCTTTGGAAGAGATCTCAAGATTTTATTAACAAGTTCGAAATTAGAAAATTTTTTACCAAGTGATTTTAGACCATTAACGACATTCGTAAATCAGGTGTACATGTCTCCACTGGTCTCACTCGGTTTCATCCAAAACAACTCATAAGTATGGAGTAAAAGATTAATTTTTGACTCCTTTACTCTACTAGCGCCTTCGTGAGTAACTTCGAGTGTGTGCCAAATATCAAAAGTTGTTTCACAAATGGACACTCGATTGAACTCGTTTTTATCCAAAGCACAAAATAAGGCATTCATAGCCTTAGCATTTAAAGCGAAAGTCTTCTTCTCCAACTCATTCCAATTGCTCATTGGAAGAGAAGACATTTGAAAGTCATTTCCTACAAGATTCCATAACTCAAAATCAATTGAAATTAAAAAAAAAATCTTCATTCTAGTCTTCCAATATGTATAATCCGTCCCATTGAATATGGGTGGACATGTGATTGAATGACCCTCTTGGTTGCCGACAAATGCCATCTCTCTTGGGTTTCAAACCAAATGAGAGTGACTTTGCTCTTATACCAATTGTTAGGATCAATAGCGGCACTAATAGGGGGATGGGGGTGAATTAGTGCAGTGAAAAAATAATTGATTTCGAAAAATATTCATTTCGATTAAGTCCATTTCAGAAAAATATTAAACTTGAAGGTGTTCATAAGAGTGTAAAGAGAGAGTTAAGGAAGATTGCAGTAATGAAAATTGCTCAAATAGAAATACAAACTAGAATTTAGAGTGGTTCAGTCGTTATGACCTATATCCATTTCTGATTCCTCCTCTGTCGAGGTCACCGACGTCCACTAATGGTCCTCCTTCAATAGGCGAAGACTAACCACCTTTTACAGCTCTTTCTCCTTTTATCGGGTTTAGGAGATAACTCTTACAAGCCTCACTCCTCTTTCTTAGATGGTTACAAAGCAAAGAGAGGGAGGGGAGGACTCTTCTCACTTTTACAATACTTTAACACCCCAAGAATTTAAGATTATGTTAACACTTTTATGTCCTTTCATACAAAAAAGGGTGGGGTATTTATAGGCCCCAATGGCTTCTGAATTGGAGCCAAAAAATGTCACATCCCTGGATTTTGGGGTACTGACAGTACCACTGCCATTATTGGACGGTACTACCGCCTGCAGAGTAACACTAAGTGGTACCACCGCTTAGTCTAGGTGGTATGACCGCTTGATAGCTCGGAGATCAAGCTCTAGCGATACCACTACATGACAAGGGTGGTACCACCGCTAGCAGCATTAACTACCGATGGTACCATCGCCCAGACCACTTGGGAGACTGGGTCACCAGGCGGTGCCACCACTGACCATGGTTTCAGATGCTAAATGGGCTATTTAATCAGGCCCAATTCAGCCCTGTTAAGGGCCCAATTGACCCCTAACTGAGTTAGTGGGATTATCTCCCAATTCTAACTCAACTTAAGTTCTAACTACAATATTTATGACATTTAACAATGCATTCTTGTTTCGGTACGTCAATTGTTCTTTCGGTGAGCTTCCGACGATCTTCTGGCAAACTTTCGACGATCTCTCAGCAATGTTCTGGCGGACTCTCAGCAAGCTCCTAGACTTTACAACAATCTTCTTGGTTAGTTCCGATGGAACTTCTGACGAACGTCTGATCTTCCGACAAACTCTCGAACTCCCAATGAAGTCTCGATCTTGACTCTAGCACAACATTTACTTTATCTTACTGCTATTGCAGTTAATCCTGCACACTTTTCTCAACATATAGATTTGATCACATAATTTACCAATTGATTTTATCATCAAAATCCGAGATTCAATAGTTTAAAATCGAAAAAGCAACTTTCATTACGACAATGATCAATAAGCCATTTATCATAAAAATCATCATGCATAATTTTGAAAGATATACTTATTAATCATGATCATTATACATCACTACTTTGGGCATGACATCAAAACATGGTTTCATGTTTCCAAGGTATAACATGCACAATTTCAAACTATAAACTCATTAAGCATGAAATCATCAAACATGATTTCATAAAGCATTTTTAATCAAAATCGAAAATCATCAATTTAGATACATATTATTTAAAAAAAAAACATACATAGGATTAATCAGTAGATTTAAATCTAACATTTTGTTATATTTTCATAAAACATGCAATTATCATTATCATTTTCAAAATTAGATAGAAAAAGAAGCATGATATATATATATTTTTTACTAACTACTTTAAAAACAACTCATAAAAAAGCATCAAGTAATTTCAAAATAAGACAAAGAGGTCGTCGAAAGTTGTTAAGGCGTAGTTTGCCACCTCGCCTTTGCCGATTTGTTCTTCATCTTCGGATGAACTCAGTTTGCTCCAAGCCGCCTTGAGTGTAGAACAGAGTCGGCACTAAGAGGGGGTGAATTAGTGTAGCGGTAAACACTACGTCAGTTTGAAAAACTTTCATACAATAAAATCTAGTTTCGACGAAAACCATTTCGGAAATATCTTTAAATTGAAAGCATACGGAAGTGTAGTTGATATAAAGTAAGGATGGTGGTTTGTAGTTAAGATAAATAGCAAAACAGAAATGCAAACCGATTTATAGTGGTTTAGTCGTCGTGACCTACATCCACTCCTCCGATTCCTCTTCCGTCGAGGCCACGGGCATCCACTATCAATCTTCCTTTAATAGGCGAAGATCAACCTCCTTCTTACACCCCTCTTCTCCTTTTATCATGTTTAGGAGACAACCCTTACAAGCACTCACTCCACTCTCAAACTATTCTAACACTTAGACTAGAAAAGGAGGATTCTCACAAGAGATTCTAACAGCATTTTTTCCTCTTTAAATTCTCTGTGCTTGTATAGTTTAACCAGGGATGAGAGGGGTATTTATAGGCCTCAAGTTGATTCAAACTTGGAGCCTAAAAATATCTCATCCCGAGTTTCCTGAGTTCGAGCGGTACCACCACCTATGCTTGGCGGGACCACCGCTAGTGTTAGTTTGACACTAATACTACATTAGATGGTACCACCGCCTAGCACTGGGCCACTAGGCGGTACCACAATCCAAACTGGTGATACCACCGCCTGACACCTTGCCAGGAGCGGTACCACCATCCAAACTGGCGGTACCACCGCTTGACAATCTTGAAGTGTTGGGAAATCCTTGGGGGCGACATCATATGCGCAGCGGAAGAACAAGAAAAACAAAATCCCCGATTCCCAAAGAGATGCTCGTCGTCGTGCGAAGATTGGTACGCAAAAATCCGTGAAACATGAAACTGCGTATAGAGTAGATTGTGTTACCTAGGGAGATCGTATATCCCTGTTTCCTTGCAGATCCTTAGGAGAGGGTGAAGGAGGTCAAGCGTGCTCCTCTCTAGCGGTGATCCACAGCAGGGGGGTTTTGACGACGCTCATCAAAACTCCAGACTACCACGAGGTGGAGATGGAGAGGAGAATAGGAAAAGGCAAACAAAAGCTCTCTAGCCCATGGGGCTCTCAATCCCTCCTATTTATAGAGGTCCCCCTGTCAAACCCTAATGGGTCCTCCCCCCTAGTGGGTATTGGATCTGCATCCAATAAGATAAGGGCTCCGTTGGATATCTCATATCCAGAACCTCTATTCATCGCAATGCCTACCATATATGTGTGACCCTCTAGGCCTAATATCTAAATGGGTTGTGAGTTATACTTGTCGAGAACTCCTTCTAACTCGGTGAATTATTATCTCGTAATAATTCACTTGACTCATCAACTACGGACTTACTAGGGCCACGCCAGTAGTCCCCTGACGATACAAGGGAATCCAATCCATTGGACCTCGTCTCTCGATTACCGCCACCATGTACCTATAGTCCCTCATCCATTTAATATACCAGAGACCAGTATATCGAGCATGGTGTTGTCGGACCCACACACGGTTTCTACTCGAAGTCTCGCTCTAATCGGATTCTCCGGGAGAACTCTTTTCTCTCAACCCGAATGACCCCGGCCGTGGATTTGTCTGAGCAAGAACACATGGGATATTCCTCTCATGACACCGAGAGTGGATGATCCTCTATCGACACTCAATAGCCCTCATAAGGTCGACTACCACTCCCAATGACCAGCTGTACTAGATCTGGGACAGCCAAACCTATAAGTCTGGTATCAAAAAGTGGAGCACTCATACAAGACATCCTTGGTGTCTCAAGTCTAAGGACCAGATACACCACTAGGACTACGGAATCGTTGTCTGACAATAAGGCATCATCAACCATCCAGTATTCCGTAAGCGGATCAATCAGTGAACTCATTCTCCAATGAGCACTTGTATTGTATCCCTAGTGTCCCTACACAAGCAGCTATGAGACCAGCTGCATCCATCATATGGACAGATATACAGCACACCAGTCTGTCCGGTTATCATGATATCCCTCTCGAGTAACCTTTGACCGGGATTATTTAGGATATGTGTTTAAAGGTAAATCGATCTCACTATCGTGATCTCATCACGATCCGATTCCCATTGCACAAATTCAAGGACATCACAATATATGTATGTATTTATGCAATAGTTATAAAGTGATATATGCCAAAATATAATAAGCAAAAAGATTCTATATTAAGTCACACGTGCCATCACTCACGTGATTGGCTTGTTGGGCACCTATGACTAGCATGAAGACTGTGCCACGATGGTACCATATTTTGGGTCATAATTTGGGCCTTTTATTGGGCCCAACACAATCCTTACATGGGCCCAATTGGCCCCTAATTGGTTTGGCCTAAATCCAAACCCAATTATGTGCTAACTAAGGTTCCTATGACATATTCTAAGCTAAACAAGTCCGTAAGTCTAATTTCTTCCGGCGATCTTCCGGTGAACTTCCGATGATCTCTCGGCAATGTTCTAACGGAATCCCGGCAAGCTCTAGGACTTCACAATGATCTTCTTGGCGAGTTCCGATAAGCTTCTTTAGTAGGCTCCTAGACTTCTCGGTTGGTTTCTACAGAACTTCTGATAAATGTTTGGACTTTCGATGAACTCTCGAACTCCCAACGAAATCGCGTCCTTGACTCCGGGACTTCATTTTGCTTTATGCCTTGCTATCATAGTTAATCCTGCACATATAAAAATACACTTCGATCTAGACAATTAATACTAAGCATAAACCATATTGTCCGGCATGTCATTGATCCATCGACGCTTCGTCCGATTCTTCGGTGCATCGTCCTCTCTTGTGGCCTATTACTTAATCGGCCAATTGACTCCGTAACTCCAATATCCTTGGTGTAATATCCACTCTTCTTGGCCTGATGCCCAAATCCATGGCCTGAAGTCTTTTGTCGATACGTCGACCGATCCTCTGTCTCGATGCCCAATCTTTTGACATGTTCCACCGGCCCAACATGATTCTTCCTACTTTAATTGTCTCATCCTTTTCGAAGCATCTTGCATCACTAAAAACATAGATCAAATCACAAATACTATCAATTAATTTCATCATCAAAATATAATATTTAACAATCTTCCCTTTTTTGTGGATGACAACCAATTGATGACGGAGTTAACCTTAACTCCCCCTATTAATATGCCATATTGATAGAACCTTAAATTCAAGCTGAATTCAAGTCATTGCAAATTTCATCATGAATATTTGCCACATATCATCATGCATAACATGATCATACTTCTCCCCTTTTGTCATCAACAAAAAGGAGAAGTTACAACTATCAAGTATTTGGACATAGAAGTTCAAATCATTGTATAATATAATCATGACCTTCAGTTTAATTTTTATATAAGCTAGCAAATTTAGCAAGTACTATATCATGCAAGCTATCAAGTTTTAGATATGTAAGGTAGTAAGATAGTAAGTTTACAACATACAAGCTAGCAAAAATTTCGAAATCAAATGCAAGATAGCTTTCTTGTTGAAGTGTGTAAACTAGCAATTCTTGCTTCCTATTGCAATGTGCAAGTTGCAAGTTTTGCTTCTTGAGTTTGGCAAGATAATGATGTTCAAGATAGCAAGCTCTTTCTTCTCTTTTGAGAAGTGTCATTTTTGCTTCCTTTGCAAAGTGCAAGCTAACAAAATTTTATAAAATTTAAAAACATGCAAGCTAGCAATTTTGAGATGTTCAAAAAGCAACTCTTGTTTCTTGAAATATGCAAGTTCGTAAATTTTGCTAGATGTGCAAGTTAGCATGTTTTACCTCTTGAGATTGGCAAGATAGCACTTTTGCTTCTTTTGAGAGAGCAACTCTTTGCTTCTCTTTAGATCACAAGCTAACAATTCTAGCAAATTTTACATCATGCAAGGTAGCAAATTTTTAGTGATGTTCAAGATATTAAGTTCTTCTCCTTGCAATAAGTAAGCTAGCAAATATTTTCTTCCTTTGCAATGTTTGAGCTAGTAGTATTTCTCCCCTTTTGTCTGTCAAAAAAAAGGAAAGAATACAATGTTGTAATTCTTTTCCCTTTATATCAATTTCCAAATCATGACAAAGGTAAACAACGAAAATGAATGTCAAAAGATCATATCTTATTTTTGACAACTTTTTTCATTTTGTAAATAGAAAGCATGATAAGAAACGATCTTGATTCAAAAAGAAAACTCAAGTTATAAATCAAGAATTAACAAAAATCATGATTCATTTGACAAAAAGATTGTTGATTTATACATTTAAACCAACATCACTTCAACTCATCATGCATAATTTTAAAATGTAAAATCATCAAATATGATACAAACATTTATGTTCAAAACCTTCATCGTTACTCCCATGCATGATAATAAAGCATTCATGATACCAAACATTAAATCAACATTTTTAACCACTTATCACTTCATGATTGTTGGTGCCAAACATTCATCAATAAATCAACATTTTGATCATTTATTTTCTCTTAAGCAATTGGCAAAAAGAACCATACGAGAAAAAATGATATAATATCTTGATTGATGCATAAGAAATCTCTAGTTATAAATCTAAAAAAAAAATCAAGATAAAGCTATTCAAATTCCAATTGTTAAATCAAAATCATTTTCAAGAGATTCATAAAAAGGATATAGATAGATTCATTAATCTCTTGTTTTTAGAAAAATGGTAAGAAGAAACATAGGAGTTCAAAAACACGATCTTGATTTATAGAGAATTCTCATATATCAAATATCAAGAAATCAAGATGATAATTCATATAAAAAATATCACAAGTTATAATAAAAAAAAATCATCATTTATCTTCAAATCATTCAACTGGTTAAATCAACAAAGTCACTTTTAAGAGATTCATAAAAATGATACAAATTGATTTATCAAAATCAATTTCATGGTTCACAAAATTCATATCATAAATAGATTCATTATTTTAATTTCAATGATAATATTTTTACCTTTTTATGTGGTTCATTTTAGGTGATTGATTTTATATAAGTATGTTCAAAATTTTCATATGAAAGCCAACCAACAAAACTCGAAAAGTAATACAAAATCATCACAATACACATAATTGTTTATACCATACAAGAAATTAATTACTAGATTTAATTCTAACATTTTGTTCATTTATCATAAAACATGTAATTTTCATGATCATTTTCAAAATTACTAGAATGATAAGCATGATCCTAATTTTTTAGCATTTTCATTATATTATTAAACATATAATTTTTAGAAAAATAATTAAACTAAATTAAAAATAACTCATTAAAAGCATCATGTAATTTCAAAATAAATTAAGGGAGTTTCGTTTATCTCATCGTCAAAAGCCATTAAGGTGTAGTTTGCCACCTCGCCTTTGTTGATTTTCTTCTCATCTTCGGATGAGCTTGATTCATCCCAAAGTGCTTCCTTCTTCTTGCGTTCATAGCAAATAGTTGCATTCTTTTTACTTTGGTTCTTTAACTTTTGTTTCATGAACTTTTTAAATATCATGAGGAGTTCAAGTTCACCATCATTTGAGCTTATGCTTGAGTGGTTTTCAATCGTTCTAAGTCCCAAATCCTTCCTTTCTTTGGAAGGTTATTCTCGAGTTCTTCACATGCATTGCACGTCAATTCATAGGTCATCAAAGACCCAATTAGTTTTTCAATCGAAAAATGGTTCAAATCTTTTGATTCTTATATTGCCCTTACTTTCAAATCTCAATTTTTAGAAAGTGATTGTAAAATCTTGTTAGCGAGTTCAAAATTCGAAAAGCTTTTACCAAGTTCTTTTAGACTATTGACGACATCCGTAGAATGGGTGTACATGTCTCCAATTGTCTCTCTTGGTTCCATATGAAATAACTCAAAATCATACATCAAAAAGTTGATATTCGAATCTTTAACTTTGCTAGTGCTTTCGTGTGTGATTTCAAGAGTATGTTAAATGTCAAAGGCCGTTTCATAAGTAGAAACCCGATTAAACTCAGTTTTGTCTAAGGCACAAAATAGAGCATTCATAGCTCTAGCATTTAAGAAAAAAGGTTTCTTCACCAAATCATTCCATTCTTTCATTGGAGTAGAAGACTTTTGAAATCCATTTTCAATGATATTCCAAAAGTTTAAATCCAACGAAAGTAAGAAAAGTCTCATTCGAGTTTTCCAATATGTGAAGTCTGTCCCATTGAACAAGGGAGGACGAATAAAAGATTGACCCTCTTGAAAGCCGAAAAGATCCATTTTTCTTGAGTGTTAAACCAAATGAGAAATACAAAGCTCTGATACCAATTGTTAGGAATAGAGTCGGCACTAAGAGAGGGGTGAATTAGTGCAACAATAAAAACTACGTCGGTTTGAAAAACCTTCATACGATAAAATCTGGTTTCGACGAAAATCATTTCAGAAAGATCATTAAATTGAAAGCATACGGAAGTGTTGTTGATGTAAAGTAAGGAAGACAGTTTGCAGTTAAGATAAATAGCAAAACATAAATGCAAACCGATTTATAGTGGTTCGGTCGTCATGACCTATATCCACTCCTCTAATTCCTCTTCCATCGAGGCCACCAGCATCCACTATCAATCTTCCTTTAATAGGTGAAGATCAACCTCCTTCTTACACCCCTCTTCTCCTTTTATCAGATTTAGGAGACAACCCTTGCAAGTACAAACTCCTCTCTTAAACTATTCTAACACTTAGACTAGAAGAGGAGGATTCTCACAAGAGATTCTAACAGTGTTTTTCCCCATTTAAATTCTTTGTGCTTATATAGTTTAACCAAGGATGAGAGGGATATTTATAGGCCTCATGTTGATTTAAACTTGGAGCCTAAAAACATCTCATCCCGAGTTTCTTAGGTTCGAGCAGTACCACCGCTTGTGTTGGGCGGTACCACCGCTAGTGTCAATCTGACACTAACACTGAACTAGGTGGTACCATCGCCTGGCACTGGGCCACTAGGCGGTACCACCACCTGACACACTGCTAGGGGTGGTACCACCACCCAAACTGGCAGTACCACCACCTGACACATTCTCAAAGACTATGCCACGATGGTGCCATCTCTTGGGTTACTCTTTGGGCCTTTCATTGGACCCAGCACAGTCCTTACATGGGCCCAACTGGCCCCTAATTGGGTTGGCCCAAATCCAAACTCAATTACGTGCTAACTATGATTCCTAAGATATATTTTAAGCTAAACAAGTCTGTAAGTCTAGTTTCTTCTAGCGAGCTTCCGGCGAACTTCCGATGATCTCTCCGCAATGTTCTTGTGGACTCCCGGCAAGCTCCTAGACTTCACGACGATCTTCTTGGTGAGTTCTGACGAGCTTCTTTGGCAAGCTCCTAGACTTTTCGGCTGGTTCCTACAGAACTTTCCATGAATGTCTGGACTTCCAATGAACTCTCAAACTCCCAACGAAATCGCGTCCTTGACTCTGGGACTTCTTTTTGCTTTATGTCTTGCTATCATAGTTTATCCTGCACATGTAAAAATATACTTCAATCTAGACAATTAATACTAAGCATGAATTATGTTGTCCAGCATCTCATTGGTCCATCGATGCTTTATTCAATTCTTCGGTGCATCATCCTCTCTTATGGCCTATTGCTCAATCGGCCAGTTGACTCCGTAACTCTGATATCCTTAGTGCAACATCTGCTCTTCTTGGCCCGATGCTTGAATTCATGGCCCAAAGCCTTCTGTCGATACGTCGATCGATCCTCCGACTTGACGTCCAATCTTCTGATGTTTTCTACCGGCCCAACATGATTCTTCCTGCTTTAATTGTCTCATCCTGATCGAAGCATCATGTGTCACAATAAACACAGATTAAATCATAAATACTATCAATTGGTTTCATCATCATAATACAATATTCAACATTGAGTGCTCTCTTCTTCTTTGGCTTATTTAATGAACTTTTTAAATTTTATAGTGAGAAGTTCGAGTTCATCATTACTTGAGCTTTCACTCGAGTAGTCTTTATTTGTTCTAAGTGCCAAATCATTCTTATTCTTTGGAAGGTTATTCTCAAGTTCAAGCGTCACTTAAGTCATTTCATAGGTTATCAAAGACCCAATAAGTTCTTCAATCGGAAAATAGTTTAAGTCCTTTGATTCTTGTATTATCATTACTTTATAATCCCAATTTTTAGAAAGTGATCGTAAAACTTTATCCACAAGTTCAAGATTCGAAAAACTTTTACCAAGAGCTTTTAGACTATTGATGACATCCGTAAAATGGGTGTACATGTCTCTAGTAGTCTCGCTTGGCTTCATACGAAATAATTCAAAATCATGCATCAAAATATTTATTTTAGAGTCTTTAACTCTACTACTACCTTCATGTGTAATTTCAAGAGTGTGTCAAATATCGAAAGTCGTTTCGTAAATAGAAACTCAATTGAATTTAGTTTTGTCTAAGGCTCAAAATAGAGCATTCATAGCTCTAGCATTTAAAGAAAAAGTTTTCTTCTCCAAATCATTTCATTCTTTTATTGGAGTAAAAGACTTTTCAAAACTGTTTTCGATAATATTTCATAAATACAAATCCATAGAAAGCAAGAAAACTCACATCTGAGTTTTCCAATAAATGTAGTCCGCCCTATTGAATATGGGAGGATGAACAATGGAAAAACCCTATTGAAATTCGAAAAGAGTCATTTCTCTTGGGTGTTAAACCAAATGAGAAATAATGTGGCTCTGATACCAACTATTAGGAATGAGTTAACACTAAGAGTGGGGGGTAAATTAGTGCGGTGGATAAAATATATCAGTTTTAAAAAAGCTCATATGATAAAAACTAATTTTGGAAATATGAGTTTAACTTAAAAGCATACGAAAGAGTGTAATAAAAAGGTAAAGCAAGAAACGCAGTTTGCAAGGAAAGGTAAATTGCTCAAAACGAAATATCAACCAATTTATAGTCGTTTGGTAGTCGTGACCTATATCCACTCCATCGATTCCTCTTCCGTCGAGGCCACTGGCATCCACTAACGATCTTCCTTCAATGGATAAAGATCAACTACCTTTTTACACACTTTCTCCTTTTCACGGGTTTAGAAGACAACCCTTACAACCTCTCTTTCTTAGACCTCACTTCTCCGTTTAAAAGAACTTTCTAAATACTAGGGAAAAAGGGACTCTAAATCTTAAGAGAATTTCCAATTTTTCTTTCCCTCCTTTGCAACTCAATTTTATGGTCAATTCTGCTTATGTTAACTAGGGATGAGAGGGGTATTTATGAGCCTCAAGTGGATTCAAACTTGGAGTCTAAAAGAGTCTCATCTTGGGTTTCCCGAGTCCTGGTGGTACCGTCACCTATGCTAGGTAATACCATCGCCCGGTCTAGCAGTACCACAGCCTGGGAGACTATGTTTGAGCGGTACCACTACCCAGACTGGCAGTACCATCGCCTGACATAGTCTCAGAGACTATGTCATGACGGTGCCACTTGTTGGGTCACTGTTTGGGCCTATCACTTGGCCCAACACAGTCCATATATGGGCCCAACTGGCCTATAATTGGGTTGGCCCAATTCCAATCTCAATTATCTGCAAGCTACGAAATTTAAGGCATACACTAAGCAAATTCGGTCTAGTTAGTCTAGGTTTCTTCCGGTGATCTTCTAGTGAACTTTCGATAATCTCTCGGTAATGTTCCAGCGGACTCCTGACAAACTCTTGGACTTCACGATGATCTTTTTGGCAAGTTCCGATAAGCTTCTTTGACAAGCTCCTAGACTTCTTGATCAATTCCGAAAGAACTTTTGATGAAGGTTTGGACGTCCGACGAACTCTCAAACTCCCAACGAAGTCTCATTCTTGACTCTAGGACTTCATTTTACTTTATGCTTTGATCACTATCATAGTTAATCATGCATAAATAAAACCTACTTCGATCTAGATAATTATTACAAAGCTTAAATTATATTGTCCGGTATGTCATTGGTTCATTGACGCTTCGTCGGATTCTTCAGTGCATCATCCTCTCTTACGGTCTATTTCCCAATCGGCCAGTTGACCTCCGCAACTCCGATTTCCTTGACGTAATTTTTGTTCTTCTTGGCCCGATACCCGAACTCATGACACGAAGCTTTCTGCCGATACATCAATCGATCCTTCGGCTCGACATTCAATCTACTGGTATGTTTCTCTCCGGTTCAACATGATTCTTTTTGCTTTAATCGTCTATTCCTAATCGAAGCTTCCTGTGTTACTCAAAATGGAGATCAAATCATAAACACTATCAATTATTTTCATCATCAAAATTCGAGAATTAACATATATAAATCTTCTATAATCATTTATGAATAAAATAAAATATCTATGACCATTAAGGGTCATTACATATTAGTATATATGATTTCTAAAGCTTCATAACTCGGAACTTTTAGTGGACTTGTTAGATAGTTTACCCTTTGTACAATCTACCTAGGTTTCAAAAATCACTAAAATTTGAAGTTTTTAAAATTTTATTATTTATTAATCTCTTTTTTTAATAGAGATATGACATAATATATTATATCATAAATTAGAAGAATGATCATTTATAATACCATGCTTAAGTCCAGTATTTTGAACTTGCATAATAAAATAGTTAAGTTAAAATTTTGAATCTGGATCAAATTTTAATAAATCATCAATTAAAGATCCAGTACTAATAACTCTTGTGAAATGCTATAACATAGAGTTTTGAAAAAGAAAAGAAAAATCTACTTACATAAGTTTTAAAATAGAAACCAAATATCTGATAATACCCGTAGGTCTAAAAAATTTAAATACTCTAATTATCATCTTATTCCAATTAATTGATACAAGATAATTATCTCCTTATAGAGCCAAGTGCTTATCCTTCATGAGTCCATTACAATCTTATTTGATCTCATTTATTCCTTTATAGTCATTTTAAAATAATTATTTTATAATAGATGTGACCATCATCAATCAATATTACATTATGACTTTGCATGCTGTCGCTATTACTAAGTTACAAATATTAAAACTTTATATGATGTAGTCCTAAGTTACTAAGCCTTAAGGTAGTCAAATAAAATTTTGATTCCCTTGATCTTTCCTAAACGAAATAGGTACATCACCATTAAACTAGTTAGAGTAGCTTTAGTATATGGCTAAAGGAATAATAAATACTATAGGTAGAATAAGATTTTAAGATTTTAATTTTCGATAAATGAATCAGACATTCACCATTTGATTAATATTTTATATATTAATTTATCATAAGCGAATTTGAATCCTCAGTCTATTGATGGGTGGATTGATATTAATAAATATGTTAAATTTCACATTAATTGAAGAGAAATCAAAACCTCGTAAGTGTTAGAGTCCTCCTCTATTGTTAAATAGAATTTTATTTAGGTCTTACCCTAAAAGGATAAAATTGTGTAAACTTATTTCAGGTACATAATTTTTTATTGATCCTCGTGCTCATTCACAAATATAACTTATCAATTCTTCCCGGGTCCATCGAGGCTACCCTCGTGCTCACATTGATGAAACAGCAAACATTATATATAAAGTTAGGTCCAATCATAAAAATATAAATTGAAGTCTACAAATTAAATAATTTTATTTTTTTTTCCTATTGCCATCTCTTCCTGTTATAGTTTGATCTCTTATTGTCATCTCTTCCTATTTATAGTTTGAAGTCCAATGGGATAACTCCTATTGTATATAAACACAGGAAATTTATAATATTGAGACATTGACATCCAAGGTAGATGAGGAGATGAAAAAATATGAAAAGAGCTATCTTCCTGAACGTTCTAAGATAGAAAGTTGATTTATTTTCTAATGAACTTATTTTAATATTCTTGTTAATTGTTGTTTTTTATAGGTTTACGAGAAACTTGATAGTGACGATGAATATATTTTCTAGTTTCAAATATAAATAATTTTAAATTAAAGTTTGTTGCATATTTTTCTAGATTCAGAAAATGATTGGACATAACTGATGCAATGATAATTTTGATTAGGTTGACTGTGTAGTTTAAGTTGTTTAGGTTTTTATAATTCTTGAGTATAACGACATAAAATTTTCTTTAAAATACTTAAAAGTTTTACGAAAGAGTCAACCATTCATCATAATATAATTTCATTTGAATATGTAGTTGAATGTATTTCAACTCATTCTCGAGTGTAATGACATAATTTTTTTTTTAAATGCTTAAAAATTTCACAAAAGAGTCAAATATGACACTAATATCCATTATAGTATTTATTTTCTATTTTTGGATGCTTTTATGAATATTTTATATCAAATTTTGACATATTTTTCCATATTGAATCTTTAGTTGATTGTATTTTAGTTTATTTTCGAATGTGATGACATTAAGCTTTTCCATACAAATACCCTTTTAAATATATATTTTTTAGAATAATTTTAATGGGCATTGATACTTTCTTAGTACTAAATCAAAGTTGAATATATTTCAGTTTATTTTTTAGCATAATGATACAAAGTTTGAGACTTGGTGTTCAAAACTTGAAAGATTTTATATGATCCGTTATATGCTCACACCTAGAAATAGTTTAAGAAGATTTTGTACGTGCAAAATCATTATTATCTCCAAAATGATGACCTTTTTTAAAACAGAAGGAATAAATGAAGAAGAAACGTAAGAAAAATATTAATTATAGAAAAACCCGCTTGACTATGGATGGAAGACAAAGGATGAAGGAAAAAAAAATACTAGGGAAACACATTTTACCTACAGAGGGATTGAAAGGGAAGAAGAAAGTGAAAAAAAACAAAAAAAGAAAAAGGATTCAAGAGGAAGAAGAAGACTCAAATTTGTTTTTTTGAGTCCTTGGAGTACCCAAACAAATTTTGAACAGAGGGGCGCTCACACGTAAAAGGCCATTAAGTGAAGTTTTCGAAGGTAAATTACCCAAGAAATAAATAATATTTATATAAAACTTTAGGGCTAATTAAACGATAATGAACCCAACTAAGCATATATATATATATATATATATATATATATCAACCCAATTACCCTCAAGATCAGAGCGTGGGCGTTGCAAGATCAGAGCAGTGAAATAACCCTCGAGATACTAAGGGAGTTCAACAAGATGTGGCAAGAACACCTGCCTTGTTTTGACTATGATAGCAAAGCTTACATCGTAGTTCCCATCCATAGCCTCCCTTCCGTGGGATCCAATGGATATGCCTCTTGTCCTTCCCATCCACAAACTCCGCAACAAAGCCCAACCACAACAAACAACACAACCAAAATCTAGTGGTATGATGATAACAAGACTCGAGGACCCAAATGACTCCAACAAATTCAAAACATTTGCAACAATGAAGCAGATCCTACAGATCCCCAATCCACCACGCCCAATCCCTCGACCTGCGTTACCACCACCCGACCCTTATTTCCATGTCGCTCCTCCAACTCCACTGAGGAGCTGCACCCTCTCTCGCCGAGACCTCGCCATCACTGCTTCCTCGCTGCCCCTCCTCGTCTCCTCCTTTTGGTCTCGACAAGCTCAGGCCATCGAAGCACCAACCGCCAGAATCAGCACCCAAGAAGCAGATTCTGCCACCGGTGACTGTGGCAACCAACCAGTTGCACAGAAGGCATTCTTGGATATCTCCATCGATGGAGAACCCGTTGGCCGAATCATTGTCGGGCTCTATGGAGACACCATGCCCTTCGGGGCCTCCCGGTTCGCGACCTTGGTGACAGGCGCCGCAGGAATTAGCTACAGGAGAAAGGAGTTTGTCAAGATAGTTCCCAGTTATATCCAGCACGGGGGTGTGAGATCATATGGCGTTGATGCCGATCTCGCAAAGAGGGCAGGAAGCAATTTGGAGGCAGATAACTTGGTGGCGGAGTGGGAAGCTTTGTGCAAGAAATGCCAAGGAACAAAGAATGTGGCCGGATCGCTGGGACTTGTCATCAGAGACCCAACAAAACCACCACCAAAATTGAAGTTGGTTGCGAGAAAGGGCAAGCTGGAGATTGATGAAGAGGAGGTCAGGACAGACCCAAACGGAACTGAGTTCGTGATCGCCATTAACGATTCTCCAGACCTGGATGCATCAACACTGGTAGTCGGAAGAGTGCTGGAGGGGATGGATGTGGTGGAGAAGATCTCCAGGGTGAAGACCGTGCAGGAGAATACCAGCTCCCCTTACTTCAGGTGATTGTTTGTAGTTGTGCCATTCCTCTGAATCTGCAAGTTGTTGCACCAGTCGATGCCATTTCATCTGAATTGAGTGTGCTGTTTCTTCTATGACGAGCAGGGTGGCAAAGCTGATTGGTGATAAGAGGGCTGTTGTTGCCGAGAGAGGATTTAACCGCCCATATTCCAAGGTTGTAGTCACCAATTGTGGCTTAGCAGATTAGAACAGTAACTTCGTCCTTGTTCTCATCCTCTATTCTCTCCCATTTTGTTATAGTTATAGACGATGAGAGAAAAAAACAAACTGTTTGATCCGTCACATGCTTTATTCAGTGAATTCCAATTAAATCCTTTTTGAGCCAAAAATGAAACTGTACTTGTGTCAGAATCATGATCAACTACAAATTGATTGGCTTCAGCATTGAGCCGGGCCGGTTTAGAGTGGATAAAAAAACCAAGGACCAAGGACAGTTTTTAGTTGTTAAAAAACAAAAAAGAAAAATATGGAAAATAATGCAGAAATTTTGCTGAAATAAGGAAAAGTAACTATTTGGTGAGATGTCAACTGTCTCGTCATCGGACTCGTTACCGCGCACTATATTCATTCATACTGGTCGGTCACGATATTTAGGATGAAGTAGAAAATTTGTTGGAAGGAATCCAAGTATGAAAGGAGTTTTTGAACCTTAAAAATTAAGATTTGATTATTTTATAATGACTCTCTCTATGTATCCTTATATTTTACTGGTTGGAGGATGTGAAAAAATACATTGAATGTTTGCATCTCTTAAACTCAAAAAGTGCTAAAGATAAAACAAATTCTTGCTTGAGTTGATGTTAACTCACAGGTAGTAATAATAATAAATTGATCTTATATAATGAACAATTTGTTCTTCTTTGCAGACACAAGCAGTGTCAAATCATGTGCATCTTATGTCGACTTTTTTTATTTATATTTTATTGTTAATCTTATTAACGAATAGTTCGATTTTCTTTGTAAATGCAGATAACAAGTGTCGAACATACGTCTTATGTTGGTTTTTTCTGATTTATATTTGATTATTGATCTCCACATGTCAATGCATAAGAGGTAAAAACAAGCAGAAATGATGCCCAAAGACCATAACCGTTCACTTCTAACTTCATACTAATGTATACATACTAGTTGTTGGTCTTTGACATCACTCTGTTCCATATGCACTCTGACTGAAACCAAAGAGATTTTAACATGGACAAATTATCTAGCAACAGAACTCATCAAAGGTCACATTGCTGATGGTTCTGAAAGCATTGACAGACTGAGGACTGAAGATCAAAGCTGTTAATTACTACAGAATATTGCTTTGAGGTAACAAAAAAATTAACATCTTCAGATCAAATATTATTCCGGTGTGATTATTTGCAGATAGATCCGAACAATCATTCTGATCATTCACGCATTTTTAACAGCTAACAAGGAATATGCACATTTTCTTTCGTTATTTTGATAGCATGAAACTTCTGGCAAAAATCAGTATCTCCAAGAAGAAGGAAAAGCAATCGAATCTTAATCTTGTGAAATTGATGCACGGACCATCACATGTGTTTCAGCTCGAATCACCCAAGCCAAAAAAGGGACGCGACAATCAAAAGATAGCAGGACATCTTCCACCATTAGCTGGAAACAAATGAGAAAAAGGGAACAGAACAAGAAGAGACAGGGACGAACTCGTTTTGGTCTACCCACCTGTTGTTCGATGGAACGCCCATGAGGAGCAGCTTCACCAAGTCGTGCAGCTGTGCTAGGCGCGTTATTTCTTTTCCCATTCTCGAGCTTACCCGGTAAGCTTCGGGCTGGCTTGTGTGTTATGAATCCACATTGCAACGTACTTGTCCGACACATTCTCATTTTTAACGAACGATCTAAAAGGTTTGAAGTCGAGCCTCACGCGATAAGCACGTGGGACAAAGAGACGGCGATGTCCCTCGTGATCCCCGGCTCCTTTCGGTGAACGGAATATTCCCCGCGAATCTCCTTTGCTCCGACCACCATGTACTTTATCCCCTTTGTAATTGCCACAAGTATCCGTCGACCAGTCACACTATTTACTGAACTACTGGGAACCCCAGCATGCGAGTGTCACCACTTTGCGTGCCGTGCCTCTGATCACGTGCGAAGGTGGGCCGCACGACGCCTTTCGATGCATGCGCCAGCATGGTAACATGCGTCGCCGCCCCACGTTGCAGCAGAATCCTATTTTGATGTCCGCCTGGAATAACGAAAACACCCGGTCCCGACGCGCACGTAGGGCCAATTCCGTCATTGTGCTGACTAAAAGCAGTAGCGGTCGCAACAGTCGTCAGGTGACGGAAAGTTCTTTCCGACCGAATCGTGCCAGCTCTGTCTCCACTAGCGGTAGCTGGAGGGAGATCCCCCATCTCCAATTGTAGGTTTCCGCGTCTCGCTCTCTTCGATCTCCTTCTCTCTTCCACTTCCCGCGATTTCTATTTGCCCTGTTAAGGTTTTATAAACGAATTTAGGGTTCTGAAGTCTTTTTTTGTTCTCTATTCCCTTCTTAGTCAAATCCTTGCTGGAATTCGCGAATTCTTGGTCTCTTTCTTTCTAGCTTTCCGTTTCTTGATTTTTTCGGTGGCAGAGATCTTTCTGTGTGTTCTTAAGGTCGGATTGGGGTGATTAGCGTTTGTGGGTATTCAATTTTGGACCAGGAGGTGTTTCGGTTGGTGGTGGTTCAGGTTTGGAAGTTCGTTGATGAGGAGGAGGGGTTCCTGATGTTTACGCCGCAGAAGAAAGGGTGGCCCGGGTGGTCTCCTTCGCCGAGGGTTGGTGACGGGGTTGATAATGGAATGACGACGCCGGTGGTGAACACTAGGAGTGGCAGTGTACTGGCCTTCCTAAAGGGGAAGGATAAGGGCAAGGGGAATAACACAGCGGAAGCGCTGCCTCTACCCTTGCCGCTGCAGGCTTCGCTTGGAGAGAACGGCGACACAGTGGTTGTGGGTGGAGGCGATGCAGAGGTCTGGCGCAATTTCAGGGAGGCAGGATTGCTGGACGAGTCTGCCTTACAGACTAAGGACAGGGAGGCTCTCGTTCAAAGGATTTTAGTACTGGAGAAAGAGGTAACCGGTGGCACTGGGTTCATCCATTAGTAAATACTTTTATCTTCTTGCTGTCGCAATAGTTTGCTTATCGAGACAACTCTAGTTGTACTGATTATTAATATTCAAATTCTTCCACTAATTCTGGATTGCCTTATAAACTTTGATGGTTTGTTTCTGGAGCTGGTTAAGTCCCCGTTTGAGGTGTTTTTTTTCCCTAATGAATTAGATACTTCAAAATCTTTTTCTTTAGTAATTTTATTATGATCTTCAGTGCTGCCCCCTGCCTATTTCCATTTTAGCTGGGCTGTAGTGGGTCTTTACGGTCCAATTAGTGTGCCTTACTTTTGGCAAATAATGTGTAAACTATCAAAAACTCTTTTGACTCAAAAGAACATGAAGCAGATGAAAAGAACACATGCAGCAAAATTCATCATCATCGTGAGCGAGAATATGGATGACAAGTCTTAGATACCCGAGCAAAAGTAGACTGTTAAGTTTTATCCACTTTTGCTTTTGTTTGAACTAGTTTTTGACTTGTGCTTTGCAACTTTTAAAGAGATGGTTAAGAATAACACACAGATTTAGCATCCTGTAGGATTAGCAAATGTTTAATTAGTTTGGGTCATCACATCAATCTTTCTTTTTTTTTGAAGCTTTAATAGAACAATACAAAAGTCTTGATGCAACAAAAAAATGACAAGTGACACCTAAAAACATTGTAGCATGATCTCTGCAGTGATACCCTAACAGTTAAGGTGTATGTTAGGACTTTAGCTAGGAGAGTCCTAATTGAGAGGGACATTCATGTAAAACCTACCTAAGCCGACCCCTATTAAAGAAGTGAAGAGGCCGGCTAGGGTTAGGAGGTTGTTTCTTAGAGAAGAATTAGGAGTTGTAAATGAATAGGAGTCTTGAGTAGAAGTCCAATTAGGAGTTGGTTAGAAGTAGGAGTCTTGAGTAGGAGTCCTATTAGGAGTTAGGGTTTAGAAGCCCTATAAATAACCATGTATTCCTCCTCTTTTCATAAGCAATAGATGAATCTTTTCTGCAGCCTTTGAGCAGCAACTTGGAGGGAGGAACCCCTATAGAGTTCCAACGAGGCTGATCCCCGAAAGAGATCAACCCCAAGTTTAGAATCTGTAGGGGTTCTAACACCTGGTATCAGAGCAGCGTTCTTGGCGTCTCGCTGCCTTTCCACAGCCATCCATCAACCCTTCACAGCCACCCAAAGCAATTCCCACAATTGTTTAAAAGATCGTCGTCAAATTCCGCCATCATCTCCACCACAATGAATCATCCTTTGATCTCCCCGTGAATTGCAACAAGTTCTGGTTTCATACCTTACTGCTGTTGCAATTTAGTTATCCTTATTTGAAAATCCCAAAAAAATTATTCCTATATTGCTACATAAACTTTTCGTTATAAAGTTTTCATCTCTACGTCGAAAGATACATTGCAAAATTCCAACCGCATAGCACCGTCTGTTTGATCTTGCTACTGTGTTTTTTCTATTAAAATCTCTACGAAATTTTTATGACATCTTTGACACTTCCTAACAGCAGATTTCCTTTTAGTTTTGTCAAAAAATTCTCAATATAAACTATTGATATTTTACGTCTAATCTGCTATACTTGAAAATCTACATTGTAAAATTTCAGCCGCATAACACTATTTGTTTGATCTTGATACTACATTGTTTCTATCCAAATCTCTATGAAAGTTTTATGATAGCTTTGACACTTCCTAACAGTGGATTTCCCTTTGGTTTCATCAAAAAATTCTCAATATAAACCACTGATCTTTTACGTCCAATCTGCTATACTTAAAAATCTATGCTGCATAAAATTTCAGCTGCATATTGTTGCCTTAACCCATCTATTTGTAATCTTTTTTGAATGAAATTTCTTATACACTTCATAGATCATCTTGACTTCTATCTAAGATGGATCTTTTGAGGAATTCATCTCTAAAAACGATTTTGTGTTGCTGCAAATTTTCGTTGTAAACCGCTGAAATTTTTTGACGAGAATTCTGCTATCACAATTTGCACCAATTTTCTTGTTGTTATACTGTCGAAATTTTCTTGATTAAATTAGACATCCTTGCTGTCATATAAACTGTGATTTTGCTATCAATTTCCTCCTCAATTCTCTCAAGTTTTTGGTGGAAATTACGTCGAGAAATCGTTGTTTCTTCGACGACAATTCTGCTCTTACAAGACAGCTCATACTTGCTGCAACTTCCACTGATTTCTATCAAACCTTTGCTACCATCTATCACAGATCCAAAACTTTCATCCATAGCCCTAAAACTCCATCAAACCACACCATCAAACTGCACCCAAAACAGCCACAAAACGAGCCTAAACCGCAACCTACATCCACCAATCCACCAACCTTTTTGACCATCACTTCTCTCAACCTATACATGCCTTTAACCCAACAACAAAAGAGAGATCTTAACATCATAGATTTGGAGGCATATACTATGACATCTAAGGAGGTAATCAATGCTAAATTCGAAGCCTTGGAGGCGCGAATGGAGGATAAGATTCGGACGCTCTTTACCGAACTCAGATTAGGCCGACCACTAAGCCCGAAGAAATCATATCAAGGAGAGAGCTTTGCCCAATCGCACCAAGCTCGAAGAGATGACTTCCAAGGGAGGGGAGGCTCTATGACTGACCCCAACTATCCAGGCATGAGATTGAACTTCCCTAGATGGGAAGAAGGAGACCCGATTGGTTGGATTTCGCGTGCAGAGCGATATTTTCGGTACCACAAAACCGTGGACGCATCTATGGTGAAAATTGCAGCTATACATCTTGAAGGGGATGCTATACAGTGGTTTGACTGGTTTGAACACACTTATGGAGTCCTTTCATGGCGACAATTCAAAGAAGGACTGTTGATCCGCTTTAGACCAACCGATTATGAGAATATTGACGGACAACTAGCAAAGATCCGACAAACCTCCACCATTCAGTTGTACCAAACCAGGTTTGAAAGGTTATCTAATCAAACTCATGATTTGTCTCAAAAACAGTTATTGAGGACTTTCATTGAGGGTTTGAAGCCAGAGATCCGAGGAGAAGTTAAAGCGCGACAACCGTACACGCTTATGGCAGCCATTTCTTTCGCACGACATCAAGAGGAGCAATTGAACCATGAAGCTCGGAGGACTACGGTCGCTCCTCAACCAGCAATATTGAAGCCCTCAGCCCCCCCTACTGTCGACTGAGTCCCTACAACAAAGTGGTTAACAAGAGAAGAGCTTCGGGAGCAATATGCGAAGGGGTTATGTTGGCATTGCGACGAGCCGTGGAGCCGTGAGCATCGCTGTAGCAAAGGGAGATTTCTTATGATTGAACCAATAGAAGAAGAGGTCATTGAACATCCAGAAGAGAGCCTTGAACATAAAGAAGAAGATGTAGAAGAAGAGCCACAACCGACCGAAGTTACGGTACATGCACTAGTCGGCTACTCAAACCAGTAAACGATGAAAGTTGGAGGCCTTATCAAACAACAACCGATCACTGTTCTCATCGACATGGGCAATACTAATAACTTTCTAAACAGTAAGGTTGCTGCCCAGATGGCCTTACCTATCGAGAATTGCAGCAGGTTTGACGTTAAGGTCGTCGATAGATGGATTTTGAAGTATAATCGTAGGCGCCCGCAAGTGAAACTATTGCTGATCATGAGGCCTTGCCAAGAGATAATTGCATATTTCTTCCTCCCTCTTGATGATAATGAGGCCATGCTCAGAATTAAATGGTTGACGACATTAGGTGATATTTCTTGGAATTTTATGCAACTAATTATGAAATTTTACAGTAAGGAGAAACACGTGATACTGAACGGGAAACGTGGGGGCGACGTAACGATGATTTGCACACAACAAATGGAGAAGGTTTTGCATAAAGCATGCAGCAGTTTTTTGGTACAACTTGAGCAGCAAACTAAGGGAGAGCCAATAGAATTTGAAGATCCAAACCTACTTTCTTTGTTTGCTGAATTTTCAGATATATTTGACAAACCGCACAACCTACCTCTTACCCATCAGTATGATCATTATATAACGATTCTTTCAGGCAAACCTCCAGCAAATACTCGGCCATATTAGTATCTACATCTCCAGAAGGATGAAATAGAAAGGATTATAAAAGAGATGCTTAAAATAGGAGTTATTCGGCCAAGTTGCATCCTTTACTCTTCACTGGTGCTATTTGTACGCAAGAAGGACGGAACATGTCGAATATGCGTTGATTATCGAGCTCTCAATGGCATAACCATCAAGGATAAATACCCTATTCTAGTAGTAGATGAATTGCTAGATAAAAGGGAGCACAAATCTTCACAAAGCTGGACCTTTGATCCGGGTATCATCAAATACGAGTGTACGAAAAAGTCATACCGAAAATCGCCTTTCGAACACACAACGACCACTACGAATTTTTGCTTTCTTCAACAAAAGGTGGAATATCTTGGGCATATCATATCAGAGGAAGGTGTAATGGTGGACCCCTTCAAAATTGGAGCAATGCAAAACTGGCCTACCCCGAGGAACATAAAATTGCTACATGACTTTCTGGGTTTAACAGGCTACTACCGTGAGTTCATGAAAAACTATGGAGAGATCAGTGCACCACTCACTTCTCTACTGAAAAATGATACCTTCCAATGGTCGGACAAAGCCTCCGCTGCTTTCGACAAACTTAAGACAGCCATGACGACGATGCTGGTGCTAGCGCTACCAAATTTCAACCGACCCTTCATCATTGAGGCCGATGCATCTGGAGACAGAATGGGAGACGTTCTCATGCAAGATGGTCGACCACTCACATACATTAGCAAGGCATTGTCACCCCCCTATCAAAACATATTAACATATGATAAGGAGATGCTCGCCATTGTGCACGCAGCAACGAGGTGGAGATCGTACTTGATCAAGCGATGCTTTCAAATCAAGACCGACTATAAAAGCCTAAAATATCTCTTGGAGCAGAAGATATCTTCCCCCGAGCAGCAAAAATGGGTAACAAAGGTTCTTGGATATGATTATGAAATAACTTACAAAAAGGGGAAAGAGAATGTTATTGTAGATGCGCTTTTACGACTACCTAAGCAAGCTGAATTTTTGGCCATTTCACTTTCGACTAGTGACTTCCTTGAGGATATTAAGATGGAATGACAAGAAGATTTGGAGACCAGTAAGATCATAAAAAAAATTGGAGGAAGCACCAGTCTCCGTGGCTCATTACAATTGGGACTCAAAAGAATTACACTATAAGGGACGCATTGTGCTTATGATAAATTCTACTTGTATCTTAACGAACAGATTTTGGACAATGTTATTCCATATGCAGGGTACTAAATTGAAAAGCAGCACTGCATATATCACCCACAAATTGACGGCCAGACGAAAGTTGTAAATAGGTGCTTGGAGACAGCCCAAAGCCACTCACCAAATATGACTACCCAAGGAGAACTTCAGACCCAGCCAAATGCCATTATTGATCAACGGATCGTAACTCGACGACGATGACCCACTACTGAAGTGCTAATACAGTGGGCGAACCTACTAACAGAAGATGCTACTTGGGAGAACTATGACGACTTGAAGATCAAATTCCCAAAATTCATGAATCGTCAGCCTCGAGGACAAGGCTGATTTGAAGAGGGTGGGTCTGTTAGGACTCTAGCTAGGAGAGTCCTAATTGAGAGGGACATTCATGTAAAACCTACCTAAGCTGACCCCTATTAAAGAGGTGAAGAGGCCGGCTAGGGTTAGGAGGTTGTTTCATAGAGAAGAATTAGGAGTTGTAAATGAATAGGAGTCTTGAGTAGAAGTCCAATTAGGAGTTGGTTAGAAGTAGGAGTCTTGAGTAGGAGTCCTATTAGGAGTTAGGGTTTAGAAGCCCTATAAATAACCATGTATTCATCCTCTTTTCATAAGTAATAGATGAATCTTTTCTACAGTCTTTTAGTAGTAACTTGGAGGGAGGAACCCCTATAGAGTTCCAACGAGGCCGATCCCCTAAAGAGATCAACCCCAAGTTTAGAATCTGCAAGGGTTCTAACAGTGTAGGACACATGCTATATAAGCATGTCACACATTTGAGTCTTGTAAAAGTCAAGTACACATGCTATATAAGGTTTGAATGGAAACAAGTAAATTAAAAAAAAAACATTGTAGCATGATTTAGCAAGTGCATGTGGCAAGGATTTAACATAGTATTAATGTATAGGTGTGGAATTTTGAAGAGAGTGCCTAAATTTATTACATTGTATATATTAACTTGTCATGGTCTTAGTGCTAGACACATGGCTTTAAGCTAATGGTGAGTACCTATCTGCTGCTTCCTGTCTCTTCTTCATGCTCATATTTACAAGTTTTCCAAGGCCAAGCATTCATGTCACAGTAAGAGAGGAGTGATGAGCGTGAGGATGAAGTCTGAGTAGATGGTGAAGTCATGACAATCTCCTTCCATTTGTGTCTATTTCTTGAAAACTGGGAATGAAATGGAGCAAATAGATAAACATGATTGGTTTGAATACTGATCTCACTTATTTGTTGTTCTTAGGAGTTAAAAGATAGAAGGTGGGAGCTTTCTGGCTTCATTTACTCCAGGAGATAAAATAGAGGGATTACAAATAAGGGATTGTGGAAAATTTTCCCATCTATATCGAATTCTTGTAAAATGAGAACATATAAGTAGCACACATTTTTTTTGGATTTTAATTGGACTAGATTGGTCTTTGTGTAGATTGCAAGAGCAGGATACATTTTGTTGCTTTGATCTTGATGAGTATCCACTTTATTTATAGGTAATTCTCTTCTGGAGTACACTGACGTAGTTCTCAAGGAAAATACTGGAATTAAATTTTCTTCTATACTGGATTTTGCTACTTATCTTAGGAGTAAGGAATTTATGCATCGAGGAATCTGGAACATCTTTGTTTCCTTGTGGATGGTTAATGTTATCAATATCCAGATGAAGTGAACTTGTTTGGTGATCTTTCTGTCTACTTTGTATATATTTGGTTTTCCACTATGAAAATAAAAAGGTTCACTTCAAATTTGTTTCTTAACTAGCATGTTTATTTGGTTTCAGAAATGTTATTGTCCAATTTATAAATACAAACTTTATTCTGAATTTTAAAGTAAAATATATTCATTATTTGATGTTCTATATGCAGCTTCATGAATATCAATACAATATGGGTCTTCTTTTGATTGAGAAGAAGGATTGGGCTTTGAAGTATGAAGAAATTAGGCAAGCACTGATGGAAGTAGAAGAGACCCTGAAGAGAGAAAAATTAGCACACTTGGCTTCCATTTCTGAATTTGAAAAACGTGAAGAGAATTTGCAGAAGGCCTTGGGAGTTGAGCAACAATGTGTTTCAGATGTATGGGTTGAATTCAATTCTCATTTATCTTCAAAAGTGTTTTGTTGAACTAGTTATTGGAAGTTGTACCAAAGCCTTTGGGGCCGTGTTGCACTCATGTATCTCCCTGAAGAGTTAGAATGATAATCCATTTTTAGCAGACTGACTAGCCTTATAGACTTGCACTATTGAATATCATCTTACTTCAAATGTTTTTTGATCTAGTAATTCACCATGGATAAGCATGAACGGGTTCCATAATTTGACTTGAATAGTTAAAACAATTGTGGTTCATACCAAGGCTAAGTACTGATACCTATGCTGGAATCTTATTGGATATATACCTATCAATCTGGTATGCCTTTGTCTATGGATAAAAAGAATAAGTAGTTGAGATATAGGTACTAGATTTGACTTGTACATACAATACTCTGTTGTAACTGTACTTATTTCCCCTTTACCTTGTATATTTCTCACCCTTGATGTTCTTTGGGTACTTCATTTCTTTTTTCTAATTGATATGTGTCTTTGGGATTAGCTTTAGCTTTTACTCATGGTAGTCTTTGGATGAGTATGTTTACCAATTTACTGAATATATTCTGATTGTTTCTGTATCTTAACATTAAGAAGCTGTTGTTCCCAAATATTTTGAATCAGCTCCATGAATTCATTTTCTTCATTAATCAGGGATACTGTTACTGGATAATTTATCTCCTAGTTTTCTTTGGATACTTTTAATCTCCTAGTCTACACCACCTAAATTCTTGTATGGTCTCTGTTCATTACTTTTTCCGATATTTTGTGTGGTGATTGTCCTTAGCTGGTATACACTTATATCCCTTTGTTGTTTATGGATTCGCAACATTTGCAGCTTGAAAAAGCTTTGCGTGAGATGCGTTCTGAATTTGCAGAAGTCAAATTTACCTCCGATAAGAAGTTAGATGATGCTCATGCTCTAGAGGCTGGGTTAGAAGAGAAATATTTGGAAGTTGAACAAAAATTGCATTCTGCGGATGCCAAGCTAGCGGAAGCAAGTCATAAAAGTTCTGTTGCTAATAGAAAACTAGAGGATGTGGAAGCGCGTGAACATGAACTTCAGAAGGAGTATCTCTCATTGAGTTCTGAGTATGATTTTCTACCCAATTTAACCAATTTGAGATTGGTCTGCCTCATTTACTTCAAAAAAATGGATGTGGGTATTTTCTGTTTGGATTATAATTTTTTTCTGGTTGTATGTCATTTTTTGAATGATACTTTTCGTGTAGATGGAAGTTGCATGAAAAGGGGATAACTGAACAAAGAGAACACTTGTGTGACTGGGAAAAAAAGCTTCAAGATAGTCAGAAGCGACTTGTTGAGTCTCAGAGATTTCTTAATCAAAGAGAGGATCAAGCTAACGAGGCAGATAGATTTCATAAGAAGAAAGAAGCAGAACTTGAAGAGTCTCGGAAGATGATTGAAGCTACCAAAAAGTCTTTGAAATCAAAAGAAGAAGATATTACAATAAAATTAAGATCCATAGTTGCTAAAGAAAAGGTACAGACTTATTTAAATTTTTTTGGTACTGATATATAGTTTGCCTCTAATGGGCACCAATGTCTTTGATTCAATTGCAGGAAATAGTTGTTAAGATTGAGAGCTTGGGGAAGAAGGAGAAAGACTTATTTTCAAGAGAAGAAGCACTTAATGCTAGAGAAAGAGTGAGTTTTTCTCGAAGTGACACTTTATGCTTTGTTTTGAATGTTCTGTTGATTGCAAATGTTTTGTGTTCTTTTCTTTATGAGGAAATAGATATCCAGGTCTATGATATTATGATCTGAGGGTACAATACTATAATTGTCGAGAATTTGAGGACAAGGTTTATACAATATCCTTCTAAATTAAATTCTACTAAGACAAATTCTTGTGTTCAATGGCTACTGCCATTGTATATAACCTTAGAATAGCTGTACCATGATTGTAGGGGTGCCAGGATTTTAATGAAGGTTCAACACACTATTATTATAAAGATGGTTATGTAGCATGGGTTGCAGTCATGCTCGTAATTAACGTATAAGGCCTACAAATGAAAAAGTTTTCCACCATTGGGATTTTATTGTCTGGAGATTATCCTTAGTGCATCTTGTCTGTACATCAAACTTCGTGGGATCGGTTGATTGCATTATCTTTTTTGTACATGGTTATTCTTGGAGATTGGATAGCAGGATGAATGTTTTGAGCCTCAGGAGATTGGATAGCAGGATCAATGTACTTGTGGCCTGCTTTTCTTATCTGTGATTTGAATCCATATTGGGGATGTTATTACAATGATATTTACTAAGAGGAGGACCTTAATTTTATTGACTAAGAATTAATGACTGCCACTGCATGAATGTGTAAATGATTTAACTAAGGAATGTAATTTCACCTGGACCATATTGTATTGGTTGGCATTTACTGGTCCAGTCGTGAACTGGAATCTGGACTGCCCCAGTTTGGGCAATCTGATCGGGTTATAAATTGTTCTAAAAAGCCAGCGCTTAAGATTTGCATGTGGACACGAGATGTGGACACTTGGATGCCACCCACTTGCCACCAGTGGACTTCCTGGCACTCCTTGCCATCTCTTTCTCCTCTTTTCCTTAACAGTGTCTCGTGGATCAGGACACACATGGAATGGACTTGCAACTATATATATATATATATATATATATATATATATATATATATATATATATATATATATATATATATATTGAGTGGTACACCAGAGCATACCGCTCGGTATACTCGTACTGTACTATACCGAGTTGAGCTCGATACTTTGGTACGGTACAAAATTTGCGAACCTTGCTCTATATAGTAGTATATACATTTCTGCATGTAATGGCTGACATAATCTGTCCTGTGTATAAATGATGTTTTGACTGTACAGGTGTGTTTTATGACCTCGAATCCGATCTAGACTGGTTCACACCAGTCTATACAACCTAATAAGGGCATTTTGTTATTTTAAAATTTTCATTAACAAAAGGTTCTCAAGAAGGCAAAAGTATCACATGATCTGAAGCAAAGTATGCAATTTCGTATCGTACCGGAGTTTCGATGTTCGCTCGGTACGGTACGAAACTGTATACCGAGCGGTATACCGTTCGGTATATATATATATATATATATATATATATATATTATTTATTTATATATTTTTTTTTTATAAAAGGCGACGTCGCATCACCTTGGCGACGTCATCTTTTCCTTCTCCCACGTGAGGCGATGTCGCCGAGGTGATGCGACGTCGCCTCGTTTATATATATATATATAAGATTATATATATTTATATATAAATAAATAAATAAATATATATATATATTCTTATATATAAGGCGACGTCGTCAGAAAAGGCGACGTGACGTCGCCTTTTATAAAATATTTATATATAAATATATATATTAATATATATATATTAATATATTTCGTTCCGTCCGGTAATGAGCGGTCCGTGTACCAGTAAGCTGATAGACCGGTATATACCACCCGTACCGGGCGGTATTATTCTGTATTATTCTGAAGAGCTTTATACAAAATGTGTAGTGCTTCAGAATATAGAAAAGGACATAGGAATGTTTTTGAATAATGACAGAAAGTATATGCTGACTTTACTGTAAATTCATAACCAGAATATGGCTCCAATCTTCATTGTGTTGGTAACTTGAATATGTTGTTTTGTTGTTAATGTATTGTTTGGTTGGTTGGTCTCTCTTTCTCTACGTATATGTAGTTCTCAAAATGACCTTTTAGGTTATTGGGTGTCCAAGGACCTGAGTATGCAATTATACCATTTAAGTGCCACATTGGGATACTTGATCTTTACTCCAGATATAGTCCATGTTGCATAAGTTAATTATCTATTCCATCATTATGTGTTCAGGCTGTTGATAATCTTATAATAGAGTTCTCTCTTCTCTGTCAATTGCCCTCTCATTATGAATTATACTTGTCATGAGTTGTATAATTTGCATTTATTTCTTTCCTGAATTGAATTCTTAATTTCTATCCTTCAAAAAAAATTTTTTTTTATGAAGATAAATGATATTTTAATTTAGTCTGGTGATGGCCTCTTTGTTAAATTTGCATTTTCAATTTATTCTTTAAAGGTGCTCTTAAGTTCAAAGACTGAATGGTTTAATCTGATGTTCTGATTTTTTCTATATCAAGTGATGTCTTGTGTGATTCTCTCTTACTTCATGTTCATGTCATTGTTACTATCTTTTTCTTTTACTTGGTTTATTATTTGAAGGTGGAGATTCGAAAGCTTCTTGATGATCATAATGCATTATTAATTTCCAAGAGAGAGGAATTTGAATTGAATTTGGAGAAAAGGAGAAAATCGTTTGATGCAGATCTGGAATGCAAGGTACATGAAGTGGAGGAGAAGAAAAGGGAAATTGACTGTATGGAGGACCAAGTGAAAAAAAGAGAGCAGGCTTTAGAAATAAACTTGCAGAAATTGATGGATAAGGAGAAGGAACTTGATTCAAAATCAAAAGCTTTGAAGAAGTGGGAGGAATCTGTCAAAAATGATGAAAGGAAGTTGGAGAAAGACAGGCAACATCTAGCCAGTGAATGTGAGGAGTTACTGAAGTCTAATTCTGAACTTGAGAGTCTAAAGGCTGCAATAGAATCAAGCAAAAAGCAAATTATTAATGAGGAAGAAAATCTTAGACTGACTAAGGTTGAGAGGGAAGACCATCTCCTGCTGCAGTCCAATTTGAAGCAAGAAATTCTAGATTGCAAGCTAATGAAGGAATTACTTCTTAGAGATACTGAGGATCTTCAACTGCAAAGGAAGAAGTTTGAAGAAGAATGGGAAGTGCTAGATGAGAAAAGGTTAGCATTAGAAGCTGAGATAAAGAAATTTAATGATGAAAGAGAGAAGTTTGAAAAATGACAATGTCATGAAAATGAAAGGCTGAACAGTGAGGATCTGATAGCAAAAGCAAATTTTGAGAGGGAATTGGAAGAACTTAGTCAGAAAGAAGAAGCTTTGGAGAAAGCAATGGAGCATGAGAGATTGGAAGCTTTTGAGTTGCTCAAGAGGGAACATGCTGACATGGATCAGGAACTTGAGCTCCACAAGCATGAGCTTCAGATGGATATGCAGAAAATGCAGGGCATGGAGAAGAAACTGCTGGATAAGGAAAATGAATTTCAGAGAACAAGGGATTTAGAACTAAGCCAAATGATATCTTTAAGCAGTTTAAATGATTCAAAAAGTAAGCAGTTAAAAATGGAAGAAGATAGGTTGGAAAGAGAAAAAGAAGATATCTTGTCTCACAGAAAAAGATTGGAAGTTGAGCAACTTGAGATTGAGAAGGACATTGATGCTCTTTGTATGCTAAGCAGGAATCTAAAAGAACAAAGAGAAGAGTTTATGAAGGAGAAAGAACATTTCTTGGCTCAGGCTGAGCAGAAGACATGCAAAAACTGTGGGCATCCACTTGGTGATATGGGTACTAATTGTATCCAAGATGCTGGAAATGTTCTACTACCAAACCTGGTTTTTGAAGAGCGTTCAAATAACATGAATGCTAAGAGCTCCCCTAATGCTATGGTGTCTGTACCTGCAGCTTCTGGTGGCCGCATGTCATGGCTGCAAAAGTGTTCAAGGTTTTTTTCCCCAGGGAAAAAGGTTGTGGATTCTTCTGAACTTCCAGTTGACAAGTCAACTGTTGGTGCCAGACTCGACCAAGAAGCTTTTGATGCTGAGACAAGTTGTAAACCTGTATCATTCCATGGTGTTGCTGATTTTTCTTATCGCCAGGAAAACAAAGAACCAAAAAGGTTAGGTAAAGCTGGAGAGGAGCCTGAACCTTCTCTTGAAGTAGCAGATAATTCTATTGATATTATGAGGACCTGGATGGATAATGGTGCCAGGGAGGTAGTAGACGATTATGTTATGCCTTCTTTTGCTCAAAATGAGAGAGAGAATTTTGCGCCTGCCGAAAGTGACACCCTACCTGAGTCTTTGAAGCAGAGACGATCTCAACCTCGCAGGAGAGGGAGGCCTAAAGCTGTAAAGAGAACACACACCACCAAGGCAGTTGTTACAGATGTAAAAGCTATTCTTGGGAAGAGTTCTAATGAGAAAAATCATGGATCACATGATCTGGTTCTTGCTAATTCAACGACAAGTGCAAGGCAGAAGCGGTGTGTTGCCCAAATATCTGGAATGACGACTAGTGATCTGAATCTTGAGGACAGTGAGGCACATTCTGAGAGCATTTCACTTGGAGGGCGTCACAAAAAGAGACAGATTTTAGCTCCTGCAGAACAGATTCCTGGGGAGAAGCGCTACAATTTTAGACACTCAGCAATGTAAGTCTTGTCCAGAAGAAGCTTTGCTTAAGTTTGAATTTCATGAATAGGTGGTATCGTCGAGTATGATTATGGTTTCAAACTACTTAAGTCTCATTTCTAATTATAAGTTGTTTATTTCTTATCACAAGTATTGTAAGTGTGCTTAGAAGTCCCTCTCCTTGCTGTTGCTCATACTTCTAACATGGTATTTTCAGAATTCGTTTTGAACATTAGAACCATGGCAGTATTAAAAACAATGCAGTCATTTTTTCGAGTTTCTCTCTGGTTATCATTCAGTGCAGCTGTGACTACCGCAGCTCAAACAATATCCGAGCCGACTAAAGGACCTAAGGCAGGCGGTCATGAAGACTCAACTGGAAATGAGATACCAATGCAAAGTGGTGGTGAAGAAGGGTCCGCTAGACCTGTTGTTGAACCTGTGTCAGATGTTGATAGCAAGAAAGCATCAAACATGCTTCAAAAGACAGCTGTTGAAAGTACCACAGAAGTTCATGAGATATTCCCCAACAAGATTGTTCAAGTAAGTTGAAGGCCTTGATATTGCATTAGGAATCAAATCATTTGGGCTGGAAATGTTCTGCATCTTCTTGGTTTTACCTCCATTGCTTCTTTCAAGAATGAGTTCATCATGTGATAGATTACAATAGAGTTGTCAAAAAAACTTCATGAAACTCTCGTCTTTTATTACAGATATATGCAATCTATTTTGCAAACCAGCTGCTGCCACATATTTCAGTAAACCTCAGTTTGTTGGAAGTTTCACTATTCCAAGTGGATACTTCCAATTGCTGAAAGCATTTTTCTTTTCTTTTTTAATAGCATATACGACATATAATGCTGAAAGAATGGCCGTGCTTTGGTCAACTAGGATATGCTCACGACAGGGTATACTTTGTCTTGGAGAGGTTTCTCTGTTTTTTTCACTAGTAGATAGGTTTCATCAGGCCTAACTTTGATATGTCTGATGTGTTCAGGCAGAGAGTAATGAGGATGTTAAATGGTTAAGCACAGTGATCAGAGTGAAGATGGGATTGTTGTGGATGATGCAGCTACGGGAACTGATCCCACAACTTCTTCAAATGGTGGCTGTAGTGAAGATGATGAGGATGAAGAGGAATACGACCAACACAATGCCTCCATTGGGAAGAAGCTATGGACATTGGTCACCACATGATGTCTCCATATTGCACAGGCTAGCATTTCTCGTGAACTCTGAATGTGTAGGATTGCCTTTGAGAAGTCCAATTTGTATGCTTTTGGGGGACAAATCGAGTGGTTGTTGGTTAACTTGTCCTTGCATTGGATTCCGACGCCGGAGGTGAGATTACCTGACAACTGGGCACCGAGGTTTTCATTAAGATGGTTGAGCAGCTTGCATCTTTTATCTTGATCTTCCACATTTGTCCAGAATTGTCTCGAATTTTTACCAGGCTTTTCCTGTTCTTTTCCCTATTTAAGAAGACACACAAGAACTTGCATCTTCCAATTCAACTCGTGCGTTTCTATCCATCCCTTGTTTTAGGTTTTTTCTGTGTGTTTGACATGCAGTAACAGTTATGCCCTCTAAAAATGTTTTATTCTTGTTTGTAGCAGCTTCTTAATCTTGTCCGAAATTTGGCAAACGACGCACCTGATTCGCATGGCCATTAATGATGGAAATAGGCATGATATGATCCCAAAGTCCGACGCTGGCGGAGTAAAATCAAACCTAAACGTTTCATGACTAGATAAGATTTTGATTCAATAGCCTTGGGTGGTTAATATACGAGTTCGAGGGTCAATTGACTGATTTTAATATGACAACAAAGAGAAGAAGAGAGGAGAGAAGAGGTAGAGCCAAAAGATAAATTATAAATCATTATGTTGAATACGAATCTTTTAGTTTTGAAATCTCTATGTGCTTCTCCTCTATAGTCTATAAATTTCTATATGCGCCCCACCTCCCCGAAAAATTTTCCAACAAGAGACGACCTGTTGTGAGATGTGTTGGTCGTCCAAGCAGCATAGTTTCAACATGCAACTATTTTAAGCTTTTATGTTCTGTATACCTTCTGTTCTTTTCAGCGAGTGAGTAATATTTTTATGGCCACAACCTCAACTACATAATGATCCAAAACTCATGTTCCATGAGACCTCAGCACATTTTTTTTAGTTGATATTTTGTTTAAGGTATTACCTAAACCTTGACATCGCCATTAGGTCTATGACAGTGCATATTGGTCAAAGCAGAATTCGAGATGGTTGTAGCATTGCCAATGTCGAACCTAATGCGATCAGTCATTCGAGACGTCGTGTTTAGGCCATGTTTGATTTGTTGCAGAAAGATTGAAATGCTAATTATATACTCGAAATAAATAGAATTCGCGAGCAGTATCTCCAGCAACGTGCAGGTGAATCATTGCTTTATGTCTCTTTACTCTTCCAATCACTGTTAATGAAAATACTAATTATCATAAAAACGGGTTTGAAGTTAATAACTTCATATATCATAATGCACCAAGGTGCTCATCAATTCTACTTCTTGGTTAGCCTACCAATTTGTTATTATCACATTAGAAATTCTTCCAGGGGTCCTATCACAAAAATTGAGTTTTCATCACTTGTAGGTCCACTTATGGACCTACTAGTCGCGACCACCTCGATGACTTATGGACCCTACTCTCATTTATACTTTTGTAAGACAAATGTAACATTAGGATAAGGTTGAGATCCCACCATTTGGAAGGTGTATTATAGACTCAAACACCCTAGTCTTATTTAATAAACCTTTTGTAAGACAATAAGTGAGATTGTGTTAAGCTTTTTCTATAGTTTAATGCAATATGAGAATGTTTATCATGTTAGCCAATATAATTTTGCCTTATATTTATTTATTTAGAATTCATAATTTTCTTTTTACAAATTTTTATTACAACTCTTCAAGTGCAATGGATTGATATTGGTGGCATAGATGATAATAACAAAGGCAAAGTTGATAAGGACATTTTAAGCTATTCAACTTCAAAACGTGTGTATCAAGTGTAATCAATTCGGCTTCTATAGTATTCCCGACAATAATAGTATAATTAGCTGATTACCAAGAAATTGTATTATCACATAAAAGGAAATAGATCTAATCTCAAGATGATACAAATTCAATTGACATCACCATAATCCTAAAGTATAGAAATATAATCAATAAATCTAAGATCACAATCGGAGTTAATTTTAAATTACTTAAAAGACTATCCAACGCTCTATTATATCTACTCAATCTAGAGGGTAGAGGAACAAGAAAAGAAGAAAAGGGAAGAAGGTGAAGACAACATAGAGACCATTCTTAATTATGCGATGATGGTGTCATAAATACCGTCGATTGATGAGTTGGCCTGATTGGTTCACTACCCAATGTGCAGGTCTATCTTCAAATCTTCTTTAGGCTGATGTAGGACTGTTAATATAGCGAACTGGCATAAGAGGTCCATGTGGGAGGTCGCTTGTCGGGGAGGCTCTGACTTGGGAGCGAAGCGGTTAGGTAAAGGGATCGGTATCTTCTTAGCTACATGGTCCTTTTTTTGGCTGTTGGGTCACCTTCTAGTAGCGGGATCATCTCCTCGATGCTAGCGGTCCTACATGATAGGTCGGCCCCGGGAGGCTTTCTAACTCAACTTCTCTGATACTTAAGTTAGTGCAAGATAGAGGGGGAAAGAGAGAGTGTGAGCTATTGGTGGCTTTTATACCTAGGCACTTGGCTGAGTCGATTGACCTTCGTATTGGTTGACTGAAGACAAGATTAGTTTAATTGACTGATCGTGATAGTGAAAAATTTTTCCTATCCTCTTATCCTAGTGTGTTGGGGGGGTTAAGGCAGGCAGCTTATTGGCGAGCTATGCCCAAAAGACTAACGGGGCTTTTGACCTTGTGGTCAAACTCCCTCCTTTCGTATAAGTAGGGAATGGTCTTTACTAGTCATAGGTGTTGAATCTCATATTTTGATGATGAAACCAATTGATATGTGTTTATGATTTGATCTATGTTTTAAGACATGTAGGATGCTTCGATCAGGGAAAGATAATTAAACCAAAATGAAGTCCTGGAGTCCAGAACGTGATTTCGTTGGGAGTTCGAGAGTTCATCGGAAGTCTGGACGTTCGTCCGAAGTTCTACCGAAATTGATCGAGAAGTCATGGAGCTTACCAAAGAAGCTCGTCAGAACTCACTAAGAAGATCATCATGAAGTTTAGGAGCTTGCCGGGAGTCCGCCAGAACATTACCGAGAGATAGTCAGAAGTTCGCCGGAAGCTCGCTAGAAGAAACCAGACTTATTTTACTTAGAATTTATCTTAGGAATTGTAGTTAGTACATAATTGGAGTTAGGATTAGGAGATAATCCCATTAACTCTATTAGGGGCCAACTGGGCCCGAAGTAGGGCTGGTTTGGGCCTGATTCAAGGCCCAACCAGGATGCTGAAAGCTTGGCTAGTGGTGGCATCGCTTGGGGAACAACACCCCAGGAATTCTGGGCAATAGTACCACCCAGTGGCAGGGTGCCAAGCGGTGGCACTGCCCAGTGCAGTGTCAGTGTCAGACTAACACTGGTGGTGGTACCATCCAACACAGGTGGTGGTACCACTCGTACCCAGAAGACCCGGGATGAGATGTTTTTAGGCTCCAAGTTTGAATTAACTTGAAGCCTATAAATACCCCTCTCATCTCTAGTTAAAAAACACACAACTAAGAGCAAAAAAAAAAAAAAACTCTATTGCAATTGTGTGTGAAACTCCTCTCAAAGTTCTTAGTGTTAGAATAGTTTAAGAGAGAAGTAAGTGGGGGTGTAAGGGTTATCTCCTAAACCCGATAAAAAGAAATCAAGTTATAAAAGATGGTTGGTCTTCGCTTATTGAAGGAAGACCGATAGTGGATGCCGGTGGCCTTGACGAAGGAGGAATTGGGAGTGGATGTAGGTCACGACGACCAAACCACTATAAACTCAGTTTACATTTACTTTCAGCAATTTACTTTTATAGAAAACTGCCTCTCCTCCTTACTGTGCTTTTACTACGTCTATACTCGCATATGCTTTCAAGTAAACACTTCCGAGATTGATTTTAAACATACGAAGATTTTACGAAATCGATATTTTTACTACTGCACTAATTCACCCCCCCCTCTTAGTGCCGACTCGTTCCTAATAGTTGGTATCAGAGCCTCATACTTTCTCATTTGGTTTAACACCCAAGAGAAATGACTCTTTTCGGCTTTCAAGAGGGTCACTCTCTCATTTGTCCTCGTTTAATGGGATGGACTACATATATTGAAAAACTTGAATGAGAGTTTTCTTGCTTTCGTAAGATTTAAATTTATAGAATATTATCAAAAATATATTTCAAAGTTCTTCTCTTCCAATGAACCACTAAAATGATTTGGAGAAGAAGACTTTTTCTTTAAATGTGAAAGCTATGAATGGTTTGTTTTGCGCTTTGGATAAAATTGAGTTTAATCAGATTTCTACTTGCGAAAAGACTTTTGATATATGACACACTCTTGAAATCACACATGAAAGCACTAGCAAAGTTAAAGATTCGAAAATCAACTTTTAATACATGATTTTGAACTTTTTCGAATGAAGCCGAGTGAAACCGTTGTTGACATATACACCCGTTTTACAGATATCATCAATGATTTAAAAGCATTTTGGTAGAAGTTTTTAGGATTTTGAACTTGTAAATAAGATTTTACGTTCTCTTAATAAGAGTTGAGATTCAAAAGTAACAATTATTCAAGAATAAAAAAACTTGAACCATTTACCAATTGAAGAACTTATAGGATCTTTGATGGCCTATGAAATAACGTGCAATGCATGTAAAGAACTCGAGAACCACCTTCCAAAGAACAGGAAGGATTTCGGACTTAGAACAATTGAATATCACTCTGTTAGGATCGGAGCGGCACTAAGAGAGGGGTGTGGTTGAATTAGTACAGCGGATTAAAACTTCAGATTTGGAAAAATCTTTCATACGATAGAAAACTGAACTTGGAAGTGCTTAACTTGAAAGCATGTTCGTAAAGGTGTGCAGCAAAAGTAATGAGGAAGTAAAGCATGTATGAAGGTTTGTAGTAAGGTAAATAGCAATAAGTAAATGCAAACAAGAGAACACACCAATTTAAAATGGTTCGGTCAACATGACTTACATCCACTTACGAAACCTTCTTCGAAGAGGCTCCAAACTTCCACTAGCAAATCACTTTGAAGGGGAAGGACAAATACCCCTCTTACAACCATTTACAAGTGGTTCATACTTTTATAAATTTTCAAAGAGAAAGAGGGAGGTGAACACTCAAGCTATTGAAAACAAAAACTTGCTAAAGGCTTTGCTAAGACTTTTATCTCAATCTCTTGCTTCTCCAAGGTTGTTATCTCAGCTGAGAATTGAGGGGTATTTATAGGCCCCAAGGGGATTCAAATTTGGGCTCCAATTTTTGAATTCTCTTGGGTTTTCGAGGTTGGCGGTGCCACTGCCTGTTTGTGTCTGACAAACAATGTACTGGTGGTGCCACCGCCTAGTCCGACAATGCCACCGCCGGACCTCTCAGGTGCTAGGCGGTTCCACCGCTCAGTCCAATGGTGCCACCACTCGGTTCTCGGGTTCTAGGCGGTGCCACCACCTAATTGTTGAATCTTAGATTTTGATGATGAAACTAATTAATTGTGTTTAGATGTTTAACTGCATTTTGAGTGATGTAGGTCTAATTGATCAGAATTAGACAGTTAACGCAGGAGGAATTGACGTTGCGCCGAAGGAGATCACGTCAGGATATTGGACGGCAGAAGGCTTCGGACGTCGGGCATCGGGCTAAGGAGAGCAGAATTGCACCAAGGATATCGGGGTTGCGGAGGTCAACCGCCGATTGGGCAACAAGCCGCAAGAGAGGACGATGCACTGAAGAATCGGATGAAACGCCAACCAATGACGTGCCGGGCAACGGAATGTCGATTCGCGTTGTAATAACTGTCTAGATCGGAGTAGAGTTTTGGCTTGCATGTGCAGGATTAACTACGATAACGATGAAGACATAAAGCGAAACAAAGTGCGGAGTCAAGCACGAAGAATTCGTTGGGAGTTCAAGAGTTCGACGGAAGTCCGAAGGATCGTCGGGAACACTGCCGGAACTAGCCGAGAATGAGTAGGGAGCTTGCCGAAGGATTTTTTGGAAGCTCGCCGGAAGGTTCGTGGGAAGTTCGCAGAGTTTGCCGAGAAAGATCGGAGCTTGCCGAAGAAGCTCGTTGGAACTCGCCAAGATCAAATCGTGAAGTTTAAGAGCTTGTCGGGAGTCCGTAGAATGGTTTGGTTTCAGAGTTTATCGGAAGACCGCCGAAAAGTTCAGCCAGGAAGCTTCATGGGAAGAAGTCTTGACTTATGGACTTTGTAATAGCTTATATAATGTCTTTAAAATTCGTAGTTAACATGTTAATTAGGGTTAGGATTAGGTATTAATCCTATAACCCAAGTAGGGGCCTATAACATCAGAGGGTGAAAAAACACTTGTAGGCGGTGGGCTGAAAACTCTTGTAGTGGGCTGAAAATCTGTAGGCGGTGGTGCACTGGCTGGGCTGAGTGGTGGCACTGCCCAGGCGGGTGGCAACACCCCAAGCATCGGGAACCCAAAGAGAATTTGAATTTTGGAGCCCAAATTTTGGAGCCCAAATTTGAATCCTCTTGAGGCCTATAAATACCCCTCAAATCTCGGTGAGAACACAACTTTTTGAGCAGCAAGAGTTTGAGAGAAAGGTCTTAGAAAAGTGTTAGCTTGTCTTCTTTTCAATTTGCTAGTGTTCACCTCATCTCTTCTCGAAAATCTGTAAGAGAGTGAACCGCTTGTAAAGAGTTGTAAGAGGGGTATTTACCCTTCCATTTCAAGAGACTTGCTAGTGGAAGGTGAGAGCCTCATCGAAGAGGGGCCTCGCAAGTGGAGTAGGTCATTTGACCGAACCACTCTAAAATCGGCGTGATCCTTGGTTTGCATTTCATTATTGCTATTTACATTATTGCAAACCTTCTTATATGCTTTAGTTCCTTATTACTTTTGCTACGCATATTTAAGAATATGCTTTCAAGATTAAGCTTGTCAAGTTCCGCTCTTATCATACGAAAGATTTTTTAAAAACCAAAGTTTTAATCCGCTGCACTAATTCACCCCCCCCTCTTAGTGCTGCTCCGATCCTAACACTAATCTGGCGATGCCACCACCAATACTATTTTAGCTCTCTGGTTGGGCTCCAAACTTGGCCCAAACAAGTCCGAACTCGGGCCCAATTGGCCCCTACTTGGGTTATAGGATTAACACCTAATCCTAATCCTAATTAACGTGCTAACTACGAATTTAAAGACATTTCCTAAGCTATTACAAAGTCCGCAAGTCAAGACTTCTTCTGGCGAGCTTCCGATGAACTTTCGACGGTCTTCCGATAAACTCTCAGAAACCATTCTACGGACTCCCGGCAAGCTCCTAGACTTCACGATTTGATCTTGGCGAGTTCCAACGAGCTTCTTCATCAAGCTCCGATCTTTCTCGATGAGCTCCGCGAACTTCTAATGAACCTTCCGGCGAGCTTCCAAAAAACCCTTCGGCAAGCTCCCTACTCATTCTCGGCTAGTTCCGGCAGCATTCCCGATGAACCTTCGGACTTCCGTCGAACTCTCGAACTCGCAACGAATCCTTCGCGCTTGACTTCGATACTTTGTTTCGCTTTATGTCTTCATCGTTATCGTAGTTAATCCTGCACACACAAGCCAAAACTCTACTCCGATTTAAACAATTATTACAACGCGAATTAACATTCTGTTGACCGGCACGTCATTGGTTGGCGCTTCGTTCGATTCTTCAGCGCATCGTCCTCTCTTGTGGCTTGTTGCCCAATCAGCGGTTGACCTCCGTAACCCCGATATCGTTGGCGCAATTCTGCTCTCCTTAGCCCGATGCCCGACGTCCGAAGCCTTCTGTCGTCCAATATCCTGACGTGTCTCCTCCGACGCAACGTCAAATCCTCCTGCGTCAACTGTCTAATCCTGATCGAGTAGACCTGCATTACTCAAAATGTAGTTAAACATCTAAACACAATCAATTAGTTTCATCATCAAAATCTTAGATTCAACAATCTCCCCCTTTTTGATGATGACAACTAATTGATGACTAACGGAGTTAACCTTAAACATCTAATATACCATTGATGGAACACTTGGATTATCCCAAATCCAAGCAACATTCATCACATGTTATGAAAAACATTTAAACCATCATGCAAATATATACAAAATATTCAATTCAATGCATGAAGTCATCAATATACTTCTTCCCCTATGTCATCAACAAAAAGGAGAAGTAGCTCTAGCTATTTTAAATGATATGCAAGTTTTTGCAACTTGAAGCTAGATTTTCATCACAACATATAAGCACAAAAGCATAGCAAGATTCTTAAGTTCAATCATGGCAATTAAACACTTGCTTCTTGTGCAAGATTGCACTTTGCTTTTCTTTGCATGTTCTAACTAGCAAAAGCTTTCTCCCCTTTGTTTTTGTCGAAAAGAAGGGAAGAGTACAAGCTAGCCAGCATTTGCCTTAAGCTAGCAATCTTTCTCCCCTTATGTCATTACCGAAAAGAAGGAGAGGAACCAATTATTTAGACTTTTACATAAACTATGAATTTGCATCTATTAATATTTCAATCATCACATGATACAAACAAGACAACAGTGTAAAGAAATCATGTCATGAAAGATATCAATTGTTAAACATGATATGATAATAGTCTCAAAAATTTCAATTTGCGATACATGTGATACATTGCAAAACATGATATGATGCAATACACTAAAAAAATTAATGTGATGCTTTTGAGGATATCAACCTATTTTTGATAGCAAGAGCAATTATATTGTAAGTTTTCTAAGTTTTATATTTTTTGCTTCTTTCTTGATAGCAATTCTTTGCTTCTCTTTAGATTGCAAGATTTGTAATTCATTGGTAGTGTTCATGATAGAAAGTTCTTTCAATGAAATGATCGAGCTAGGAAATTTTTACGATATGTAAGTTTTACTATATATAAGTTAGCAAATTTAAAGATGTGCAAGTTGGCATATTTGCTTTTCTTTGCAATGTGCATGATAGTATTTCTTTGTAATGTTCAAGATAGCAAATTGTACATCATGCTAGCTAGCAAATTAAAGATGTTCAAGAAAGAAAGCTCTTACTTCTCTTTTAAGAAGTGTCATTTTTGCTTCCTTAGCAAAATACCAAACTAGCAAGGGACCATGTTTTACATGAGGCAAGCAAACAATTTGGCAAGTATTACATTTGTATCTTTTCTTTAGATGTGCAAGAAAGTAAGCAAGTTTTTGCATTTTCTTGACTTGTGCAAGGTAGCTAATTTCTCTTTGAGATGACCCTTTACATCAATTCAAGATAGCATATTAGCAACTATTTCTCTCCCTTTGTCATTGGCAAAAAGAAAGGAAGATTCAAGTCATGAATATCAAAATAATAATTTTATCATGAATATTTCATCATTGCGTGCATCATTATTGTATGCATAATACCAAATCATCATATATATTTTCAAAACATATAAACTCATCATTATATGCATGATTCCAAATCATCATTCATATCATTTCAATCATTATTTCAATTATCACTATAACTCATCATGCACAAAATGTAAAATCATCTAACATAAGACAAACATTTATTTTCAAAATATTTATCACTATTTTCATGTATGATAATAAAGTATTCATGATACCGAACATTAAGTCAACAATGATTCATTTTATCAAATCTCTTCTTTTTATAAATAACAAAAATTGTAGGTGTACAAAGAAGAAATTGTGATTAAAAAAAATCTGAAGTAGTAAATCCAAGAAGTCAATATCATAATTCGAATACATACTCATTCAAATTCAAATCATCAAATTCGAGATTCACAAAATATCATGAAATCATTAATCTCGATCAGATGGGAAAAGTATTTTTTAAGTAATTCTTTTTCATCTAAGCATGCCTTAGTCATTATATGCCAAATCAAGATAAGCATGAAAGTTCAAGACGTAAAGGCAAAATCTTATAAAACAACTCATCAAGTAAGATTTTAAACATCTATTTTCAAACTAGAGTAAGTCAAGGATTCAATTATCTCATGTCATGAATTCCAACAGGCATCTCAAATTATCAACATCACATTAAAAAGATATTTCAAAAAGACATATCGATAAGTGATTCATTTGTATCATTTCATTTTCGATAGATTCTCCTCTTTGGTAAATAAATCTAGGAGAACAAAATGAATTAAGGGAGATATAACATGATAGAAGCATTGAACATGATTCATATTTAAAATGTGTCTCATGTCATAAGTATGAATCAAGCATTTGTGAAATCCGAAATTATCTTCAAAGTCACATTCAATAAATTCATACATGATAAGCATAGATTTATTAAAAAGTCGATAAGATAGAGGATCACATTTCATTTTTATAAATTTCTATTCATGTGATTTGCTTCTTATAAGCATGCCTTTACCTTTAATAAAACAAGTGTCAACATTTAAGATGGAAAGGTAAATTTCGTAAAACAAATCATCAAGCATGATTCCATGATAACATCCTTTTAATATCTTGATATTCATCATCAAGTATGATTTTAAAAAGTATGTTCAAGAGAAATCATTAAGACCAAATGCATGATACACTCATTTATTTTCAAAATATTCATCATATTTATTTTCATGAGATTCACAAGATTGGTAAAATAAATTCATTAATTTCAATAGGATAAAAAATTCATTTCCATTTCATACAATTGATTTCATGTGAGGGTATTCAAGTCTTTTGTGAAAACATGTATCATCATTTAAAATTGAAACATAAGTTTCATCATGAAGCCGTCAAGGCCAAACACATCATGATATCACATCTATCATCAAAAGACTATCAAGAAATTCATACATATCTATGTACATGCACTATGTCATCTTAATATGTCATGAGAATGTCATCTTAATTCGTCATAAAAACTATTAGACCAAAAACATGTTAATCTAAAATGAGAGTTTCAAATCAACATTTCAAAAACTCATGCATGACATAAAATCATCAAGATACACATGCATGGATTAATCCTAAGCATTATCACATATCATATAATTATCATCCCTAATGTTACATACATCATTCAACATTTTGAAAAATAACATGCATGAAACCTTAGCAATATACTTGTCATGATCAAATTTTTAATTTTTCAATGATGCTAAAGAGAAAAACATGATATAATTTTTGAAAAACAATTTTTTATTTCCTATTCCTACTATCTAAATTAAGCACTCATGAAAAACTTCAAGTAATTTCAAAATAATTCAAGAGAGTTGAGTTACTTACCTTGTAGTCAAAGCCCATCAAAGCCCAATTCGTCGTTTCACCTTTGGAAGTTCTTGATTCATCCTTGGTTGCCTTCCTCTTCTTTGGCCTCTTCCTCCGTTCAAGTTCATTGTTTATTTTAGATTTTTGTTTAATAAACTTATTAAGATTTAGTGTTTGAAGTTCAAGTTCATCATTGTTCTCATCACTTGAGTCATCGCTCAAGTGGTATTCATTTGTCCGGAGTTCCAAATTCTTCATATTCTTTGGAAGGTGGTTCAAGTGCTCATCAGGTTCAAAATGTTCTAAAAATGTCATTTCATAGGTCATTAATGACCCGATTAATTCTTCTAATGGAAAATCATTTAAATTTTTTATCTCTTGTATTGCGGTTATTTTAGGATCCCACCTTTTTGGAAGGGATCTTAAGATCTTGCTTACGAGATTAAAATTCGAAAAAGATTTACCAAGAACTCTTAGATTATTGACGACATCCATAAAACGGGTGTACATGTCGCCTATAGTCTCGCTTGGTTGCATTCGAAAAAGCTCAAAATTATGCAATAAAATATTAACTTTTGAGTCTTTGACTCTACTAGTTCCCTCGTGTGTGATTTTAAGTGTTCGCCAAATATCAAAAGCTGTTTCGCACGTAGAAATCCGATTGAACTCATTTTTGTCCAAAGCGCAAAATAAGGCATTCATAGTCTTTGCGTTTAAAGAAAAATACTTCTTCTCCAAATCTGACCATTCGTTCATCGGTTTAGAGGGAAGTTGAAAATAATTTTCAATAATATTTCATAAATCCAAATTCATAGAAATCAAGAAAACTCTCATTCGAGTTTTCCAATAAGTGTAGTCCAATCTGTTAAACAACGGTGGACGAACAACCGAAAAGCCCTCTTGAAAGCCATGAAGAGCCACTTCTTTCGGGTGTAAATCCAAAATGAAAAATACCGGGCTCTGATACCAATTGTTAGGATCGGAGCGACACTAAGGGGTGAATTAGTGTAGTGGATTAAAACTTCAATTTTAGAAAAATCTTTCGTACGATAAAAAATCAAACTCGGAAGTGCTTAACTTGAAAGCATGTTCGTAAAGATGTACAACAAAAGTAATGAGGAAGTAAAGCACGTATGAAGGTTTGCAATAAGGTAAATAGCAATAAGTAAATGCAAACCAGAGAACACACCAATTTAAAGTGGTTCGGTCAACATGACCTACATCCACTTGCAAAGCCTTCTTCGAAGAGGCTCCCAACTTCCACTAGCAAATCACTTTGAAGGCGAAGGACAAATACCCCTCTTACAACCTTTTACAAGTGGTTCATACTCTTACAAATTTTCAAAGAGAAAGAGGGAGGTGAGCACTCAAGCTATTGAAAATAAAAACTTGCTAAAGGCTTTGCTAAAACTTTTATCTCAATCTCTTGCTTCTCCAAGGTTGTTATATCAGCTAAGAATTGAGGGGTATTTATAGGCCCCAAGAGTATTCAAATTTGGGCTCCAAATTTTGAATTCTCTTGGGTTTTCGAGGTTGGCGGTGCCACTGCCTGTTTGTGTCTGATAGACAGTGTACTGGCGGTGCCACGGCCGGACCTCTCGGGTGCTGGGCGGTGCCACCGCTTAGTCCAGCGGTGCCATCGCTCGGTTCTCGGGTTCTAGATGGTGCCACCACCTAATCTGGCGGTGCCACCGCCTATACTATTTCAGCTCACTGATTGGGCTCCAAACTTGGCTCAAACCAGTCCGAACTTGGGCCCAATTGGCCCCTACTTGGGTTATAGGATTAACACCTAATCCTAATCCTAATTAACGTGCTAACTACGAATTTAAAGATATTTCCTAAGCTATTACAAAGTCCGCAATTCAAGACTTCTTCCGGCGAGCTTCCGACGAACTTTCGACGGTGTTCCGATAAACTCTCGGAAACCATTCTGCGGACTCCCAGCAAGCTCCTAGACTTCACGATTTGATCTTGGCGAGTTCCAACGAGCTTCTTCATCAAGCTCTGATCTTTCACGGTGAGCTACGTGAACTTCTAACAAACCTTCCAGCGAGCTTCCAAAAAACCCTTCGGCAAGCTCCCTACTCATTCTCGGCTAGTTCCGGCAGCATTCCCGACGAACCTTCGGACTTCCGTCGAACTCTCGAACTCGCAAAGAATCCTTCGTGCTTGACTCCGACACTTTGTTTCACTTTATGTCTTCGTCGTTATCATAGTTAATCCTGCACACACAAGCCAAAACTCTACTCCGATCTAGACAATTATTACAACGCGAATTGACATTCTATTGCCCGACACGTCATTGGTTAGCGCTTCGTCCAATTCTTTAGTGCATCGTTCTCTTTTGTGGCTTGTTGCCTAATCAGCGGTTGACCTCCTTAATCCTGATATTCTTGGCACAATTCTGCTCTCGTTGGCCTGATACCCGACGTCCGAAGCCTTCTGTTGTCTAATATCCTGACGTGATCTCCTCCGGCGCAACGTCAATTCCTCCTGCTTCAACTATCTAATCCTGATCGAGTAGACCTGCGTCACTCAAAATGCAGTTAAACATTTAAACACAATCAATTAGTTTTATCATCAAAATCCGAGATTCAACACACTCGAGCATAAGCTCAAGTGATGGTGAACTTGAACTCCTCATGAAAAATTTAAAATAAGAATAAAAAATTAAAAATAAACTTAAAAAAGAAGAAGAATGTGACTTAAGATAAATCGAGTGCATCCGAAGACGAGGAGGAAACCAATGAAGAAGAAATGACGAACTTCGCTTTGCTGACTCTCGATAATGAGGTAAACAACTCAAACAAAATACCTTTATTTTATTTCGAAATTACATAATACTTTTCATGAGTTGTTCTTAAATTAGTTTTTTTTAAAGGAAAAAATATATATATTTTAATTGCACGTTTAATGAAAATGCAAAAATAAAATTGGATAATGCTTACCTTTCTAGTGATTTTAAAAATAATCATATTTTATGATAAACAAATAAAATGATTTTGATTAAAAATTACCTTATCATGATGAATGTTTTGAAAATAAATGTTTGTATCATACTTGTTGATTTTTATGCATGAGGACTTGAAGTAATGATTTGAAATCATATGTTTTGGAATTATGTGTTATACTTTTTTATCTTGATGATTTTTGATCTTTCCGTTTTAAACGTTGATGTTTGGTTTTGACATAAGAACAAATATTTGAGAATGCTAATATAAAGTCAATCACATAAATTGAAACTAAAGAAGTTTAGATATCTTTAAGAATCATTCAATATTATGTTCAACGAAATATGAAGTCTTAATGAAAATATAATAATGATTTGAAAGCGTGCTTAACAAGTTTATATTTCGAACTTATGCATGTTAATTTTTGCGATCTTTTGAAAGTTCTTTTTTGTTGTTAATGAATGTTGCATGGATTTGAAAGAAAAAAACATGCATGTATGAAATCAATCAATAAGTTGAAACAAAAGGAGGAAAGCATTTTTCTTGAAAATTTCCTTTTTTTTTCTATCTTATTGATTTTTCACTAAGAGACTAATAAAATTATTTATGCCATTTTGAATCTCTTGAAAGAAATGTTGGGATTTTGATGATTTTGATAATTTTAATTTGAATGAGTTTTATCCAAATCATGATATTGGTTTCTTGAAATTACTTGAGATTTTTTGAATCAAGATATTCTGTACACCTACAATTTTTTATTCTTGGTATTTTATTTAAAGAAAAGATTTACTATATGAATCATATCTTTTAGTATTCAAGTGGTCTTATCTTTCATGATATGATCTCTTTGTATTTATGGCTTGTATGCCTTGAAATGATTAAAATATTTTACACCATTATGTTCTTCCCTTATTCTTTCTTATTTACAATGACAAAAGGGGGAAAGAAAATAGCTAACATATCAAGAGAACCAAGTTTGGTAGCTTAAATGATAAACTTAGATATGTTAGATCTCCCAAATGCATAAATTCTTCTTATATATTTTTTGAATTATGACCTTGATTTCTTAAATTTAGACTTGATCTTTCATTTTTGATGATTGAAATAATGATTAAAATATTGATGTAATTATGAATGATGATTTGAAATCATGCATGTAATGATGATTTTATATTTTGAAAATATACATGATAATTTGGTATTTTGCATGCAATACTTCAACTTATGATAATGATGCATGCAATAATGAAATATTCATGATGAAAAATTGTTTTGACATTCATGACTTGAATTTTCTTCTATGCTATTTACCTTTGTCATGGTTTAGAAATTGATGTACAAGGAAAAAGAGATACAAAATTATATTTTTCCCTTCTTTTTGACAATGATAAAGGAGGAGATAGCTAGCTTGCTAGCTAGCTTGCACAAGTCAAGAAGATGCAAAAACTTTCTTGCTTGCTTGCACATCTAAAGAGAAGATGCAAACGTACTTCATGTAGCTTGCTTCATATAAAAGATTGTATCTTGCTAGCTTGTTATCTTGTAAACTTGTTATCTTACTACCTTGCATATCTAAAACTTGATAACTTATATATTTTCTAGCTTACAACATGATGTGACACTTGCTAAATTTTCTAGCTTACATATTGCATAATGATAAATGCAATGTTTGACATTATATCTCTAAACACTTGATAGTTGCACTTCTCCTTTTTATTGATGACAAAGGGGGAGAAGTATGATGATATGAATAAATTTTATAATAATTTGTTGCTTGGTTTTTTGAATCCAAGGTTCTATCAATATGGCATATTGATAGGGGGAATTACGGTTAACTCTGTTATCAATTAGTTGTCATTATAAAAAAGGGAGAGATTGTTGAATCTCGTATTTTGATGATGAAACCAATTGATAAGTGTTTATGATTTGATTTGCGTTTTAAGTGACATAGGATGCTTCGATCAGGGAGAGACAATTAAGCAGGAAGAATCATATTGGGTTGGAGGAAAACATGTCAAAAGATTGGACGTCGGGCCGGAGGATCGGTCGACGTATCAACAAAAGGCTTCAGGCCAAGAAGAGCGGATATTACGCTAAGGATATTAGAGTTGCAGAGGTCAATTGGCCGATTGGGCAATAGGTTGCAAGAGAGGACGATGTGTTGAAGAATCAGATGAAGCGTCGATGGACCAATGACATGCCAAACGACATGATTCATGCTTAGTAATAATTATCTAGATCGACGTGTATTTTTATGTATGCAGGATTAACTATAATAGCAAGGCATAAAGCAAAATGAAGTCTCGGAGTCAAGAACGCGATTTCGTTGGGAAAAGAAGAGATGGAAAGGAAGAATATGAGAGAGAATGAGAGAATGAATAATGAAGTGGTAAAGGAAGAAAAACACACATCAATTAATTTGATACAATATCTATTTATACATGTTGAAAGAGTAGATTTTCCTCAACTAAGCAGTGAGATTCCTCGTGCGATTGGGGAAATCTCATATGCTATGAAGTTGAGGAAATCTCTCTATTATCATGCCCTCGCAAGATTGAGCTCCTGTTATGGATGCCGATCTTGGATCGATGCAACAAAAATAGTTTGCAGGTGAGAGGCTTCATGAGTGAGTCTACTAGTTGATTAATCGTATGTACATGAGAGACATGTAGTTGATGTCTGACAACTTGATCTCGCACGAAGTGAAAGTCGATGGCAATACGTTTCATGCGTGAGTGGAACACTGGATTGAGACATAATTAGGTAGCTCCAACATTGTCATAATATATTGTAGGAGTAAGGGTAGAGCTAACGTTGAGTTTCTTAAGGAGATTTGTAACCCAATTGAGTTCAGCAGCAATGGTAGTGATGACACGATATTCAGCTTTAATTGTAGACCGTACGACTGTCTTTTACTTCTTAGAACACCAACTGATTGGATTAGATCCAAGAAAGATAATATACCCTAACATGGATGTTCTATCATCAAAGTTTCTCGCTCAATCAGCATCAGCAAAGGCATGGAGATGAAGTAGGGGTGTGTTTGTGGAGAAAGAGGCCATGATTGAGGGTCCTTTTAAGATATCGTAAAATTCATTTAGTCGCAGAACAATGTATAGTAGAAGGCTTGTGCTTGTATTGAGATAATTTATTGACTGCAAATGAGATATCTGGACGGGTGAGAGCTAAGAACTCTAAGGAGCTAAGTACTTGTCGGTATTGAGTTGAGTTCGTATGAGGGAAACCATCACATAAATTAAGTGATTCACTAGTAGAGAGGGGAGTTGCAACCTCTTTTGCATCCTGCATATTTGTCTTGGATAATAAATCTTGAATATACTTTCTTTGTGATAGGAGGAGACTTGAGGGTGTAAATGTTGCTTCCACTCTGAAAAAGTAACTTAAGGGTCCTAAATCTTTGAGGGAGAATCGATCAGCCAATTACTTTAGATGTGCATGAATCTCCAAGGGATAATGGCCTGTGATAACAATATCATCCACATATACTAGAAGATATATTGTGTTGTCATTTTGTTGTTGTAGGAATAATGAGATATCAGACTTGGAGTTGATGAAGCCAATTGATGTTAAAAACAATTCAAGTTCACTATACCAAGCTCGTGGAGCTTGATGAAGTTCATAAATGGCATTTTGTAGTTTACAGATATATCTCGGATACTGATGATGAACGAAGCCATGAGGTTGTTACATAAAGACATCTTCAGTTAGAGTCCCCTGTAGAAATATATTATTAACGTCTAGTTATTGTAAGTGCCAGCCTTTGGAAATAGCCAAACTTAGGATAAGTCAAATTATTATGGGTTTAACAATGGGACTGAAAGTCTTTGTGAAGTCAATTCTAAATCATTATTGAAATCCTTTGGCTACTAGACGTGCTTTATATCTAGCAACAGACCCGTCTGGATTCTGTTTAATTTGAAATACCCATTTACACCCAATGATGTTTTATGTAGGATGAAAGGGTACAAGGGTTAATATAGAATTATGAAGTAGAGCATCATATTCTTCACACATGGCTTTGCGTTAGTGTGGAGATTTTTGGGCTTGAGTAATTGTGGTAGGTTCACTGGTCTCATTAGAGGATTTTATGATAGCATGTAGGTCGAGAACTTGACGTGGTTTAAAGATATCACTTTTCGAGCATGTTGTCATTAGATGTCCAAGAGCTATAGGTTGTGTTATTGATATGGGTGGTGGAAAAGCATTGACATGAGTCGAAGTAGGCTGAGGTATATCAGTGTCACTAAGTCCAACAGAGGGTAAAGAAGGTGGTTGAGTTTCTAAGGACATTACTTCAGTAGCAGGTGAAGCTTGTGAAGAAGAAAGGGGAGAAGTAATGGACGGAGTGAGGAGCTGTTGAACTGGGAGAACAAAAGAGTGTGGATACTTAGGAAAAGAATTGGATGGTGTGGTGAGAGGCTCATTTGAGGGGATCAGTGGTATACTCTAGTTATATATATTTGTTGGAGTAGTTTGTATGGTAGGAGACTCATGGTTTTGAAATGGAAAGGTAGACTCGACAAATATAATATGACGTGATATAAAGACTTTTTGAGTTTTGGGTTCATAGCATCGAAAGACATTATGTTCAAGAGAGTATCCTATAAAAATGTAAGGCTTAAATCTAGGTGTTATCTTTGTTAGGATTGAGTCGGCACTAAGGGGGTGAATTAGTGTAGCGGATAAAAATATCAGTTTTGAAAATCTTTCATTCGATTAAAACTGATTTCGGAAAGATGTTAACTTTGAAAGTGTACGGAAGGGTGTGCAGCAAAAGTGATAAGGAAGTTAAGCAGTTTGCAATAAAGATAAACAGTAAAATAGAAAGACAAACTGTTTTATAGTGGTTCGGACATCGTGACCTACATCCAATCTTGATTCCTCTTCTATCAAGGCCACTGACATCCACTAACGATCTTCTTTCAACGGGTAAAGATCAACTACCATTTTACACCATTCTTCTCCTATTCACAAGTTTAGGAGACAACCTTTACCCCCACTTACTCCTCTCTTAAACTACACTAACACTTAGAGTTTTGAGAGGAGTTTGTTGAATCTCATATTTTGATAATGAAACCACTTGATATATGTTTATGATTTAATCTATGTTTTGAGTGACATAGGATGCTTCGATTAGGATGAGACAATTAAAGTAGGAAAAATCATATTGTGTCGGAGGAACATGTTAGAAGATTGGACGTCGGGCCGGTGGATCGGTCGATGTATCGACAGAAGGCTTCGGGCCGTGGACTTGGGTATCGGGCCAAGAAGAGCGGGTATTGCACCAAGGATATCGAAGTTGCAGAGTTAACTGGCCGATTGGGCAATAGGCCGCAGGAGAGGATGATGCGCCGAAGAATCGGACAAAGTGTTGAGGGACCAATGACATGCCAAACAACTTGGTTAATTGCTTAGGATTAATTGTCTCGATCGAAGTTTTATTTTACATGTGCAGGATTAACTATGATGGAAGTAAGACATGCAGTAGGAGTTACACCGGAGTCAAGACCATGATCACGTTGGGAGTTCGAGAGTTCGGCGGAAGTCCGGACGATCGTCGGAGGTTCTGCGGGAACAAATCCGAGAAGTCTAGGAGCTTGCCAAAAGAAGCTCGTCGGAACTCGCCAAGTGAATTGTTGCAAGTCCAGAAGTTTGTCGAAAGTCCGCAGGAGCATCACCGAGGGTTCATCGGATGATCGATGGAAGTTCACCGGAAGAAGCGATTGATGCATCGGAGCAAGTTACAGTAAATGTCTTAAGAAATATCGTAGTTAGCACGATGATTAAGTTAGAAATGAGAGGTTATCCCATTAACTTAATCTTGGGGCAATTGGGCCCTTGACATACCCAAATTGGGCCGAATGGATTAGCCCATTCGGACCCATATTTCTTGGCCAACAGTGGCACCACCCAGGGCTCAGTCTCCGAGCTAGGTTGGGTGGTGCAACCGCCCCTAACAGGTGGTGGAACTACCTGAGTTCGGTCTCTAAGCTCTGCCAAGCAGTGCAACCGCCCCAGTCAGGCGATGGCACTACCTAGGCTCAATCTCCGAGCGAGACTGGGCGGTGCAACCACCCCTATCAGGTGGTGGATAGGGGTGGTTGCACCGCCCAGAGGCTTAGTCTCCGAGCTTTGCCAAGAGGTGCAACCGCCCCTGACAGGAGGTGGCACTACCTAGAGGCTCAATCTCCGAGCTCTGCCAGGCGGTGCAACCGCCAGACCTCGGAATTCCGGGAGATAACAGTTTTGAGCTCGGAATTCAAACTGGTTTGGGGCCTATAAATACCCCACCCTTGTAGCAATGAAAGGGCAACCATAAACCATCGAAAGCTTGATCTTTCTATGTGATTTTAGAGCTCAAAAGTATTGTAAAGTCTAGAAGTTCTCCTCCCTCTTTTCTTCCATGTTTTGATCTTTCAAGAGAGGAGAGAAATTATGTAAGGGTTGTCTCCTAAGCCCGTCAAAAGGAGTGAAACTGTAAAAGGGTGTTTGGCCTTCGCCTGTTGAAGGAAGGCCTCTAGTGGACATCGGTGACCTCGTCGGAGGAGGAAGCCGAAAGTGGATGTAGGTCACGTTTGACCGAACCACTCTAAAATCTGGTTTGCATTTCCTTTGTGCTATTAATCTTAACTGCAAACTGCCTTCCTTACTTTACTTCAAATACGTTTCCATAAGCTTTCAAAGTTATTATCTACACGAAACGACTTTTACGTCGGAATCGGATTTTAACATACGAACGCAGTTTTAATCGTCGAAGGTTTTCCGCTACACTAATTCACACCCACCCCCCTCTTAGTGCTCTTGATCCTAACAGAGTTCACACTAGATTACAACAGTGTTTTCTTCTTTTTTTCCTCTCAATTCTTGTGTAAGTTAACCAGGGATGAGAGGAGTATTTACAGGCCTCAAGTGGATTCAAACTTGGAGCCTAAAAGTGTCTTATCCCAAGTTTTCTGGGTCCTAGCGGTACCACCTCCTGAGCTGGGCAGTACTACCGCTTGTAGCATTGACACTGGGCGATACCCCTGCCTAATCTAGTAGTACCACCACTTGGCACCCTGCCATTGGGTGGTACCACCACCTAGTCTGGCGACACCACTACCTGACAGTCTCTCGAAGACTATGTTTGGGTGGGACCATCGCTTAACACAGTCTCAGAGATTGTGCCACAATGGTTCCACCTATTGGGTCACTATTTGGGCCTTTCACTTAGACCAACATAGCCCAAACTTGGGTCCAATTAGCCCCTGATTGAGTTGACCCAATTCCAACCTAATTACGCTTAAAACCTACTTTGATCTAGACAATTATTACAAAGCTAATCAAATATTGTCTGACATGTCATTGGTTCATCGATGCTTCGTCCGAATCTTCGACGCATCATCCTCGCTTTCTACCTATGTTACGATTGAGTCGACACTAAGAGGGGAGGGAGAGGGGTGAATTAGAATAGCTGATAAATCATGTTAGTTCAAAAATCTTTGTATGATAAATTTATTTTCGACAAAGCCTGTATAGGAAATACTTAACTTTGAAAGCATATTCGTAAGTGTTAAATCTCACATTTTGATGAGTAAACAAATTGATAGTGTTTATCTGATGTACGTTTAAGTGACACAGGACTAGCTTCGATCATAAGAAGAAAATCGATTAAAGCTAGAGGAATTAGATGTTGGGCTAGGGCAAACATGTCAAAAGATTGGATGTCAAGCTGGAGGATCGGTCGACGTGTCGGCAGAAGGCTTCGGTCCATGAATTCGGGCATCGGGCCAAGAAGATCGGATATTGCTCCAAGGAGATAAGAAGTTTCAAGAAGAAAATATACTGATTAGGCAATAGACTAAAGGAGAGTACGATGCGTCGAAGGATCGGATGAAGCACCGGAAGAACTAATGACATGCCGGACAACATAGGATTCGCTTATAATTGATTATGTCTAGATCGAGTTACTTTAGAGTTTAATTAAGTTAATTTAAAATGTAATTAGGCTAACTCAATTAGGGGCCAATTGGGCCCATGTTTGGGTTGTGTTGGGCCAAGTAAAAAAGCCTAAATAGTGACCCAACGATGAAACTATCATGGCATAGTCTCCGAGATTGTGTCAGGTGGTGGTACCATCGGTCTAGGTGGTGGTACCACCCAAACACAATCTTCGAGAGATTATCAAGCGATGGTACTACTAGTATGAGCGATGGTACTACCCAGAGATAGTCTTCTAGGCAATGGTATCACCAGACAGAGCGATGGTATCACCTAGTGTCTAGCTGCAGGCAGTTGTACCGCTAAGTGCAGGCGGTGGTACCGCCCATACCCCAAAATGTTGGGGATTTGAATTTTGGCTCTATGTTTTGAAGCCATTTGGGGTCTATAAATACCCTAGCTATTCCTGCATGGAGTAGGAAGAAAACTCAACAAAAACTTTATGTTTTTAGAGTTGAAAACCCTTGTAAAGTGTAGAGTCCCTCCTCCTAAAGTTTAGAGATCATTCTAAGGGAGTGTAAGGGAAGCTTTGTAAAAAGGGGGTGTAAAGGTCTCTACTAAATCTGTCAAAAGAAGAATCAAGGTGTAAAAGGGTAGTTGGTCTTCGTCCATTGAAGGAAGACAGGTAGTAGAAGCCGGTGGTCTAGAGTGAAGAGGAATCGAGAGTGGATGTAGGTCACAACGATCGAACTACTATAAAATCAATTTGGTTGCCTTTTACTTTACTATTTGCCTTTGCTGTAAATTATTTTACTTGGTCACTACTCTACTTCCTCATTACATGCTTATAAAAGTGTTTTTAAGTTAATATCTTTACGATCGATTTTCAATGAACGAATACTTTCCGAAATCGATGAATTTTATCCGCTGTACTAACTAATTCACCCCCCCCCCTCTTAGTGCCGACTCATTCCTAACAGTAAGCATAGTAAAAGTAAGGCAGTTTGCAGTTGAGGTAAATAGCAAGAATATAAATGCAAACCAAGTTTTATAGTGGTTCGGTCGTCGTGACCTACATCCACTCCCGATTCCCCTTCATCGAGGCCACCTGCTTCCACCACTAATCTTCCTTCAATGGGCAAAGATTAACTATCATTTTACATCTTCTCCTTTTCATAGGTTTAGGAGACAACCTTTACATCCCTCTTTTACAAGGTTTCCCTTACACACCTCCCTTAGAACTCTCTCTTAGCTTTAGGAGGAGGGAACTCAACTTTCTAATAGGGTTTACAATTTTAGTATTATAGAGTTTTGCTCCACTACTAATCTTCCTTCAATGGGCAAAGATTAACTATCATTTTACATCTTCTCCTTTTCATAGGTTTACGAGACAACCTTTACATCCCTCTTTTTCAAGGTTTCCCTTACACACCTCCCTTAGAACTCTCTCTTAGCTTTAGGAGGAGGGAACTCAACTTTCTAATAGGGTTTACAATTTTAGCATCATAGAGTTTTGCTCAACTTTCTTGCTATTCCATGCAGGAATAGCTAGGATATTTATCGACCCCAATTGGTTTTAAAAATGGAGCCAATAAAGGTCTCATTCTGCATTTTCCGGGTCCTGGCGATACCACCGCTTGTGAGGTCTCATTCTACATTTTCCGGGTCCTAGCGATACAACCGCTTGTGCTGGGCGATGCTGGCGGTACCACCTCTTAGAAGACTATGTCTGGGCGGTACTGTTGGGAAATCATGGGGGGCGACATTATATGCGCAGCGGAAGAACAAGAAAACAAAAATCCCCGATTCCCAAAAAGATGTTCGTCGTGGTGCGAAGATTGGTGCGTAAAAATCCGCAAAAACACAAAACTGCGTATAGAGATTGTGTTACCTAGGGAGATCGTATATCCCTGTTTCCTTGCAGATCCTTAGGAGAGGGTGAAGGAGGTCAAGCGTCCTCCTCTCTAGCGGTGATCCACACAGCAGGGTTGCGACGATCCTCCTCAAAACTCCAGGCTTTTGAGGTGGAGAGGGAGAGGAGAATAGGAAAGGCAAGCAAAGACTCTAGCCTATGAGGCTGTGAATCCCTCCTATTTATAGAGATCCCGTGTCAAACCCTAATGGGTCCTTCCCTAGTGGGTATTGGATCTGCATCCAATAAGACAAGGGCTCCGTCGGATATCTCATATCCGAACATCTACTCATCGCAATGCCTACCATATGTGTGTGACCCTCTAGGCCCAATATCGAGCTGGCCGTGAGTCATACCTGTTAGAACTCCTTCTAACTCAGTGAATTATTATCTCTGTAATAATTCACTCGACTCATTGACTTCTGGGACGTACTAGGCCCACTACCAGTAGTAGTCCCACGATACTCTGGGAATCAATCCATTGGACCTGTCTATCCTCAGTTACCATGTACCTATAGTCCCTCATCCATCTAATATCCCAAAGACCAGTATATCGAGCATGGTGTTGTGGGACCCATACGGTTTCTACTGAGTCTCGCTCTAATCGGATTCTCAGGAGAACTCTTTTCTCTCAACCCGAATGACCCTGGCAGGATTTGTCTGAGCAAGAACACATGGGATATTCCTCTCATGACGCCAAGAGTGGATGATCCTCTATCGACACTCAATAGCCCTCGTAAAATTCCACTACCACTCCCAATGACCAGCGGTACTAGATCTAGGACAGCCAAACCTATAAGTGCGGTATCAAAGAGTGGAGCACTCATACAGGGACATCCTTGGTGTCTCAAGTCTAAGGACCAGATACACCACTAGGACTACGGAATCATTTGTCGACAATAAGGCATCATCAACCATCCAAGCATTCCGTAAGCGGATCAATCAATGAACTCATTCTCCAATGAGCACACATCTTTGTATCCCTAGTGTCCCTACACGAGCAACTATGAGACCAGCTGCATCCATCATATGGACGGGTATACTGACACACTAGTCTATCCGGTTATTATGATGTCCCTCTCGAAAGTAACCTATGTAGGGATTATTTAGGATATGTGTTTAAAGGTGAATCGATCTCATTATCGTGATCTCATCACGATCCGATTCCCATTACACAAATCCAAGGACATCACAATATATATATGCATTTATGCAATAGTTATAAAGTGATATACGCCAAAATATAATAGGCAAAAAAAGATTTTGTATCAAGTCACACGTGCCATCACTTCGGTGATTGGCTCTTTGGGCACCTATGACTAGCAATCTCCCACTTGACCTAAAGCCAATCACCTATGTGTTCGATCCCCATCGGACCCACGTGGACGCTTCAAAGACAAAATGAGACAACGACTTTGTCGGTGGATCTGCAATGTTATCTTCGGATGGAACTCTTTCCTTTGCTACATCTCCTGGGTTACGATCTCTCTTATATTTGGAACCTCCTCGAACACTTCGATGAGACCGGGTTCCCTTATTTGAGTAATCACCCCATAGTTGTCGCAATATAAGGAAGTCGACTTATCGTTATCTGTATCGACTCCCAAATCTATGATGAACTTCTTCACCCAGACTCCCTCCTTTGCTGCATCGATCTGATGCAGCAGAATACCCTCGCCTCGTGGTCGAAGTCAGCAGTGGTATCTTGCTTGGAACTCTTCCAAACTGCTTTGCTCCTCCATTCAAGGTGTACACATACCCTGAATTGACTTGCTATCATCGACATGGATTGAAAACTTGAGTCAGTGTAGCCTTCAACCTTAAGGCTATTACCTCCATATACTAGTAAAAGATCCTTAGTCCTTCTCAAGTACTTAAGGATACACTTTCTTGCTTTCGGTGCTCCAAGCACGGATCGCCCTAATACCTGCTCGTGACACTTTCGAGGCATGCGCTATATCGGGCCTAGTACATAGCATGGCATACATGATAGACCCTATTGCTGAGGCATAAGGTATCATATCCATGTTAAGCCCTTTCTTCCGAGTCTTTGGGGACATACTGAGAAAGCGATATCCTATGTCTCATCGGTATGAGATCTCTCTTGGAATTTTCCATGCCAAACCTTTTGACAATAGTTTCTATGTACTTGGACTGGGACAAGCCAAGCATCCTCTTGGATCTATCTCTATAGATTCTAATCCCCAAGATATAAGATGCTTCCCCTAAGTCCTTCATGGAGAAGTGTCTAGATAACCAAGCCTTTACTGTGGATAGCATTCCTATGTCATTCCCAATGATGAGGATGTCATCCACATATAACACCAAAAAAAGGTGATAGCTCCCACTTACCTTTCTATATACACAAGGCTCATCTTCGTTCTTAACTTGAAGTCATAAGATCGATTGCCTCATCAAATCTTATGTTCCAACTTCGGGAAGCTTGCTTTAGTCCATAAATGGATCTAAGCAACCTACACACCTTATCCGGGCAGTTCTTGGACACGTATCCCTCAGGTTGCATCATATACACCTCCTCCTCGAGGTTCGGGTTGAGGAATGCGGTTTTCACATCCATCTGCCAGATCTCATAATCATAGTGTCTTTGCAATAGCCAATAGAATTTGATGGATTTTAGCATTGCTCTGGTGAGAAAAAGTTTCATCGTAGTCAACACCTTGCCTTTGGCGATACCCCTTATCCACTAGCCTTGCTTTATAGGTCTCTACCTTTCCATCTACTCCGATCTTTTTCTTAAAGATCCACTTGCAACCGATGGGTACAATACCTTGAAAGCATCAACTGGGTTCCAAACCTTATTGGAGTACATAGAATCCATCTCGGAATTCATGGCTTCTTTCCACTTCAGGAGTCTATACTCATAATAGCCTCCTCGTAGGTCCGAGAATCAATATCCTCTACATCCTCTGCTCTAATATGTCCCACATATCTCTCGAGGAGGATGTGATACTCTATCAGGACTGCGTAAAGTTGATACTTGTGTATTAGGTTTTGAAACGCACTTGGGGGATGTAGAGTGGTGCTTGAGCTTGGTTCTCCAACCTCGCTCAATTCTATCATTCTCCCACTGTCTCAGTCAAGAATGTGTTCCTTCTCAAGGAACACTGCTCTCTTAGCTACAAAGACCTTTTGGTCCTCGAGATGATAGAAATAATACCCACAAGTTTCCTTGGGGTATCCCACAAATTTGCATCGCTCTGTCCTTGATTCTAACTTATCGGGGTTGTGTCTTCTAACATGGGCAGGGCAGCCCCATATCTTAACAACCTTAAGATCAGGCTTCTTCCCTTTCCATATCTCATATGGTGTAGACACTACCGACTTAGTTGGAACCCTATTCAGAAGGTAAGCTGCGGTTTCTAGGGCATATCCCCAGAATGAGATGGGTAGGTCAGCGAAACTCATCATGGACCATACCATATCTAATAATGTACGATTTCTCCTTTCAGAGACACCATTGAGCTTAGGTGTATAAGGAGGTGTCCATTGGGATAATATCCCATGGTCCTTGAGGAACTGAGTAAACTCTGTACTTAAGTATTCACCTCCTCGACCGATCGAAGAGTTTTGATACTCTTTCATCACGGTTCTCCACCTCATTCTTATACTCTCTGAATTTCTCAAAGGCCTGGGACTTGTACTTCATTAAGTACACATATCCATACCTTGAGAAATCATGGTAAATGTAATGAAGTAGGAGTAACCTCCAATGGCATGAGTTGACATGGGTCCATATACATCACTATGTATGAGTTCCAACAACTCATTGGCTCTTTCTCGATTCTACTAAATGGAGATTTTTGGTTTTTTCCACGAATGCAAGGCTCACAAGTTGTATATGACACATAGTCGAATGGATCTAGATATCCATCATTTAGCAACTTTTGAATCCTTCTTTCATGGATGTGACCTAGCCTACAATGCCCTTGAGGTATGCACTATTCAACTCATCTCGTTTCCTTTTGGACACATTTACATTCATGATATGTGGAGTGGTGTCTAACATAAATAAACCATTATGCAATGTTCCTTTTTCGTGATGATATTATCATCTAATAATATCGAACAACCATTGTTCTCAAAAACAAATTTATATCCACTAACTGTTAAACATGAAATGGAGATAATGTTTTTGATAATAGAAGGAACAAAATAACATGCATCTAATGCAATAAAAGCTCCACTAAGCAGATGTAGGGCGACCTGCCAACAGCTAATCAGACAACTTTTGCTCCATTACCCATCTTGAGGTCCATCTCGCCTCTCTCTGTAGTCTCCTAGGCCTTGCGTAACCTGCAGCAATTGCATATATGATAAGCACTACCGGTATCCAATACCCATATGTTATCATAAGAGTCGACAAATGGAGACCGATCATGAATATACCGAAGTTTCATCAAGCTTTTGTTTCGCCCTTTTCTGCAAGGTACTCTTTGCGGTTTCTCTTCAATGCCCATCTTTACCACAGTGGAAGCTAATTGGCCTTTGTCCTTTCTTTGGGTCTTTCTTAGCAACCTTTGCTTTACCTTGTTTGCCCTTGCCCTTTCCCTTCTTAAGGGACCTTTTCGCTTTCCTTTTTTTTTCGGTCTCACCGGTAGAGAACTGGCTTCTCTTTCTTAATATTACTCTTTGCCTCCCTCAACATATTGAGGGAGTTAGGAGAGTCACCTCAAGCTTGTTCATATTAAAATTCATTATGAACTGTGAAAAGGAATCTGGTAGGGACCCAAGCACAATGTCCACACACAAGTTATCCTCTAGGACCATTCCTAGACCTATGAGTTTCTCTATCCACTCAATCATCTTGAGGACATGGTTCTCAACCAGGTGTCCCCTCGGTCATCCTAGCGGAAAAGGCTCTTAGATATCTCATATCGTTGAGTCCTTCCTGTTTCTCAAACAATTTTCGGACATGTAGGAGAATGGATCGGCATCCATCTTTTCATGTTGTCTCTCAATAACTCGGAGTCATAGAGCCCAACATATAGCATGAGCAAGAGTGGAGTCATCAATGTACTTCACGTGGCGGCGATCTCATCCTCGCTTGCCCTTTCTTTTGGGTAGGCATCTGTATCAAGGGCGTACCACGATTTTCTCCCACTGTGAGAACAATTCTCAAGTTACGGAGCCAATCCGTATAATTTGGACCGATAAAGGCGGTTGACATCAAGTATGCCACGTAAAGGATTTGAAAGCGACATTTTTGAAAATAAAGATGTAGCAGAAATGAATAACATGCAGATTTTGCAAGAAATAAACTATCAAGATATGGACTTCTATCTTAATATGCTCCCATTATTTTACTAACGAGTCGCGACACCCTCAAAGATTGAAGCGGAAGTCTCCATGAGACTTCTAGTGGGGATCGGGATCAATCAGCGTCTTAGAGTAACCTCGAGGGACTCGACCAATCACACTAAGCCTAAAAAGGTAGGCAACTCTTGCCGATCACAACTCCTTGTGATTCCCGTCTGTTTCGGCCTCAGAATCACCATGGCCTCGAGGGGTTCGACCAACCATGATGCTTTCGGTTAAGTCAACACCCGTTACAAGATGAGTCCGATTTGATGATATACCCTCGAGGGACTCGACCAAGCATACCATGTCCTCGGTCACCGGTGACATCTCTATGTTGTAAGCAAGATAGCGAATCGTGATATAGGTGAGTCTCGAGGGACTCGACCAACTCAACCTACACCGAGAATCGGTTCCTACTCATAACGTTGGAAGGCCACGTGGGTCAATCTAATTGCCTCACGTTTACCGACTTAATATTATCGAGAGATGTTTCTATAATTTGGTCTCCTAATATGACATGTCACACATATACATATTTAATATATATCTACATCGCATGCAAATATATATACATATCTAGCATGTGTATAAGCAATCACATCAGATGATCATGGACCACAGCCTAATATGATTAGGCCCGAGCTAGTAGGCCTAATCACTCATATCAAGATCTATGTATGCAACGGTGCATCTCCTTTCCCTTGTGATTGTCCATCTCGTCCTCGTCGGTTCCGTCGACATCTTGATGCATCTCCATGCATCACGATCGTCCGTCTCGTGGGTCCCGCTATCGCATCCACGCTCCCGCTGCGCCTCCTCATGTGATTACAACTTAATCATAGGCACGCAGGCCCGACAATAAACGAGAAATATAATGGAGGTTCGCAGACCTCAATAATAATAATCACAAATACACACATCACACGGTCCATGATCATCCGTCCACACATTATACATCACATGTATAAATAATCATCATCATGTAGGACTACTAGATAATAATAAAAATAATAATAAACTAAACCTTTTAATTAATTAATATTTTTCTGAAATCAGGGACATGTAGGAAATTTCTCAATTCCTAAGGGTATTTTCATAATTTGGACAAAAGACAGAAACTGGAATTTCTCAAATTCATAGGGGAAAAACTGTCCTTTTGCCCAAAACCCTAATTCCCTCTCTATTTGCTGCCGGCTGCCGCCCCGCCACCCTGGCGGCTTTTTGGCGTGCGGCAGGAGGGCACTGCCCTCGCTTGCCAGGTAACACGCCATTGGCGGCGGCGATCCACTAGCGGTGGAAGCCTCCTTCGGCGCCGCTGCCTCCATGGCGGTGCTGTCTAGGGCTAGGCGGCGCCCTTTGTGTGGGGGGGTTTAGCCTGGCGGGAACAGCGGATGGCGCCGCTGCCCCTTGGCGGCGCGTCACTGCCCTCGACGGCCCGGCGCGGCTCTTTTGCGGCGGCGCCGCCGCCCTGCAGCCTCTGCGATGGGTTGCCCGACCCGCCCGACAGCAAACTGCTGGGGCAAGCAGAACCGCCCGGTCGGCTGCTGCAGGCACAGCGGCTGCTGCCACCCACCTGCGCTACTGCTTACGCCGCGAGATCGAGGGCAGCAACTGTTGCTGCCCTTCTCGCTTTTAGTCAGCGATTTTTTTTAAATCAATATTCTTTCCTAAACACAACACGCGGTTCAAAACCAATCATTCGCATACGAACAACCTGGCTCGATACCACTTGTTGGGAAATCATGGGGGCGACATCATATCGCAGTGGAAGAACAAGAAAACAAAAATCCCGATTAGCAAAAGATGTTAGTCATCATCGTGCGAAGATTGGTCGTAAAAAAATCTGCAAAAACACAAAACTGCATTATAGAGATTGTGTTACCTAGGGAGATCGTATATCCCTGTTTCCTTGCAGATCCTTAGGAGAGGGTGAAGGAGGTCAAGCGTCCTCCTCTCTAGCGGTGATCCACCAAAGCAGGGTTTGCGACGACCCTCCTCAAAACTCAGGCTTTTGAGGTGGAGAGGGAGAGGAGAATAGGAAAGGCAAGCAAAGACTCTAGCCTATGAGGGCTGTGAATCCCTCCTATTTATAGAGATCCCGTATCAAACCCTAATGGGTCCTTCCCTAGTGGGTATTGGATCGCATCCAATAAGACAAAGGGCTCCGTGGGATATCTCATATCAGAACCTCTACTCATCGCAATGCCTACCATATGTGTGTGACCCTCTAGGCCCAATATCGAGCTGGCCATGGTCATACACTGTTAGAACTCCTTCTAACTTCGGTGAATTATTATCTCTGTAATAATTAACTTCGACTCATCGACTACGGACGTACTAGGCCACTATCGTAGTCCCCAGGACGATCTGAGGGAATCAATCCATTGGACTGTCGTCCTCGGTTACCATGTACCTATAGTCCCTCATCCATCTAATATCCAGGAGACCGTATATCGAGCATGGTGTTGTGGGACCCATACGGTTTCTACTCGAGTCTCGCTCTAATCAGATTCTCCAGGAGAACTCTTTTTCTCTCAACCGAATGACCCGACCAGGGATTTGTCGAAACAAGAACACATGGGATATTCCTCTCATGGCCAGAGTGGATGATCCTCTATCGACACTCAATAGCCCTCGTGAAGGTCGACTACCACTCCCAATGACCATTTGTACTAGATCGGGATAGCCAAACCTATAAATGCGGTATCAAAAGAGTGGAGCACTCATACAAGACATCCTTGGTGTCTCAAGTCTAAGGACTAGATACACCACTAGGACTCGGAATCATTGTCTAACAATAAGGCATCATCAACCATCCGGCATTCCGTGGCGGATCAATCGGTGAACTCATTCTCCAATGAGCACTGTCTTGTATCCCTAGTGTCCCTACACGAGCAGCTATGAGACCATTTGCATCCATCATATGGACGGGTATCTGACACACCGGTCTATCCGGTTATCACGATGTCCCTCTCGAGTAACCTATGACCGGGATTATTTAGGATATGTGTTTAAAGGTGAATCGATCTCATTATCGTGATCTCATCACGATCCGATTCCCATTGCACAAATCCAAGGACATCACAATATATATATGCATTTATGCAATAGTTATAAAGTGATATACGCCAAAATATAATAAGCAAAAAGATTTTGTATCAAGTCATACGTGCCATCACTCACGTGATTGGCTTGCTGGGCACCTATGACTACCACTGCCCAAACTAGTGATACCACTGCCTAACAGTCTCGAAGACTGAGTCTGGGCAGTACCACCACCTAGATTAGAGGTACCATCGATTGACACAGTCTCGGAGACTGTGCTTTGATGGTTCCACTTGTTGGGTCACTATTTGGGCTTTTCACTTGGCCCAACACAACCCAGACTTGAGCCCAACTTATCACGACCCGAGTCTGATGAGCCAACTGGCCAATAACTCCATTTTGGTCCTTCAATTACGGACCAAAATGCTTAAGCGAGAGTTAACATAGTACACTTATCAGGCCATTATAAGCTAATCATACATATTACCCACTTCCGATGTGGGACTAATGGGATGTTACATTATCCCCAACTCAATTAGCTTGACGTCCTCGTCAAGGCCCGACATAACCTAGATTGAACCCTAACATAGTGCATGTGAGGATTAACTCAGTGGTGGCTCCACGCCGTGATGAGTTCTCTGACTCCATCCACAGGTAGCCCTTTCCTACTCGAGCCCTCTCACCCTGCCCAAATGCTAGGTCGGCTCTGATACCAAATGTCACGACCCGAGTCTGATGAGCCAACTGGCCAATAACTCTATTTTGGTCCTTCAACCACGGACCAAAATGCTTAAGCGGGAGTTAACGTAGTACACTCATCAAGCCCTTATAAGCTAATCATATACATTGCCTGCTTCCGATATGGGACTAATGGGATGTTAAACAACTAGCCCCTAATTGAGTTGGCCCAATTTCAACCTAATTATGTGCTAACTACGAATTTTAAGGTATATACTAAGCAAATCAAGTTCGGTCAGGCTAAGTTTCTTCTAGCGAGCTTATGACGATCTTCTAGCGAACTTCCAATGATCTCTTGGCTATGTTCCAATGGACTCCTAGTAAGCTCCTGGACTTCACAACGATCTTCTTGGCGAGTTTCAATGAGCTTCTTTAGCGAGCTCCTAGACTTCTCAGTCAATTCCTATAGAACTTTTGACAAACATCTGGACATCTGACGGACTCTTGAACTCCCAACGAAATCTCATTCTTGACTCTGGGACTTCATTTTCCTTTATGCCTTGATTGCTATTATAGTTATTCCTACACACTTAAAACCTATTTCGATCTAGACAATTATTACAAAGCTTAAATCAAATGTTGTTTGACATGTCATTGGTTCATCGACGCTTCATCCGATTCTACGGAGTATCATCCTCTCTTGTGGTCTATTGCCCAATCGGCCAGCTGACCTTCGCAACTCCGATTTTCTTGGTGCAATTTTTGCTCTTCTTGGCCCGATGACTGAACCCATGTCCCAAAGCCTTCTACTGATACATCGACCGATCCTCTTGCTCGATGTCCAATCTTCTGACATGTTCCACTCCGGCTCAACATGATTCTTCCTACTTTTAATTGTCTCTTCTAGATCGAAGCTTCCTACGTCACTCAAAAAGTAGATCAAATCATAAACACTATCAATTGGTTTCATCATCAAAATTCAAGATTCAACAATCTCCCCCTTTTTGATGATGACAACCAATTGACGATGGAGTTAACCTTAACTCCCCCTATCAATATGCCATATTGATAGAACCTTAAATTCAAATTGAATTCACATCAAAGTAAATTTAATCATGAATCCAAGCAACATGTCATTATAAAATCATGCATAATAAAAATTTCAATACATCATTCCATGAATGATTGTTCATCATAACTTCTCCCTTTTTGTCATCAACAAAAAAGAGAAGTGCAACTAACAATTTTTGAAACATGCAAGTTCAACTTCATTATAAAACATGCAGGCTTAGCAAGTTTTAGAGATATGCAAGATAGCATTTTTGTCTTTTGTTGAAGTATGTAAGCTAGCAATTCTTGCTTCCTTTTGCAATATGTAAGTTACAAGTTTTGCTTTTTGAGATAGCACTTTGGCTTCTCTTGAGATTGCAAGCTAATAATTTTTTTGTATATGAAGGTTGGCAAAATTTTTTCATCTTTTGAGATGAGCAAGCTAGCAAGTTTTACTTCCTAGCAAGTTTTTTGCTTCTTCTTACATACATCATTATACAAGCTAGCAGATTCTATCTCCCCCTTTGTCATTGTCAAAAAGAAAGGAAGAATAAAATTTTGTAATTCTTTTTTCCTTTATAACAATTTTCAAAGCATGTCAAAGATAAATAACAAATTTACATCAATATTACAATCATTATTCCAATCATCAAATATGAAAGATTAAGTCATGATTTTTGACATATTTCTTCTTTTGTATATAGAAGGAATGATAGGGAAATGATCTTGATTCAAAAAGAAGATTCAAGTCTAAAAATTAAGAAATCAAGATCATGATCCGAAAAATTTATAAGAAGAATTTATGCATTTGGGAGATTTAACATGTCTAAGTTTATCATTCAAGCTAACAAAAATAAGATCTTGATTCATAGAAAAATTTCATGTATCAAATATCGAGAAATCAATATCATGATTTGGATAAAAAAAATAAATCTTAACCCATAAAGTTTTCTTGTATGAAATGACAAGTCATCATCATTATTATGTTGGGCATGATACTAAATCAATAAATTTTCAAATCAATATTACTTGGGTATACATGATACTAAAACATTGTTTCAAGTCTTCAATATATAACATGCATAATTTCAAACCATTACATTTCATTCTTGCTTCATGATACCAATCAATCAACACTATGGGCATATCATATATGATACTAAAGCATTTTTGATACCAAACATTAAATCAACATTTTTTAAGCATTTATCACTTCATGATTGTTGGTACCAAACATTCATCATCTATTTTCTCCCCCTTTGTTATAGGCAAAAAGAGGGAAATAGCACAAATGTGTAAATATTCAAGTCATCATATGGAAGATATAAAATAAAAATTGGTGATTAGATATACTTCATGAATTCAAGGAATTATAAAAGAAATCATATCATAAAAGATAAGATCATGTGAATACCAAAAGACATGATTCATATAGTAAATCTCCTCTTTAAATAAAATACCAAGAAAAAAATCATAGGAGTACAAAGAAGTGATCTTGATTCAAAATAATCTCAAGCAATTCCAAGAAATCAAGATCATGATTTGGATAAAACTCATTCAAATTCAAATCATTAAATCATCAAAATTACTTTCAAGAGATTCAAAATGGCATAAATAACTTAATCAATCTCTTAGTGAAAAATCGATAAGAAAGAGAAAAAAAAATTTCAAGAAAAATGCTTTCCTCCTCTTAGATGTTTCAATTTAAGTGATTTGATTTCATACAAGCATGTCTTTGTCTTTTATGCTAAACAAAAATATGCATCATCGTTTAAAAGCAAAGTTCATCATGACAAGATCAATAAGCCATACATCTCAAAGATCAACATGCATAATTTCAAAATATAAACCCATTAAGCATGATTTCAAATCATTATTACTTCAAATCATCATGCATAATTAAATCATTAAATCATCAAGTATGATTTCATTAATCATAAAGCATTTTTAATCAAAATCATTTTGAAAATAACTTTTAACATAAAGTAAAATGATTTATAAGTTCAAATCATACAAATTGATCATTTTCAATTAAGTGAATCTAACTCGTCATGCAATTGGCATGCTTTATTTTTTTTTGCATGAAAAGAAGCATGATATTTTTTATATTTTTATTTATTTATTTACTAACTAATTTAAAAATAACTCATGAAAAGCATCAAGTTACTTCAAAATAAACTAAGAGGGTTTTGGTTATCTCGTCATCGAAAACCATTAAGGCATAGTTTGCCACCTTGTCTTTGTTAGTTTGCTTCTTATCATCGGATGAGCTCGATTCGTCCCAAGCCACCTTGAATACTTTCTTCTTCTTTGGCAACTTCTTTTTAAGTTTTTTTTTTAATTTTTTAATTCTTATTTCATGAATTTTTTATATTTTATAGTGAGAAGTTCAAAGTCATCATCATCATCACTTGAGTTGTCACTCAAGTGGTATTCTATTATTCAAAGTGTCAAATCCCAATTCTTTGGAAGGTTATTCTTATATTTATTTTATACTATACAACTCATTTCATAGGTCATTAAAGACCTGACAAGTTCTTCAAGTGGAAAATAGTTCAAATCCTTGGCTTCTTGAATGGCTGTTACTTTAGGGTCCCAACTCTTCGGAAGGGATCTCAATATTTTGTTAACAAGTTCAAAGTTAGAAAAACTTTTACCAAGCACTTTTAGACCATTGATGACATTTGTAAACTGGGTGAACATGTCTCCAATGGTTTCACTTGGTTCCATCCGTAACAATTCAAAATTATGCATCAAAAAGTTGATTTTCGAATCTTTAACTTTACTAGTGCCTTTGTTTGTGATTTCAAGTATATGCCAAATATCGAAAGCCATTTCACAAATAGAAACATGATTAAACGTATTTTTACTCAAAGCACAAAATAGAGTGTTCATAGCTTTGACATTCAAAGAAAAAAAATTCTTCTCTAAATTATTTCATTTGTTCATTAGAGTAGAATACTTTTGAAATATGATTTCGACAATATTTCATAAATTTAAATCAATAAAAAGCAAGAAAACTCTTACTCAAGTTTTTCAATATGTGTAGTCTGTCCCATTAAACATAGGAGGACGAATGATAGAAAGTCCCTCTTGAAATCCGAAAAGAGTAATTTCTCTTAGGTGTTAAACCAAAGGAGAAAAATATGGCTTTGATAACAACTATTAGGATCGAAGCAACACTAGGGGGGGGGGGGGGGGGGGGGTTTGAATTAGTGCAGTGGATAAATCACATCGATTTAAAAATCTTAGTACAATAAAATTTGTTTTGACAAAGCCCGTATAGGAAATACTTCAATTTGAAAGCGTATTCGTAAGCGTAGTGGAAGTAAAGCAAGTAAGGCAATTTGTAGTGGAGATAAATAGCAAGAATATAAATGCAAACCAAGTTTTATAGTAGTTCGGTCATCGTGACCTACATCCACTCTCGATTCCTCTTTCGTCGAGGCCACCAGCTACCACTATTGATCTTCCTTCAATAGGCGAAGATCAATTGCATTTTTACACCTTCTCCTTTTCATAGGTTTAGGAGACAACCTTTACACCCATCTTTTATAAGGTTTCACTCACACACCTCCCTTAGAACTCTCTCTAAGTTTTAGAAGGAGGGAACTCAACTTTCTAATAGGGTTTATAATTTTAGCATCCCAAATTTTGCTCAACTTTCTTACTATTGCCTGCAGGAATAGCTGGGGTATTTATAGACCCTAATTGGCTTAAAAAATGGAGCAAAATAAAATCTCATTCCGGGTTTCCTGAGTCCTAGCAGTACCACCGCTAGTGCTGGGTGGTACTACCGCCTAGGAGACTATCTCTGGGCAGTACCATTGCTCAAACTGGCAGTACCACTACCTGACAGTCTCGGAGATCGAGTCTGGGTAGTACCACCGCTCAGATTGGCAATATCATTGCCTAACATAGTCTCGAAGACTGTGCCATGATGGTTCTACCTGTTGGGTCACTGTTTAGGCCTATCACTTGGCCCAACACAGCCCAAACTTAGACCCAACTAACCCTTAATTGAGTTGGCTCAATTTAAACCCAATTATATGCTAACTATGAATTTTAAGGCATACACTAAGCAAATTAAGTTCGGTTAGTCTAGGTTTCTTCCGGTGAGCTTCCGACGATCTTCCAACGAACTTCCGATGATCTATTGGCAATATTCTAGTAGACTCCCAGCAAGCTCCTATAATTCACAATGATCTTTTTGGCGAATCGATGAGTTTCTTTGATAAGCTCCTGGACTTCTCAATCAATTCCGATAGAACTTCCAACGAACGTCCGGACTTCCGATGAACTCTCGAACTCCCAACGAAATATCGTTCTTGAATCTGGGACTTCATTTTGCTTTATGCCTTGATTGCTATCATATTTAATCTTACACACTTAAAACCTACTTCAATCTAGATAATTATTATAAAGCTTGAATCAAATGTTGTCTGACATGTTATTGGTTCATTGATGCTTCATCTGATTCTTTGGTGCATCGTCCTCTCATGTGGTCTATTGCCTAATTGGCCAGTTGACCTCCACAACTCTAATTTTCTTAGTACAATTTCCACTCTTCTTGGCCCGATGCCTGAACCCATGGCCCAAAGCCTTTTGCTGATATGTCGACCGATCCTCCGAGTCGACGTCCAATCATCTAACATGTTCCACTCCGGCCCAACATGATTCTTCCTACTTTTAATTATCTCTCCCTGATCGAAGCTTCCTACGTCACTCAAAATGCAGATCAAATCATAAGCACTATCAATTGGTTTTATCATCAAAATCAAAGATTCAATAACCTATTACCCAATCGGCCAGTTGGCCTCCACAATTCTGATTTCCTTAGTGCAATTTCTGTTCTTATTGGCCTAATGCCCGATCCCATGGCTCGAAGCCTTCTTCTGATATGTTGACCGATCTTCCAACTCAACGTCCAATCTTCTTATATGTTCCACTCTGACCCAACATGATTTTTCTTGCTTTTAATTATCTCTCCCTGATCAAAGCTTCCTGTGTCACTCAAAATGCAGATCAAATAAACACTATCAATTGGTTTCATCATCAAAATCCGAGATTCAACAATCTCCCCCTTTTTTGACGATGACAACTAATTGATAACGGAGTTAACCTTAATTCTCCCTATCAATATGTTATATTGATAGAACTTTGAATTCAAATTGAATTTAAGTCAATGCAATCATGATTGACATCATATGCAATACATCATATACATCATCATAATAAAATCATGAGAATTGCATTCATCATATGCATGATCATTATTATAAGCATCATCATGGTATCAAAATATCAAAGTATATTATATCCTACCACGCATGATCCAACTCGTCATCATATCTTCTCCCCTTTGTCATCAACAAAAAAGGGGAAGTGCATCTAGCAAATTTTTGATATATAATTTCAAATCGTTGCATAATTTCTAGTTTTTTAAACATCATATATCATTGTATAATTCTATCATTGCATATATCATTATGCAAGTTAGCAAGTTTTTTACAAAATTTTTACACCTTTTGATATATACAAGATAGCATGTTTTTGCATCTACTTGAAACATGCAAGTTAGCATTTTTGCGTTTCTAGCAATTCTTTTCTCCATGCAATTTGAAAGCTAGCAAATTTAGTAAATTTTACATAATTTTGAAACATGCAAGCTAGAAAAATTTATAAATATGAAAGTTGGCAAATTTTTGCATCTTTTGAAATAAGCAAGCTTTTTGCTTCTCTTTATGATGTGCAAACTAGCAACTTTTTGCTTCTTCTTGAAGTATGCAAGTTAGCAAAATTTGCTCCCCCTATTTCATTGTCAAATAGAAGGGAAGAATTCAATGTTATAATTCTTTTCCCTTTTAGTAAATAACAAAAAGAAACATGGGAGTTCAAAAATAAGATCTTGATTCATAGAAAAATCTCATGTATCAAATATCGAGAAATCAAGATCATGATTTAGATAAAGAAAAATAAATCTTAACCCATAAAGTTTTCTTGTAAGAAATGTCAGGTCATCATCATTATCACATTGGGCATGATACTAAATCAATAAAATTTCAAATCAATATTACTTGGATATGCATGATATCGAAACATGGTTTCAAGTCTTCAATATATAACATGCATAATTTCAAACCATTACTTTTCATCCTTGCTTCATGCATAATACTTAGACATTAACATTTTTAAGCATTTATCACTTCTTGCATTTAATTAACATTTTGATCATGATACTAAACATTCATCATTTCTCTCATGCATGATACTAAAGTATTCATGATACCAAACATTAAATTAACCTTTTTTAAGCATTTATCACTTCATGATAGTTGGTACCAAACAATCATCATTTATTTTTGCCCCCTATGTCATAGGCAAAAAGGAGAATCATTCAACAATGTAAGTGTTTGAAAGCATATCAAGTAAATTTTACACCAATTTATCCAAGCTAGCAAAACTATCTCCCTTAATATGCAAAACTTTTCCCATTACATCATTTTTCAAATCATCACATGAAATATATCAAGATAAATTAACATGGTAATGAGGTATACAATTCATGAAGATAAATTATGAATATCAAGAGATAAATTATGATTCTTTTGAATAGCAAAAAGAAGAAACATATTAAACAATCTTGATTCATAACAATCTCAAATTGTCAAGATCATGATTTATATATTAATGAAAGATCTCAAGTTATAATTCAAAAAATCATGATTCATAAAAAAAATCTCCTCTTAAATAATATGAGAACACATAATAAGAGATCTTGATTCATAAAAGATTTCAAGCTATAATTCCGAGGAATCAAAATCATGATATAGGTAAAAACTCATTCAAATTCAAATAATCAAAATCATCAAAATCACTTTCAAGAAATTCAAAATATAAATAAATTCATTAATCTCTTTTTGAAAAATCGATAAGATAGTGATAGAGAAATTTTCAAAATGTATTCCCTTTTTCGTTGTTTCAATTTATGTGATTTGATTTCTTACAAGCATGCCCAAGTTTTTACACCAAATCAAAGCATCAATGTTTAAAACGGAAAAGGAACTTTCATTACGATATAGATCGATAAGCCATTAATCACAATAATCATCATGCATAATTTTGAAATATAAACTCATTAAGTATAATCATCAAACTTGATTTCATAAAGCATTTTCAATAAAAATAAAAAATCATCAATTTAGATACACATTATTTTTTCTTAAAAACATACATAGGATTAATCATTAGATTTAAATCTAACATTTTATTATATTTTCATAAAACATGCAATTGTCATTATCAGTTTTAAAATTACTAGAAAAAGAAGCATGATATTTTTTTGTATTTTTTTATTTTTTACTAACTAATTTAAAAATAACTCATAAAAAAGCATCAAGTAATTTCAAAGTAAACTAAAGGAGTTTCGTTTAAGCTGTGTACCTTATGGATGAGAGTCACCAAAGCAAAGTTAGCCACTTTGTCTTCATCGGTTTGTCCTCATCTTCGGATACGCTCGTTTTGTCCTTTGGCAACTTCTTCTTTAGTTTTATATAGTCATCTTTGGAGTGACCTGACTTTTTACATTCATAGCAAGTAGTTATGTTCTTTTTAAGTTTGTTTTTATTCTTTGATTCTTGTTTTAAGAACTTTTTAAGCTTTATTGTGAGAAGTTTGAGTTTATCATCACTAGAGCTTTCGCTCGAGTAGTCTTTTTTTGTTCTAAGTGCAAAATCTTTTCTGTTCTTTGGAAGGTTATTCTCAAGTTGGTCATGTGCCACATAAGTCATTTCGTAGGTCATCAAAGACTTGATAAGTTCTTCGAGAGAAAAATTATTCAAATCCTTGGCCTCTTGAATGACTGTTACTTTAGGATCCCAATTTTTAGAAAGAGATTGTAAAACTTTATTAATAAGTTCAAGATTTGAAAAACATTTGCCAAGAGCTTTTAATCCATTGACGACATCCGTAAAATGAATGTACATGTCAACAATGGTTTCGCTTGACTTCATTTGAAACAATTCAAAATCATGCATCAAAAGATTTATCTTAGAATTTTTTACTCTACTAGTGCCTTCGTGTGTGGTTTCAAGAGTGTGCCAAATATCGGAAGCAGTTTCGCAAATAGAAACACGATTAAATTCATTTTTGTCTAAGGCATAAAATAGAGCATTCATAGCTCTAGCATTTAAGAGAACAATTTTCTTCTCCAAATGATTCTATTTATTCATTGGATTAGAAGACTTTTGAAAATCATTTTCAATGATATTCCATATATTAAAATCTAAAAAAATCAAGTAAATTCTCATTCAAGTTTTCCAATATGTGTAGTTCGTCCCATTGAACATTGGAGGATGAATGATAGAATGACCCTTTTGAAAGCCAAAAAGATCTATTTTTCTTGGGTGTCAAACCAAATGAGAAAAATGTGACTTTGATACTAACTATTAGGATCGAGTCGGTACTAAGATGGGGGGGGTGAATTAGTGTAGCAAATAAAAACATTAGTTTTAAAAATCTTTCATTCGATTAAAATCGATTTCGAAAAGATGTTAGCTTTGAAAGCATACGGAAGGGTGTGCATCACAAGTAATGAGGAAGTTAAGCAGTTTTCAATAAAGATAAACAACAAAACAGAAATGCAAAACATTTTATAGTGGTTCAGTCATCGTGACCTACATCCACTCCCGATTCTTCTTCCGTCGAGGCCACCGACATCCACTAATAATCTTCTTTCAACGGGCGAAGATAAACTACCTTTTTACACCCTTCTTCTCTTTTTCACAAGTTTAGGAGACAACTTTATACCCCCACTTACTCCTCTCTTAAACTGCACTAACACTTGGAGCTTTGAGAGGAGTTCACACTAGATTATAACAGTGTTTTCTTTCTTTTTTGCTCTCAATTCTTGTGTAAGTTAACCAAGGATGAGAGGGATATTTATAGACCTCAAGTGGATTCAAACTTAGAGCCTAAAAATGTTTTATCCCTGGTTTCTTGGGTCCTGATGGTACCACCGGTTGTACTGGACGGTACCAACGCTTATAACACTAACACTGGGCGGTACCACTGCTTGGCACCCTGCCATTAGGTGGTACCATCGCCTAGTCTAGCGGTACCACTGCATGACAGTCTCTCGGATACTATGTCTAGGTGGTACCACTGCTTGACATAGTCTCGAAGACTATGCTACGATGGTTCCACCTGTTGGGTCATTGTTTAGGCCTTTCACTTGACCCAACACAGCCTAAACTTGGGCCCAACTGGACCCTAATTTAGTTGGCCCAATTCTAACCCAATTACACCTAAAACCTACTTCGACCTAGATAATTATTACAAAGCTAATCAAATGTTGTCCGGCATGTCATTGGTTCATCGGCGCTTCATCCGAATCTTCGGTGCATCATCCTCTCTTATGGCCTATTGCCTAATCGGTTAGTTGACCTCCACAACTCCGATTTTCTTAGCATAATTTTTGCTTTTCTTAGCCCGATGCCTGATCCAATAGCCCAAAGCCTACTACCAATACGTCGACCGATCCTCCGGCTCAACGTCCAATCTTGACATATTTCACTCCGTCCCAACATGATTCTTCTTGCTTTTAATTATCTCTCCCTGATCGAAGCTTCCTGCATCACTCAAAACACAGATCAGATAAACACTATCAATTGGTTTCATAATCAAAATCCAAGATTCAACAATCTTTTGTGAGGCATAGGGATATAGCCATGGATAACATAAACAACCAAATACTTTGAGTTTTTGAAGGTTTGAGGATTTAAAAAATAATTTTTCAAATGATGACTGGTATTGGAGGACTAAAGTGAGCATACGATTAATATGGTAGATAACAATTTGAAAGGCTACAAACCAAAAGGTTGCTAGCATGAAGGCTTGAAGTAGAAGTGTGAGACTAGTTTCTATGATAAGTCCATGTTTGTATTCAGCAGAGCCAACTAATTGAGGAGTATATAGGGTGACTTAAGGTATTGAATGCCATAGGTTGAGAGGTAGGATGTGAGGGCTTGATATTCACCTTTGCCATCAGAGTAAATTGTTTTAATTGTAGACTGAAAGAAGTTTTCGACCAATTTTTTAAAGTTAATGAAGATTATTGAAACTTCATATTTATGATAGAGAGGGTATATCCATATATACTTAGTGAAATAGTCTACGAAGATGATATAAAATCTAAACTTATCAAAAAAAGTGATTGGGGCAAGGCCCCAAACATCAGTATAAATAATTTCAAACGGTTTAGAACATGATATGAAGGATATGCCGAATGAGACTCTATGACTTTTATTACTGTGACAAGCATCATAATGAGTTATAACGGTATTATTTTTAAGAGTAGAAAGAGAATGATGAGAAAGTAATTTATGTTGGATAGAGAGCGAGAGATGACCAAGACGACGATGCCACATATCAATTGGAGCTACAACTAAAGAGTAAACAGTAGGCTGTTTTATTATGTAACTGACGGCTATTTATAAACACTGTCCTTACTCTGGCCTTGGACCAAGGATGCCCCGGTGCTTAAATCCTTGACAAGAAAATAGTTAGGAAAGAATTCAATTGAGGTATTATTTTGTTTGTAAAATTGAGAAATGGAAATGAGATTTCGTTTAATGTGAGGTGCACACAGAACCATATTGAGTGTAAAAGTTATGGTAGGTGAATTAAGCATTGTAGAACTAGTATGAGTAATAGGGATTCTTTTACCATCACTGATGATGATGTTGTCATTTTCGCTATATTTGTTGTGGATGGACAAGTTCTGTAGATCAGAGGTGATGTGGTGGGATGCACTAGAGTCCACAATCTAATTATAATCACTAATGTTTGGAGTAGCCGTGAGATTTGCTTGAGGCCAATGTGATTGAGCAAGAAGTCTGGGTCGAGATCGATAGACATTTGCAGAGTGGCCAACTTTATCACATAGTTGGCAGACAACTCTTTGTTGGTTTGTGTAGTTAGGGCGCCATGACTGTTGATGATTGAAGTAGCCACCTTTGTAGTTGTAATTGAAATGTTGAGAATATGAAGGAGGGATGGTTTGTTTGGAGCTCATAGGTTCAGGATCAGGATGCATCTTGGTAAAACCTTTGTTGATGGTCTTGTTATATTGATTGCCCCTTATTGTAGATTTTCGATTGACTTGAGCTATGATGGATGGTTTTAGCAATTTGTCCTCGCGCTTTAGATATATCTCAAAGTCAGCCAGCTTATCATAGAGTTCTTCAAATGATACTAGTGAGTCATATGCCCATATTGCTACTACTAGGTCCTTGTTCTCATCCCCTAGGCCATTGAAGGTATGGACAGTGACTTCTTCATTACTGAGGGAATAACCTATCAAGGCCAAGTTATCGATGATAATTTTTATATTTTGTAGATAATTGGCAACAGTACTTTTCTTTTGTTTTGTTTTCATGAGACCGGATATGAGACTTAAGTATGCGAGTATACGAGTGCGTGAACAATTTGCTAAGATGGTTTGCAACTTGCACTAGGCTTTGGCAGCAGTGTCACATGAAGAGATAAGTGGGGTGAGGGATCCAGTGACCGAGGCTTGAATTGCTTGGAGGATGAGACGATCCTATTTGGCATTGGACTAGGTGCTCCTAGATGTTGAGTGTTGCTGGTAGACAACGAAGAGAGCCATCAACATAACCTAGTAGATCATAGCCAAATAGGAGATTAAAGAATTGAGTACGCCAAGATGTGTAGTTGCCATCTTTTGATAACTTGAAGGGGATGAGAGTTACTGCATTAATGGAGATAAGGCCTGTATGTGGAAAAGTACTATGGTTCCCTATGAGAATAGTAACTAGGGAGCAAAGTGGAAGTTGCAGCGACGACAATGACTAGGGAGGAAGAAAGTGTTGGTGCAGATTAGCGTCGCTTGAGGTTGCCTGAGGTGAGTTGCTGGCAAATGAGTTTTTTTTTTTTTGTTGAAGAGACATATATTAACGAAAGTAGCATATCTCTATGTAGCAGTTATGCAGTTGGGGAGCTGGGCGGTGAAGAACGTGAAGAGTATTGTTGTGTGCTTCATCGCCGAAGATCACAGTTGTACTTTGCTTAGCAACGATGTAGTGATGGGCAGCATGTGGAGTAGAAATGGTTCTGGATGCTGCTCATCGAGGCGAAGAAGTAGGGTACACCGGAGAAGGTAGAGCAGGACGCAATAGACCTGCACTCACCTCGTGTGCTGTTGCGGTGCAAAGGCTGCCCCTAGTAGTGTGGCAGTGATGCTATTGCGGTGTAGAGGCTGCCCCTGGTAGCATGGCAGTGATAGGAATCTGCAGTAATGAACAAGAAGAAGAGAGCATGGGGAAGAGGTTATGTTCACCATTGGACTATGGGCAACGGCTCCTCAGACGAGTGCATACGCCAGATCAAGGGTGAAGTCGAGGATGAGGCACCCGTTTCTCGTTGAGCGGGATGGGTCGTGATTGGAAGTGGGAAGCTGGTGGCACCGGGGACATTCTTGCCGAACCTGGAGCCCCCACCGAAGTTCGAGACACCATGAAGCTTCGGTGGAACCTTCAACGGAAGACTTCGGTTGGCAAGGGAGCAACAGTCGGCGGTAGAAATAAAGGTTGTGACTATGCTCTGTGAGTGTGGGCTCTGTTTGAATGGTTCTCTAGTTGAATGGAGTTGCAATGTATCGAGAAGGGGTGGCCAGCAACAAATCACTGGTGGAGCACTCCTACGGCAAGTTCTAGCACTAGTTTCGGTTGCCAGACAACGCCGATCTCGACTCCGTGAGCGCCAAGTTGGAGAACGGTGTGCTGATGGTGGCGCTTCCAAAGCTGGCACCAGAAAAGATCAGGGGCCCTCGGATGGTGAGTATCACCGACGGAGACAAGGAGAAGCTTCAAGGGAGTAGCAGTGAGATGCTAAGAAAGTGGATCTCGGAAGAACCGTTGTGTTGTGTGCTGCAAGGTTGAAGAAGGAGGAGTTGAAGATAGAGGTGGAGGAGAACAGGATCCTGCAGGTGAGCGACGAGCGATTGGAGCGGATGGCAGAGTTGTGGGCGATGTATCAGGTGGTGGTGTTACAGGGGGTTTGGGTGGTGTCCTTGGAGGTGATCAGTTGGCAGAGTTGCTAGTGTAGGACTGACTAGAGCAGAGGATGCTGATGTTTCCGAAGATAGCTTTGACATTAATGAATGAAGGTTTTCTGTGGCGGGACAGGATGCTGGCAGTGGTGGAAGGAGGGAGGTGTGCAAAGCCTCGCTCAGGTATGTGGCTGAAGTTGTAAAGACAAAAAAAACATACATCAATTAATTTGATACGGTATCTCTTTATATATACATATTGAAAGAGTGGATTTTCTTCAACTAAGTAGCGAGATTTCCTCGTACAGTTGGAGAAATCTCATGTGCTATGTAGTTGGTGAAATCTCTCTGTTTTCAGAGAAGATAGGGAAGAAGAGGAAGAGAGGAAGGTGGCTGCAGCTGTGGCTGCAGCTTGTTGTGGCTGCGGTAGCTGTGGTGGCTACAATAACTGTATTTGGGAAAGAAAAAGAAGGAATGAGAGAAGGGAGAAAGGAAGTAGCACAATGGAAGGGGCTGCGGTGGTGGCTGCGGTTACAATTGTGGCTGTGGCTAAGAAAAAGGAAGGAAGAAAGGAGAGGAGATTGCAGGTGACTGTGCCTTTATGTTCTACAGGAGTTGCAGCTATGGAGGAAGAAAGAACACAAGTGCAGAAAATGAAACAAGGAGAGGAGATGGAGGAAAAGTACAAGAAGGATTTGGGCTTACACCTTTGGATCTTCGGATCAAAATCTTCAAAAGGCAAGCAATCTGACCTTTCCTACTATAATTCTATCTTTGCTTTTATCTTGAATATGAGCAATTTGAATTATTTTAGCCTTACATTTGATACATCTCTTGTTTAGTCGTAACGATTTGAATCTGAAAAACTTTTGAGATTTTGACCCATCCACTTTATTTTAGCTATAAATCCCTATACTGATTTCCAATTTAGACAAAACTTATTTGATATGAATATATACTCATAAACCTTTCTTTTGATAGCTTATTTGAAGAATTTGGAGTAAATTTTCCTATCCAAACATATGTTTCAATTGACTCTACGGATTCTACAAAATAGGGATCGTAACTTTCGATATTTTAATACTAAACTGCTTATAAGTCCTTGTTGGAAACTATGGTTTGTAAAACAATTATTTTGTTGGAAAATATACTCATATATCTTTCTTTTGATACCTGGACCGAAAGATTTAGAGTCCAATTGTCTACCCAGTTTTCTATTGAAATCGACCCTATGAATTCTTCAAAATAGAGATTTTGTTCTCTGACCTTTGGTTACCAAATTATTTATAAATCTCCTTTGGAAAGTTTAATTCATATGAAACTTATTTTATCTGAAATTAGATTAAAATATCTTTCTAATGATATATTTTTTGAGTAAATTGGAGCATAATTAATAGTTTGAATTATTTGTTTAATATGCCTCTCAAATTCTTCAAGAATCATGCTTTGGATGATTTTGTCTATTCTTATTTTATCTCTTTGGACCTTGAATTTATCTAGCATTCTAACTTCCATTGAGCTATATGTGATAGCATGGAAATTCTTATATGCTCTTGCTTTTATTTCCTTTCAAACTTGAATGCATTTGTGAAATATTATGTTTGTATCATATTGACTCATAAAGACATATGTACGTTTCGTTGTTCTGCATGTGCTTTCGATATGTGCCAATTTTATTGTTTGCACTATCCTTTTATACTTAGTTGTTTGTGGGAATATTCGGACCTTTGCCAGAAATGATAAAGGGATTATATAAACCTTTGCTAGAAATGGTAAATGGTATGTACCTAGAGACAGCGATGCTCTAGATTATGTTTAGGTTCCCACTTCACCTTCTATATGTTTGATATAATATCTAGAGCTTTGGTTATATGCTTCTATATGTGCTTTAGATAAGAATGATATGAATGTAACATCAAATGTGACGTTTGAGCTTCTATTCCATATTTATTCTTTGATATGTTTCGAAACGCTTCTTATGCCTCTGAGATGTTCATACGCTATCGATACACTTTGAAATATTTTTTATGCCGTTGATATACTCCGAAATATTTCATATGTCATTGATAAGCTCCGAAATATTTCATTCGTTATTGACATGCTCCGAAACATTTCATATACTATTGATATGTTCCGAAATATTTTATTTGTTATTGATATGCACTAAAATATTTTATTCACCATTAATAAGCTTTGAAATTTTTTATTTATTTTTTATATGTGCCGAAACATTTCATATGCTATTAATATATTCTAAAATGCTTCTTATGCCTTTGAAATGTTCATACGCCATTGATACATTTTGAAAATTTTCATATACCATTGATATATTTTAAAATGTTTCAATTGCCATGATATGCTTCGAAATGTTCCATATACCATTAATATGCTCCGAAATATTTCATATGCTATTAATATGCTCCAGTTACTCTCTATTCCATTTGTTATGAACCAAATATATTTTGAATGAAATGACATTTGTAATTCCGTATTTAAGGAGATGGTACCCTTGAATCTCTTGTATTTTGCCTTACATTATGATATCTTATTTATTTGAAACTGTTCCTTTTTGTTCTAGATAAGTTTTGTCACTTGTTGAGTTTTGTAGCTTACTCCGTTATTATATGAATATTTAAGGTTAGCTTGTCACTCACTGAGATGTTTGAATTGGGCTAAGACAGTGGAGAGCTATTCAGATTTTTGGTAAGTCTTATTGGTTATTATGTGGTTGTTGTATAAGTATATTTTGTATATAATGAAATGTTATTGATAGATTTGAAATTGATATATCATGTAAATGTGTTAAAAGACCTTTATTATTTGGAATTTTGAAATATTAAGTTTAGTTTGCGATGATATGAACCGATCATAAATGGTTGGAGTTCTGATTGTATAAATTGGTTAGCTTGTGAATTTATAAGTGTTGTTAATATTTTGTTAAGTTGGCTTGGGTTTCCATAAATATGAATTATCGAGTGATGTGATATATGATTATAAACTGCACAGGTTTTATGGATGTGAATTTGACTAAATATTTCTTAGTGTCCTCAAATGTTAGTTTGGATCCTGGATTGGTTTGTGACAAAATTTTAATATTATTAATTTGGGAGTCATGACAAAGGTAGCGCCAGCTAGCGACCGCCAGCCCACAATGGTGGTGCCCGTCGTAGAGGCGGCTGCTTGTGGGCTAGCTACCTTGCATGCGATAGCCACCTGTGCATAAGGCTGCAGCCGCCTATGTGCGAGGAAACACCGTAATGGCGACCGCCTGCATGTGAGGTGATGCCGCAACGGTGACCACCTGCACGTAAGGTGGCAGTCGCCTGTGTGCATGGCGGCACCACATAGGTGACCGCCAACGACGAGGTGATAGCCACAACAATTTGTTGTCATCGCACTAACGCCCGCCAATGCAAGGCAGCGACAAATAGGTGGCGACCACAAGAAGTTGCAATCACTGCAAGAGGATTAGGGCATTTTTGGACAAAAGAACAATTTTGCTCCTTTAAATTTCAAAAATTCTAGGTTTTGTCCTTTCTATCCAAATTACAAAAATACCCTTTATAATTCAAAAAAAATTCTTACATATCTCGAATTGCATAAAATATTAGTTAATTAAAAAGTTTAATTAATTATTATTATTCTAGTAATCCTACATGATGATGTATACATGTGATGCATGATGTGGGAGGATGATCATAGACCGTGTAATATGTGTATGTGATTATTATTATTGGGGACTATGAGCCTCCATTTTTCATTCATTGTTAGGCCTGCATACTTGTAATTATATTATAACTATACAAAGAGGTGTGATAGAAGCCTGGAAGTGGTAGCAGGACCCTCGAGGCTGATTCAAACGATCACGACACATAGAGATATGCCAAAGTGTTGGCAAATCCGATGATGACAAGATGGATGATCACCGGGTATGGAGATACGCCAATACACACATAGATCATGATGTAATTAATTAGGCCTACTGGCTCAAGTTTGATTATATTAGGTTGTTGTCCATGATCATCTGGTGTGCTTGTGCATATGATTGCTATACACTTACTAGATAAGTATATATATTTACATGCGATGTAAATATATATTAAATATATATGTGTGTGACATGTCCTATTAGGAGGCCGAATCAAAATCCCCTCTTATGATATTATTAAGTTGGTAAACCTGAGGCAATTAGATTAACCCACATGGCCTTCCATCATTATAGGAATAAATCAAATCCCGAATTAGGTTGAGTTGGCCGAGTCCCTCGAGGCTCACCTATATTACGATTCAAGATCTTGCCTATGATATAGAGATGTCATCGATGACCCGAGGATATGATATGCTTTGTCAAATCCCTCGAGGGCATATCATCAAATCAGACTCATCTTGTAATAATAGTGATGACATAACTGAACATCATAGTTCATCAAGTCCCTCAAGACCATAATGGTTCGGAGGCCAAAAAGAATGTGAATCATAAGGAGTTATAATTGATAAGAGTTGTCTATTTTTTTAGGCTTAGTGTGATTAGTCGAGTACCTCTAGGTTACACTAAGATGTCAATTGGATCTCGATCCCCACTAGAAGTTTGCCAAAGACTTTTGTTTCACATGCTAAGGGTGTCGCATAACTCATTAGGAAAATAGTAGGAGCACATCAAGATAGAAGTCCATATCTTAATTATTTATTTTTTTATAAAATCTATATGGTATTTATTTATTCTACATCTCCTATTTGTAAAAAATATGTCACCATCAGACCCTCTACATGGAGTACTAGATGCCAACTACCTCCCTATTCCATGTTGAATCTCAGATTTTGATGATGAAACCAATTAATAAGTTTTTATGATTTAATCTGCGTTTTGAGTGATGCAAGATGCTTTGATCAGGTTGAGACAATTAAAGCAGGAAGAATCATGTTGGGCCGGTGGAACATGTCAAAAGATTGGACATCAAGCTGGAGGATTAATCGACGTATCGACAAAAGGCTTCGGGTCATGGATTTGGGCATCGGGCCAAGAAGAGCGGATATTGCGCCAAGGATATCGGAGTTGCATAGTCAACGAGCCGATTGGGCAATAGACCGCAAGAGACGACGATACGCCGAAGAATCGGACGAAGCGTCGAGGGACCAATGACATGTCGGACAACAAGATTAATGCTTAGTATTAATTGTTTAGATCGAAGTATGTTTTACATGTATAGAATTAACAACGATAACAAGGCATAAGCAAAATGAAGTCCTAAAGTCAAGAACGCAACTTCGTTGGGAGTTCGAGAGTTCATCGGAAGTCCGGACGTTCATCGGAAGTTCTGGTGAAACCAACCGAGAAGTCTCGGAGCTTGCCAGAAAAGCTCGTCAGAACTCGCCAAGAAGATTGTTATGAAGTCCAGGAGTTTACCGGGAGTCCGCCGGAACATTATCGAGAGATCATCGAAAGTTCGCCGGAAGATTGTGGGAAGAAACCAAGACATAGGGACTTATTTAGCTTAGCAAATGTCTTAGGAATCATAGTTAGCATGTAATTGGGTTTGGATTTGGGCCAACCCAATTAGCAGCTAGCTAGGCCCATGTAAGGACTGTGTTGAGCCCAAATCCATCGTGGCATAGTCTTCAAGACCATGTCAGACGGTGGTACCGCTAGTTTAGGTAGTTATACCACCCCTAACAGGGTGCCAGGCAGTGGTACAGCTAGTTTGAGTGGTGGCACTGCCTAGCACAGCCCCTCGGGTGGTGCTACCGCCAGACTAGGCGGTGGTATTGCCCAGCACAATATCAGTGTCAGATTGACACTAGCGGTGGTACCGCCCAACGCAGGCAGTGGTACCACCCATGCCCGGGAAACTCGCGATGAGATGTTTTTAGGCTCCAAGTTTGAATCAACTTGAAGTCTATAAATACCCCTCTCATCCCTGGTTAAAAGACACAAGCACAGAGTATTCAAAAGTGAGAAAACGCTACTGCAATCTCTTTAGAAATTCCCTCCTCCACTCTAAGTTTAGAATTCTATAAGAGGAGTGTGAGTGCTTGTAAGGGTTATCTCCTAAACCTATGAAAAGGAGAAGAGGGGTGTAAAAAGTGGTTGGTCTTCGTCTATTGAAGGAAGACCGATAGAGGATGCCGGTGGCCTCGACGAAAGAGGAATCGACGAAGTGAATGTAGGTCACGATGACCGAACCACTTAAAATTGATGTGTTCTCTAGTTTGCATTTACTTCCTACAAATTACATTAACTGCAAACTACCTTCAATATGCTCTTACTTCACTTTCAAGTTAAGTTTCCAAAATCGGTTTTCAATGTAAACGGTTTTATCGTACGAAAGTTTTTGAAGACATGATTTTCTCCGCTGCACTAATTCACCCCCCCCCCCCCCTCTTAGGTAATGGGCCAGGATCCTAACAATTGATATCAGAGCCTTGTTTTCTCATTTGGTTTAACACCCAAAGAGAAATAACTCTTTTTGGCTTTCAAGAAGGTCATTCTCTCATTCATCCTCCTTATTTCAATGGGACATACTATACATATTGGAAAACTCGAATGAGAGTTTTCGATTGATTTAAACTTATGGAACATTGTCGAATCCAGTTTTAAAAGGTCTTCTCTTCCAAAGAAAGATTGGAATGATTTGGAGAAGAAGACTTTTTCTTTAAATGCTAGAGCTATGAATGTTCTATTTTGCGCCTTAGATAAAACTGAGTTTAATTGGGTTTCTTTGAATGAAACAACTTTCGATATTTGGCACATTCTTGAAACCACACACGAAGGCACAAGTAGTGTTAAGGATTCTAAAGTTGATTTTTTGATGCATGATTTTGAACTGTTTCATATGAAACCAAGCGAAACTATTGGAGACATGTACACCCATTTTACAGTTGTCATCAATGGTTTAAAAGCACTTGACAAATTTTTTTGGATTTTGAACTCGTTAACAAGATCTTTAGATCACTTTCTAAAATTTGGGATTCATAAGTAACGGCTATTCAAGAATAAAAAAACTTAAACTATTTCCTTCTCTAAGAACTTATCGCGTCTTTGATGACCTATGAAATGACGTGCAATGCACGTGAAGAACTCAAGAACAACCTTCTAAAGAACAGGAAGGATTTGACACCTAGAACATGTCGAAAAATCTGGGGGCGACATCACATGCATAGTGGAAGAACAATAAAACAAAATCCCCTATTCCCAAATAAATGTTTATCGTCTTACAAAGATTGGTGCGTAAAATTCGCGAAACTTAAAACTGCATATAGAGTAGATTATGTTACTTAGGGAGATCGTATATCCCTGTTTCCTTGCAGATTTTTAGGAGAGGGTGAAGGAGGTCAAGCGTCCTCCTCTCTAGCGGTGATCCACACAGTAGGGCTGCGACGATGCTCCTCAAAACTCCAAGCCTACTCTAAGGTGGAGAGGGGGAGGAGAATAGGAAAGGCAAGCAAAGGCTCTAGCCTATGAGGCTTTGAATCCCTCCTATTTATAGAGGCCCCTTGTCAGAACCTAATGGATCCTCCCCTAGTGGGTATTCGATCTGCATCCAATTACCTAAGCCTTTTCGATTAGTAGATCTCTATCCAATAATCTCTCATGGGCTCTTATTGGATCTCGTCCATGAGATCCAATAATTCACGGGCTTATTGGATATCCAATAAGACAGGGGCTTTGGTGGATATCTCATATCCGAACCTCAACTCATAGTAATGCCTACGATATATGTGTGACCCTCTAGGCCCAATATCGAGCTGGCCGTGAGTTATACCTGTCAAAACTCCTTCTAACTTAGTGAATTATTATCTCTATAATAATTCACTCGACTCATCGACTACGGACGTACTTGCCACTACGCCGTAGTCCCCAAACGATACAGGGGAATCCAATCCATTGGATCTTTCTATCCTTAGTTACCATGTACCTATATTCCCTCATCCATCTAATATCCCAGAGACCGTATATCGAGCATGGTGTTGTCAGACCTATACGGTTTCTACTTGAGTCTCGCTCTAATTGGATTCTTTTAGAGAACTCTTTCTCTCTCAACTCGAATGACCCTGGCTAGGGATTTTTTTTAGCAAAAACACATGAGATATTCCTCTTATGATGCCGAGAGTGGATGATGCTCTATCAACACTCAATAGCCCTCGTAAGGTCGACTGCCACTCCCATTGACCAGTTGTACTAGATATGGGACATCCAAATCTATAAGTCTGGTATCAAAGAGTGGAGCACTCATACAGGACAACCTTAGTGTCTCAAGTCTATGGACCAAATACACCACTAGGACTATGGAATCACTGTTTGACAATAAGGCATCATCAATCATCCAACATTCCAAAAGCGGATCAATCGGTGAACTCATTCTCCAATGAGCACCTGTATTGTATCTCTAGTGTCCCCACACGAGCAGCTATGAGACCAGCTGCATCCATCATATGGATGGATATATAGCACACTAATCTGTCCGGTTATCACGATGTCCCTCTTGAATAACCTATGACTGGGATTATTTAGGATATGTGTTTAAAGGTAAATCGGTCTCATTATTTTGATCTCATCATGATCTGATTCCCATTGCACGGATCCAAGGACATCACAATATATACATGCATATATGCAATAATTAATATAAAGTGATAAATGCCAACATATAATAAGCAAAAAGATTCCGTGTCAAGTCACACATGCCATCACTCACGTGATTGGCTTGTTGGGCACCTATGATTAGCAAAACATATGAAGACCACTCGAGTATAAGCTCAAGTGATGGTGAACTTGAACTACTCATAAAATTTAAAAAGTTAATAAAACAAAAATTAAAGAACAAAAAGAACGCAACTATTTGCTATGAACGCAAGAAGAAGGAAGTGATCTTAGACGAATCAAGCTCATTTGAAGACGAGGAGAAAACCAACAAAGGTGAGGTGGCAAACTACGTCTTAACAACATTCGACGATGAGGTAATCAAAATGCCCTTAGTTTATTTTGAAATTACATGATGCTTTTCATGATGCATTTTTTTTATTAGTTTAGAATTAATTTTCTAAAAATTATATGTTTAAGAATGAAAATGCAAAAATTAGGAATCATACTTATCATTCTAGTAATTTCGAAAATAATTATGAAAATTACATGTTTATGAAAAATAAAATGATTTTGATTAAAAATACCTTATGAAATCATGTTTGATGATGTCATGTCTAATAAATTTATCTTTCGAAATGATGCATGATGATTTTTATGATTTATGGATTATCGATTTTACTATAATGAAAGTATCTTTCTCGTTTTTAAAAATGATGCATGTTTTGATTTGGCATAAATGAAAAAGACATGCTTATATGAAATTGTATAAGTGTTGATAATTGTATATTTAATGATGCATAATGATGTAATAAAAATATTAAATGTTTTGATACCATGATTCATAATTTTATGCATGAGATTTTAAAGTTATACATGATGATTTTTGTGATTTATCGATCTTCATGATTTTTATGATAAATCTTGCACTTTCATTTTAAACAATGATATATGTTTGGATTTGACAAGTTGAATGATTGAGAATAAATGATGACTTTTTCGTTGATTATAACTTATGATATTTTTTATTAATCATCATCTTGATTTTGAACTCCTACCATTTTTCGAAAGGGGAGAGATTAATGAATCTATTTATGTACTTGTTATTAATCTCTTGAAAATACTTTTGATTTGACGATTTGAATATGACTGAGTTTTATCTTGATTTTTTGAGATTTATAACCTGATATTTCTTATGCTTAAATAAAGATTTTATATGAATGAATTGAAATCTTTTTCTCCTAAGTTTCTTTTACGATTTACTAAACATAATATCTTTTTCGAAATTCAAGACTTAAAATTTCTTTTGAATATATTTTATTATTTGATCCCCTAAGATTTTCTTTTGATTATTTAAGAGGAGGTTTTCCAAAAGAAATCATGCCTTTTGGTATTCACATGATCTTATCTTTCATCATATGAGTTTTATGCAATTCCTTGTATTTATGAAATTTTATCTCATCACCCAATTAATTTTTCTTGATTTTCTTCATGTGATAATATGAATTTATGCATGAAATACAAATGAGAAATTATGATCATGATAGGATGCAATATAATTTGACAATTAGATACCATCATAATATGAAATATTTATGATTTGGAATGATGCATGCAATACTTATGCTATTTATGATGTATGTGATGTATTGCATATGATGTGAATTATAATCAAAATCATTTTAATTTGATTTCAACGTTTATCTCAATTATGACATTTTGAAACAAGAATGACACTTTATCTTTGTCATAATTTGGAAATTGTTGTAATCATAAAGAGAGATACAGAATTGTATTCATCCCTTCTTTTTGACAATGACAAAGGGGGAGCAAAACTTGCTAGAAAGCAAATTTGCTTGCTTGCACTTTGCAAAGGAAGCAAAAAAAAGAAAAAATGGCACTTCTCAAAAGAGAAGAAAGAGCATACTATCTTGAAACATTACTATATTGCCTATCTCAAGAAGCAAAACTTGCAACTTGCATATTACAATAGGAAGCAAGAATCGCAAGCTTGCACACTTCAACAAAAAGCTTTCTTGCATTTGCTTTCAAAATTTTGCTAGCTTGTATGATATAGAATATTTTATCTTACTACCTTGCATATCTACAACTTGATAGCTTGAATGTTCTAAGCATGATGTAACACTTGCTAAATTTTCTAGCTTCAAATTGCATGATGATAAAACCTGATATTATATATTTCATGCAATGATTTGAATTTATATTTCAAACACATGATAGTTGGAACTTCTACTTTTTGTTGATGATAAAGGGGGAGAAGTATGATCATGTCATGCATGATGATGCGTTGTAAATATTCATGATAAAATTTGCAAGGACTTGAATTCAGCCTGAATTCAAGGTTTTATCAATATGACATATTGATAGAGGGAGTTTGTTTAAACTTCTCGAGTTAAGGTTAACTTCGTCATCAATTAGTTGTCATCATAAAAAAGGGGGAGATTGTTGAATCTCGAATTTTGATGATGAAACCAATTGATAAGTGTTTATGATTTAATCTACATTTTGAGTGATGCAGGATGCATCAATTAGGATGAGACAATTAAAGCAGGAAGAATCGTTAGGCTGGGAGAACATATCAGAAGATTGGATGTCGAGTTGGAGGATCGATCGATGTATCGACGGAATCCTTCAGGCCATGGATTCGGGCATCGGCCCAAGAGGAGCGGATATTGTGCCAAGGATATCAGAGTTGCGGAGTTAACTAGTCGATTGGGCAATAGGTCGCAAGAGAGGACGATGCGCCGAAGAATCGGACGAAGCGTCGAGGTACCAATGACCTACTAGACAACATGATTAATGCTTAGTATTAATTGTCTAGATTGAAGGATGTTTTACATGTGCAGGATTAAATACGATAGCAAGGCATGAAGCAAAATGAAGTCTCGGAGTCAAGGATGCGACTTCGTTAGGAGTTCGAGATTTCGTCAGAAGTCCGGACTGTCACAAACGGTCGTCGCACACCCGTAACAACTCCGTTCAACGAACCGTTCGTCGCTCACACCTGCATGTACAGCTGCTTGGCAGCATGTTTTCTCTTAGTTTTGGGTCATTTTGCTTGCAAATATGTAAGTTCGAACAAGCTGCAGCGTTGCAAAGCGACCGCTCACCGAACCGAGCAAAACAGCCTCAAAACAGCCCAAAACAGCTCCGTTTTCGCGTGCCGCGGGAGGTGAGCGGAGAACTGCCTCCGTTTACCAAAATGTCAGCCATCTCAGACCCCAGGAACCCCCCGGGTGGCACATGGCTGGATGGGGCTTCGGTTATATACCGGGCGTTGAGATCTCTTTCGCAAGTTCGCACGTGACCTTTACGGGAACTTGTCTTTGCGCCCGGGACCAGGTGAGCGGCTGTTTGTGGGCTTGCAGCTATTCGTTCATCCTTGAAAGCCTTGTTTCTCTCCCTCTCCCTCTTTTCTCTTATGCACAGAGGGTGTTCGTCGAATTGCTTGTAAAGCTTCCCTTTTCATGAGACTTGGGACTTGTCCGTTGCTTCGTTCTTCGAACTAACTTCTTTCTTTTTTACAGGTCCTTAGGGACCTGCGAGAGGTTAAAAGTGGGCTGTTCCTTGCGGAGCAAGATCGCAAGGGCGAAAGCGCGACTTAGGCAACTAAAGCTAAGTTCGCGTCTTTGCCACAAGGGTGACTCGCGACTTAGGCAGCGCAAAGCTAAGTTAGCGTCTTTGGTATAAAGGGTGCCTCCGCGCCTTTAGGCAATTCCAGCTAAAAGGTCGTGATATTGTGGTATCGAGGCGGGCAAGCTTGTCGATCGAACATTGAACGAACCCCGTAACTTCGCCATGGCAAAAGCATCGTGGCGAATCAAGCAAAGACGGGCAAGCCCGTACCCTTGCCCCAAGCAAGCAGTAAAGTAAGTGGGCTGCATGTGCACACTATTTCGCATGCTGTTGGAGCCGCTCAAGAAGGCCAGGCTGGTAAACAGGACGGCGAGAAGTTGGCTATTCTCCTGGCGAGCAGAGAAGCCAATCTGGTGTGCTAACTGGAAAAAAAGAGTCATAAGGAGAGACTCACGATGGCGGAGACCCGCTGGATGTTCTGGAAGCGAGCATGGAGGAACTCTACCATGACCAACAAAGACTTGTTGGGGTGGAGAGCTTCGCAAGAGGAAGTGGAGTCTAGGATCAACAAGGTCGAGGCCCTAGTCGGTCGATCCGTATGCGATGATGATAACAAAGACTCGTGCAACACTTCTGAGGATGTTGTGGCGGAACTCACTGCAAAGGTGGCCATGCTTACAAGAACACTAAATGCGGGAGGAGGCAACACCCGCGTGGCACCGCCACAAAATTTGAGGGCACCTGAGCCTCATGGATTTGGAGGGGCCAGAGATGCCAAGGAGCTCGAGAACTTTCTGTTCGACATGGAACAATATTTTCGAGCTACGAGGCCCGATTCTGAAGATACCAAAGTTTCTATAGCAATGATGTATCTGAACGGAGATGCGAAACTTTGGTGGCGAACTCGTTGGGAGGAGATCCAACAAGGTCGGTGTCAAGTCGACACATGGGAAGACTTGAAGCGGGAGTTGAGAACTCAGTTCCTACCGGAGAACACAGAGTTCATCGCAAGAAGGAAGTTGAGACAACTCCGCCAAAGTACCACCATCTGAGACTATGTGAAGCAGTTTTCTGCATTAATGCTCGACATATAGGACATGTCCGAGAAGGACAAGTTGTTCAGCTTCCTTGATGGTTTGAAACCATGGGCTCAACAGGAGCTAAATCGAAGGAATGTTACCGATGTGGTCGGGGCAATTGCTGCCACAGAAAGGCTCACCGACTTTGTTTCCTCTGAAGACCCAGTGAGAAGGAAACAATCATCAGGAAATTGCCCTCCAAAACATTCTCGAGGGAAGGAGCTCGGGGGTGAACAAAAGAAGAAGAGCTCCCACAAAGGGCCGAACCCTAAAGGCAAGGCCTCAAAACCTAGAGGATGCTTCTTGTGCGGAGGACCGCACATGGTAAGGGAGTGCCCACAGAAACAGGCACTCAATGCTTTGACGGCTTCCATCCACCCTCCCCGATCGGACAAGGGCAAAGCTGTTGCTCTTAGCTCAAGCAGTTCTGAAAACAGCAGCGACGATGAGGAGTCGCAAGGACCTCGAATGGGAGCAATGCGTCTGTTGAACGCTATGCGGGGTCAAGTGGGGGAGAACATGAAGACCAAGGTACTAAAAGCAGGGAGTAGTGAACTGATGTATGTGGACATCAAGCTGAATGGCCAAACGACCCGTGCAATGGTGGACACGGGTGCTACCCACAACTTCATAGCCGATCGTGAAGCACAGCGACTTGGGTTGACCTTGGAGAAGAGCCCAAGCCGAATGAAGGCGGTGAACTCGGAGGCCAGGCGAATCTCCGGGTTGGCGAATGGAGTTCCCATCAAAATCGGGACTTGGAGCGGAAACACCAACATGAAGGCCGTGCCACTGGATGACTTCCAAGTGATTCTTGGAATGGAGTTTATGCACGCGGCGAAGTTGGTGCCGATGTCGTTCTTGAACTCCCTATGTATGATGGGAGGCAATGACCCCTGCGTGGTTCCCGTCTCTCGGAGAGGAACCAAGGAGCCCCAACACATTTCGGCATTAGAATTAAAGAAAGGGGTGCGAAAAGGCGAACTGACTTTCATGGCTGCTATGAAGCTAGAGCCACTCAACGAGGAGGCCATTCAAGAACCTGCTGTGGTGGCGAACATCCTGAAAGAGTTCAAAGACGTCATGCCACCCGAGTTGCCGAAGACTCTTCCGCCATGTAGAGGCGTGGATCACAATATCAAGCTGGAGCCAGGAGTAAAGCCTCCAGCAAGACCACCCTACCGCATGCCTCCACCAGAGTTGGCAGAACTCAGGAAGCAGTTAGGTGAACTGCTAAGCGGTGGTCTCATCCGCAGCTCTAAAGCACCTTTCGGAGCTCCAGTTCTCTTCCAGAAGAAACAAGATGGGAGCCTCCGATTATGCGTCGACTATCGAGCCCTCAACAAAGTGACAGTGAAGAACAAGTATCCCATCCCGCTCATAGTGGACTTGTTTGATCAATTGGGCAAGGCAAAGTATTTCTCAAAACTCGACCTTCGGTCGGGGTATTGGCAGGTGCGCATTGCTGAAGGCGACGAAGCAAAGACTACCTGTGTGACCAGATATGGAGCGTTTGAGTTCTTGGTGATGACTTTCGGCTTAACCAACGCTCCGGCCACATTCTGTACTCTCATGAACCAGCTATTCAAAGAGTATTTGGATAAGTTATGGTCATCTACTTGGATGACATCGTCGTCTACAGCCAAACGCTCGAGGAGCACGTCAAGCACCTTTGAACGATTTTCAAGGTTCTCAGGGAGAACACTCTGTTCGTAAAAAGGGAGAAATGCTACTTTGCTTAGACTAAGATCCTATTCTTGGGGCATCGAATCGGTGATGGCTCCATTCGGATGGATAAGTCAAAGGTGCAAGCAATTGCGGAATGGCGAACTCTAAAGAAGGTGCTAGAGTTGAGATCCTTCCTTGGTTTCGTCAACTACTATCGACGCTTCATTGCGGGATATTCGAAGCGGGCAACCCCACTGACGGAGTTGCTGAAGAAGGAGCAGCCTTTGAAGTGGTCTAACAAATGTGAGATAGCATTCCAAGATCTGAAGGCTGCTATTCTAGAAGAACCAGTGCTCAAATTGCCAAACTATGGAGAGCCCTTTGAAGTCCATACAGATGCTTCGGACTTCGCTATTGGGGGAGTACTCATGTAGGAAGGTCATCCGATGGCCTATGAGAGCCGCAAACTCAACGAGACCGAGAGGCGGTATCCAATGCATGAGAAAGAGATGACAGCGGTGATCCACTGTCTGCGAGTTTGGCGACACTACCTCCTCGGGTCGCGATTTGTGCTGAGGACAGACAACATCGCCCTGAGCTATTTCCAAACTCAGAAGAAGCTCTCCCCAAAGTAGGCACGGTGGCAGGACTTCTTGGCTGAATTTGATATGGCGATGGAGTACAAGCCTGGGAAGGCGAATGTCGTGGCCGATGCACTAAGTCGGAAGGTGGAATGCGTGAATGCTGCAAAACTGGAGGGCAGAGGCCAAGCAAGTCAGTTGCACTCCAACTTCCTTTCCCGAATCAAGGATGGACTGTATAGTGATCCCCAGGCAGTTATCCTGATGCAGCTCATCAAAGAAGGCAAGGCATGACGATTTTGGATCCAGGAGGGACTTGTTTACACAAAAGGGAATAGGGTCTATGTTCCCCGAGTGGACAATTTAAGGCGTGAACTCTTAAAAGAGTATCATGATTCCCTTTGGGCTGGACACCCGGGCATTCACAGAACGTTGGCTCTCTGGAGAGGGCCTTCTACTGGTCGAAGATGGGGATTGATGTGGAGGAATACGTTCGAACATGCCTTACTTGCCAACAAGACAAGGTGGAGCAGCGGAAGCCGGTGGGACTTTTGGAGCCGTTGCCCGTACCAGAAAGGCCGTGGGAGAGCATTTCCTTAGACTTCATATCAAGCTTGCCACTTGTAGGGGGACTCGGATCGATACTCGTGATAGTCGATCGGTTTTCAAAGTATGCAACTTTCATTGCTGCTCCCCTACACTGTTCAGCAGAAGAGGCGGCCAGACTTATGATGAAGAATGTAGTGAAGTATTGGGGAGTCCCGCACAATATCATTAGTGATCGAGACGCTCGGTTCCTGGGACGATTCTGGACTGAGCTATTCAAATTGTTGGGGTCAAAGTTATACTTTTCTACAAGCCTCCACCCCCAGACGGATGGCCAGACTGAAAGAATAAACTCGCTCTTGGAGCAATATCTTTGGCACTACGTGAGTGCCAATCAACGAGATTGGGTGAAGCTGTTGGACATTGCCCAATTCTCCTACAACTTGCAGCGGAGCTCTGCATCCAACAAGAGCCCCTTCGAGATTATCACAGGACAACAACCGTCGACTCTGCACACCATGGCGATTGGGTATACTGGGAGCAGTCCATCGGCCTATCATTTCGCAAAGAAATGGCATCGAAATGCAGATATTGCGCGGGCTTACTTGGAGAAGGCGGCAAAATGGATGAAGAAGTGGGCGGACTTGGGAAGGCGACCACAAGAGTTCAAAGTTGGCGATTTGGTGTTGGTAAAGCTCCAACTAGCATCACTCCAATTCTTCAGGAACAGAGTCCACAAAGGATTGGTGCGTAAGTATGAAGGGCCCTTCCCAATTATCAGCAGGGTAGGCAATGTCTCTTACAAGTTGTAGCTGTCGGCGTGGTTCAAAATTCACAATGTTCTTCACACCAGCAACCTAAAAGCCTACCACTTGGATCCGCGAGATGCTTCCAGAAGTGTTCCAACTCGGCTACCTCCCATCACGGCCTCCTACGAGAAGCGAGTGGAAACCATTCTGGCAGATCGTAAGATGAAGCTACCCAACGGAGCGGAGCAAACAGAGTACTTGGTGAAGTGGCGAAAGCTTCCCCGAACTGAAGCCAGTTGGGAGCCTGAAGACGCCCTGCCACATGAAGAGGAAGTCATCAACAACTACCAACAAGCGTCGACGAGGGCGTCGACAGTTTAAGTGGGGGAGAATGTCACGAACGGTCGTCGCGCACCCGCAACAACTCCGTTCAACGAACCGTTCGTCGCTCACACCTGCATGTACAGCTGCTTGGCAGCATGTTTTCTCTTAGTGTTGGGTCATTTTGCTTGCAAATATGTAAGATCGAACAAGTTGCAGCGTTGCAAAGCGACCGCTCACCGAACCGAGCAAAACAGCCCCAAAACAGCTCCGTTTTCGCGTGCCGCGGGAGGTGAGCGGAGAACTGCCTCCACTCACCAAAATGTCAGCCATCTCAGACCCCAGGAACCCCCCGAGTGGCACATGGCTGGATGGGGCTTCGGTTATATACCGGGCGTTGAGATCTCTTTCGCAAGTTCGCACGTGACCTTTACAGGAACTTGTCTTTGCGCTCGGGACCAGGTGAGCGGTTGTTTGTGGGCTTGCAGCTGTTCGTTCATCCTTGAAAGTCTTGTTTTTCTCCCTCTCCTTCTTTTCTCTTGTGCACACAGGGTGTTCGTCGAATTGCTTGTAAAGCTTCCCTTTTCGCGAGACTTCGAGACTTGTCCGTTGCTCGTTCTTTCGAACTAACTTCTTTCTCTTTTACAGGTCCTTAGGGACCTGCGAGAGGTTACAAAGTAGGCTGTTCCTTGCGGAGTAAGATCGCAAGGGCGAAGCGTGACTTAGGCAATGCAAGCTAAGTTCGCGTCTTTGCCAGAAGGGTGACTCGCGACTTAGGCAACGCAAGCTAAGTTCGCGTCTTTGGCCGTAAGGGTGCCTCACGCCTTAGGCAATTCCAGCTAAGGTCGTGACAGGACGTTCGTCGAAAGTTCTAGTGGAACCAATTGAGAAGTCTTAGAGCTTGCCAGAGAAGCTCATCGGAACACACCAAGAAGATCATCATGAAGTCCAGGAGCTTGCTTGGAGTTTGCTAGAACATTGCCGAGAGATCGTCGGATGTTCGCCGGAAGATCGCCGGAAGCTCGTCGAAAGACACCAAGACATAGAGACTTATTTAGCTTAGCAAATATCTTAGGAATCGTAGTTAGCATATAATTGGGTTTGGATTTGGGCCAACCCAATTAGGGACTAGCTAGGCCCATGTAAGGACTGTGTTGGGCCCAATGAGAGGCCTATACAGTACTATAAGAAGTGACACCATCTTGGCACAGTCTTCGAGATTATGTTAGGTGGTTGTATCGCTAGTCTAGGTGGTTGTACCACCCTTGGCAGGGTGCCAAGCGATGGTACCATTAGTCCGAGTGGTGGTACCACCCAGCATAGCCCCCTAGGCAGTGGTACTGGCAGACTGGGCGGTGGTACTGCCCAACGTAATGTCAGTGTCAGACTGACACTGGCGGTGGTACCACCTAATGTAGGCGATGGTACCGCCCGTGCCCGAGAAACCCGAGATGAGATGTTTTAGGCCCTAAGTTTGAATCAACTTGAAGCCTATAAATATCCCTCTTATCCCTAGCTAACAGACATAGGTACAAAGTATTCAAAAGTGAGAAAATGCTGCTATAATCTTTTTAGAAATTCCGTCCTCCACTCTAAGTTTAGAATTATGTAAGAGGAGAGTGAGTGCTTGTAAGAGTTGTCTCCTAAACCCGTGAAAAGGAGAAGAGGGGTGTAAAAGGTGGTTAGTCTTCATCTTTTGAAGGAAGACCAATAGTGGATGCCGGTGGCCTCGATAGAAGAGGAGTCGACGAAGTGGATGTAGGTCACGACAATCGAACCACTATAAATTGGCGTGTTCTCTAGTTTGTATTTACTTCCTGCAAATTACATTAACTGCAAATTACCTTCAATACGCTCTTACTTCGCTTTCAAGTTAAGTTTCCGAAATCGGTTTTCAACGTAAATGATTTTATAGTACAAAAGTTTTTGAAGACTTGATTTTATCTGCTGCACTAATTCACCCCCCCCCCCTCTTAGTGCAGACACCGATCCTAACAATTGGTATTAGAGTCTCGTTTTCTCATTTGGTTTAACACCCAAAGAGAAATGACTATTTCGGCTTTCAAGAGGTCATTCTCTCATTCGTCCTCCTTTTTTCAATGGGATATACTACACATATTGGAAAACTCTAATGAGAGTTTTCTTGCTTTCGATTGATTTAAACTTATGGAACATTGTTGAATTCGGTTTTAAAAGGTTTTCTCTTCCAATGAAAGATTGGAATGATTTGAAGAAGAAGACTTTTTTTTAAAATGCTAGAGCTATGAATGCTCTATTTTGCGCCATAGATAAAATTGAGTTTAAAAGGGTTTCTTTATGGGAAACGACTTTCGATATTTGGCACATTCTTGAAACCATACACGAAGGCACGAGTAGTGTTAAGGATTTTAAAGTTTATTTTTTGATGCAAGATTTTGAACTGTTTCATATGAAACCAAGCGAAACCATTGGAGACATATACACCTATTTTACAGATGTCGGTAATGAATTAAAAGCACTTGGTAAAAGTTTTTTGGATTTTGAACTCGTTACAAGATCTTAAGATCACTTTCTAAAATTTGGGATTCAAAAGTAATGGCTATTCAAGAAAAAAAAACTTGAACTATTTCCCTCTCAAAGAACTTATCGGGTTTTTGATGACCTATGAAATGACATGCAATGTACGTGAAGAACTCAAGAACAATCTTCCAAATAACAGGAAGGATTTGACACCTAGAGCACATGAAGACCACTCGAGCATAAGCTCAAGTGATGGTGAACTTGAACTACTCATGAAATTTAAGAAGTTAATGAAACAAAAAATAAAGAACAAAAAGAATGCAACTACATGCTATGAATGCAAGAATAAGGAAGCAATCTTGGACAAATCAAGCTTATCCAAAGACGAGGAGAAAACCAACAAAGTCGAGGTGGCAAACTATGCCTTAACGATATTCGACGATGAGGTAATCAAAATGCCCTTAGTTTATTTCAAAATTACATGATGCTTTTCATGATGCATTTTTTTTCTTAGTTTGGAATTAATTTTCTTGAAAATTACATGTTTAATAATGAAAATGCAAAAATTAGGAATCATGCTTATCATTCTAGTAATTTTGAAAATAATAATGAAAATTGCTTGTTTATGATAAACAAAATGATTTTGATTAAAAATACCTTATGAAATCATGTTTGATGATATCATGCCTAATATATTTACCTTTCGAAATGATGCATGATGAATTTTGTGATTTATGGATTATCGATTTTACTATAATGAAAGTAACTTTTTCGGTTTAAAAAATGATGCATGTTTTGATTTGGCATAAATGAAAAAGACATACTTATATTAAATTGTGTAAGTGTTGACGATTGATTTAATGAGGCATAATGATGTAAGAAAAACATTAAATGTTTTGATACCTTGATTCACGATTTTATGCAAGAGATTTTAAAGTTATACATGATGATTTTTATGTTTTATTGATCTTGATGATTTTTATGATAAATCATGCACTTTCATTTTAAACAATGATATATGTTTTGATTTGACAAGTTGAATGATTGAGAATATATGATGATTTTTCCCTTGATTATAACTTATGATATATTTTATGAATCATCAACTTGATTTTGAGCTCCTACCATTTTTCTAAAATGGAGAGATTAATGAATTTATTTATGTCTTTTTCATTAATCTCTTGAAAGTAATTTTGATTTGATGATTTGAATATGAATGAGTTTTATCTTGATTTTTCAAGATTTATAACATGAGATTTCTTATGCTTAAGTCAAGATTTTATATGCATGAATTGAAATCTTTTTCTCCTAAGTTTCTTTTATGATTTACTAAAGAGAATATCTTTTTTGAAATTCATGACTTAAAATTTCTTTTGAATATCTTTTATTATTTGTTCTCCTAAGATTTTCTTTTGATTATTTAAGAGGAGATTTTTCAAAAGTGTTGAATCTCGGATTTTGACGATGACATCAATTGTCATTTGTTATCTAATCTTTATGTTGAGATAAGTGTGCAGGATTAACTACGATGAAAGTAAGATATGCAGCAGGAGTTGCGCCGGAGTCAGGACTATGATCAGGTTGGGAGTTCGAGAGCTTGACGGAAGTCCGGACGGTTATCGGAGGTTCTGCGGGAACAAATCCGAGAAGTCTAGGAGCTTGCCAAAAGAAGCTCGTTAGAACTCGCCAAGTGGATCATCGCAAGTCTAGGAGTTTACCAGAAGTCCGTAGGAGCATCGTCGGAGGACCGTCGGATGTTCGCCGGAAGATCGCCGGAAGCTCGCCGAAAGAAGCGATTGACGCAACGGAGCAAGCTGTAGTAAAAGTCTTTAGAATTGTCGTAGTTAGCACGATGATTAAGTTAGAATTGGGAGGTGATCCCATCTAGGGGAAATTAGGTCCTTGAAAGAATCAAATTGGGCCAAATGGATCAACCCATTCGGACCCAAATCACTTGCTAGAGGTGGCACCGCTTGGGCAGGTGGTGGCACCGCCAGGGCTCAGTCTCTGAGCGAGACTGGGTGGTGCAACCGCCTCTGACAGCGATTCAATCGCCTAAGCTCGGTCTCCGAGCTCTGGCAGGGCGGTGCAACCGCCCCAGTCAGGCGGTGCAACCGCCAGACCCCGGAATTTCGGGAATTGATAGTTTTGAGCTCGAAATTCAAATTGGTTTGGGGCCTATAAATACCCCACTCTTTTAGCAATGAAAAAGCAACGAAAACCACCAAAATCTTGATCTTACTCTGTGATTTCTAGAGCTCAAAAATGTTGTATAAGTTAAAGGTTCTTCTCCCTCTTTTCTTCCAAGTTTCGATCTTTCAAGAGAGGAGAGAAAAGTTTGTAAGGGTTGTCTCCTAAGCCCGTCAAAAGGAGTGAATCTGTAAAAGGGTGGTTGGCCTTCGCCTATTGAAGGAAGGCCGCTAGTGGACGTCGGCGACCTCATCAGTGGAGGAAGCCAGAAGTGGATGTAGGTCAAGATTGACCGAACCACTCTAAATCACGTTGCTCTCTGGTTTGCAATTACTTTGAGCTTATTATCCTTACTGCAAACCTCCTTCATAGCTTACTGCCTTCTGCGCTTTCACGATTGCGTTTCCAAGCTCAATACTTTCCAAATCGTGTTTAGACGTAAATCGCTTTTCTCGTACGAACATCGTATTTCAGTTTGCTCTTACATTCTGATTTCTATCACAACAGCAAACTGCCTTAACAGATTCGTTTTAACTGCTTCTTGCCTAATCACAAGTTAAAGTGATTTACAAATCGGCTTTTCTACTAAAATCCCTTTTTCTCGTACGAACATCGTATTTCAGTTTACGCTTACATTCTGATTTCCATCGAAACTGCAAACAGCCTTAACAGATTTGTTTTAACATCTTCTTACTTGATCTCAAGTTAAAGTTATTTACAAGTTGGCTTTTCTACTAAAATCACCTTTGTCGTACGAACACAGTTTTAAAACGTTGAAAGTTTTCTACTGCACTAATTCACCCCCCCCCCCCCCCCCTCTTAGTGCTCTTGATCCTAACAATTGGTATCAGAGCGGGGTTCACTCTCAAACGGATTAAAACCCAAGAGAGATGACATACGCCGGAAACCAAGAGGGCCATTCTATTACACGTCCACCCATGTTCAATGGGACGGACTACACCTATTGGAAGACCCGAATGAGGATCTTCCTTATTTCAATGGATTTTGAACTTTGGAATCTTGTCGAAAATGGATTTTCGAAATCTTCTCTTCCAATGATCGATTGGAATGAATTGGAGAAGAAGACTTTCACTCTTAATGCAAAGTCTATGAATGCCTTATTTTGTGTGCTTGACAAAAATGAGTTTAATCGTGTTTCAGTTTGTGAAACCGCGTTTGATATTTGGCATACACTCGAAGTAACTCACGAAGGCACAAGTAGAGTGAAAGAGTCAAAAATCAATCTTTTGATACACTCTTTCGAACTTTTCCGAATGAAACCGAGCAAGACTATTGGCGACATGTACACCCGTTTCACGGATGTCGTCAATGGTCTAAAAGGACTCGGTAAAAGTTTTTCGGATTTTGAGCTTGTAAATAAGATTCTAAGATTCCTTCCTAAGAGTTGGGACCCTAAAGTCACTGCTATTCAAGAGGCTAAAGATTTAAGCAACTTCCCTCTTGAAGAACTAATCGGGTCATTAATGACTTATGAAATGATATGCAAGGCTCATGAAGAGCAAGAAGACATCTTTCCAAAGAACAGGAAGGATATGACACTTAGAACTTGAGATGACCACTTGATAGAAAACTCAAGTGATGAGGACTGTGACAATGACTTGGCACTTCTAACAAGGAAATTCAAAAAATTCATTAAGAGAAACAAATTTAAAAATGACACAAAAAATAAATTTAAACCCAAAAGGGACCAAGTTATTTGCTATGAGTGCAAAAAGCCGGGACACTACAAGAGTGATTGTCCCCAAGCCAAGAAAAGAACATCAAAGAAGAAAGCGCTTAAAGCAACATGGGATGATTCGAGCACATCCGAAGAAGAGGAGTCCTACACCGAGTAAGTTGCTCATTACGCCTTAATGGCCATCAGAGAGGAGGTAACAAATTTAATTGATGCAGATTTATCATTTGATGAATTATTAAATGCCTTCCAAGATTTATTTGATGAATGCAAGATTATTAGTAAAAAATACAAATTGCTAAAAAAGGAGCATGATAGTCTTAATTGTGATTTCGATAAGTTAAAAACTGAATATCATGATAGTTTAGGCTCTTGTTTAAAATGCCATGATCTAGAAACTATCCAAAAGCAAAACTTGCTACTCATAGACACCTTGAAGAAATTTGAGGTTGGTAGCAAGTCCTTGAACATGATCCTTACAAACAAGGGTCACGTTCCCAAAAGAAGTGGAATCGGATTTGTGAGAAATTCTCACCAAAATCCAACCACCTTCATAAAATGCCCCATTCTACATGTTCGACACCAAAGCAAATGCAACTTTTGTTGTAAGCTTGGACACAAAACACATTATTGTCCAGTCAAGAAAATTAGTCCGAACAAATTAATTTGGGTTCCTAAAGGAACCATGATGAACTCTATGCAACATGACAAACAATATAGATCAACTTTTGAGGCACCCAAAAGTAAATGGGTACCTAAAAATTATCCTTTCTTGTAGAGATATACACCATCACAAACTAGGAGCAAGAGATGGTACCTTGATAGTAGATGCTCAAGGCATATGACCGGAGATCCATCTCAATTCTCTAAGCTCACTAGCATAGACGAAGGCTATGTCACCTTCGGAGACAATAACAAGGGTAAAATCATTGGCAAAGGAACCATAGGTAACAAATCCAACTTCTTTATTGAAGATGTTTTGTTAGTTGATGGTTTAGAACATAATCTCTTGAGCATTAGTCAATTATGTGATAAAGGATATATTGTCAAATTTGAATCTAATGCATGCATCCTTAAAAAATCACACAACAACACATCCATGATAGCATTAAAACAAAATAACGTATACACCATTGACATCAATGATTTGTGTAATGAAATATGTTTTTCGGTTTTAAATGAGGATGCTTGGCTATGGCACAGAAGATTAGGTCACGCTAGCATGAAACTAATTACTCAAATATCATCCAAAGAACATGTACGAGGAATTCCTCACATCAAGTTCATCAAAGATAATGTGTGTGATGCTTGTCAATTATGAATACAGATTAAGAATAGTTTCAAATCTAAGAATCAAATAAGCACATCAAGGCCCTTACAATTGATCCATATGGACTTGTTCGGACCAATCTCTACATCAAGCCTAGGAGGTAGCAAATACGCCCTCGTCATTGTAGATGACTATAGTAGATACACATGGACTTATTTTTTGAAACACAAAAATGAATGCTTTAGATATTTCACCAAGTTTTGCAAACTTGTTCAAAATGAAAAAGGTTTTATGATTTCATCAATTCGAAGTGATCACGGTGGTGAATTTTAAAACCGTGATTTTCAAGAATTCTGTGAATCTAATGGATTCAACCACAACTTCTCTACTCCAAGAAATCCTCAACAAAATGAAGTAGTAGAAAGAAAGAATAGAAATTTACAAGAAATGGCAAGAACCATGTTGAATGAACAAAGCCTACCCAAATATTTTTGGGCCGAAGCTGTAAACACTGCATGTTACATTTTGAATCGAGTTTTAGTAAGACCCTTACTCACTAAAACTCCCTATGAGTTGTGAAACAATAAAAAACCCAATGTTTCATATTTTAAAGTTTTTGAGTGTAAGTGTTTTATCTTGAATGAGAAAGATGCCTTAGGAAAATTTGATTCTAAATCCGATGAAGGAATTTTTCTTGGTTATTCTTCGGTTTCTAAAGCTTTTCGTATCTTCAATAAAAGGACTTTAATAAAAAAAGAATCCATTCATGTTGTTTTCAATGAGATTTCCGAAATCAAGAAAAATGACTTTGATGATGATGTTAATTTCGATTCTTTGAATTTAAAGGAAACCCCTTCTCCAACTAGCAACTTGGATGCATCCACTTCCGAAACTTCCTTACCTAAGGACTGGAAGTATGTAGATGATCATCCTAAGGAGCTAATCCTAGGAGAAACATCTAAAGGGGTTCAAACATGTTCATCTTTTAAAAACTCTTGTGCCAACACCGCTTTTCTCTCCCAAATTGAACCTAAATGTATTGACGAAGCCATGAAAGATGATTCATGGATTATCGCAATGCAAGATGAGTTAAATCAATTTGAGAAAAATGAGGTGTGGAAGCTTGTTCCTAGGCCAAATGACCATTTAGTTATTGGTACTAAATGGGTATTCAGAAACAAGCAAGATGAATATGGTATCGTGGTGAGAAACAAAGCTAGACTAGTGGCCAAAGGTTTTAACCAAGAAGAAGGTATCGATTACGAAGAAACGTTCGCTCCTGTGCCTATATTAGAAGCCATAAGGATGCTCCTTGCCTATGCTAGTAATAGTAATTTTAAGTTATTTCAAATGGATGTTAAAAGCGCTTTTCTAAATGGCTTTATTTCTGAAGAAGTTTATGTTGAACAGCCTCCCAGATTTGAAAATAATAGCCTCCCTAATCATGTATTTAAATTAACCAAAGCTCTCTATGGTTTAAAACAAGCCCCAAGGGCTTGGTATGATAGACTAAGTACTTTACTTATTGAAAAGAATTTCACAAAAGGCAAGGTCGATACTACATTATTTATCAAAAATTTTGAAGATAACTTTCTCATTGTTCAGATCTATGTTGATGACATTATCTTCGGTTCTACGAATGAATCTCTTTATGAATCTTTTGTTAAATCCATGAGTCTTGAATTTGAAATGAGTTTGATGGGAGACTAACCTTTTTCTTAGGCTTACAAATTAAGCAACTAAGCAATGGCATCTTTATTAGTCAAACTAAATAAGCCCTAGACCTGCTAAAAAGATTCATTATGAATAGCTCAAAAGCTGTTAACACTCCTATGAGCACTTCCACGAAGTTAGATGTTGATGAAAGTGGAGAAAGCTTCGACCAAAATACTTACAGGGGTATGATAGGAAGCTTACTTTATCTCACTACAACCAGGCCAGATATCATGTTCAGTGTAGGACTTTGTGCTAGGTTTTAGTCGAACCCTAAGATATCTCATCTCAAAGCCGTTAAAAGAATACTTAGATATCTTAAAGGAACCATGAATATAGGATTATGGTATCCAAAATCCAAAAATTTTCAGTTAATTGCTTATGCTGATGCGGATTTTGCCGGGTGTAGACTAGATAGAAAAAGTACATCAGGAACATGTCAATTTTTGGGACATTCCCTTGTTTCCTAGTCATCTAAGAAACAAAACTCAGTTGCTCTATCAACAACTGAAGCTGAATATATTGCAGCTAGTGCATGCTGTGCACAAGTTGTGTGGATGAAAAACACCTTAGAAGATTATAAAGGTTAACTACGTTCTCAATTATGGCACATAGATAGGGGGAGTTAAGGTTAACTATGTTATCAATTGATTGTCATCATCAAAAAGGGGAGATTGTTGAATCTCGGATTTTGACGATGACATCAATTGTCATTTATTATCTAATCTATATGTTGAGATAAGTGTGCAGGATTAACTACGATGAAAGTAAGACATGCAGCAAGAGTTGCGCTAGAGTCAGGACTATGATCACGTTGGGAGTTCGAGAGCTTGACGGAAGTCCGGACGGTCGTCGAAGGTTCTATGGGAACAAATCCGAAAAGTCTAGGAGCTTGCTAAAAGAAGCTCGTCAGAACTCGCCAAGTGGATCGTCGTAAGTCCAGGAGTTTGTCGGAAGTCCGTAGGAGCATCGTCGGAGGACCGTCGGATGTTCACCGGAAGATCGCCGGAAGCTCGCCGGAAGAAGCGATTGACGCACCAGAGCAAGCTGTAGTAAAAGTCTTTAGAATTATCGTAGTTAGCACGATGATTAAGTTAGAATTGGGAGGTGATCCCATCTAGGGGCAATTGGGCCCTTGAAAGAATCAAATTGGGCCGAATGGATCAACCCATTCGGACCCAAATCACTTGCCAGAGGTGGCACCGCTAGGGCTCAGTCTCCGAGCGAGACTGGGCGGTGCAACCGCCTCTGATAGCGGTGCAAGCGCTTGAGCTCAGTCTCCGAGTTCTGGCAGGGCGGTGCAACTCCCCTAGTCAAGCGGTGGCACCGCCTGAGCTCGGTCTCCGAGCTCTGCCAAGCGGTGCAACAGCCCTTGACAAGCGGTGGCACCGCTTAGAGGCTCAGTCTCCGAGCTCTGCTAGGCGGTGCAACCGCTCCAGTCAGGCGGTGCGACCGCTAGCCCCGGAATTTCGGGAATTGATAGTTTTGAGCTCGAAATTCAAATTGGTTTGGGGCCGATAAATACCCCACTCTTTCAGCAATGAAAGAGCAACGAAAACCACCAAAATCCTGATCTTACTCTGTGATTTCTAGAGCTCAAAAATGTTGTATAAGTTAAAGGTTCTTCTCCCTCTTTTCTTCCAAGTTTCGATCTTTCAAGAGAGGAGAGAAAAGTTTGTAAGGGTTGTCTCCTAAGCCCGTCAAAAGGAGTGAATCTGTAAAAGGGTGGTTGGCCTTCGCCTATTGAAGGAAGGCCACTAGTGGACGTCGGCGACCTCATCGGTGGAGGAAGCCAAAAGTGGATGTAGGTCAAGATTGACCGAACCACTCTAAATCACGTTGCTCTCTGGTTTGCAATTACTTTGAGCTTATTATCCTTACTGCAAACCTCCTTCATAGATTACTGCCTTCTGCGCTTTCACGATTGCGTTTCTAAGCTCAATACTTTCCAAATCGTGTTTAGACGTAAATCGTTTTTCTCGTACGAACATCGTATTTCAGTTTGCTCTTACATTCTGATTTCTATCACAACAGCAAACTGCCTTAACAGATTCATTTTAACTGCTTCTTGCCTAATCACAAGTTAAAGTGATTTACGAATCGGCTTTTCTACTAAAATCCCTTTTTCTCGTACGAACATCGTATTTCAGTTTACGCTTACATTCTGATTTCCATCGAAACTGCAAACAGCCTTAACAAATTTGTTTTAACATCTTCTTACTTGATCTCAAGTTAAAGTTATTTACGACTTGGCTTTTCTACTAAAATCACCTTTGTCGTACGAACACAGTTTTAAAACGTTGAAAGTTTTCTACTGCACTAATTCAACCCCCCCCCCCCTCTTAGTGCTCTTGATCCTAACAAAAAGAAATTATGTCTTTTGGTATTCACATGATCTTATCTTTCATCATATGAGTTTTATGCAATTCGTTATATTTATGAAATTTTATCTCATCATCCAATTATTTTTTCTTGATATTCTTTATGTGATGATATGAATTTATGCATGAAATACAAATAAGAAATTATGATCATGCATGAGAGGATGCAATATAATTTGACAATTAGATACCATCAGGATATGAAATATTTATGATTTGGAATGATGCATGTAATACTTATGCTTTTTATGATGTATGTGATGTATTACATATGATGTGAATCATGATCAAAATTATTTTAATTTGATTTCAACATTTATCTCAATTATGATATTTTGAAATAAGAATGACACTTTATCTTTGTCATAATTTGAAAATTGTTGTAAAGGGAAAGAGAGATACAAAATTATATTCATCCCTTCTTTTTGACAATGGCAAAGGGGGAGCAAAACTTGCTAGAAAGCAAATTTGCTAGCTTACACATTGCAAAGGAAGCAAAAAAAAAAAAAATGGCACTTCTCAAAAGAGAAGAAAGAGCTTGCTATCTTGAAACATCACTATCTTACCTATCTGAAGAAGAAAAACTTGCAACTTGCATATTGCAATAGGAAGCAAGAATCCCTAGCTTGCACATTTCAACAAGAAGCTATCTTGCATTTGCTTCTGAAATTTTGCTAGCTTGTATGATATATAACATGCTATCTTACTACTTTGCATATCTACAACTTGATAGCTTGAATGTTCTAAGCATGATGTAACACTTGTTAAATTTTCTAGCTTCAAATTGCATGATGATAAAACTTAATATTATGTTTTTCATGCAATGATTTGAATTTATATCTCAAACACATAATAGTTGGAACATCTACTTTTTGTTGATGACAAAGGGGGAGAAGTTTGATCATGACATGCATGATGATGTGTTGTAAATATTCATGATGAAATTTGCAATGGCTTGGATTTGGCCCGAATTCAAGGTTCTATCAATATGACATATTGATAGGGGGAGTTTGTTTAAACTCTGGAAGTCAAGGTTAACTCCGTCATTAATTGATTTTCATCATCAAAAAGGGGGAGATTGTTGAATCTCATATTTTAATAATAAAACCAATTGATAAGTGTTTATGATTTAATCTGCATTTTGAGTGACGTAGGATGCTTTGATCAGGATGAGACAAATAAAGCAGGAAGAATCATGTTGGGCTGGTGGAACATATCAAAAGATTGGATGTCGAGCAGGAGGATCGGTCGACGTATCGATAGAAGGCTTCGGGCCAAGGATTTGGGCATCGGGCCAAGAAGAGCGGATATTATACCATGGATATCAGAGTTGCGGGGTCAACTGGCCGATTGAGCAATAGGTTGTAAGAGAGGACGATGTGCCGAAGAATCGGACGAAGCGTCGAGGGACCAATGACATGCCGAACAACATGATTAATGCTTAGTATTAATTATCTAGATCGAAGTATGTTTTATATGTGGAGGATTAACTATGATAGCAAGACATAAAGAAAAATGAAGTCTCGGAGTCAAGGGCGCGACTTCGTTGGGAGTTCGAGAGTTCGTCGGAAGTTTGGACGTTCGTTGGAAGTTTTGCTAGAGAAGCTCATCGGAACTCACCAAAAAGATCATCGTGAAGTCCAGGAGCTTGCCGAGAGTCATCAGAACATTGCCGAGAGATCATCGGAATTCGTCAAAAGATCGCCCGATGCTCGCCGGAAGAAACCAATACATAGGGACTTATTTAGCTTAGCAAATGTCTTAGGAATCATAGTTAGCATGTAATTGGGTTTGGATTTGGGACAACCCAATTAGGGGCCAGCAAGGCCATGTAAGGACTATGTTGGGCCCAATGAGAGGCCCAAATAGTGGCACCATCATGTCATATTCTTCGAGACTGTGTCAAGCCTTATACCGCCAGTCTGGGTGATTGTACCACCCCTAGCAGGGTGCTAGGCGGTGGTACTGCTAGTCTGGGTGGTGGCGCTGCCCAACACAGACCCCAGGCGGTGGTACTGCCCAACGTAGTGTCAGTGTCAGACTGACACTAGCGGTGGTATCGCCCAGCGCAGGCGGTGGTATCGCCCGTGCTCGGGAAACTCGGGATGAGATGTTTTTAGGCTCCAAGTTAGAATCCATTTGAAGCCTATAAATACCCCTCTCATCCTTGGTTAAAAGACACAAGCGTAGAGTATTCAAAAGTGAGAAAACGCTGCTGTAATCTCTTTAGAAATTCCCTCCTCCACTCTAAGTTTATAATTCTGTAAGAGGAGTGTGAGTGCTTGTAAGGGTTGTCTCCTAAACTCGTGAAAAGGAGAAGAGGGGTGTAAAAGGTGGTTGGTCTACGCCTATTGAAGGAAGACCGATAGTGGATGCTGGTGGCCTTGACGGAAGAGGAATCGATGAAGTGGATGTAGGTCACGATGACCGAACCACTATAATTTTGTTAGGATCACGAGCACACTAGGGGGGGGGGGGGGGGGGTGAATTAGTGTAGCGGAAAACTTTCATCGGTTAAAATCTGATTTCGTCGAAAATCATTTCGGAAAGATCTTTAAATTGAAAACATACGGAAGTGTAGTTGATGTAAAGCAATGGAGGCAGTTTGTAGTTAAGATAAATAGCAGAAAGTAAATGCAAATCGAGATTTAGAGTGGTTCGGTCAATCTTGACCTACATTCACTTTTGGCTTCCTCCTCCGATGAGGTCACCGACGTCCACTAGAGTCCGTCCTTCAATGAGCGAAGGCCAACCACCCTTTTACAGCTTTTCTCCTTTTGACGGGCTTAGGAGACAACCCTTACAAGTTTTCAATCCTTGTTTAAATGATCAACACTTAGAAAGAAAGAGGGAGAAGACCTCTAGCTTTTACAATACTTTTAAGCCCTCAAATACTCAGAATTAAAGCAAGCTTTCAATGCCCTTTCATGCAGGAAAGGGTGGGGTTTATATAGGTCCCAATATGTGAAAGGAATGGGTGGGGTTTATATAGGCCCTAATCAGTTTGACATTGGAGCTCAAAAGTGTCTATTCCCGGATTTTCGGGGTCCTGGCGGTACTACTGCTTGTTGCTAGTCATAGGTGCCCAGCAAGCCAATCATGTGAGTGATGGCACGTGTGACTTAATATAGAATCTTTTTGCTTTTTATATTATGGCATATATCACTTTATAACTATTGCATAAATGCATACATATATTGTGATGTCCTTGGATTTGTGCAATGGGAATCGGATAGTGATGAGATCATGATAGTGAGATCGATTCACCTTTAAACACATATCCTAAATAATCCCGGTCATAGGTTACTCGAGAGGGATATCGTGATAACCGGACAGACTGGTGTGCTGTATACCCATCCATATGATGGATGCAGCTGGTCTCATAGCTGCTTGTGTAGGGACACTAGGGATACACTATAGGTGCTCATTGGAGAATGAGTTCTTTGATTGATCCGCTTACGGAATCTTTGGATGGTTGATGATGCCTTATTGTGGACAGCGATTCCGTAGTCCTAGTGGTGTATCTGGTCCTTAGACTTGAGACATCAAGGATGTCTGTATGAGTGCTCCACTCTTTGATACAGACTTATAGGTTTGGCTGTCCCGGATCTAGTACAGGTGGTCATTGGGAGTGGTAGTCGACCTTACGAGGGCTATTGAGTGTCGATAGAGGATCATCCACTCACGGCGTCATGAGAGGAATATTCCATGTGTTCTTGCTCAGACAAATCCCCGGCGGGGTCATTGGGTTGAGAGAGAAAGAGTTCTCCGGGAGAATCCGATTAGAGCGAGACTTCGAGAAGAAAACCGTATGGGTCCGACAACACCATGCTCGATATACGGTCTTTGAGATATTAAATGGATGAGAGACTATAGGTACAGAATAACTGACGAGGGACGCATGGTCCAATGGATTGGATCCCCCTGTATCGTGTGGGGACTTCTGGCGTAGTGGCCTAGTACGTCCGTAGTCGATGAGTCGAGTGAATTATTACAGAGATAATAATTCACTGAGTTAGAAGGAGTTCTGACAGGTATGACTCACGGCCAGCTCGATATTGGGCATAGAGGGTAACACACATATGGTAGGCATTGCGATGAATAGAGGTTCGGATATGAGATATCCGACGAAGCCGTTGTCTTATTGGATGCAGATCTAATACCCACTAGGGGAGGACCCATTAGGGTTTGACAAGGGACCTCTATAAATAGGAGGGATTCAGAGCCCCATGGGCTAGAGAGCTTTTGTTTGCCTTTTCCTATTCTCTTCTCCATCTCCACCTCTAAGCAGGCCTGGAGTTTTGAGGAGCGTCGTCGCAACCCTGCTGTGTGGATCACCGCTAGAGAGGAGGACGCTTGACCTCCTTCACCCTCTCCTATGGATATGCAAGGAAACAGGGATATACGATCTCCCTAGGTAACACAATCTACTCTATACGTAGTTTCATGTTTCGCGGATTTTTGCGTACCAATTTTCGCACGACGATGAACATCTCTTTGGGAATCTGGGATTTTGTTTTCTTGTTCTTCCGCTGCGCATGTGATGTCGCCCCCAAGGATTTCCCAACAGTGGTATTAGAGCCAGATTGTTCGTGCGAATGATTGGTTTTGAACTGCTTGTGTTGTGTTTAGGAAGAATTTTGACGTCAAAATTGTTGACGCAAAACCAAGGAAGGGCAGCAACAGTTGCTGCCCTCGATCTACGTGCGTGTAGCGCAACCGAAGGCGGGCAGCCCACAGGCAGAGGCGTCGCAAGGCAGCGGCGCTTGCCGCCGCAGGGAAGCGGCGCCCGTCGCCGCTGCTCCCGCGGGCGAAACCCCCCCACATGGGCGGTCGCCCGGCGGGACAGCACCGCCTGCGGAGGCGAAGGCGCCCCAAAGGGGCGCCCACCCGCAGCGGCAGCGCTGCCAGCGGGCGTGCCACCTGCAGGCGAGGGCAGTACCCTCACCCCGCCGCACAGGCCGCCGCCGGCAGGGTGGCGGCGGCGGCAGCAGCGAAAAGGGGAAGGGGCATTAGGGTTTTCCGGGCAAAAGATAGTTTTGCCCCACGGAATTTGAGAAATTCCAGTTTCTGTCTTTTGTCCAAATTATGAAAATACCCTTATGAATTCAGAAATTCCCTATAATGTCCATGATTTCAGAAAATATTAATGAATTAAAAGGTTTAGTTGATTATTATTATTTTTTATTATTATTATGTAGTAGTCCTACATGATGCTGATTATTTATACATGTGATGTATGATGTGTGGACGGATGATCATGGACCATGTGATGTGTATACCTGTTATTATTATTATTGAGGTCTGCGAGCCTCCATTATATTTCTCATTTATTGTCGGGCTTGCGTGCCTATGATTAAGTTGTAATAACATGAGGAGGCCTAGCGGGAGCGTGGATGCGATAACAGGACCCACGAGACGGACGATCGTGATGCATGAAGATGCATCAAGATGTTGACGGAACCGACAAGGACGAGATGGACGATCACAGGGCATGGAGATGCACCGTTGCACACATAGATCTTGATGTGAGTGATTTGGCCGACGGGCTCGAGCCTAATCATATTAGGTTGTGGTCCATGATCATCTGGTGTAATTGCTTATACACATACTAGATATGTATATATATTTGCATGCGATGTAGATGTATATTAAATATGTATATGTGTGACATGTCATATTAGTAGACCAAATCATAGAAACATCTCTCGATAATATTAAGTCGGTAAACGTGAGGCAATTAGATTGACCCACGTGGCCTTCCATCGTTATAAGTAGGAATCGATTCCCGGTGTAGGTTGAGTTGGTCGAGTCCCTCGAGACACACCTATATCGCGATTCGCTATCTTGCTTACGACATAGAGATGTCACCGGTGACCTGAGGGCATGGTATACTTGGTCCAGTCCCTCAAGGGTATATCATCAAATCAGACTCATCTTGTAACGAAGGTGTTGACTTAACCGAGCATCATGGTTGGTCGAGTCCCTCGAGGCCATGGTGATACAGAGGCCGAACAGGACGGGAATCACAAGGAGTTGTGATCGACAAGAGTTGCCTACCTTTTAGGCTTAGTGTGATTGGTCGAGTCCCTCGAGGTTACACTAAGACGCTGATTGGAACCTGATCCCCACTAGAAGTCTGCCGGAGACTTCCATTTCACGTGCTGAGGGTGTCGCGTGACTCGTTAGTAAAATAGTGGGAGCATATGAAGATAGAAGTCCATATCTTGATTGTTTATTTCTTGCAAAATCTGCATGTTATTCATTTCTGCTGCATCTTTATTTTCAGAAAATGTCGCTTTCAAATCCCTTACGTGGCATACTTGATGTCAACTGCTTCACTGGTCCAAATTATACGGATTGGCTCCGTAACTTGAGAATTGTTCTCATAGCGGAGAAAATTGTGTACGTCCTTGATATAGTGATGCCTGCGCCCGAAGAAGGGGCAAACGAGGATGAGATCGCTCGCTACGTGAAGTACATTGATGACTCTACTCTTGCTCAGTGCTATATGTTGGGCTCTATGACTCCTGAGTTACAGAGACAACATGAAAAGATGGATGCCAGATCCATTCTCCTACATGTTCGAAAATTGTTTGAGGAATAGGGAAGGACTCAGCGGTATGAGATATCTAAGAGCCTCTTCCGCGCTAGGTTGACTGAGGGGACACCGGTTCAGAACCATGTCTTAAAGATGATTTAGTGGATAGAGAAACTCACAGGTCTAGGAATGGTCCTAGAGGATAACTTGTGTATGGACATTGTGCTTCAGTCCCTACTAGATTCCTTTTCACAATTCATAATGAATTTTAATATGAACATGCTTGAAGTGACTCTCCCAGAGCTTCTCAATATGTTGAGGGAGGCAGAGAGTACTACCAAGAAAGAGAAGCCAGTTCTCTACACTGGTGAGACCAAAAGGAAAAGGAAAGCAGAAAAGTCCCTTAAGAAGGGAAAGGGCAAGTTCAAACCAGGTAAAGCAAAGGTTGCTAAGAAAGACCCAGCAAAGGACAAAGGCCAGTGCTTCTACTGTGGTAAAGATGGGCACTGGAAGAGAAACTGCAAAGAGTACCTTGCAGAAAGGGCGAAACAAAAGCTTGATGAAGCTTCAGGTACATTCATGATCAGTCTCCATTTGTCAGACTCTTATGATAACATATGGGTATTGGATACTAGTAGTGCTTATCATATATGTAATTCGTTGCAGGTTCTTGCAAGGCCTAGGAGACTAGAGAGAGGCGAGATAGACCTCAAGATGGGTAATGGAGCAAAAGTTGCTGTAATAGCTGTTGGCGAGGTCGCCCTACATCTGCCTAGTAGAGCTTTTATTGCATTAGATGCATGTTATTTTGTTCCTTCTATTATCAAAAACATTATCTCCATTTCATGTTTAACAGTTAGTGGATATAAATTTATTTTTGAGAAAAATGTTTGTTCGATATTATTAGATGATAAGATCATCATGAAAGGAACATTGCATAATGGTTTATTTATTTTAGACACCACTCCACATATCATGAATGTAAATGTGTCCAAAAGGAAACGAGTTGAGTTGAACAGTGCATACCTGTGGCATTGTAGGCTAGGTCACATCCATGAAAGAAGGATTGAAAAGTTGCTAAATGATGGATATCTAGATCCATTCGACTATGTGTCATATGCAACTTGTGAGCCTTGCATTCGTGGAAAACTGACCAACTCTCCATTTAGTTGAACTGGAGAGAGAGCCACTGAGTTGTTGGAACTCATACATAGTGATATATGTGGACCCATGTCAACTCATGCCATTGGAGGTTACTCCTACTTCATTACATTTACTGATGATTTCTCAAGGTATGGATATGTGTACTTAATGAAGTACAAGTCCGAGGCCTTTGAGAAATTCAGAGAGTATAAGAATGAGGTGGAGAACCAGACTGGAAAGAGTATCAGAACTCTTTGATCAGATCGAGGAGGTGAGTACTTAAGTACAGAGTTCACTCAGTTCCTCAAGGACCATGGGATATTATCCCAATGGACACCTCCTTATACACCTCAGCTCAATGGTGTCTCTGAAAGGAGAAATCATACGTTATTAGATATGGTACAGTCCATGATGAGTTTCGCTGACCTACCCATCTCATTCTGGGGATATGCCCTAGAAACCGTAGCTTACCTTATGAACAGAGTTCCAACTAAGTCGGTAGTGTCTACACCATATGAGATATGGAAAGGGAAGAAGCCTGATCTTAAGGTTGTTAAGACTTGGGGCTATCCTGCACATGTTAAAAGACACAACCCCGATAAGTTAGAATCAAGGACAGAGCGATGCAAATTTGTGGGATACCCCAAGGAAACTTGTGGGTATTATTTCTATCATCTCGAGGACCAAAAGGTCTTTGTAGCTAAAAGAGTAGTGTTCCTTGAGAAGGAACACATTCTTGGCGGAGATAGTGGGAGAATAATAGAATTGAGCGAGGTTGGAGAATCAAGCTCATGCACCACTCTACAGCCCGAGTCTGTTCAGGTACCTAATACACAAGTTTCAACTTTACGCAGATCTGATAGAGTATCACATCCTCCTAAGAGATATGTGGGACATATTAGAGGAGAGGATGTAGAGGATATTGATTCTCAGACCTACGAGGAGGCGATTATGAGTACAGACTTCGGGAAGTGGCAAGAAGCCATGAATTCTGAGATGGATTCTATATACTCCAACAAGGTTTGGAACCTAGTTGATGTGCCAGAAGGTATTGTACCCATCAGTTGCAAGTGGATCTTTAAGAAAAAAATCGGAGTAGATGGAAAGGTAGAGACCTATAAAGCAAGGCTAGTGGCTAAGGGGTATCGTCAAAGGCAAGGTGTTGACTATGACGGATCCTTCTCACCCGTAGCAATGCTAAAATCCATCAGAATTCTATTGGCAATTGCTATTGGGAAATCCTTGGGGGCAACATCATATGCACAGCGAAAGAACAAGAAAAACAAAATCCCCGATTCCCAAAGATATGTTCGTTGTCGTGCGAAGATTGGTACGGAAAAATCTGCGAAACATGAGAATAGGAAAATAGTATATCCCTGTTTCCTTGCAGATCCTTAGGAGAGGGTGAACGAGGTCAAGCGTCCTCCTCTCTAGCGGTGATCCACACAGTAGGGTTGCGACGACGCTCCTCAAAACTCCAAACCTACTCTAAGGTGGAGATGGAGAGGAGAATAGGAAAAGGCAAACAAAAGCTCTCTAGCTCATGGGGCTCTGAATCCCTCCTATTTATAGAGGTCCCCTATCAATCCCTAATGGGTCCTCCCCTAGTGGGTATTGGATCTGCATCCAATAAGACAAGGGCTCCGTCGGATATCTTATATCGAAACCTCTATTCATCGCAATGCCTACCATATGTGTATGACCCTCTAGGCCCAATATCGAGCTGGCTGTGAGTCATACCTGTCAGAACTCCTTCTAACTCAGTGAATTATTATCTCTGTAATAATTCACTCGACTCATTGACTACGGACGTACTAGGCCACTACGCCGTAGTCCCCAGACGATACAGGGGAATCCAATCCATTGGACCTGTTTGTCCTCAATTACCGTATACCTATAGTCCATCGTCCATCTAATATACCAGAGACCATATATCGAGCATGGTGTTGTCAGACCCACACGGTTTCTTCTCGAGTCTCGCTCTAATCGGATTCTCCCGGAGAACTCTTTCTCTCTCAACCCGAATGACCCTGGCCAAGGATTTGTCGGAGCAAGAACACATGGGATATTCCTCTCATGATGCCGAGAGTGGATGATCCTCTATCGACACTCAATAGCCCTCGTAAGGTCAACTACCACTCCCAATGACCAGCTGTACTAGATCTGGGACAGCCAAACCTATAAGTTTGGTATCAAAGAGTAGAGCACTCATATAGGACATCCTTGTTGTCTCAAGTCTAAGGACCAGATACACCATTAGGACTACGGAATCGCTGTTTGACAATAAGGCATCATCAACCATCCTGCATTCCGTAAGCGGATCAGTTAGTGAACTCATTCTCCAATAAGCACCTGTACTGTATCCCTAGTGTCCCTACACAAGCAGCTATGAGACCAGCTGTATCCATCATATGGACGGGTATACAGCACACCAGTCTGTCCGGTTATCACGATATCTCTCTCGAGTAAACTATGACCGGGATTATTTGGGATATGTTTTTAAAGGTGAATCGATATCACTATCGTGATCTCATCACGATCCGATTCCTATTGCACAAATCCAAGGACATCACAATATATGTATGCATTTATGCAATAGTTATAAAGTGATATATGCCAAAATATAATCAGCAAAAAGATTCTATATTAAGTCACACGTGCCATCACTCACGTGATTGGCTTGCTGGGCACCTATGACTAGCAATCTCCCACTTGACCTAAAGCCAATCACCTATGTGTCTACTCCCCATCAGACCCCTGTGATGCTCAAAACAAATATGCGACAATGGCTTTGTTAGTGGATCTGCAATGTTATCTTCGGATTAAACTCTTTCCACTACTACATCTCCTCGGGTCACGATCTCTCTGATAAGGTGGAACCTCCTCAGAACATGCTTAGATTTCTGATGAGACCTAGGTTCCTTTGCTTGAGTAATCGCCCCGTTGTTGTCGCAATATAGGGAGATCGACTCTTCGCTACCCGGCACGACTCCCAAATCTGTGATGAACTTCTTCACCCAAACTCCCTCCTTTGCTGCATCTGATGCAGCAATGTACTCTGCCTCTGTGGTCGAGTCAGTAGTGGTATCTTGCTTGGAACTCTTCCAGCACACTACTCCTCCATTCAAGGTGTACACATACCCTGAATTCGACATGCTATCATCGACATCAGACTGAAAACTTGAGTCAGTGTAGCCTTCAAACTTAAGGCTATTACCTCCATATACTAGTAAAAGATCCTTAGTCCTTCTCAAGTACTTAAGGATACACTTTACTGCTTTCCAGTGCTCCAAGCTTGGATCCGCTTAATACCTGCTCGTGACACTCAGAGCATGTGCTATATCAGGCCTAGTACATAGCATGGCATACATGATAGACCCTATTACTGAGGCATAAGGTATCATATACATATTCGCCCTTTCTTCTGGAGTCTTTGGGGACATACTCGTAGAATGTGATATCCCATGTCTCATCGGTATGAGACCTCTCTTGGAATTTTCCATGCCAAACCTTTTGACAATGGTTTCTATGTACTTGGACTGGGACAAGCCAAGCATCCTCTTAGATCTATCTCTATAGATTCTAATCCCCAAAATATAGGACGCTTCCCCTAAGTCCTTCATGGAGAAGTGTCTCGATAACCAAGCCTTTACTGTGGATAGCATTCCTACGTCATTCCCAATGATCAGGATGTCATCCACATATAACACCAAAAAGGTGATAGCACTTCCACTTACCTTTCTGTATACACAAGGCTCATCTTCGTTCTTAACGAAGTCATAAGATCTGATTGCCTCATCAAATCTTATGTTCCAACTTCGAGAAGCTTGCGTTAATCCATAAATGGATCTAAGCAACCTACACACCTTATCTAGGCAGTTCTTGGACACGTATCCCTAAGGTTGCATCATATACACCTCCTCCTCGTGGTTCCCATTGAGGAATGCGGTTTTCACATCCATCTGCCAGATCTCATAATCATAGTGTACAGCAATAGCCAATAGAATTCTGATGGATTTTAGCATTGCTACGGGTGAGAAGGTTTCGTCATAGTCAACACCTTGCCTTTGACGATACCCATTAGCCACTAGCCTTGTTTTATAGGTCTCTACCTTTCCATCTACTCCGATCTTTTTTTTAAAAATCCACTTGCAACCGATGGGTACAATACCTTCGGGTGCATCAACTAGGTTCCAAACCTTATTGGAGTACATAGAATCCATCTTAGAATTCATGGCTTCTTGCCACTTCCCGGAGTCTATACTCATAATAGCCTCATCGTAGGTCTGAGGATCAATATCCTCTACATCCGCTCCTCTAATATGTCCCACATATCTCTCAGGAAGATGTGATACTCTATTAGATCTGCGTAAAGTTGAAACTTGTGTATTAGGTACCCGAACAGACTCGGGCTGTAGAGTGGTGCTTGAGCTTGGTTCTCCAACCTCGCTCAATTCTATCATTCTCCCACTATCTCCGCCAAGAATGTGTTCCTTCTCAAGGAACACTGCTCTCTTAGCTACAAAGTCCTTTTGATCCTCGAGATGATAGAAATATTACCCACAAGTTTCCTTGGGGTATCCCACAAATTTGCATCGCTCTGTCCTTGATTCTAACTTATCGGGGTTGTGTCTTTTAACATGTGCAGGGCAGCCCCAAATCTTAACAACCTTAAGATCAGGCTTCTTCCCTTTCCATATGTCATATGGTGTAGACACTATCGACTTAGTTGGAACTCTATTCAGAAGGTAAGCTACCGTTTCTAGGGCATATCCCCAGAATGATATGGGTAGGTCAGCGAAACTCATCATGGACCGTACCATATCTAATAATGTACGATTTATCCTTTCAGAGACACCATTGAGTTGAGGTGTATAAGGAGGTGTCCATTGGGATAATATCCCATGGTCCTTGAGTAACTGAGTGAACTCTGTACTTAAGTACTCACCTCCTCGATCTGATCAAAGAGTTCTAATACTCTTTCCAGTCTGGTTCTCCACCTCATTCTTATACTCTCTGAATTTCTCAAAGGCCTCGGACTTGTACTTCATTAAGTACATATATCAATACCTTGAGACATCATCAGTAAATGTAATGAAGTAGGAGTAACCTCCAATGGCATGAGTTGACATGGGTCCACACACATCACTATGTATGAGTTCCAACAACTCAGTGGCTCTCTCTCTAGTTCCACTAAATGGAGAGTTGGTCAGTTTTCCACGAATACAAGGCTCACAAGTTGCATAAGACACATAGTCGAATGGATCTAGATATCCATCATTTAGCAACTTATGAATCCTTCATCATGGATGTGACCTAGCCTACAATGCCATAGGTATGCACTGTTCAACTCATCTCGTTACCTTTTGGACACATTAGATTCATGATATGTGGAGTGGTGTCTAATATAAATAAACCATTATACAATGTTCCTTTCATGATGATCTTATCATCTAATAATATCGAACAACCATTGTTCTCAAAAACAAATTTATATCCACTAACTGTTAAACATGAAATGAAGATAATATTTTTGATAATAGAAGGAACAAAATAACATGCATCTAATACAATAAAAGCTCCACTAGGCATATGTAGGGCGACCTCGCCAACAGCTACTACAACAACTTTTGCTCCATTACCCATCTTGAGGTCCATCTCGCTTCTCTCTAGTCTCCTAGGCATTGCTAGAACCTGCAACGAATTACATATATGATAAGCACTACCGGTATCCAATACCCATATGTTATCATAAGAGTCTGACAAATGGAGACTGATCATGAATGTACCTGAAGCTTCATCAAGCTTTTGTTTCGCCCTTTCCGCAAGGTACTCTTTGCAGTTTCTCTTCCAGTGCCCATCTTTACCACAGTGGAAGCACGGGCCTTTGTCCTTTGCTGGGTCTTTCTTAGCAACCTTTGCTTTACCTGGTTTGACCTTGCCCTTTCCCGTCTTAAGGGACCTTTCTGCTTTCCTTTTCCTTTTGGTCTCATCAGTGTAGAGAACTGGCTTCTCTTTCTTGATAGTACTCTCTGCCTCCCTTAACATATTGAGAAGCTCTAGGAGAGTCACTTCAAGCTTGTTCATATTAAAATTCATTATGAACTGTGAAAAGGAATCTGGTAGGGACTGAAGCACAATGTCCACACACAAGTTATCCTCTAGGACCATTCATAGACCTGCGAGTTTCTCTATCCACTCAATCATCTTTAGGACATGGTTCTGAACCGTATCTCATATCGCTGAGTCCTTCCCTGTTCCTCAAACAATTTGCGGACATGTAGGAGAATGGATCTGGCATCCATCTTTTAATATTGTCTCTGTAACTCAGGAGTCATAGAGCCCAACATATAGCACTGAGCAAGAGTGGAGTCATCAATGTACTTCACGTAGCGAGCGATATCATCCTCGTTTGCCCCTTCTTCGGGCGCATGCATCACTGTATCAAGGACGTACACGATTTTCTCCGCTATGAGAATAATTCTCACGTTATGGAGCCAATCCGTATAATTTGGACCAGTGAGGCGGTTGACATCAAGTATGCCACATAAGGGATTTGAAAGTGACATTTTCTTAAATAAAGATGCAGCAGAAATGAATAACATGCAGATTTTGCAAGAAATAAACTATCAAGATATGGACTTCTATCTTAATATGCTACCACTATTTTACTAACGAGTCACGCGACACCCTCAGCACGTGAAACGGAAGTCTCTGGTAGACTTCTAGTGGGGATCAGGATCCAATCAGCGTTCAGTGTAACCTCGAGGGACTCGACCAATCACACTAAGCCTAAAAGGTAGGCAACTCTTGTCGATCACAACTCCTTGTGATTTCCGTCCTGTTTGGCCTTCGAATCACCATGGCCTCGAGGGACTCGACTAACCATGATGCTCGGTTAAGTCAACACCTTCGTTACAAAATGAGTCTGATTTGATGATATACCCTCAAGGGACTCGACCAAGTATACCATGCCATCAGGTCACCGGTGACATCTCTATGTCGTAAGCAAGATAGCGAATCGCGATATAGGTGAGTCTCGAGGGACTCGACCAACTCAACCTACACCGGGAATCGGTTCCTACTTATAATGATGGAAGGCCACGTGGGACAATCTAATTGCCTCACTTTTACCAACTTAATATTATCGAGAGATGTTTCTATGATTTGGTCTCGTAATATGACATGTCACACATATACATTTTTAATATATATCTAAATCGCATGCAAATATATATACATATCTAGTATGTGTATAAGCAATTACACCAGATGATCATGGACCACAACCTAATATGATTAGGCCCGAGCCAGTAGGCATAATCACTCACATCAAGATCTATGTGTACAACGATGCATCTCCATACCCTGTGATTGTCCATTTCGTCCTTGTCGGTTCCTCGACATCTTGATGTATCTTCATGCATCACGATCGTCCGTATCGTGGTTCCCGCTATCGCATCCACGCTCCCGCTGTACCTCCTCATGTGATTACAACTTAATCATAGGCACGCAGGCCCGACAATAAACGAGAAATATATTGGAGGTTCGCAGACCTCAATAATAATAATCACAGGTACACACATCACACGGTCCATGATCATCCGTCCACACATCATACATCACATGTATAAATAATCATCATCATGTAGGACTACTAGATAATAATAATAATAAAATAATAATCAACTAAACCTTTTAATTAATTAATATTTTGTGAAATCAGGGACATTATAGGGAATTTCTGATTTCATAGGGGTATTTTCATAATTTGGACAAAAGACAGAAATTGGAATTTCTCAAATTCCGAGGGGCAAAACTATCTTTTGCCCAGAAAACCCTAATGCCCTTTCCCCTTCTTCTTGCTGCCGCCAGAGCCACCACTCGCCGACGACTATCAGGCGGCTGGGCGAGGGCATTGCCCTCGCCCGCCGGGTTGCGACGCTTCATTGGCGCTTATCGCGGTGGAGCCCCTTCGGCACGCGCCGCCTCATGGCGGTGCTGTCCCATCGGGCGACCCCCCTTGTGGGGTGGGTTTCGCCATTGAGCAATTGGCGTTGTCGGCGCCGCCGCGGGGGTGCCCCTTCCGGGCGCCGTCGGCGTCAGGCGGTGTTGTCCCTTCGGGCGACCCCTCTTGTGGGGGGTTTCACCCGCTGGAGCAGGCGGGGCGGCGCCGCTGCATGGCAGGGCGGCGGCAGCGCCGCTATCCTGCCGGTGCCTCGCCGTGGGCTGCCAGCCCCGCCGGCAGCAAGCGCTGCAAAGCAGGCATCCGTCGGTTGCAGACGAGAGACCCTGTGCTGCCCGGCCGACGGCGCATTTGCACGCGACGAGATCGATGGCAGCAAATCGTTGGTGCCCTTCCTTGTTTTGCATCAACAATTTTGACGCCAAAATTCTTCCTAAACACAACACACGCAGTTCAAAACCAATCATTCGCACGAGCAACCTAGCTCTCGATACCACCGTTGGGAAATCCTTAGGGGCTTACATCATATGCGCAGCGGAAGAACAGAAAAACAAAATCCCGATTCCCAAAGAGATGTTCGCCGTCGCGAAGATTAGTACGCAAAAAATTCAAGCTAAAACAAGAAACTCGCGATAGAGTAGATTGTGTTATCTAGGGGAGATCGATATATCCCTGTTTCCTTGCAGATCCTTAGGAGAGGGTGAAGGAGGTTGCGCCCACCTCTCTAGCGGTGATCCACACAAAGCGGGGTTTGACGACGCTCCTCAAAAAACACCAGACCTACTGGGGTAGAGATGGAGAGGAGAATAGGAAAAGGCAAACAAAAGCTCTCTAGCCCATGAGGCTCAATCCCTCCTATTTATAGAAGTCCCCCCGTCAAACCCCTAATGGGTTCTCCCTAGTAGGTATTGGATCTGCATCCAATAAGACAACGGCTTCATCGAATATCTCATATCCAACCTCTATTCATCGCAATGCCTACCATATGTGTGTTACCCTCTATGCCCAATATCGAAATGGGCCGTGAGTCATACCCGCCGAACTCCTTCTAACTCGGTGAATTATTATCTCTCGTAATAATTCACTCGACTCAACGACTTCAGGGACGCACTAGGCCACTATGTCGTAGTCCCCGTGACGATCTGTGGGGAATCCAATCCATTGGAACTGTCGTCCTCGCCATCAGATACCTATAGTCCCACATCCATCTAATATACCGTAGACCGTGATATCGATCATGGTGTTGTCGGACCCACGGTTTTTCTCGAAGTCTCGCTCTAATCGGATTCTCCCAGGAGAACTCTTTCTCTCTCAACCCGAATGACCTCGCCGTGGATTTGTCCGAGCAAGAACACATGGGATATTCCTCTCATGGCCGAGAGTGGATGATCCTCTATCGACACTCAATAGCCCTCGTAAAGGTCGACTACCACTCCCAATGACCAGCTGTACTAGATCTGGGACAGCCAAACCTATAAGTCTGGTATCAAAGAGTGGAGCACTCATACAGGACATCCTTGTTGTCTCAAGTCTAAGGACCAGATACACCACTAGGACTACAGAATCGCTGTCTGACAATAAGGCATCATCAACCATCCAGCATTTCGTAAGCGGATCAATCAGTGAAATCATTCTCCATTGAGCACCTGTACTGTATCCCTACAGCTATGAGACCAGCTGCATCCATCATATGGACGGGTATACAGCACACCAGTCTATCCGGTTATCAAGATATCCCTCTCGAGTAACCTATGACCGAGATTATTTGGGATATGTGTTTAAAGGTGAATCGATCTCACTATCTTGATCTCATCACGATCCGATTCCCATTGTACAAATCAAAGGACATCACAATATATGTATGTATTTATGTAATAGTTATAAAGTGATATATGCCAAAATATAATAAGCAAAAAGATTCTATATTAAGTCACACGTGCCATCACTCACGTGATTGGCTTGCTGGGTACCTATGACTAGCAATTGCAGCACACTATGATTATGAGATCTAGCAGATGGTTGTGAAAACTGCATTCCACAATGGGAACCTCGAGGAGTAGGTGTATATGATGCAACCTGAGGTATACGTGTCCAAGAACTGCCTAGATATGGTGTGTAGGTTGCTTAGATCCAATATGGATTAAAGCAAGCTTCCCGAAGTTGGAACATAAGATTTGATGAGGCAATCAGATCTTATGACTTTGTTAAGAATGAAGATGAGCCTTGTGTATACAGAAAGGTAAGTGGGAGCGCTATCACCTTTTTGGTGTTATATATGGATGACATCCTGATCATTGGGAATGACGTAGGAATGCTATCCACAGTAAAGACTTGGTTATCTAGACACTTCTCCATGAAGGACTTAGGGGAAGCATCCTATATTTTGGGGATTAGAATCTATAGAGATAGATCCAAGAGGATGCTTGGCTTATCCCAGTCCTAGTACATAGAAACCATTGTCAAAAGGTTTGGCATGAAAAAATTCCAAGAGAGGTCTCATACCGATGAGAAATGGGATATCGCTTTCTACGAGTATGTCCCCAAAGACTCCAGAAGAAAGGGCGAACATAGATATGATACCTTATGTCTCAGCAATAGGGTCTATCATGTATGCCATGCTATGTACTAGGCCTGATATAGCGCATGCTCTGAGTGTCACGAGCAGGTATCAGGCGGATCCAGGCTTGGAGCATTGGAAAGCAGTAAAGTGTATCCTTAAGTACTCGAGAAGGACTAAGGATCTTTTACTATTATATGGAGTTAATAGCCTTAAGGTTGAAGGCTACACTGACTCAAGTTTTTAGTCTGATGTCGATGATAGCAAGTCGAATTCAGGGTATGTGTACACCTTTAATGGAGGAGTAGTGTGTTGGAAGAGTTCCAAGCAAGATACCACTGCTGACTCGACCACAGAGGCGAAGTACATTGCTGCATCAGATGCAGCAAAGGAGGGAGTTTGGGTGAAGAAGTTCATCACAGATTTGGGAGTCGTGCCGGGTAGGGAAGAGCCGATCTCCCTATATTGCGACAACAAGGGGCGATTGCTCAAGCAAAGGAACCTAGGTCTCATCAGAAATCTAAGCATGTTCTGGAGAGGTTCCACCTAATCAGAGAAATCGTGACCCGAGGAGATGTAGTAGTGGAAAGAGTTCCATCCGAAGATAACATTGCAGATCCACTAACAAAGCCGTTGTCTCAGATTTGTTTTGAGCGTCACAGGGGTCTGATGGGGATCAGACACAAAGGTGATTGGCTTTAGGTCAAGTGGGAGATTGCTAGTCATAGGTGCCCAGCAAGCCAATCACGTGAGTGATGGCACGTGTGACTTAATATAGAATCTTTTTGCTTATTATATTTTGGCATATATCACTTTATAACTATTACATAAATACATACATATATTGTGATGTCCTTTGATTTGTACAATGGGAATCGGATCGTGATGAGATCAAGATAGTGAGATCGATTCACCTTTAAACACATATCCCAAATAATCTCGGTCATAGGTTACTCGAGAGGGATATCTTGATAACCGGATAGACTGGTGTGCTGTATACCCGTCCATATGATGGATGCAGCTGGTCTCATAGCTGTAGGGATACAGTACAGGTGCTCAATGGAGAATGATTTCACTGATTGATCCGCTTACGAAATGCTGGATGGTTGATGATGCCTTATTGTCAGACAGCGATTCTGTAGTCCTAGTGGTGTATCTGGTCCTTAGACTTGAGACAACAAGGATGTCCTGTATGAGTGCTCCACTCTTTGATACCAGACTTATAGGTTTGGCTGTCCCAGATCTAGTACAGCTGGTCATTGGGAGTGGTAGTCGACCTTACGAGGGCTATTGAGTGTCGATAGAGGATCATCCACTCTCGGCGTCATGAGAGGAATATCCCATGTGTTCTTGCTCAGACAAATCCCTAGCCAGGGTCATGCGGGTTAAGAGAGAAAGAGATCTCCGGGAGAATCCGATTAGAGCGAGACTCGAGAAGAAACCGTGTGGGTCTGACAACACCATGCTTGATATACGGTCTCTGGTATATTAGATGGATGAGGGACTATAGGTACACGGTAACGGAGGACAGACAGGTCCAATGGATTGGATTCCCCTGTATCGTTTGGGGACTACGACGTAGTGGCATAGTACGTCCGTAGTCGATGAGTCGAGTGAATTATTACAGAGATAATAATTTATTGAGTTAGAAGGAGTTCTGACTGGTATGACTCACGGCCAGCTTGATATTGGGCCTAGAGAGTCACACACATATGGTAGGCATTGCGATGAATAGAGGTTATTATTAATTAATTAAAAGGTTTAGTTGATTATTATTATTTATTATTATTATTATCTAGTAGTCCTATATGATGATGATTATTTATACATGTGATGTATGATGTGTGGACGGATGATCATGGACAATGTGATGAATGTACCTGTGATTATTATTATTGAGGTCTACGAGCCTCCATTATATTTCTCGTTTATTGTCGGGCCTATGTGCCTATGATTAAGTTGTAATTACATGAGGAGGCCTAGCGGGAGCGTGGATGCGATAGCGGGACCCACGAGACGGACGATCGTTATGCATGAAGATGCATCAAGATGTTGACGGAACCGACAAGGACGAGATGGACGATCACAGGGCATGGAGATGCACCGTTGCACACATAGATCTTGATGTGAGTGATTAGGCCTACTGGCTCGGGCCTAATCATATTAGGTTGTGGTCCATGATCATCTAGTGTAATTGCTTATACAAATACTAGATATGTTAATATATTTGCATGCGATGTTGATATATATTAAATATGTATATGTGTGACATGTCATATTAGGAGACCAAATCATAGAAACATCTCTCGATAATATTAAGTCGGTAAACATGAGGCAATTAGATTGACCCACGTGGCCTTCCATCGTTATAAGTAGGAACCGATTCCCGGTGTAGGTTGAGTTGGTCGAGTCCCTCGAGACTCACCTATATCGCGATTCGTTATCTTGCTTACGACATAGAGATGTCATTGGTGACCTGAGAGCATGGTATACTTAGTCGAGTCCCTCGAGGGTATATCATCAAATCAGACTCATCTTGTAACGAAGGTGTTGACTTAACCGAGCATCATGGTTGGTCGAGTCCCTCGAGGCCATGGTGATTCGGAGGCTGAACAGGACGGGAATCACAAGGAGTTGTGATCGACAAGAGTTGCCTACCTTTTAGGCTTAGTGTGATTGGTCGAGTCCCTCGAGGTTACACTAAGACGCTGATTGGATCCTGATCCCCATTAGAAGTCTACCGGAGACTTCCGTTTCACATGCTGAGGGTGTCGCGTGACTCGTTAGTAAAATAGTGGGAGCATATTAAGATAGAAGTCCATATCTTGTTAGTTTATTTCTTGCAAAATCTGCATGTTATTCAATTCTGCTGGATCTTTATTTTCAGTAAATTTCCCTTTCAAATCCCTAACGTGGCATACTTAATGTTGTTGAATCTCGGATTTTGATGATGAAGTCAATTGTCATTTGATGTCTAATCTATGTGTTGAGATAAGTGTGCAGGATTAACTACGATGAAAGTTAGACAAGCAACAGGAGTTGCGCCGGAGTCAAGTCAATGATCACGTTGGGAGTCCGAGAGTTCGACGGAAGTTCAGACAGTTGTCGGAGGTTCTGCGGGAACAGATCCGAGAAGTCCAGAAGCTTGCCAAGCGAAGCTCGTCGGAAACTCGCCAAGTGGATCGTCGCAAGTCCGAGGGTTCATCGGATGATCGACGGAAGTTCGCCGGAAACTCGCCGGAAGAAGCGATTGACGCACCGAAGCAAAGCTGCAGAGATTGTCTTAGAAGTAATTGTAGTTAGCACATTGATTAAGTTGGAAATGGGAGGTGATCCCATTAGCTTAATCTTGGGGCAATTGGGCCCCTGAAAAATCGAAATTGGGCCGAATTGAGCTACCCATTCGGACCCTGATTGCACCAAGAGGTGCAACCACCTCAGTCAGGAGGTTGCACCGCCTGGGGCTCAGTCTCTGAGCCAGACTCAGGCGGTGCAACCGCTCCTGACAGAGAGTTGCAACCGCCTGGGCTCACTCTCCGAGCGAGACTGGGCGGTGCAACCTCCCCTGATAGAGAGGTAGCACCGCCTGAGCTCGGTCTTCGAGCTCTGGCAGAGAGGTGCAACTGCCTCACTCAGGAGGTGGCACCGCCTGGGGCTCAGTCTCCGAGCTAGACTCAGGCGGTGCAACCGCCCCTGACAGAGAGGTGCAACCGCCTGGGCTCAATCTTCGAGCTTTGCCAGGCGGTGCAACCGCTCCAGTCAGGAGGTGCAACCGCCTGATCCTGGAATTCCGGGATTTGATCGTTTTGAGCTCCAAATTTGAATTGGGTTGGGGCCTATAAATACCCAACCCATTCAGCACTGAAAAGACAAAGACCTACACCGAATTCTTGATCTTTTCTGTGATTCTACGAGCTCAAAATTATTGTTATGGCCTAAAGTTCTCCTCCCTCTGTTCTTCAAGCTTTGAGTTGTAAAGAGAGGAGAGAAAAGTTATGTAAGGATTGTCTCCTGAGCCTGTTAAAAGGAGAGAAACTGTAAAAGGGCAGTTGGCCTTCGCCTATTGAAGGAAGGCCTCTAATTGACATCGGTGACCTCGTCGGTGGAGGAAGCCAAAAGTGGAGTAGGTCAAGACTGACCGAACCACTCTAAATCTCTGGTTTGCTTTTACTTTGAGCACTTTATCATAACTGCAAATCTCCTACATAGCTACTGCCCTCTGCGCTTTTACGAATGAGTTTCTAAGTTATGATCTTTCCAAATCTGCCTTTAGACGTAAATCGGTGTTTTTGTACGATCGTTACATTGCAGTTTACGTTTACATTTTGACTCCATTTATAACTGCAAACTGCCTTCTGCACATTTATAAAACGCATCTCAATGTTCAGTATCTTCAGAATCAGTATTTAAACGTAAACTACGTTTAGACGTAAAACTGCGTTTAGACGTAAACTACGTTTAGACGTAAAATTACGTTTAGACGCAAACTGCGTTTAGACGTAAAACTGCGTTTAGACGTAAACTGCATTTAGACGCAAATTGCGTTTAGACGTAAACTGCGCTTAATCTTAAGTAATCTTAGAATCGGCTTTATCGAACGAACGCAGCTTTCGTTTTTAATCGCTGAAAGATTTCCGCTGCACTAATTCACCCCTCTTAGTGCTCTCGATCCTAACAATTGGTATCAGAGTGAGGTTAACTCTCTAACGGATTAAAACCCAAGAGAGATGGCATACGCCGGAAACCAAGAGGGGCATTCTATTACACGTCCACCCATGTTCAGTGGGACGGACTACACCTACTAGAAGACCCGAATTAGGATCTTTCTTATTTCTATGGATTTTGAACTATGGAATCTTGTCGAAAACGGATTTTCGAAGTCTTCTCTTCCAATGATCGATTGGAATGAATTGGAGAAGAAGGCTTTCGCTCTTAATGCAAAGGCTGTGAATGCCTTATTTTGTGCGCTTGATAAAAACGAGTTTAACCGTGTTTCAACTTGTGAAACCGCATTTGATATTTGGCACACACTCGAAGTGACTCACGAAGGCACAAGTAGAGTGAAAGAGTCAAAGATCAATCTGCTGTTACATTCTTTCAAACTTTTCCGGATGAAATCGTGTGAAACCATTGGCGACATGTTTACCCGTTTTACGGATGTCGTCAACGGTCTAAAAGGACTCGGAAAAAGCTTTTCGGATTTTGAGCTCGTAAATAAGATACTAAGATCCCTTCCTAAGAGTTGGGATCCTAAAGTTACTGCTATTCAAGAGGCAAAAGATCTGTGCAACTTCCCTCTTGAGGAACTAATCGGGTCATTAATGACCTACGAAATGACTTGTAAAGCTCATGAAGAGCAAGAAGACATCCTTCCAAAGAACAGGAAGGATATGTCACTTAAAACTTCAGAATGCCACTTGAGAGAAAACTTAAGTGATGAGGACTGTGATGATGACTTTGCACTTCTAACAAGAAAATTTAAAAAATTCTTTAAAAGAAACAAGTTTAAGAATGATGCAAAAAAATAAACTTGAACCCAAGAAGGACCAAGTTATTTGCTATGAATGCAAAAAGCCAGAACACTACAAGAGTGATTGTCCCCAAGTCAAGAGGAGAACATCAAAGAAGAAGGCGCTTCAAGCAACATGGGATGACTCGAGCGCATCCGAAGAAGAGGAGTCCAACACCGAGCAAGTTGCTCATTACGCCTTAATGGCCATCGGAGATGAGGTAACAAATTTAATAGATGCAGATTTATCATTTGATGAATTATTAAATGCTTTCCATGAATTATTTGATGAATGTAAGACTATTAGTAGAAAGTACAAATTGCAAAAAAAGGAGCATGATAGTCTTATTTGTAATTTCGATAAGTTAGAAGCTAAACATCATGATAGTTTAAGCTCATGCATAAAATGCCATGATCTAGAAACTCTCCAAAAGGAAAATTTGCTACTTAAGGACACATTGAAGAAATTCGAGGTTGGTAGCAAGTTATTAAACATGATCCTTACAAATAAGGGTCACGTTCCCAAAAGGAGTGGAATTGGGTTTGTGAGAAGTCCTCACCAAAATCCAACCACCTTCGTAAAAGGCTCCATTTTACATGTTCAACATCAAAACAAATGCAACTTTTGTTGCAAAATTGGACACAAGACGCTTTTTTGTCCATTCAAGAAAATTAGTCCAAACAAATTGATTTGGGTTCCTAAAGGAACCATGATAAATTTTATGCAACATGATAGACAATGTAGATCTATTTGTGAGGCACCCAAAAGCAAATGGGTACCTAAAAATCATCCCCTCCTGTAAAAAAAAAAAAAAAAAAAAAAAAAAAAAAAAAAAAAAAAATTATGCTGGAGCAAGAAATAATATTTTGCTCCTTGATTCTCGATAGTCTTGATCCAAGGAACTCGCAATGCTTAAATAACAAGTTGAAATTATGAAATCACAAATGCGATTTGGATACAACCTTATTTGACGTTCTTTTTTAGAAATGTATGATTCCCAAATTCACATATCCCCTTGATCCTCAAACCCGTCAATTTCATCCATTCATCATCTTCGAATCCAAGAAACTAAGTATGTCATGAACTTGAAAGGGTTACCAACTTGAACAAACTATCACAAACAAACATATGTACGACATTGGGAGTATGTACGTTAAAAGATCTATCTTGATCGTACAAGAGTCTTTGCCTTAAAATAAAAACTCATACGTAATTACGTAAAAAAAAGGTTAATCGCTCTGAATGAAAATTGTTCTCAAGACAAAAAACTTCCAGATCAAATCTCGCTGATTAGAACAAAGTGCACACTGCCTACAGGCGGTGGCACCTCCCCAGTAGGCGGTGGCACCTCCCCAGCTGGCGGTGGCACCTCCAGCAGTCACGGGCTGCAAGCGGTTGCACCGCTCCAGCCAGAGGTGCAACCGCCCGCGACTCTGCCTCTTTTTAACCCGAGCTAGGGCCGGCGGTGAAACCGACCCCAACTCACTCCCTTCCCTCCTTTACTCTTCCAAGCTTCCTCCATCCCCATTTCAACCCATTTAGCATCCCAAATACCCCATATTTCGGAGCAAAACATTAACAATCCTTCCCTCTCTTGAAGATTTCACTAAGGTACTATCTAAGAATCCCTTAAACTCTATTTTTTCATTCATTTACTCTTGCTTATCATTATCCCTCTAAACAACAGTAGTTATGGGATCTAGAAGATCCTCAAGGGACAAGGGAAAAAGGAGATTAGTAGAAGACTTTGATCTCACCCTTTTTGTTTGAAAAACCATGCTGAAAAATTTTCCTCTTTCGAACTTAGGAGTGTCAATAAGGGAAAATACGTAGATCTGAATGAACTAAGAGACTTAGAGACTATCCATTGGTTTGCAAACCTAGATCTACTTCCAATTTTGTAAATTAACGAACCCATCTATCCAAGACTCGTTAGATTGTTTTATAATAACATACAAATAGATGATGAAGAAAGAATGTCCACCTATCTCTTAGGACGACACATCTCAATCATGGATAGATTCATTTGTGATATGATAGGCATTCCCATGAAAAGCATAGGACTTTACTTTAGAGGATCATGGGATGATGAAACTATTGGAACATCCTATGTTGAAGCTTTAGGAACAATCTTTGCCAATCCCAACTTAGCATTTGTTCCTAAAAGTTGTGAACATCTACTACCTTTAAACACTAAGATACTTCATCATATCCTGACTAGTATAATTCTTCCTAAACAATACCATCATGATGAAGTGAGTCAATTAGAACTGGGAACTATGTATTTGATCATGAAAGGACATGACATCTGTCTTGGTTATCTTATCCAACAAAACATGTTAGAACTATCTAAGAAAGACATGATGCTCCCATATGGTGGTATAATCACTAGAATAATGAAAGCTTATGATATTTTAATACCACCGGAAGAAGAAGTAATAAAAATAGATATATTTAGCATAATAAACAAAAATCTACTTCACCGACTAAGATGTTATTATAGAAACGGTAACTGGGTTAGAATGCCAAGAAGAACTGATCCCCCTCAACCTGAACCAGAACCAGAAACACCAGTATTTAGGGGTACCCAATCTCCTCCGATCTGTCCCTTTGAGGAAACACATCCACTTGAGCAAACTCATACATCATCCGTCGAAGATATTAGGATTCGGATGGACCGATTCAAGCAGAGACAAGAACGGATTGAACAACGACAAGATCAAATCCTATCTGAGCTGCAGCAAATTCATAGTCAATTTGACTCCTTGTTTAGGCACTTTAATTTTCCACCTCATGAATGAGCTTGTATGAACATCTGTTGTTGTTATAAACTCCTTATGTTACTCACCATGATGTGCTTTGTCTTAATCCTTGATATGGTTGTAAACATCTATCGTGGTAAAACATATGTCTTGTGCCTTATGGTAAATATATCTCGGATTTTTATGGTATCATTTTCTTTGGTATGAGATGTGTCCGAATAGACAAACTAGTTAAAACTATTTTTTCGGACTTTATTGAATGATCAAATCACTTGATTGCCATTACATAACATGTGTTGAAATGTTTTGTCTTCATGATTATATTTGAAAATCTATAGCATAATCTGTCTGAATGCATCTCATTATCCGAATGCTATAAATCAGATTTTCTCGTACACTTTTATGAAAAATATGTTTCTGAAATAGATTTGATGAAGTGATTTCTGCGTATGAATTCCATCTTGAAATATCTTTACTTGTACAAAGGATTATAACAAAAAAGGGGAGAAGAAATATTCAAAGCAATCTATGTATAATGCCTTCCTCTATAAGCTTGCTTAGATTATTTTCCTGGTATCACAATTACCATGCTTTTTGTTGATGACAAAGGGGGAGAAATATATGAATTGATGCTATGATTATGCCATGCTTGTATGAATTGATGCTATGATTATGCCATGCTTGTATATGAATATATGAATTGATGCTATGATTATGCCATCACCGAGAAATATAGAAATATATGAATTGATACTATCTTTGCATCACCAAGAGATATATGAACAGATGTAATAATTTGCATTATGCTTTGAGTTTGCATTATGCCTTGAGTTGATACCTTACCATGTGAAGAAATGCAACACTTGCTAAGATATTTGCAATATGTGCATCATGTAATGATATCAAAATCTTACTTCACAACTTTACATGTTGATATCTTACAATATAATAAATTGTTACAATTATCATCATTCAAACTTGAAAACTGAAAATGGATGTCAAGCCTTGACATCATCTTCAGAGAGATACATCATGATGGGTATCATGATGGGAGTATTGATAAGTTTAAATGAAATAACTTATCAATATGTTGCTTGAATTCTTAGGTCTTGAATTCAAGGTTGACTTATCTCAATTATGGCATATAGACAGGGGGAGTTAAGGATAACTCCATTATCAATTGATTGTCATCATCAAAAAGGGGGAGATTGTTGAATCTCGGATTTTGATGATGAAGTCAATTATCATTTGTTGTCTAATCTATGTGTTGAGATAAGTGTGCAGGATTAACAACGATGAAAGTTAGACAAGCAGTAGGAGTTGCGCCGGAGTCAAGTCAATGATCACGTTGGGAGTCCGAGAGTTCGACGGAAGTTCGGACAGTCGTCGGAGGTTCTACGGGAACAGATCCGAGAAGTCCAGAAGCTTGCCAAGCGAAGCTCGTCGGAAACTCGCCAAGTGGATCGTCGCAAGTCCAGGAGTTTGCCGGAAGTCCGCAGGAGCATCACCGAGGGTTTATCGGATGATCGACGGAAGTTCGCCGGAAACTCACCGGAAGAAGCGATTGACGCACCGAAGCAAAGCTGCAGAGATTGTCTTAGAAGTAATTGTAGTTAGCACATTGATTAAGTTGGAAATGGGAGGTGATCCCATTAGCTTAATCTTGGGGCAATTAGGCCACTGAAAAATCAAAATTGGGCCGAATGGAGCTACCCATTCGGACCCTGATTACACCAAGAGGTGCAACCGCCTCAGTCAGGAGGAGGCACCGCTTGGGGCTCAGTCTCCGAGCCAGACTCAGGCGGTGCAACCGCCCTTGACAGAGAGGTGCAACCGCCTGGGCTCAATCTCTGAGCGAGACTGGGCGGTGCAACCTCCCCTGACAGAGAGGTAGCATCGCCTGAGCTCGGTCTTCGAGCTCTGGCAGAAAGGTGCAACCGCCTCAGTCAGGAGGTGGCACCGCCTGGGGCTCAGTCTCTGAGCCAGACTCAGGCGGTGCAATCGCCCCTGACAGAGAGGTGCAACCGCTTGGGCTCAGTCTTTGAGCTCTGCTAGGCGGTGCAACCGCTCCAGTCAGGAGGTGCAACCGCCTGATCCCGGAATTCCGAGATTTGATCGTTTTGAGCTCCAAATTTGAACTGGGTTGGGGCCTATAAATACCCCACCCATTTAGCACTGTAAAGACAAAGACCTACACCGAATTCTTGATCTTTTCTGTGATTCTAAGAGCTCAAAATTGTTGTTAAGGCCTAAAGTTCTCCTCCCTCTGTTCTTCAAGCTTTGAGTTGTAAAGAGAGAAGAGAAAAGTTCTGTAAGGGTTGTCTCTTGAGCCTGTCAAAAGGAGAGAAACTGTAAAAGGGCAGTTGGCCTTCGCCTATTGAAGGAAGGCCTCTAGTTGACATCGGTGACCTCGTCGGTGGAGGAAGCCAAAAGTGGAGTAGGTCAAGACTGACCGAACCACTCTAAATCTCTGGTTTGCTTTTACTTTGAGCACTTTATCTTTACTGCAAACCTCCTACATAGCTACTGCCCTCTGCGCTTTTACGAACGAGTTTCTAAGTTCTGATCTTTCCAAATCTGCCTTTAGACGTAAATCGGTGTTTTCGTACGATCATTACATTGTAGTTTACGTTTACGTTTTGACTCCATTTATAACTGCAAACTGCCTTCTGCGTATTTATAAAACGCATCTCAAAGTTCAGTATCTTCAGAATTAGTATTTAAACGTAAACTACGTTTAGATGTAAAACTGTGTTTAGACGTAAACTACGTTTAGACGTAAAACTGCGTTTAGACGCAAACTGCGTTTAGACGTAAAACTACGTTTAGACGTAAACTGCGTTTAGACGCAAACTGCGTTTAGACGTAAACTGCGCTTAATCTTAAGTAATCTTAGAATCGGCTTTATCGAACGAACGCAGCTTTCGTTTTTAATCGCTGAAAGATTTTCGCTGCACTAATTCACCCCGCTCTCTCTCATAGTGCTCTCGATCCTAACAAATGTCAACTGCCTCACTGGTCCAAATTATACGGATTGGCTCCGTAACTTGAGAATTGTTCTCATGGCGGAGAAAATTGTGTACGTCCTTGATACAGTGATGCCTGCGCCCGAAGAAGGGGCAAACGAGGATGAGATCGCTCGCTACGTGAAGTACATTGTTGACTCCACTCTTGCTCAATGTTATATGTTGGGCTCTATGACACCTGAGTTACAGAGACAACATGAAAAGATGGATGCCAGATCCATTCTCCTACATGTCCGTAAATTGTTTGAGGAACAAGGAAGGACTCAGCGATATGAGATATCTAAGAGCCTCTTCCACGCAAGGATGACTGAGGGGACACCGGTTCAGAACCATATCCTAAAGATGATTGAGTGGATAGAGAAACTCACAGGTCTAGAAATGGTCCTAGAGGATAACTTGTGTGTGGACATTATGCTTCAGTCCCTACCAGATTCCTTTTCATAGTTCATAATGGATTTTAATATGAACAAGCTTGAAGTGACTCTCCCAGAGCTTCTCAATATGTTGAGGGAGGCAAAGAGTACTATCAAGAAAGAGAAGCCAGTTCTCTACACTGGTGAGACCAATAGGAAAAGGAAAGCAGAAAGGTCCCTTAAGAAGGGAAAGGGCAAGGTCAAACCAGGTATGGCAAAGGTTGATAAGAAAGGCCCAGCAAAGGACAAAGGCCAATGCTTCCACTGTGGTAAAGATGGGCACCGGAAGAGAAACTACAAAGAGTACCTTGCAGAAAGGGCGAAACAAAAGCTTGATAAAGCTTCAGGTACATTCATGATCAGTCTCCATTTGTCAGACTTTTATGATAATATATGGGTATTGGATACCGGTAGTGCTTATCATATATGCAATTCGTTGCAGGTTCTAGCAAGGCCTAGGAGACTAGAGAGAGGTGAGATGCACCTCAAGATGGGTAATGGAGAAAAAGTTGCTGTAGTAGCTGTTGGCGAGGTCGCCCTACATTTGCCTAGTGGAGCTTTTATTGCATTAGATGCATGTTATTTTGTTCCTTCTATTATCAAAACATTATCTCCATTTCATGTTTAATAGTTAGTGGATATAAATTTATTTTTGAGAACAATGGTTGTTCGATATTATTAGATGATAAGATCATAATGAAAGAAATATTACATAATGGTTTATTTATATTAGACACCACTCAACATATCATGAATGTAAATGTGTCCAAAAAGAAACGAGATGAGTTGAACAGTGCATACCTGTGGCATTGTAGGCTAGGTCATATCCATGAAAGAAGGATTCAAAAGTTGCTAAATGATGGATATCTAGATCCGTTATGTTAGGATCGAAGCGGCACTAAGAGGGGGGGGTGAATTAGTGCAGCGGATTAAAACTTCGGTTTTAATAAATCTTTCGTACGATAAGAATGAAACTTGAAAAGCTTAACATGAAAGCGTATTCTTAAATATGCGCAGCAAAGGTAATAAGGAACTAAAACATGTAAGAAGGTTTGCAGTAATATAAATAGCAATAATGAAATGCAAACCAAAGATCACGCCGATTTTAGAGTGGTTCGGTCAAATGACCTACATCCACTTGCGAGCCTCTCTTCGATGAGGCTCCCACCTTCCACTAGCAAATCTCTTGAAATGGAAGGGCAAATATCCCTCTTACAACCTTTTACAAACAGTTCAACCTCTTACAAATTTTCAGCAAGAAAGGAGGAGAACTTTCTAGCAAATTGAAAACTAGTCTTGCTAAGACTTTCTAAGACTTTTCTCTCAATCAATTGCTACTCAAAAAGTTGTAATCTCAGCTGAGATTTGAGGGGTATTTATAGGCCTCAAGAGGATTCAAATTTGGGCTCCAAATTTGAATTCTCGTGGAGTTCTCGATGCTGGCGGTGCCACCGCCTGTCAGTGTCAGGCGCTGACAGTGCTAGGTGGTGCCACTGCCCAGCTCTCGGGTGCTGGGCGGTGCAAGCACCCAGTCTGGCAATGCCACCGCCAGACTTTTCGGTTGATTGGTTGGGCTTCAAACTTAGCCCAAACCCAGTCTAATTTTGGGCCCAGTTGGCCCCTAACCAGGATATAGGATTATTTCTTAATCCTAATCCTAATTACAAGTTAACTACTTAACAAAACACATCCTAAGCAATATTTCAACAGCGAACATCGAGTCTGGTTCCGGCGAGCTTTTTCCGACGGGCTCCTAGCAAGCTCCTGAACTTGTGATGACTTTAATGAGTAGCCGAGCCTTCTCGGTGATCTACGTAAACCTCCGACGATCTCTTCAGCGAACTTCCGAAAATTCCGACAGGTTCCCGATTTCTTCTCGGTTGGTTCCGGCAGCATCTCCGACGATTCTTCGGACTCTTAAACGTCTATCGAACTTGACTCCGGTATCCTTGCTTTGTATTTTCTGGTTATCGTAGTTAGTCCTGCACACTTAACTCAATAATATAGATTAGATTAAAAAACCCATCAATTGATTTTATCATCAAAATCCGAGATTCAACAATCTCCCCCTTTTTGATGATGACAATCAATTGATGATGGAGTTAAACATAACTCCCCCTATCTATATGTCATATTATGAGAAGATAAAACACTTGAATTCCATCCCATTGAATTCAAGCATAAACCGATAAGTTCTAACCATAGAACTTATCGTTGTTCTCATTAAGTATAATGTAAATGCGAAACTTCGATGAAAATCTTTTTCAAGTCGAAAGATAAGAGACAAATTTTAATATGACAAAAGATTTTCAACATGATTATACATTTTAGACATGCATTCAATATGATCAATCGATTGTGCGATATACTCAAAGATTATGCAAGGCACATAAGACATTCATATCACATCAGTTTATATAAGTTATGCTATTAAAATAATATAAGTCATCACTTTTCTCCCCCTTTGTCATCAACAAAAAGGAAAAACTATTTTACAGAAAAATTTAGCATTCATTCTATCAAAAATTCATCTTCGTTAATTTGAAACTCGTCATTCAATCATCCATTCATTCATGTTTAAAAAGTAAAATCTGCATTCATCCAGAAGCATATATCCAGAATTTAAATATACAATAAAAGTTCAAGTTTTGTTCAAAAGACGACCAGCTTGGAACATGAGATCAAGAGTAAAACAGAACAGAATAAAAAGATACATCAATCCGTAGGAGATAATCCATAGTGCTGATATATAACATCTATTTTTTGGTTTAGCTGTCGTAGTTTCTTTAAAATTTCCATTTGCTAGAGTTGAATTTGTTCTTGCTGCGATTTGAGTTGGTCTTGTTGGAATTTGATCTGAGATAGTTCTGCCATAATAATTCCTTCATAGGATGAAATCAAATCCACAAACGAGCGAAATGAGGATGAACCAATCTTCGTAAACTACATTCAAACGTCTTACTCTAAGGGACAATTTAACATGCCTAGTTCCCTTCTAATAAATTCAAATTTGTCTTCATTTAGGGCTTTTGTAAATATATCTGCTAATTGATGCTTCGTGTCAATGAATTCTAGAACAACATCATTGTTAAGGACATGATCGTGTATGAAATGATGCCTAACGTCGATGTGCTTAGTTCTAGAGTGCTGAATTGGATTTTTAGTAAGACATATGGCACTAGTATTATCACATTTTATGGGGATATTTTTAAAATGAATTCCATAGTCTTCTAATATATTTTTCATCCATACAACTTGTGCACAGCATGCACTCGCAGCAATGTATTCGGCTTCCGCCATAGATAGTGCAACTGAATTTTGTTTCTTGGAAGTCCAAGAAACAAGTGCATGTCCTAAAATTTGGCATGTTCCGGATGTACTTTTTCTATCTATCCTACATCCGTCAAAATCGGCATCCGCATAAGCCATTAAATCAAATTTTTTGGATTTTGGATACCATAAACCTAAATTTGGAGTTCCTTTAAGATACCTAAATATTCTTTTAACACTTTTAAGATGAGATAATTTAGGATTTGATTGAAACCTAGCACAAAGTCCTACACTAAACATGATATCTGGTCTAGTCGCGGTAAGGTAGAGTAGGCTACCTATCATACCCCTATATGTTTTTTGATCGAAATTTTCACTATTTTCATCCATATCTAACTTAGTCGCAGTACTCATAGGGGTGTTTATTGCTTTTGAATTATCCATGTTAAATCGTTTTAACAATTCTAACATATATTTAGATTGGTTAAGAAATATACCATCCTTAAGTTGTTTGATTTATAATCCTAAAAAGAAAGTTAATTTCTCCCATTAAACTCATTTCAAATTCATGACTCATAGATTTGGCAAATGATTCACATAGTGATTCATCCGAAGAGCCAAAAATAATATCGTCAACATAAATTTGCACAATAAGAAAATTATTTTCAAAATGTTTAATAAACAATGTAGTATCAACCTTGCCTTCGGTAAAATTATTTAAAATAAGAAAGGAACTAAGCCTTTCATACCAAGCTCTAGGAGCTTGTTTCAAGCCATAGAGAGCCTTAGTCAATTTGAATACATGATTAGGAAGAAGAGAATTTTCAAATCCGGGAGGTTGTTCGACATATACTTCTTCGGAAATAAAACCATTCAAGAAGGCACTTTTGACATCCATTTGAAATAGTTTAAAATTATAACAACTAGCATAGGCAAGGAGCATCCTTATGGCTTCTAATCGAGCCACGGGAGCGTAGGTTTCTTCGTAATCGATACCTTCTTTTTGGTTGAAACCTTTGGCCACTAATCTAGCCTTGTTTCTAACCACAATACCATTTTCGTCTTGCTTGTTTCTAAAGACCCACTTAGTACCAATCACTAAATGGTCACTAGGTCTAGGAACAAACTCCCACACCTTGTTTTTCTCAAATTGATTCAATTCCTCTTGCATTGCAATAACCCAAAAATCATCTTTTATGGCCTCGTCAATGCACTTAGGTTCGATTTGAGAGAGGAAGGCGGCATTAGCACAAAAATTCTTGAAAGAGGAACGAGTTTGAACCCCTTTAGATGTATCCCCTATAATTAGCTCCTTTGGATGAGCATCTATATACTTCCATTCCTTAGGTAAGGAAATTTCGGAAGAAGGTGCATCCAAGTTGCTATTTTGAGGAGGGGGTTCATTTAAATTCAAATTATCAAAACCAAGATCATCATCAAAATTATTTTTCTTTAAATTTGAAACTTCACTAAAAACTACATGAATAGACTCTTCAATTACTAAGGTTCTTTTATTAAAAACCCGAAAAGCTTTAGAAACGGAAGAGTAACCAAGAAAGATGCCTTCATCGGATTTAGCATCAAATTTTCCAAAGGCATCCCTTTCATTTAAAATAAAGCATTTACAACTGAAAACTTTAAAATAGGAAATATTTGGTTTTTTGTTATTCCATAATTCATAGGGAGTTTTTGATAAGGATGGTCTTATTAGGACTCTATTCATGATGTAGCAAGCCGTATTTACGGCTTCGGCCCAAAAATACATAGGTAAACTCTGTTCATTTAACATAGTTCTTGCCATTTCTTGTAGGTTTCTATTTTTTCTTTCAACTACTCCATTTTGTTGGGGATTTCTCAGAGTGGAGAAGTTGTGATTGTATCCATTAACTTCACAAAAATTTTGAATGTCACGGTTTTGAAATTCGCCACCATGATCACTCCGAATTGATGAAATCATGAACCCTTTTTCGTTTTGAGTGAGTTTACAAAATTTAAAGAAACACTTAAAACAATCACTTTTGTGAGCTAAGAAATAGGTCCAAGTGTATCTAGAGTAGTCATCCACAATCACAAAAGCATATTTGCTTCCACCTAGACTTGTTGTATCAATTGGTCCAAATAAGTCCAAATGGATCAATTGTAACGGTCTAGTGGTGCTAATTTGATTTTTTGGTTTGAAGCTTGTTTTTATTTGTTTCCCTAGTTGACATGCATCGCATACCTTATCTTTAATAAACTTCATATTCGGAATCCCTCGTACTAATTCTTGAGATGAGATTTTAGATATTGTTTTCATGCTTGCATGGCCTAATCTCTTATGCCAAAGCCAAGCATCATCATTTATGGCGGAGAAACACATTTCATTACTTAGTTCATCAAGATTGATGGTATAGACATTATTTTGTTTTAAAGCAATCATAGTCATGTTATGATTTGGTTTTTCAATAATGCACATATTTGATTCAAATCTAACGATATAACCTTTATCGCATAATTGACTAATGCTCAATAGATCATGTTTTAATCCATCAACTAGTAACACATCATCAATGGAAAAACTTGATTTGTTACCTATGGTTCCCTTGCCAATGATTTTGCCTTTGTTGTTGTCTCCGAAGGTGACATAGCCTTCGTCCATGCTAGTGAGCTTGGTGAATTGGGATGGATCTCTGGTCATATGTCTTGAGTATCCACTATCAAGATACCATCTCTTGCTCCTAGCATGTGATGGTGTATGTTTCTACAAGAAGGAATTATTTTTAGGTACCCATTTACTTTTGGGTGCCTCAAAAACTAATCTAACTTGTCTATCATGTTAAATAGACTTGATCATGGTTCCTATAGGAACCCAAATCAATTTGTTTGGACTAATTTTCTTGAATGGACATTGGTAAGTTATATGTCTATATTTGCAACAAAAGTTACAATTGCTTTGGTGTTGAACATGTAAGATAGGACATTTAATGAAGGTGGTTGGATTTTGGTGAGTACTTCTCACAAATCCGATTCCACTCCTTTTAGGGACGTGACCCTTATTTGTAAGGATCATGTTTAAGGACTTGCTACCGACCTTGAATTTCTTCAAGGTGTCCTTAAGTACCAAGTTCTCATTTTGGAGAGTTCTTAAATCATGGCATTTAGCACATGGAGCTAGACTATCATGATATTTAGTTTTTAATTTATCAAAAGCACAATTAAGACTATCATGCTCCTTTTTTAGTAATTTGTATTTTCTACTAATTGTCTTACATTCATCAAATAACTCATGGAAGGCATTTAATAATTCATGATAAGGTAAATCTGCATTAATTAAATCTGTTACCTCTTCTTCGAAGGCCATTAGGGCGTAGTGAGCAACTTGCTCGGTGTTGGACTCCTCTTCTTCGGACGTGCTTGAATCATCCCATGTTGCCTTGAGTGCCTTCTTCTTTGGTGTTCTCTTTTTGGCTTGAGGGCAATCGTTCTTGTAGTGTCCCGGTTTTTTGCATTCATAGCAAATCACTTGGTCCTTCTTTTGTTCAAAATTATTTTTTATATTATTTTTAAATTTGTTCTTCCTTAAATATGTTTTGAATTTTTGAGTCAAAAGTGCAATGTCATTGTCACTATCCTCATCACTTGATGTTCCTTTCAAGTGGTCTTCTTGTGATTTGAGTGCCATATCCTTTCTGTTCTTTGGAAGGGGGTTCTCGAGCTCGTCATGAGCTTGACATGTCATTTCATAGGTCATTAGAGACCCAATGAGTTCTTCAAGAGGGAACGTTTTAAGGTCTTTGGCCTCTTGAATGACCGTAACTTTTGGATCCCAACTTTTAGGGAGGGATCTTAAGATTTTAGTTACTAGTTCAAAGTTAGTAAAATCTTTACCAAGAGCTTTGAGTCCATTAATGACATCCGTAAACCGGGTGTATATGTCTCCGATGGACTCACTTGGTTTCATTCGGAAAAGTTCGTAAGAGTGCACAAGAATGTTGATTTTGGACTCTTTCACTCGGCTAGTGCCTTCATGAGTAACCTCAAGAGTTCTCCAAATATCAAAATCCGAATCACAAATTGAAACACGATTAAATTCATTTTTGTCTAGTGCACAAAACAAGGCATTCATAGCCTTTGCATTTAAAGCAAAAACCTTCTTCTCCGATTCATTCCATTTGCTCATCGGAAGAGAAGGTTTTTGAAATCCGTTTTCAACAATAGTCCAAAGCTCGAAATCCATAGAAATGAGGAAGATCCTCATCCGAGTCTTCCAATAGGTGTAATCCGACCCATTAAACATGGGTGGCCCTCATGCATGCCGGAGTAAGCCATCTCTCTTGGGTATTAAACCAAATATGAGAGTGAGCCTAGCTCTGATACCAATTGTTAGGATCGGAGCGGCACTAAGAGGGGGGGGTGAATTATTGCAGCGGATTAAAACTTTGGTTTTAATAAATCTTTCGTACGATAAGAACGGAACTTGAAAAGCTTAACATGAAAGCGTATTCTTAAATATGCGCAGCAAAGGTAATAAAGAACTAAAACATGTAAGAAGGTTTGCAGTAATATAAATAGCAATAATGAAATGCAAACCAAATATCACGCCGATTTTAGAGTGGTTCGGTCAAATGACCTACATCCACTTGCGAGGCCCCTCTTCGATGAGGCTCCCACCTTCCACTAGCAAATCTCTTGAAATAGAAGAGCAAATATCCCTCTTACAACCTTTTACAAACAGTTCAACCTCTTACAAATTTTCAGCAAGAAAGGAGGAGAACTTTCTAGCAAATTAAATACTAGACTTGCTAAGACTTTCTAAGACTTTTCTCTCAATCAATTGCTGCTCAAAAAGTTATAATCTCAGCTGAGATTTGAGGGGTATTTATAGGCCTCAAGAGGATTCAAATTTGGCCTCCAAATTTGAATTATCGTGGAGTTCCCGATGCTGGCAGTGCCACCGCCTGTCAGTGTCAGGCGATGACAGTGCTAGGCGGTGCCACCGCCCAGCTCAGGCAGTGCCACAGCCTAGCTCTCGGGCAATGGACAGTGCCACCGCCCAGCTCTCGGGTGTTGGGCGGTGCAACCGCCCAGTCTGGCAGTGCCACCGCCAGACTTTTCGGTTGATTGGTTGGGCTTCAAACTTAGCCCAATCCCAGTCTAATTTTGGGCCCAGTTGGCCCCTAACCAGGATATAGGATTATTTCTTAATCCTAATCCTAATTACAAGTTAACTACTTAACAAAACACATCCTAAGCAATATTTCAACCGCGAACGTCGAGTCTTGTTCCAGCGAGCTTTTTTCGATGGGCTCCTAGCAAGCTCCCGAACTTGTGATGACTTTAATGAGTAGCCGATCCTTCTTGGTGATCTCCGTGAACCTCCGACGATCTCTTCGGCGAACTTCCAAAAATTCCGATAGGTTCCCGATTTCTTCTCGGTTGGTTCCGGCAGCATCTCCGACGATTCTTCGGACTCTTAAACGTCCATCGAACTTGACTCCGGTATCCTTGCTTTGTGTTTTCTGATTATTGTAGTTAGTCCTGCACACTTAACTCAATAATATGGATTAGATCAAATAACCCATCAATTGATTTTATCATCAAAATCTGAGATTCAACACATTCGACTATGTGTCATATGCAACTTGTGAGCCTTGCATTCGTGGAAAACTGACCAACTCTCCATTTAGTGGAACTGGAGAGAGAGCCACTGAGTTGTTGGAACTTATACATAGTGATGTATGTGGACCCATGTCAACTCATGTCATTGGAGGTTACTCCTACTTCATTACATTTACTGATGATTTCTCAAGGTATGGATATGTGTACTTAATGAAGTACAAGTCCGAGGCCTTTAAGAAATTCAGAGAGTATAAGAATGAGGTGGAGAACCAGACTAGAAAGAGTATCAAAACTCTTCGATCAGATCGAGGAGGTGAGTACTTAAGTACAGAGTTCACTCAGTTCCTCAAGGACCATGGGATATTATCCCAATGGACACCTCCTTATATACCCCACCTCAATGGTGTCTCTGAAAGGAGAAATCGTACATTATTAGATATGGTATGGTCCATGATGAGTTTCGCTGACCTACCCATCTCATTCTAGAGATATGCCCTATAAACCGCAGCTTACCTTCTGAACAGAGTTCTAAATAAGTCGGTAGTGTCTACACCATATGAGATATGGAAAGGGAAGAAGCATGATCTTAAGGTTGTTAAGATTTGGGGCTGCCCTACACATGTTAAAAGACACAACCCCGATAAGTTAGAATCAAGGACAGAGCGATGCAAATTTGTGGGATACCCCAAGGAAACTTGTGGGTATTATTTCTATCATCTCAAGGACCAAAAGGTCTTTGTAGCTAAAAGAGCAGTGTTCCTTGAGAAGGAACACATTCTTGGCGGAGATAGTGGGAGAATGATAGAATTGAGCAAGGTTGGAGAATCAAGCTCAAGCACCACTCTACAACCCGAGTCTGTTCAGGTACCTAATACACAAGTTTCAACTTTACGCAGATCTGATAGAGTATCCCATCCTCCTGAGAGATATGTGGGACATATTAGAGGAGAGGATGTAGAGGATATTGATCCTCAGACCTACGAGGAGGCTATTATGATTATAGACTCCGGGAAGTGGCAAGAAGCTATGAATTCTGAGATGGATTCTATGTACTCCAATAATGTTTGGAACCAAGTTGATGCGCCAGAAGGTATTATACCCATCGGTTGCAAGTGGATCTTTAAGAAAAAGATCGGAGTAGATGGAAAGGTAGAGACCTATAAAGCAATGCAAGTGGCTAAGGGGTATCGTCAAAGGCAAGGTGTTGACTATGACGAAACTTTCTCACCCTTAGCAATGCTAAAATCCATCAGAATTCTATTGGCTATTGTAGCACACTATGATTATGAGATCTGGCAGATGGATATGAAAACTGCATTCCTCAATGGGAACCTCGAGGAGGAGGTGTATATGATGCAACCTGAGGGATACGTGTCCAAGAACTGCCCAGATAAGGTATGTAGGTTGCTTAGATCTATTTATGTATTAAAGCAAGCTTCCCGAAGTTGGAATATAAGATTTGATGAGGCAATCAGATCTTATGACTTCGTTAAGAACGAAGATGAGCCTTGTGTATACAGAAAGGTAAGTGGGAGCGCTATCACCTTTTTGGTGTTATATGTGGATGACATCCTGATAATTGGGAATGACGTAGGAATGCTATCCATAGTAAAGGCTTGGTTATCTAGACACTTCTCCATAAAGGACTTAGGGGAAGCATCCTATATTTTGGGGATTAGAATCTATAGAGATAGATCCAAGAGGATGCTTGGCTTGTCCCAGTCCAGGTACATAGAAACCATTATCAAAAGGTTTGGCATTAAAATTCCAAGAGAGGTCTCATACCGATGAGACATGGGATATCACTTTCTACGAGTATGTCCTCGAAGACTCTAGAAGAAAGGGCGAACATTGATATGATACCTTATGCCTCAGCAATAGGGTCTATCATGTATGCCATACTATGTACTAGGCCTGTTATAGCGCATGCTCTGAGTGTCACGAGCAGGTATCAGGCGGATCCAGGCTTGGAGCACTGGAAAGCAATAAAGTGTATCCTTAAGTACTTGAGAAGGACTAAGGATCTTTTACTAGTATATGGAGGTAATAGCCTTAAGGTTGAAGGCTACACTGATTCAAGTTTTCAGTCTGATGTCGATGATAGCAAGTCGAATTCAGGGTATGTGTACACCTTGAATGGAGGAGCAGTGTGCTGGAAGAGTTCCAAGCAAGATACCACTGCTAACTCGACCACAGAGGCGGAGTACATTGCTGCATCAGATGCAACAAAGGAGGGAGTTTGGGTGAAGAAGTTCATCACAGATTTGGGAGTCGTGCCGGGTAGCGAAGAGCCGATCTCCCTATATAGCGACAACAACGGGGCGATTGCTCAAGCAAAGGAACCTAGGTCTCATCAGAAATCTAAGCATGTTCTGAGGAGGTTCCACCTTATTAGAGAGATCGTGACCCGAGGAGATGTAGTAGTGGAAAGAGTTCCATCCGAAGATAACATTGCATATCCACTAACAAAGCCGTTGTCTCAGATTTGTTTTGAGCGTCACAGGGGTCTGATGGGGATCAGACACATAGGTGATTGGCTTTAGGTCAAGTGGGAGATTGCTAGTCATAGGTGCCCAACAAGCCAATCACGTGAGTGATGGCACGTGTGACTTAATATAGAATCTTTTTTATTATTATATTATCGCATATATTACTTTATAACTATTGCATAAATGCATACATATATTGTGATGTCCTTGGATTTGTGCAATGGGAATCAGATCGTGATGAGATCACGATAGTGAGATCGATTCACCTTTAAACACATATCCTAAATAATCTCGGTCATAGGTTACTCGAGAGGGATATCGTGATAACCAGACAGACTGGTGTGCTGTATACCCGTCCATATGAAGGATGCAGTTGGTCTCATAGCTGCTTGTGTAGGGACACTAGGGATACAGTACAAGTGCTCATTGGAGAATGAGTTCACTGATTAATCCGCTTACGGAATGCTTGATGGTTGATGATGCTATATTGTCAGATAGCGATTCCGTAGTCCTAGTGGTGTATCTGGTCCTTAGACTTGAGACACCAAGGATGTCATGTATGAGTGCTCCACTCTTTGATACCAGACTTATAGGTTTGTGTTGGGAAATCCATGGGGCGACATCACATGCGCAGCGGAAGAACAAGAAAATAAATTCCCCGATTCCCAAAGAGATGTTCATCATTGTGCGAAGATTGGTACGCAAAAATCCGCAAAACATGAAACTGCGTATAGAGTAGATTGTGTTACCTAGGGAGATCGTATATCCCTGTTTCCTTATAGATCCTTAGGTGAGGGTGAAGGAGGTCAAGCGTCCTCCTCTCTAGCGGTGATCCACACAGCAGGGTTGCGACGACGCTCCTCAAAACTCCAGGCCTACTCAGAGGTGGAGATGGAGAGGAGAATAGGAAAAGGCAAACAAAAGCTCTCTAGCCTATGGGGCTCTGAATCCCTCTTATTTATAGAGGTCCCCTGTCAAACCCTAATGGGTCCTCCCTAGTGGGTATTGGATCTGCATCCAATAAGACAAGGACTCCGTCAGATATCTCATATTCGAAACTCTATTCATCGCAATGCCTACCATGTGTGTGTGACCCTCTAGGCCCAATATCGAGCTGGCCATGAGTCATACCTGTCAGAACTCCTTCTAACTCAGTGAATTATTATCTCTGTAATAATTCACTCGACTCATCGACTACGGACGTACTAGGCCACTACGCCGTAGTCCCCAGACGATACAAGGGAATCCAATCTATTGGACTTGTCTGTCCTCAGTTACCATGTACCTATAGTCCCTCATCCATCTAATATACCAGAGACCGTATATAGAGCATGGTGTTATCAGACCCATACGGTTTCTTCTCGAGTCTCACTATAATCGGATTCTCCCGGAGAACTCTTTCTCTCTCAACCTGAATGACCCTGGCTAGGGATTTGTCTGAGCAAGAACACATGGGATATTCCTCTCATGACGCCGAGAGTGGATGATCCTCTATCGACACTCAATAGCCCTCGTAAGGTCGACTACCACTCCCAATGACCAGTTGTACTAGATCTGGGACAGCCACACCTATAAGTCTGGTATCAAAGAGTGGAGCACTCATACATGACATCCTTGGTGTCTCAAGTCTAAGGACCAGATACACCACTAGGACTACGGAATCGCTGTCTGACAATAAGGCATCATCAACTATCTAACATTCCGTAGACGGATCAATCAGTGAACTCCTTCTCCAATGAGCACCTGTACTATATCCCTAGTGTCCCTACACAAGCAGTAATGAGACCAGCTACATCCATCATATGGACGGGTATACAGCACACCAGTCTGTCCGGTTATCACGATATCTCTCTCGAGTAACCTATGACCGGGATTATTTAGGATATGTGTTTAAAGGTGAATCGATCTCACTATCATGATCTCATCACGATCCGATTCCCATTGCACAAATCCAAGGATATCACAATATATGTATGCATTTATACAATAGTTATAAAGTGATATATGCCATAATATAATAAGCAAAAAGATTCTATATTAAGTCACACGTGCCATCACTCACGTGATTGGCTTGCTAGGCACCTATGACTAGCAATCTCCCACTTGACCTAAAGCCAATCACTTATGTGTCTGATCCCCATCAGACCCCTATGACGCTCAAAACAAATCTGAGACAACGGCTTTGTTAATGGATCTGCAATGTTATCTTCGGATGCAACTCTTTCCACTACTACATCTCCTCGGGTCACGATTTCTCTGATAATGTGGAACCTCCTCAGAACATGCTTAGATTTCTGATGAGTCCTAGGTTTCTTTGCTTGAGCAATTGCCCCGTTGTTGTTGCAATATAGGGAGATCGACTCTTTGCTACCCGGCACGACTCCCAAATCTGTGATGAACTTCTTCACCCAAACTCCCTCCTTTGCTGCATCTGATGCAGTAATGTACTCCGCCTCTGTGGTCGAGTCAGCTGTGGTATCTTGCTTGGAACTCTTCCAGCACACTGCTCCTTTATTCAAGGTGTACACATACCCTGAATTTGACTTGCTATCATCGACATCAGACTGAAAACTTGAGTAAGTGTAGCCTTCAACCTTAAGGCTATTACCTCCATATACTAGTAAAAGATCCTTAGTCCTTCTCAAGTACTTAAGGATACACTTTACTGCTTTCCAGTGCTCCAAGCCTGGATCCGCCTGATACCTGCTCGTGACACTCAGAGCATGCGCTATATCAGGCCTAGTACATAGCATGGCATACATGATAGACCCTATTGCTGAGACATAAGGTATCATATCCATGTTCGCCCTTTCTTCTGGAGTCTTTGGGGACATACTCGTAGAAAGCGATATCCCATGTCTCAACAGTATGAGACTTCTCTTAGAATTTGCCATGCCAAACCTTTTGACAATGGTTTCTATGTACCTGGACTGGGACAAGCCAAGCATCCTCTTGGATCTATCTCTATAGATTCTAATCCCCAAAATATAGGATGCTTTGTTAGAACCCTTGCAGATTCTAAACTGGGGGGTTGATCTCTTTAGGGGATCGGCCTCCTTGGAATTCTGCAGGTGTTAGAACCCTTGCAGATTCTGAACTTGTGGTTGATCTCTTTAAGGGATCGGCCTCCTTGGAACTCTATAGGGGTTCCTCCCTCCAAGTTGCTGCTCAAAGGCTGCAGAAAAGATTCATCTATTGCTTATGAAAAGAGGAATACATGGCTATTTATAGGGTTTTAAACCCTAACTCCTAATAGGACTCCTACTCAAGACTCTTTCTTCTAACCAACTCCTAATAGGACTTCTAATCAAGACTCCTATTTCTTTACAACTCCTAATTCATCTCTAAGAAATAATCTCCTAACCCTAGCCGGCCTCTTCACCTCGTTAATAGGGGTCGGCATAGGTAGGTTTTACATGAATGTCCCTCTCAATTAGGACTCTTCTAGCTAGAGTCCTAACAAGCTTCCCCTAAGTCCTTCATGGAGAAGTGTCTAGATAACCAAGCCTTTACTGTGGATAGCATTCTTACGTCATTCCCAATGATCAGGATGTCATCCACATATAACACCAAAAAGGTGATAGCGCTCCCACTTACCTTTCTGTATACACAAGGCTCATCTTCGTTCTTAACGAAGTCATAAGATCTGATTGCCTCATCAAATCTTATGTTCCAACTTCGGGAAGCTTGCTTTAATCCATAAATGGATCTAAGCAACCTACACACCTTATTTGGGCAGTTCTTGGACACGTATCCCTCATATTACATCATATACACCTCCTCCTCGAGGTTCCCATTGAGGAATGCGGTTTTCACATCCATCTGCCATATCTCATAATCATAGTGTGCTGCAATAGCCAATAGAATTCTGAAGGATTTTAACATTGCTATGGGTGAGAAGGTTTCGTCATAGTCAACACCTTGCCTTTGACGATACCCCTTAGCCACTAGCCTTGCTTTATAGGTCTCTAACTTTCCATGTACTCCGATCTTTTTCTTAAAGACCCACTTGCAACCGATGGGTACAATACCTTCGGGCGCATCAATTAGGTTTCAAACCTTATTGGAGTACATAGAATCCATCTCAGAATTCATGGCTTCTTGCCACTTCCCGGAGTCTATACTCATAATAGCCTCCTCGTAGGTCTAAGGATCAATATCCTCTACATCCTCTCCTCTAGTATGTCCCACATATCTCTCAGGAGGATGGGATACTCTATCAGTTCTGCGTAAAGTTGAAACTTGTGTATTAGGTACCTGAACAGACTCGGGCTGTAGAGTGGTGCTTGAGCTTGGTTCTCCAACCTCGCTCAATTCTATCGTTCTCCCACTATCTCCGCCAAGAATGTGTTCCTTCTCAAGGAACACTGCTCTCTTTGCTACAAAGACCTTTTGGTCCTCGAGATGATAGAAATAATACCTACAAGTTTCCTTGGAGTATCCCACAAATTTGTATCGCTCTGTCCTTGATTCTAACTTATCGGGGTTGTGTCTTTTAACATGTGCAGGGCAGCCCCAAATCATAACAACCTTAAGATTAGGCTTCTTCCCTTTCCATATCTCATATGGTGTAGACACTACCGACTTAGTTGGAACTCTGTTCAGAAGGTAAGCTGCGGTTTCTAGGGCATATCCCCAGAATGAGATGGGTAGGTCAGCGAAACTTATCATGGACCGTACCATATCTAATAATGTACGGTTTCTCCTTTCAAAGACACCATTGAGCTGAGGTGTATAAGTAGGTGTCCATTGGGATAATATCCCATGGTCCTTGAGGAACTGAGTGAACTCTGTACTTAAGTACTCACCTCCTCGATCTGATCGAAGAGTTTTGATACTCTTTCCAGTCTGGTTTTCCACCTCATTCTTATACTCTCTGAATTTCTCAAAGGCCTCGAACTTGTACTTCATTAAGTACACATATCCATACCTTGAGAAATCATCAGTAAATGTAATGAAGTAGGAGTAACCTCCAATGGCATGAGTTGACATGGGTCCACATACAACACTATGTATGAGTTCCAACAACTCAATGGCTCTCTCTCCAGTTCTACTAAATGGAGAGTTGGTCAGTTTTCCACGAATGCAAGGCTCATAAGTTGAATATGACACATAGTCGAATGGATCTAGATATCCATCATTTAGCAACTTTTGAATCCTTCTTTCATGGATGTGACCTAGCCTACAATGCCATAAGTATGCACTGTTCAACTCATCTCGTTTCCTTTTGGACACATTTACATTCATGATATGTGGAGTGGTGTCTAATATAAATAAACCATTATACAATGTTCCTTTCATGATGATCTTATCATCTAATAATATCGAACAACCATTGTTCTCAAAAATAAATTTATATCCACTAATTGTTAAACATGAAATGGAGATAATGTTTTTGATAATAGAAGGAACAAAATAACATGCATCTAATGTAATAAAAGCTCCACTAGGCAGATGTAGGGCGACCTCGCCAACAGCTACTACAGCAACTTTTGCTTCATTACCCATCTTGAGGTCCATCTCGCCTCTCTCTAGTCTCCTAGGCCTTGCCAGAACCTGCAATGAATTGCATAGATGATAAGCACTACCGGTATCCAATACCCATATGTTATCATAAGAGTTTGACAAATGGAGACTGGTCATGAATGTACGTGAAGCTTCATCAAGCTTTTGTTTCGCCCTTTCTTCAAGGTACTCTTTGCAGTTTCTCTTCCAGTGCCCATCTTTACCACAGTGGAAGCACTGGCCTTTGTCCTTTACTAGGTCTTTCTTAGCAACCTTTGCTTTACCTGGTTTTACCTTGCCCTTTCCCTTCTTAAGGGACCTTTCTGCTTTCCTTTTCCTTTTGGTCTCACTAGTGTAGAGAATTGGCTTCTCTTTCTTGATAGTACTCTCTGCCTCCCTCAACATATTGAGAAGCTCTAGGAGAGTCACTTTAAGCTTGTTCATATTAAAATTCATTATGAACTATGAAAAGGAATCTGGTAGGGACTGAAGCACAATGTCCACACACAAGTTATCCTCTAGGACCATTCCTAGACCTGCGAGTTTCTCTATCCACTCAATCATCTTTAGGACATGGTTCTGAACACGTGTCCCCTCAGTCATCCTAGCGCGGAAGAGGCTCTTAGATATCTCATATCGCTGAGTCCTTCCATGTTCCTCAAACAATTTATGGACATGTAGGAGAATGGATCTAGCATCCATCTTTTCATGTTGTCTCTGTAACTCAGGAGTCATAGAGCCCAACATATAGCACCGAGCAAGAGTGGAGTCATCAATGTACTTCACGTAGTGAGCGATCTCATCCTCGTTTGCCCCTTCTTCGGGCGCAGGCATCACTGTATCAAGGACGTATATGATTTTCTCCGCTTTGAGAACAATTCTCAAGTTACGGAGCCAATCCATATAATTTGGACCAGTGAGGCAGTTGACATCAAGTATGCCACGAAAGGGATTTGAAAGCGACATTTTCTTAAATAAAGATGCAGCAGAAATGAATAACATGCAGATTTTGCAAGAAATAAACTATCAAGATATGGACTTCTATCTTAATATGCTCCCACTATTTTACTAACGAGTCACGCGACACCCTCAGCACATGAAAGGAAAGTCTCCGGCAGACTTCTAGTGGGGATCAGGATCCAATCAGCGTCTTAGTGTAACCTCGAGGGACTCGACCAATCACATAAGCCTAAAGGGTAGGCAACTCTTGTCGATCACAACTCCTTGTGATTCCCGTCCTGTTCGGCCTCCGAATCACCATGGCCTCGAGGGACTCGACCAACCATGATGCTCGGTTAAGTCAACACCTTCGTTACAAGATGAGTTTGATTTGATGATATACCCTCCAGGGACTCGACCAAGTATACCATGCCCTCAGGTCACCGGTGACATCTCTATGTCGTAAGCAAGATAGCGAATCACGATATAGGTGAGTCTCGAGGGACTCGACCAACTCAACCTACACCGGGAATCGGTTCCTGCTTATAACGATGGAAGGCCACGTGGGTCAATCTAATTGCCTCACGTTTACCGACTTAATATTATCGAGAGATGTTTCTATGATTTGGTCTCCTAATATGACATGTCACACATATACATATTTAATATATATCTACATCGCATGTAAATATATATACATATCTAGTATGTGTATAAGCAATTACACCAGATAATCATGGACCACAACCTAATATGATTAGGCCCGAGCCAGTAGGCCTAATCACTCACATCAAGATCTATGTGTGCAACGGTGCATCTCCATGCCTTATGATCGTCCATTTCATCCTTGTCGGTTTCGTCGACATCTTGATGCATCTTCATGCATCACGATCGTCGTCTCGTGGGTCCCGCTATCGCATCCACGCTCCCGTTGTGCCTCCTCATGTGATTACAACTTAATCATAGGCACGCAGGCCCGACAATAAACAAGAGATATAATGGAGGTTCGCAGACCTCAATAATAATAACCACAAGTACACACATCAAACGGTCCATGATCATCCGTCCACACATCATACATCACATATATAATTAATCATCATCATGTAGGACTACTAGATAATAATAAAAATAATAATCAACTAAACTTTTTAATTAATTAATATTTTCTTAAATCAAGGACATTATAGGGAATTTCTAAATTCATAGGGGTATTTTCATAATTTAGACAAAAGACAGAAACTGAAATTTCTCAATTCCGAGGGGCAAAATTGTTTTTTGCCCAGAAAACCCTAATGCCCTTTCCCCTTCTCGCTGCTGCTGCCGCCCCCTTACCTGGCGGTGGTTTAAAGCGGGCGAGGGCACTACCCTCTCATAGCGGCAGGCGCATGCCACCGGCAAGGCCGCTGGTTGTGGTTGGGTGCCCCTTTCGGTGCCGCCGCCGCCTCAAGGGCGGTGCTGTCCCCCGGGCGATCGCCTGGGGGTTTCGCCCGGGAGCAGCGGGCGGTGGGCGCCCTTCGGTGGGCACCCCCCGGGGCCCGGCCAGCGGCGGTGTTGTCCGCCGGGACCGACCGCCAAGGGGGGGGTTTTCTCATGGGAGAGCGGTAGGGCGCCGCTGCCCTGGCGCTTTGTGCCGTGGGTTGCCAGCCCACCGGCGGGAAGCCTGCTTGCAAGCAGGCCGCCACCGGCCAGCAGACGCAGCCCCCGTGCTGCTCGCTTTTTCCGGCGCTTTGCAGAGACGAGACGAGATCGAGGGCAGCAACTGTTGCTGCCCTTCCTTGTTTTTTTTGCGTCAACAATTTTGACGTCAAAATTCTTCCTAAACACAACACACGCAGTTCAAAACCAATCATTCGCATCTAATAACTTGGCTCGATACCTCTATTGGGAAATCCTTGGGGCGACATCACATGCTAATGGAAGAACAAGAAAACAAAATCCCCGATTCAAGAAAGAGATGTTCGTCGACGTCGAAAAAATTGGTACGCAAAAAATCCGGAAACATGAAAAGCAGATAGAGTAGATTGTGTTACCTAGGAAGATCAGATATCCCCTGTTTCCTTGTAGATCCTTAGGTGACGGTGAAGGAGGTCAAGCGTCCTCCTCTCTGGCGGTGATCCACAGCACAGGGTTGCGACGACGCTCCTCAAAACTCCGGTGCCTACTCAGGAGGTGAAGATGGAGAGGAGAATAGGAAAAGGCAAACAAAAGCTCTCTAGCCTATGGGGCTCAATCCTCCTATTTATAGAGGTCCTGCCAAACCCTAATGGGTCCTCCCTAGTGGGTATTGGATCCGCATCCAATAAGATAGGGCTCCATTCGGATATCTCATATCCGAACATCTATTCATCGCAATGCCTACCATATATGTGTGTGACCCTCTAGGCCCCAATATCGAGCTGGCCGTGAGTCATACTCGCCGAACTCTTTCTAACTCGGTGAATTATTATCTCTGCAATAATTCACTTCGACTCATCGATTCACGGACGTGATTTAGGCCACTACGTCAGTAGTCCCTAGACGTACTGGGGAATCCAATCCATTAGACCTGTCTGTCCTCGATTACGGTACCTATAGTCCCTCATCCATCTAATATCCAGAGAGACCGTATATAGAGCATGGTGTTGTCGATCCATACGGTTTCTTCTCGAGTCTCGCTCTAATCGGATTCTCCCGGAGAACTCTTTCTCTCTCAACCCGAATGACCCTAGCCAGGGATTTGTCTGAGCAAGAACACATGGGATATTCCTCTCATGACGCCGAGAGTGGATGATCCTCTATCGACACTCAATATCCCTCGTAAGGTTGACTACCACTCCCAATGACCAGCTGTACTAGATCTGGGATAGCCAAACCTATAAGTCTAGTATCAAAGAGTGGAGCACTCATACAGGACATCCTTGGTGTCTCAAGTCTAAGGACTAGATATACCACTAGGACTACGGAATCACTGTCTGACAATAAGGCATCATCAACCATCCAGCATTCCGTAGACGGATCAATCAGTGAACTCATTCTCCAATGAGCACCTGTACTGTATCCCTAGTGTCCCTACACAAGCAGCTATGAGATCAGCTGTATCTATCATATGGACGGGTATACAGCACACCAGTCTGTCCGGTTATCATGATATCCCTCTCGAGTAACCTATGACCGGGATTATTTAGGATATGTGTTTAAAGGTGAATCGATCTCACTATCGTGATCTCAACACGATCCGTTTCCCATTGCACAAATCCAAGGACATCACAATATATGTATGCATTTATGCAATAGTTATAAAGTGATATATGCCATAATATAATAAGCAAAAAGATTCTATATTAAGTCATACGTGCCATCACTCATGTGATTAGCTTGCTGGGCACCTATGACTAGCAGTTTGGCTCTCCTAGATCTAGTACAGCTGGTCATTGGGAGTGGTAGTTGACCTTACGAGGGCTATTAAGTGTCGATAGAGGATCATCCACTCTCGGCGTCATGAGAGGAATATCCCATGTGTTCTTGCTCAGACAAATCCCTAGCCAGGGTCATTCGGGTTGAGAGAGAAAGAGTTCTCCGGGAGAATCCGATTAGAGCAGGACTCGAGAAGAAACCGTATGGGTCTGACAACACCATGCTCGATATACAGTCTCTGGGATATTAAATGGATGAGGGACTATAGGTACATGGTAACTGAGGATAGACAGATCCAATGGATTGGATTCCCCTATATTTTCTGGGGACTACGGCGTAGTGTCCTAGTATGTCCGTAGTCGATGAGTCGAGTGAATTATTACAGAGATAATAATTCACTGAGTTAGAAGGAGTTCTGACAGGTATGACTCACGGCCAACTCGATATTGGGCCTAGAGAGTCACACACATATGATAGGCATTGTGATGAATAGAGGTTCGGATATGAGATATCCGACGGAGCCCTTGTCTTATTGGATATAGATCCAATACCCACTAGGGGAGGACCCATTAGGGTTTGACAAGGGACTTCTATAAATAGGAGGGATTCAGAGCCCCATAGGCTAGAGAGCTTTTGTTTGCCTTTTCCTATTCTCCTCTCTATCTCCACCTCTGAGCAGGCCTGGAGTTTAGAGGAGCGTCGTCGTAACCCTGCTGTGTGGATCACCGCTAGAGAGGAGGACGCTTGACCTCCTTCACCCTCTCCTAAGGATCTGCAAGGAAACAGGGATATATGATTTCCCTAGGTAACCCAATCTACTTTATACGCAGTTTCATGTTTCGCGGATTTTTACGTACCAATCTTCGCAGGACGACGAACATCTTTTTAGGAATCGGGGATTTTGTTTTTCTTGTTCTTCCGCTGCGCATGTGATGTTACCCCCAAGGATTTCCCAACAGTACTATCACCCAGAATCCTGGTAGACCGAGCCTCTTTGGTGGTGCCAACATTGGCCAGGAATTCTGAGTCTGAATGGGCTGTTCCATTCGGCCCAATTTGGGTCTGTTAAGGGCGTAGTTGGCCCCTGAATAAGTTAATGAGATCACCTCCCAATTCTAACTTAATATACATATTAACTACGATAATTAAGACATTAATACTACAAATCCTGTTCCGGTGCGTTAATCGCTTCTTCCGGTAAGCTTCCGGTGAACTTCCAGTGAACATCCGACGAACCCTCGGCGATGCTCCGGCGGACTCTCGGCAAACTCTTGGATTTTGCGACGATCTTCTTGGCGAGTTCCGACAAACTTCTTTAGCAAGCTCTTGGACTTTCGGATTGTTCCCTCAGAACCTCCGACGAATGTCCATACTTCCGACAAACTCTCAAACCCCCAATGTGATCTTGGTCTTGACTCCAGCTCAACACCTACTGCATGTCTTACTGCCATCGTAGTTAATTCTGCACACTTATCTCAACATATAGATTAGATAAATAAATGACAATTGACTTCATCATCAAAATTCGAGATTCAACTATCTCCCCCTTTTTTATGATGACAATCAATTGATGATGGAGTTAACCTTAACTCCCCCTATCTATATGCTATCCTTGAGATAATTCATTCTTGAATTCAAAGCCTTTGAATTTAAGAGACATATTGTTCAGTTAAGTTCATTTAAACTTATCAATACCCCCATCATGATTCCTATCATGATATATCTTTCTGAAAATGGTGTCAAGGCATGACATCCATTTTCAAGTCTTATATTTCAAACATGAAGGATAAGTTCATTGCTTTTCAATCTCAATCATGAAGATAAACATGATATTGGATGGTCATAGAAACTTTTAGCATCAAGGCACACAATTTTCAATACAAAATTTAAGTGAATGATCAAAGAATCAAGAAAGTCCAAAAATGAGATTTAATAAATTCATACATTCGGACAAGCCAATATTCCTAATTCTCTTATAATAAAATCAAATTGTTTTTCAATTATAGGTTTTGTAAAAATATCGGCCAATTGATGTTTTGTATTAATAAACTCTAGGATTACATCATGATTAGTAACATGATCTCGTATAAAGTGATGCCTAATATCAATATGTTTTGTTCTAAGTGTTGAATGTGATTCTTTGTTAAACATATTGCACTTGTGTTATCACATTTAATGAAAATATTTTTAAGATGAATTTTATAATCCTCTAAAGTGTTTTTCATCCACATAACTTGTGCACAGCATGCACTAGCTGCAATATACTCAGCTTCGGTTGTTGATAGTTCAATCGAGTTTTGTTTTTTGGATGACCAAGAAACAAGGGCATGTCCTAAAAATTGACATGTTCCTGATGTTTTTTTTCTATCTAGTCTAAATCTAGTAAAATCCGCATCAGCATAAGTAATTAACTCAAAATTATTAGATTTTGGATACCATAATCCTAGATTTGTGGTTCCTTTAAGATATCTAAGTATCCTCTTAACTACTTTAAGATGAGATATCTTAGGATTATATTGAAACCTAGTATAAAGGTCTACACTAAATATGATATCCAGTCTTGTTGCGGTGAGGTATAGTAGACTTCCTATCATACCCCTATAAGCTTTTTCATCAAAGCTTTCTCCACTTTCATCAATTTCTACCTTAGTGGAGGTACTCATGGAGTATTGATAGCTTTTGAACTATCTATATTAATCCTTTTTATTAAATCTAAAGCATATTTTGTTTGACTAATAAAGATGTCATTACTTAGTTGTTTAATTTGTAAGCCCACAAAGAAGGTTAATTCTTCCATCAAACTCATTTCAAATTCAAGACTCACACTCTTAGCAAATAATTCACAAAGAGATTCATTCGTGGAACCGAAGATAATATCATCAACATAAATTTGAACAATAAGAAATTATTTTCAAAATTTTTGATAAATAATATAGTATCAACCTTGCCTTTAGAGAAATTATTTTCAATAAGAAATGAACTAAGTCTCTCATACCAAGCCCTTGGGGCTTGTTTTAAACCATAAAGAGCTTTAATCAATTTAAATACATGATTAGGGAGACTATTATTCTCAAAGAGGTTGTTCAACATAAACTTCTTTGAAAATAAAGCCATTAAAAAAAGCACTTTTAACATCCATTTGAAACAACTTAAAATTATTACTACTAGCATAGGCAAGGAGCATCCTTATGACTTTTAATCGAGCCATAGGAGCAAAAGTTTCTTTGTAATCAATACCTTCTTCTTAGTTGAAACCTTTGGCCACTAATCTAGCCTTGTTTTTAACCACGATACTAGATTCATCTTGCTTGTTTCTAAAGAACTATTTTGTATCAATAACTAAATGGTCATTTGGCCTAGAAACAAGCTTCGACATCTCATTTCTCTCAAATAGATTTAACTCATATTGTCTTGTGATAATCCATGAATCATCTTTCATGGCTTCATCAATACAGTTAGGTTCAATTTGGGAGAAAAAAGCGGCGTTGACACAAAAAATTTTAAGAGAAGAACGTGTTTAAACTCCTTTAGATGTGTCTCCTATGATTAGCTCCTTAGGATGAGCATCTACATACTTTCAATCCTTAGGTAAGGATGTTTCGGAAGTGGATGCATCTAAGTTGCTAGTTGGAGAAGGGGTTTCATTTAAATTCAAAGTATCAATGTTAACATCATCTTCAAAATCATTTTTCTTAATTTCAAAATTCTCATTAAAAACAACATGAATGGATTCTTTTATAATCAAGGTTCTTTTATTAAAGATACAAAATGCTTTAGAAATTGAAGAATCGCCAAGAAAAATTTCTTCATCGGACTTAGCATCAAATTTTCCTAAGACATCTTTTTCATTCAAGATAAAACACTTACATCCAAAAACTTTAAAATATGAAACATTGGGTTTTTTATTATTCCATGACTCATAAGAAATTTTGGTGAGTAAGGGTCTTACTAGAACTCTATTCATGACATAGCATGTCGTGTTTATGGCTTCGGCCCAAAAATATTTGGGTAGACTATGTTCATTCAACATGGTTCTTGCCATTTCTTGTAAATTTCTATTCTTTCTTTCTAGTACTCCATTTTGTTGATAATTTCTTGGAGTAGAGAAGTTGTGGTTGTATCCATTAGATTCACAAAATTCTTGAAAATTATGGTTTTGAAATTCACCACCGTGATCACTTTAATTGATGAAATCATAAAACCCTTTTCATTTTGAACAAGTTTACAAAACTTGGTGAAATATCTAAAGCATTCACTTTTGTGTTTCAAGAAATAAGTTCATGTGTATCTACTATAATCATCTACAATGACAAAAGAGTATTTGCTACCTCCTAAGCTTGATGTAGAGATTGGTCAGAATAAGTCCATATGGATCAATTGCAAAGGTCTAGAGGTGCTTATTTGATTCTTAGGTTTGAAGCTACCTTTTATTTATTTTCCTAATTGACAAGCATCACACACATTATCTTTGATGAACTTGATATGAGGAATTCCTCTTACAAGTTCTTTAAATGAAATTTGGGTGATTAGTTTCATGCTAGCATGACCTAATCTCTTATGCCAAAGCCAAGCATCATAATTCAAAATTGAAAAATATATTTCATTACAAAGTGCAATCATAAATGTATTTTTGCGTAATTTTTCAATAATGCAAGCATTAGATTCAAATTTAATAATATATCTTTTATCACATAATTGACTAATGCTCAAGAGGTTATGTTTTAAACCATCAACTACAAAACATCTTCAATAAAGAAGTTGGATTTGTTACCTATGGTTTCTTTGCCAATGATTTTACCCTTGTTATTGTCTCCGAAGGTGATGTATCCTTCGTCTATGTTATTAGAGAATTGAGATGGATCTCCAGTCATATGCCTTGAGCATCCACTATCAAGGTACTATCTCTTACTCCTAGCTTGTGATGGTATACATTTCTATAAAAGAGGATGGTTTTTAAGTACCTATTTGATCTTGGGTGCCTCAAAAACCGATCTAAATTGCTTATCATGTTGCATGGAGTTCTTTATGGTTCCTTTAGGAACCCAAATCAATTTGTTTTGATTAACTTTCTTGAATGGACAATGATAAGTTCTATGTCCATGTTTGCAACAAAAGTTGTATTTGTTTTGGTGTGAAATATGCAAGATAGGGCCTTTAATGAAGGTGGTTGGAATTTGGTGAGGGCTTCTCACAAATCCAATTTCACTTCTTTTATGAACGTGACCCTTATTTGTAAGGATCATGTTCAAGGACTTACTACCAACCTCAAATTTCTTCAAGGTGTCCTTGAGTAGTAAGTTCTCCTTTTGGAGTATTTCTAAGTAATGACATTTTGTACATAGAGCTAAACTATCATTATGCTTAATTTTTAATTTATCGAAATTACTAAGAAGAATATCATGCTCCTTTTTTAACAGTTTATATTTTCTACTAATTATTTTATATTTATCAAATAAATCATGGAAAGCATTTAATAATTTATCAAATGATAAATCTGCATCAATTAAATTTGTTATCTCCTCTCCAATGGCCATGAGTACATAATGAGCAACTTGCTCGGTGTTGAACTCCTCTTCTTTGGATGCACTTGGGTCATCCCATGTTGCTTTGAGTTTGGTGTTTTCTTCTTGGCTTGAGGATATTCACTTTTATAGTATCCTTGCTTCTTGCATTCGTAGCAAATTACTTGGTCCTTTTTGGGATCAAATTTAGTTTTAATGTTATTTTTAAATTTATTTCTTTTAATGAATTTTTTGAATTTTCTTGTTAAAAATGTCAAGTCATCATCAAAGTCCTCATCACTTGAGTTTTCTCTCAAGTGGTCTTCTTGATTTCTAAGTGCCATATCCTTCCTATTCTTTGGAAGGGTGTCCTCATGCTCTTCATAAGCTTTGCAAGTCATTTGGTAGGTCATTAGTAACCCGATTAATTCTTCAAGAGGGAAGTTGTTTAAATCTTTAGCCTCTTGAATGACCGTGACTTTAAGGTCCCAACTCTTTGGAAGGGATCTTAGAATTTTATTAACGAGTTCGAAATCCGAAAAACTTTTACCGAGTCCTTTTAGACCCTTGAGGACATCCGTAAAACGGGTGTACATGTCTCCTATGGTCTCACTCAGTTTCATTCAAAAAAGTTTATAAGAATATACCAAAACATTGATTTTTGACACTTTTACTCTACTCGTGCCTTCGTGAGTCACTTCGAGTGTATGCTAAATACCAAATATAGTTTCACAAATTGAAACAGGATTGAACTTGTTTTTATCTAGTGCACAAAATAAGGCATTCAGAGCCTTTGCATTTAGAGCGAAACTCTTCTTCTCCAATTCATTCCAATCGATCATTGGAAGGGAAGACTTTTGAAATCTATTATCTATAATATTCCAAAGCTCAAAATCCATGGAAATAAGAAAGATCCTAATTCGAGTCTTCCAATAGATGTAATCCATCCCATTGAACATAGGCAGACGTGTAATAAATGGACCCTCTTGGTTCCCGGCAAATGCCATCTCTCTTGGGTTTTAATCCAACTGAGAGTGAACCTCGCTCTAATACCAATTGTTAGAATCAAGAGCATACTAAGAGGGGGGAGGGGGTGAATTAGTGCAGCAGAAAACTTTCATCGGTTAAAATATGATTTCGTCAAGAATCGTTTCGAAAAGATCTTTAAATTGAAAGCATACAGAAGTGTAGTTGATGCAAAGAAATGGAGGTAGTTTGCAGTTAAGATAAATAGCTGAAAGTAAATGCAAACTGAGATTTAGAGTGGTTCGGTCAATCTTGACCTATATCCACTTTTGGCTTCCTCCTCTGATGAGGTCACTGACATCCACTAGAGGCCTTCCTTCAATAGGCGAAGGCCAACCATTCTTTTATAGCTTTTCTCCTTTTGACGGGCTTAGGAGACAATCCTTACAAGTTTTCACTCCTCTCTTGAATGATCAACACTTAGAAAGAAAGAGGGAGAAGAACTCTAGCATTTACAACACTTTTAAGCCCTCAAATACTCAAAATTAACGTAAGCTTTCGATGCCCTTTCATGTAGGAAAGGGTGGGGTTTATATAAGCCCAATTTAGTTTGAAATTAGAGCTTAAAAGTGTCCATTCCTGGATTTTCGAGGTCCTGTAGTACCACTGCTATAAATGGGTGGTACTACCGCTTGTCATCTGTCACTGAGCAGTACTACTGCTCAGTTTGGGTGGTACTACTGCTTGACAGCGCTCGATGACTAAGTTCAGGCGGTACCACTGCTTGATAGGGGAGGTACCACCGTTGGCAGTAATAACTACCGACGGTACCACCGCCAGGGGCGGTACTACTGCCCAAAACTCTTGGGAGACGAAGTCTCCTGGGCAGTGCCACCATCGGCTAGGAATTCTGGGTCCGAGTGGACAGTTCCATTCGGCCCAATTTGGGTATGTTAAGGGCCCAGTTGGCCCCTGATTAAGTTAATGGGATCACCTCCCAAGTCTAACTTAATCTATATACTACCTACGACAATTAAGACATAAATATTGCAAATCGTGTTCCGGTGCGTCAATCGCTTCTTCTGGCGAGCTTTCGGCGAACATCCAGCGAACATTCGACGAACCCTCGATGATGCTCCGGTGGACTCCTGGCAAACTCCTGGATTTTGTGACGATCTTCTTGGCGAGTTCCGACGAGCTTCTTTGGCAAGCTCTTGGACTTCTCAGATTGTTCCTGCAGAACCTCCGACGAACATCCGGACTTCCGACGAACTCTCGAACCCCCAACGTGATCTTGGTCTTAACTCCGGCTCAACACCTACTGCATGTCTTACTACCATCGTAGTTAATCCTGCACACTTATCTCAACATATATATTAGATAAACAAATGACAATTGACTTCATCATCAAAATCCAAGATTCAACAAAATTGGCGTGTTCTCTGGTTTGCATTTACTTCCTACAAATTACATTAACTACAAACTACCTTCAATATGCTCTTACTTCGCTTTTATGTTAAGTTTCTGAAATCGATTTTCAATGTAAATAGTTTTATCGTATGAAAGATTTTGAAGATGTGATTTTATCCGCTGCACTAATTCACCCCCTTAGTGCCTAATTCGATCCATCCTATGATTCCAAACTATGCGGATTGGCTCTATTACATGAGAATAGTTCTCATAGTGAAACAAATCACATATGTCCCAGATATGGTCATAGCATATCCTAAGGCAGGAGCACCTCAGGAAGAGTTTGACAAATATGAGAAGTATATAAATGACTACACTCTCGCTTAGTGTTATATGTTGGCCTTTATGACTCTTAAGTTATAGAGATAACATGAAAACATGGATGTTGAATCCATATTCCTATGTCTCTACAAATTGTTTGAGGAATAGGGAAGAACTCTGTGATATGAAATACTCAAGAGTCTCTTCCGCGCTAGGTTGACTGAGGGCATCGGTTCAGAACTATGTCCTAAAGATGATATAATGGATTGAGAAACTCATGGGTCTTGGAATAGTCCTAGATGATAACTTGTGCATTGACCTTATACTTCAATCCCTACCAGATTCTTTTTCCCAATTCGTTATAAATTTTAACATGAATAAACTTGAGGTAACTCTCCTTGAGCTCCTCAATATGTTGAGGGAGGCAAAGATCACCATCAAGAGAGAGAAATTAGTTCTTTACATTGGTGAGACCAAAAGGAAAAGAAAGGCTAGAAAGTCCCTGAAGAAGGGCAAGCGCAAGGACAAATAAGGTAAGATAAATGTTGCCAAGATTTACCCAATGAAGGACAAAGTGCTTTCACTACGGAAAGATGCGCATTGGAAGAGGAACTTTAAGGAATACTTTACAGAAAAGGCGAAATAGCAGCTTGGAGAAGCTTTAGGTATATTCATTATCAGTATCCAATTGTTAGATTTTTGTGATAATGCACGGATATTGGATATCGACAATGCTTATTGCTAGTCACAAGTGCCCTACATGACAATCACATGAGTGATGACATGTGTGACATGATACGAATTCTTTTTATTTTCTATATTATTTGATATTTTATTATTTTATTTTGTATGCTGCATATATTATGATGTCTATGGATCTGTGCAATGGGAATTAGATCGTGATGAGATCACGATAATAAGATCGATTCACATTTAAACATAGACCCTAAATAATCCCGATTATAGGTTATTCGAGAAAGACATCGAGATAACCAAATAAACTAGTATACTAAAGACCTATATATATGGTAAAGGTGGTTGGTCTCATAGCTGCTCGTGTGGGGACACTAACGATATAGTGCATGTACTCATTGAAAAATAAGTTCACTAATTGATCCACTTATGAAATGTTGGATGGTTAATGATACCTCATTATCAAACAGTGATTTCGTCGTCCCAGTGGTGTATTTGGTCATAATACTTGAGACACCAAGGATATCCTGTATAAGTACTCTACTTATTGACACTAGACTTATAAGCCTGAAAGTTTCAAATCTAATACAGTTAGTCATCGGGAGTGGCAACCAACCTGACGAGTGCTATTTAGTGTTGATAGAGGATCATTCACTCTTAGTGTCATGAGAGAAATATCCTATATGTTCTTACTCAAACAAATCCCTGGTCAGGTTCATTCAGATTGATAGAGAAAGTCCTCTAGGAGAATCCGATTAGAGCGAGACTCGAGTGGAAACTGTATGGGCCTGACAGCACTATACCCGATATATGGTCTCTGAGATATTAGATGGATGAGGAACTATATATATATGGTAACTAGGGATAGATAGGTTCAAAGGATTGGATTCCCCTATATCATTTGGGGACTACAACGTAGTGGCCTAGTACGTACGTAATCGATGAGTCGAATGAACTATTATAGAGATAATAATTTGCTAAGTTAGAAGGAGTTCTGACAAGTATAACTCATGATCAGCTCAATATTATGACTAAAGAGTCACACACATATGGTAGGAGTTACGATGAGTAGAGGTTTAGATATGAGATATCTATTGGAGCCCCTATCTTATTAGTTATCCAATAAGCCCCTGAATTATTAGATTCTATGGATGAGTTCTAATAAGAGCTAATAAAATATTATTAGGTAGAGATCTATAAATCTAAGAGGCTTGGGTAGTTGGATGGAGATCTAGTACCCAATAGGACAGGATCCCTTAGGGTTAAATTGACAGGGAACCTCTATAAATATAAGGGACCCAAAGGGCCATAGGCTAGGCATTTTAACTACTAACTCCTATTCTCCTCTCCCCCCTCTCCTCCTCAGCCAGTAGCCCCTATTTGGGGTGTGCGGACAACAACAAGGGGCAGCCTCTTCTTGATTGCATGATGTGCGTACGAGGAGATTTGGGCAGTGAGTTGAGGAGTATCTTCGTAACCCCTACCATATGGATCACTACTAAAGAGGAGACAGTTAATCTCCTTCATCCTTTCCCACATATTCATAAGTATTCAGAGAAATATGATCTCCCTAGGTAATGCAATCTTTATTGTACGCGCAGGTTTTCAGTTTCGTGAGATTTTGCGCACTTATTTTACACGACGATGAAACCTTCTTTTCTATAGGAAATTCTAAGATTTTATTTTCTATTCTTTTACTGCACATGTGATGTCATTCTAGATTTCCCAACAGTGGTATCAGAGCTTGGTTGTTCATGTAAAAGATTGGTTTTTAAACTGCATGTGTTGTGATCAATCGATGTAGATATACACTTACTATATATATATATATATATATATATATATATATATATATATATATATATATATATAATTGTATGTGATATAGATATATATTAAATATTTATGTATCATGTCATAAGAGACCGAATCAAAATCCCTTCTCTCAAAAATATTAAGTCGATAAATCTGAGGTAATTATATTGACCCATGTGGCCTTTTATCATTATAGGGAGAAATTGATTCCCGACGTAGGTTGAGTTGGTCGAGTCCCTCGAGGCTCACCTATATCATGAGTCAATATCTTGCCTATGACATAGAGATGTTATCGGTGATATAAGGATGTGGTATGCTTGGTCTAGTCCCTTGAGGGCATATCATCGATTTAAACTCATCTTGTAACGATGGTGATGACTTAACCGAACATCACGGTTGGTTAAGTCCTTTGAAGCCATGGAGGTTTCGAGGCCAAACAAAACGATAATCATAAAATGTTGTGATCGGTAAGAGTTGCCTACCTTTTTGTACTTAGTGTGAATGGTCGAGTCCCTCGATGTTACACTAAGACACTGATTGAATCTCGATCCCTACTAGAATTCTACTAGAGATTTCTATTTTACATGCTAAGGGGGTCACGTGACTTGTTAGAAAAATAGTGGGAGCATAAGTAAGATAGAAGTCCTTACCTTGAATGTTTAAATTTTGTAAAGTTTGAATGTTATTTATTTATGTTACATATTTATTTTTAAAAAATGTTACTTTCAAATTCCTTATGTGATATACTTAATGTCAATTGCCTCACTAGTCCAAATTACATGGATTGACTCTATAATCTGAGAATCATTTTCACGGTGGAGAAGATCGTGTACGTCCTTGATATAGTAATGCCTACACTTGATAAAGGGGCAAGCAAGAATGAGATTGCTTACTATGTAAAGTTATATAGATGACTCTACTCATGCTCGATGTTACATGTTAGGCTCCATGACTCCCAAATTATAAAGACAACATAAAAAGATGAATGCTAGATCCATTCTCCTACATGTTCACAAATTGTTGAGAAATAGGGAAGACCTTAGCGATATGAGATATCCAAGAGTCTCTTGTATGCTAGGATTGCTACTCATAGGTGCCCTACAAGAAAATCATGTGAGTGTGGCAAGTGTGACTTGACATGCAGTTTTTTTACTTATTATTATTATTTGGTATTTTATCACTTTATATTGTCAATTGTATGAATATATTGTAATGTCCATAGATCTATGCAATGGGGTGCAATGGGAATCGGATTATGATGAGATCACGATAATGAGACCGATTCGCTTTTAAACATAGATCTTATATAATTTCGATCATAGGTTACTCAAGAGGGATATTGAGATAATCGGATAAACTAGTATGCTGTATACTTGTCCATATGATGGATGCAGCTAGTCTCATAGTTGCTCGTGTGGGGACACTAATGATACAATACAAGTGCTCATTAGAGAATAAGTTAACTAATTGATCCGCTCATGAAATGTTGGATCGTTGATGATGCCTTATTGTCAAACAATGATTCCATCATCCTAGTAGTGTATCTAGTCCTTAGACATGAGATACCAAGGATGTTCTATATGAGTAGTCCACTCTTTAATATCGGCCTTATAGGTCTGGAGGTTCTAGATATAGCACATCCAGTCATCGGGAGTGGTGGCCAATCTTACGAGGGCTATTGAGTGTCGATTGAGGATCATCCACTCTCGATGTCATAAGAGAAATATATCATATGTCCTTGCTCAGATAAATCCCTGGCCATGGTATTCAGATTGAGAGAGGAGTTCTCCGAGAGAATCCGATTAGAGCGAGACTAAAGTAGAAATTGTATGGGCGTAACAGTACCATGCCCGATATATAGTCTTTGGGGTATTAGATAGATGAGGGACTATAGATACATGGTAACTGTTGACAGATAGATCCAAAGGATTGGATTCCATTATATCATTTAGGGACTATGGCATATGGCCTAGTATGCCCGCAGTTGTTGAGTCGAGTGAATTATTATAGAGATAATAATTCACTAAGTTAGAAGGAGTTCTGATAGGTATGACTCACGGTCAGCTCAATTTTAGGCCTAGAGGATCACACACATATGGTAGGCGTTGCGATGATTAGAGGTTCGGATATGAGATATCCATTGAAGCTCTTATCTTATTGCATATCCAATAAGCCCCAAAATTATTGGATCATATGGATGAGATCCAATAATAGCTAATAAGCTATACTCACTAATTTAAGATGCTTGGGTTGTTGGATAGAGATCAATACCCAATATGGCAGGCTCCATTATGGTTAAGTTGATATGGGGCCTCCATAACTAAGAGGGAACCAAAGACCAATAGAGGTTCTTTTTGGTTGCCTCCTCCTATTCTCCTCTCTCCCTCTCCACCTTATACTGTAGCCCCTATTTGGGGCGTGGTGATAGCAAGAAGGGACATGCCCTTTTTGATTGCATGGTGCACGCGACGAAGAGTATTGGGTAGCAATTTGAGGAGTATCTTCACAGTCCTTGCCATATGGATTATCACTAGAGAGGAGGACAATTGATCTTCTCAATTGTCTCTTATAGATCTATTAATTTTTAGGGATATACGATCGTTCTTGGTAATTCTCTTAAGTGTAGTCTTAGGTAATTCTCAAAAACTTATGCACGACAATGAAACCTTCTTTTATGCAGGAATTCTAGGATTTTATTTTTATGTTCTTATGCTGCACCTATGATGTCACCCTAGATTTGCCAACAGTATTATCAGAGCCAGGTTGCTCATGCAAAAGATTGGCTTTTAAAATGCGTGTGTTGTGTTCAATTATGTTAAAATTGTTTTATGCGATTGCAGCAATTTTTTTGTTGTAGTTTTCAAATTTGTACTGTAAATTTTCTTGCTGTTAAGAGGTGTTTTAGATAGGGTTTTGATGTCAAATTTGTTGACACAAAAGGGGAAGAAAGGGCGGCAACTATTGCTGCCCGTTGGATTGGCCGAAGGCTACTTATAGCCTTGGCCGAGAGCTTCAATTTACTGCTCTCGGCTTGGCCAAAAGCAGCAGGAATGAGAGCAGCATGGTAGCCCCTGCAGCCAGGTTTCCTAGCTGCAAGGGGCACCCCAAGCTACCAAGAGGGTTGCCTATGTGGCCAGGAGTTCTGGTCGCATAGGACACCTTTAGCCCATGGCAGCCCTGCAGCCATAGTTTCCTAGCTGCAAGAGACTCTTTAGTGGCAAGGGTTTCCTAGCCACGCAAGGCAATCTAGTTGCCTAGGATTCTTAGTTTTCGGTTAGTCTCTATATAGTAAGATTTTCTTACTTCAGAAGGAACTACCTATCATGTGGGGAACTTGCCATATAGGTCACCTTATGGTAGGGTTCCTAAAATATTGTATATAATTAATTAAAATAGTTTAATTAATTATTATTGTTGTTGAATCTCAGATTTTGATGATGAAACCAATTGATAGTGTTTATCTAATATGCATTTAAGTGACACAGGACTAGCTATGATCAGAAGAGGCAAATCGATTAGAGTAAGAGGAATCAGATTAGACGTCGAGCCGGAGGATCGGTCGACATGTCAGCAGAAGGCTTTGGTCCGTGAATTCGAGCATCAGGCCAAAAAGATTGGACATTACACCAAGGAGATCATATGTTTCAAGAAGACAACATGCTGATTGGGCAATACGGCAAAGGAGAGGATGATGCACTGAAGGATCAGACGAAGCGCCGGAAGAACCAATGACATGTCGGACAACATAGAATTCGCTTGTAATCGATTATATATAGATCAAGTTAGTTTTGATTCTAATTGAATTGGTTTAAAATATAATTAGACTAACTCAATTAGGGGCCAATTGGGCCCAAGTTTGAGCTATATTGGACCAAGTGGAAGGCACAAATAGTGACCCAACAAGTGAAACCGTTATGGCATAATTTTTGAGATAGTGTTAGGTGGTGGTACTACCTAGACATAGTCTTTGAGAGACTATCAAACGGTCGTACTACCAGTCTAGGCAATGGTACCACCCAAACACAGTCTCCCAAGCAGTGGTACTACTAGATTGTGTGGTGGTACTGCCTAATATCAGTGCTGTAAGCGGTGATACTGCTCAACATAGGCGATGGTATCGCCAGGACCCGGGAAACCCAGGATGAGACTCTTTTGGCTCCAAGTTTGAATCCACTTGAGGCCTATAAATACCCCTCTCATCTCTGGTTAACTCACACACAACTGAGAGCAAAATGAAAAGAAAACTCTGTTGCAATCTTGTGTGAACTCCTCTCAAACTCTAAGTGTTAGAGAAGCTTAAGAGAGGAGGTTGTGGGGGTTGTAAAGATTCTCTTCTAAACCTATCGAAAAGAGAATCAAGTTATAAGGGTAGTTAATCTTTGCCCATTAAAGGAAGATCGTTAGTGGATGCTAGTGGCCTCGACGGAAGAGGAATCGGTGGAGTGAATATAGGTCACGACGACTGAACCACTATAAAATGATTTTCATTTTTGTTTTGTTGTTTATCTTCCTTACAAACTGCCTTACTTGCTTTACCATCTCATTACACTCTTCTATATGCTTTCAAGTTTAATATCTTTCCGAAATATGTTTAATCGAAATGAAGATTTTTAAAACCAACATGTTTTATCCATTTGCACTAATACAAAGACGCCCCATATTAGTGTTGCTCTTGATGCTAATAGTTAATATCATAGCCATGTTATTTTCTCATTTGGTTTAACACCCAAGAGAAATGGCTCTTTTTGGCTTTCAAGAGTGTCACTCTCTCATTCGTCCTCCCATATTCAATGGGACGGACTACATATATTGGAAAACTCGAATGAGAGTTTTTTTGCTTTGGATTTAAATTTATGGAATATCATTGAAAATAAATTTCAATGGTCTTTTCTTCTAATGAACGATTGGAATAATTTGGAGAAGACTCTATCTTTAAATGCTAGATCTATGAATGCTCTATTTTATGCCTTAGACAAAAATTAATTCAATCGGGTTTCTACTTGCGAAATAGCTTTTGATATTTAGCATACACTCGAAATCACACATGAAGGCACTAGTAGAGTAAAAGATTCAAAGATTAATCTTTTGATGCATGATTTTGAGTTGTTTCGAATAAAACCGAGCGAAACTATTGTTGACATGTACACCCACTTTACGGATGTTGTCAATAGTTTAAAAGCTCTTGACAAATATGTTTTAAATATTAAACTTGTTAACAAGATATTAAGATCCCTTCTAAAGAGTTGGGATCCGAAATAACTGCAATACAAGAAGCAAAAGATCTTAATAATTTTTCACTAGAAGAACTTTTTGGTTCATTGATGACATATGAAATGGCGCTCAATGCATATGATGAACATGATGAACAAAATGTGTTAGGAATGACTTGGCACTAAGAGGGAGGGGGGGGCGAGGGGGGGGGGGGGGGGGTGAATTAGTGCAGCGGTAAAAACGTCGATTTCAGAAAATCTCTTTCATATGATTAAAACTAATCTCGGAAGATGTTAAATTGAAAGCATATGCGAGCGTAGGAATATTAAAAGTACAGTAAGGAGGAAAGGTAGTTTGCTATAAAAGTAAATTCCTCAAAGTAAATGCAAACCGAGTTTATAGTGGTTCGATCGTTGTGACCTACATCCACTCCCAATTCCTCCTCCGTCAAGACCACCGGTATCCACTATCGGTCTTCCTTCAATAGGCGAAGACCAACCACCTTTTATAGCTCTTTCTTCTTTTACCGAATTTAGGAGATAATTCTTATACCCCCACTTACTCCGCTCTCAAACTATTCTAACAATTAGAAGAAGGAGAGGAGTTCACACAAGATTGTATCAGCGTTTCTTTCTTTTTTTCACTCTCAATACTTGTGTAGTTTAACCAGGGATGAGAGGGGTATTTATAGGCCTCAAGTTGATTCAAACTTTGAGCCTAAAAATATCTCATCCCTAATTTTCGGGGTCTTGGCAGTACCACCGCCTGTGTTGGGCGGTACCACCACCTCTAGCACTTACACTAGGCAATACAACCACCCAATCTGGCGGTACTATCGCCTGACACCCTACACTAGGTGATACCATAAGCCAGACTGGCGGTACCACCACCTGACTATTAGGATCGGAGCGGCACTAAGAGGGGGGAGGGTGAATTAGTGCAGCGGATTAAAACTTGTAAGTTTGAAAATGAATTCGTAAATATGAGGAGATTTTGATTCGATAGTAACTTGAGTAAAGTGAGAAGATGAAAATGAAAGCTTGCTGTAATGTAAATAACAATTTCAGAAAGGTAAGCACTCACACATTCAAGGAACACACCAATTTAAAGTGGTTCGGTCAAATGACCTATATCCACTTGCGAAGCCTTCTTCGATGAGGCTCCCAACTTCCACTAGTAAATCACTTTGAAGGAGAAGGACAAATACCCCTCTTACAACCTTTTACAAGTGGTTCACACTCTTATAAATTTTCAATAAAAAGGAAGGAGGTGAACACTCAAGCAATTGAAAATAAGGCTTGCTAAAGACTTTGCTAAGGCTTTATCTCAATCTATTGCTTCTAAAAAAGTTGTATTCTCTGCTGAGAATTGAGGGGTATTTATAGGCTCCAAATTTGAATTGCTTTTGGATTTTTTGGTGCTGGCGATGCCACCGCTTGTCAGTGTCTGACACTGACAGTGTACTGGCGGTGCCACCACCTAGTTCAGCGGTGCCACCGCCTAGTTTGACGGTGCCACCACCAGAAATCTCGGGTTCTGGGTGGTGCCATCGCCTAGACTGTTTCAGCTCACTGGTTGGGCTCCAAACTTGGCCCAAACCAGTCCGAACTTGAGCCCAAATTGCCCCTAATCGAGTTATAGGATTAACCCTTAATCCTAACCCTAATTACATGCAAACTATGAAATTAAGACATAGACCTAAGCAAGTTTTTAACCGACAATGTCGAGTTTCATTCCAGCGAGCTTTTCAACGAACTTCCGGTGGACTTCCGATACACCCTTGGATTTCTTCTAGCGGACTCCCAACAGGCTCCCAATCTTTGGTGAGTTCAGCGAATCTTCTTGATGATCTCTGTGAACCTCCGACAATCTCTCCGACGAACTTTCGAAAACTTCGGCAAGTCCCTGATTTCTTCTCGGTTGGTTCCGGCAACACTTTCGACGAATCTTCGGACTCTCGGCGGACTCTCGAACACCTATCAAACTTGACTACGCTAGACTTGCTTTATGTCTTCAAGCTATCGTAGTGAATCTTGCATACTTAACTCAATAATATGGATTAGATCAATTAACCCATCAATTGATTTCATCATCAAAATCCGAGATTCAACACTGACAGCCTCTCGGAGACTGTGTCTGGGCAGTACCACCCCTTGACATAGTCTAAGAGATTGTGCCATCATGCTGGCACCTATTGGGTCATTGTTTGAGACTTTCATTGGGCCCAACAAAGTCAATTCATGGCCCAATTGGCCTATAATTGGGTTGGCCCAATTCCAATATCACTTATGTGCTAACTATGAAATCTAAGACAATTACTAAGCTAAATAAGTCTATAAGTCTAGGTTTCTTCCGGTGAGCTTCCGTCGATCTTTCAGTGAACTTTCGAACAATCTCTCAGCAAAGATCCAGCGGACACTCGGCAAGTTCCTGGAATTCACAGTGATCTTATTGGCGAGTTCTAACGAGCTTCTTTAGCAAGCTCTTGGACTTCTCGGTTAATTTCGGTGAAACTTCTGATGAACTTCCGGACTTCTGACGAACTCTCGAACTCCAAACAAAATCGCGTCCTTGACTCCTAGACTTCATTTTGCTTTATGCCTCGCTATCATAGTTAATCCTACATGTTAGGATCGGAGCGGCACTAAGAGGAGGGGGTGAATTAGCGCAGCGGATTAAAACTTCGATTTTAATAAATCTTTTGTACGATAAGAATAATGTTTCGTTTGAAACCATTTCAGTTGCGTTGAAAGCGTATGTAATAAGATGAGGGCAGTGAACTTAGCAAAGTAAAGGTTTGCAGAAAGATAAATGCATAAACATAAACGCAAATCGGAGATTACACCGATTTTAGAGTGGTTCGGTCAAATGACCTACATCCACTTGCGAGGCCCCTCTTCGATGAGGCTCCCACCTTCCACTAGCAAATCTCTTGAAATGGAAGGGCAAATACCCCTCTTACAACCTTTTACAAACAGTTCAACCTCTTACAAATTTTCAGCAAGAAAGGAGAACTTTTCTAGCAAATTGAAAACTAGACTTGCTAAGACTTTCTAAGACTTTTCTCTCAATCAATTGCTGCTCAAAAAGTTGTGATCTCAGCTGAGATTTGAGGGGTATTTATAGGCCTCAAGAGGATTCAAATTTGGGCTCCAAATTTGAATTCTCGTGGAGTTCCCGATGCTGGTGGTGCCACCGCCTATCAGTGGCGGTGCCACCGCCTGTTAGTGTCAGGCGCTGACAGTGCTAGGTGGTGCCACCGCCCAGCTCAGGCGGTGCCACCGCCTGGCTCTCGGGCAATGGGCGGTGCCACTGCCCAGCCCAGGCGGTGCAACCGCCCAATCTGGCAGTGCTACCGCCAGACTTTTCGGTTGACTATTTGGGCTTCAAATTTAGCCCAAACCCAGTCTAATTTTAGGCCCAGTTGGCCCCTAACCAGGATATAGGATTATTTCTTAATCCTAATCCTAATTGTAAGTTAATTACTTAACAAAACACATCCTAAGTAATATTTCAACCGCGAACGTCGAGTCTTGTTCCGGCGAGCTTTTTCTGACGGGCTCCTAGCAAGCTCCCGAACTTGTGATGACTTTAATGAGTAGCCGAGCCTTCTCGGTGATCTCCGTGAACCTCCGACGATCTCTTCGGCGAACTTCCGAAAATTCCGACAGGTTCCCGATTTCTTCTCGGTTGGTTCCGGCAGCATCTCCGACGATTCTTCGGACTCTTAAACATCCATCGAACTTGACTCCGGTATCCTTGCTTTGTGTTTTCTGGTTATCGTAGTTAGTCCTGCACACTTAAGCCAAAACTCTACTCCAATCTAGACAATTATTACAACGCGAATTGACATTCCATTGCCCGGCACGTCATTGGTTGGTGCTTTGTCCGATTCTTCAGCGCATCGTCCTCTCTTGCAGCTTGTTGCCCAATCGGCGGTTGACCTCCGCAACCCCGATATCCTTGGCGTAATTTCGCTCTCCTTGGCCCGATGCCCGACGTCCGAAGCCTTCTGCCGTCCAATATCCTGACGTGATCTCCTCCGGTGCAACGTCAATTCCTCCTGCGTTAATTGTCTAATCCTGATCGAGTAGACATGCATCACTCAAAATGCAATTAAACATCTAAACACAATCAATTAGTTTCATCATCAAAATCTGAGATTCAACAATCTCCCCCTTTTTGATGATGATAACTAATTGATGACTAACGGAGTTAACCTTAACTCCCCGGAGTTTAACCAAACTCCCCCTATCAATATGTCGTTGATAGAACACTTGGATTATCCCAAATCCAAGTTACATTCATCACATGTTATGAAAAACATTTAAACCATCATGAAAATATAAAATATTCAATTCAATGCATGAAGTCATCAATATACTTCTCCTCCTATGTCATCAACAAAAAGGAGAAGTAGCTCTAGCTATTTTAAAAGATATGCAAGTTTTTGCAACTTGAAGCTAGATTTATGATGTTTGATATAGCAAATTTCTTCATTACAATGATCGAGCTAGCAAGTTCTTCGTTCAAGTGTGCAAGCTAGCAATAACTTTCTCCCCCTTTGTCAATGTCAAAAAGAAGGAGAGGAACCAATGATTTAGACTTTTACATCAACTTTGCATCAATCAATATTTCAATCATCATATGATGCATACAAGACAATAATGCAATGAAATCATTTCACGAAGGATACCAATGTGAAAATTCACTAAGGATCACATGAAACAATCACAAATCATGATATCATTATGAGATACATCATGATATGATAATAGTCTAAAAAAAATTAATTTGTGATACATGTGATACATTGCGATACACTAAAAAATTCATTGCGATGCTTTTAAGGATATCAACATATTTTTGATACAAAGCATGGCAAGAGCAATTTTGTTGCAAGTTTTCTAAGTTTTGCAATTTTTACTTCTTTCGAGATAGCAATTCTTTGCTTCTCTATGAGCTAGCAACTTTTACGATATGCAAGTTTTACTACATATAAGCTAGCAAATTTAAAGATTTGCAAGTTAGCATATTTGCTTTTCTTTGCGATGTGCATGATAACATTTCTTTGTAATGTTTAAGATAGCAAATTGTACATTATGCTAGCTAGCAAATTAAAGATGTTCAATAAAGCAAGCACTTTCTTCTCTTTTGAGAAGTGTCATTTTTTTGCTTCCTTAGCAAAATGTCAACCTAACAAGGGACAATGTTTTACATGAGGCAAGCAAACAATTTGGCAAGTGTTACATTTGCATCTTCTCTTTAGATGTGCAAGAAAGTAAGCAAGTTTTTGCATTTTCTTGACTTGTGCAAGGTAGCTAATTTCTCTTTGAGATGACCCTTTACATCAATTCAAGATAGCACATTAGTAACTCTTTCTCTCCCGTTGTCATTGGCAAAAAGAAAGGAAGATTCAAGTCATGAATATCAAAATAATAATTTTGTCATGAATATTTCATCATTGCGTGTATCATTATTACATGCATAATACCAAATCATCATATATTCAAAACATATAAACTCATCATTATATGCATGATTCCAAATCATCATTCATATCATTTCAATCATTGTTTCAATCATCACTATAACTCATCATGCACAAAATGTAAAATCATCTAACATGATACAAACATTTATTTTTTAAATATTTATCACTATTTTCATGTATGATAATAAAGTATTCATGATACACATGATATGCATATATCATCACAATAAAAAACAATTGCATGCATAATTTCAAATTATAAATGTTTCAAATCATGATGGTATTAACTTGTCAAATTTCATCCAACCATTCATGGTCATAACTTTTCATTTGTAAGCATCAAAATAATATCAAGAGTATTTCATGCATAATTTTATATCACCACATAAGGAATATCAAGAAGAAAGTAATTGGGTGATGCGATAAACATTTCATGAATACGAGGAATTATATAAAAATCATATCATGAAAGATTAGAGTATATAAATACCAAAAAGCATGATTTCTTTTTGAAAAACCTACTTATAAATAATCGAAAGAAAATCTTAGGAGATCAATTAATGAAAAAATCTTGATTCATAATAAATCTTAATTTGTAAATATCACGGAAAGAAGATCATGATTTTGGATAAAACTCAATCAAATTCAAATCATCAAATTCATTAAAATCTCAACATTATTTTCAAGAGATTCAAAATGGTATATATAGATTTATCATAAAGCAAATTAATTTTCAATCATCATATAAGGCATTTAAAGAATTTTTGAAACATAGGATAATGATTAATTTAAGCATGTAATATTTCAATCAAATTCAAGTCATGAATACCAATACTTTCATATTGTGAATATCAAATAATGAATACCAAAAGGCATTATTTGTGATTCCAATTTTGCAAGATCAAGATTATGATTTAGATAAAACTTATTTAAATCAAATCGTTAACTTGAAATTCATTTAATCAAAATTGAATAACTTCAAGACCAATAAATCATCATGTATAACAATCATCAAGTATGATATAAACTTTTCAAAACGTTTATCATGATAATATCCTTTTAATATCTTGATATTCATCATCAAGTATGATTTCAAAAAGTATGTTCAAGAGAAATCATTAAGACCAAATGCATGAAACACTCATTTATTTTCAAAATATTCATCATGTTTATTTTCATGAGATTCACAAGATTGGTAAAATAAATTCATTAATCTCAATAGGAAAGAAATTTCATTTCCATTTCATACAATTGATTTCATGTGAGGGTATACAAATCTTTTGTGAAAACATGTATCATCATTTAAACTCGAAACATAAATTTCAACATGAAGCCGTCAAGACCAAACACATCATGATATCATATCTATCATCAAAAGACTATCAAGAAATTCATACATAGATGTACATACACTATGTCATCTTAATATGTCATGAGAATATCATCTTAATTCATCATAAAAATGAGTAGACCAAAAACATATTAATCTAAAATGAGAGTTTCAAATCAACATTTACTTCAAAAACTTATGCATAACATAAAATCATCAAGATACACATGCATGGATTAATCCTAAGCATTATCACATATCATATAATTATCATCCCTAATGTTGCATATATCATTCAATATTTCAAAACATAAAATGCATGAAACCTTAGTAATATACGTTTCATGATCAAATTTTTAATTTTTCAAAGATGCTAACAAGATATAATTTTTGAAAAATAATTTTTTATTTTATATTCCTACTATCTAAATTAAGCACTCATGAAAGACTTCAAGTAATTTCAAAATAATTCAAGAGAGTTGAGTTACTTACCTTGTAGTCGAAGCCCGTCAAAGCCCAATTCGCCATTTCACTTTTGGAAGTTCTTGATTCATCCTTGGGTGCCTTCCTTTTCTTTGGCCTCTTCCTCCGTTCAAGTTCATTGTTTATTTTATATTTTTGTTTAATGAACTTATTAAGATTTAGTGTTCGAAGTTCAAGTTCATCATTGTCCTCATCACTTGAGTCATCGCTCAAGTGGTATTCATTTGTCCGGAATTCCAAATCCTTCCTATTCTTTGGAAGGTGGTTCAAGTGTTCATCGTGTTCATCATGTGCATTGCGCACCATTTCATATGTCATCAATGAGCCGATAAGTTCTTCAAGTGGAAGAATATTTAAATCTTTTGTTTCTTGTATTGCGGTTATTTTAGGATCCTACCTTTTTGGAAGGGATCTTAAGATCTTGCTTACGAGATCAAAATTCGAAAAAGATTTACCAAGAACTCTTAGATTATTGACGACATCCGTGAAACGGGTGTACATGTCGCCAATAGTCTCGCTTGGTTGCATTCGAAAAAGCTCAAAATCATGTAATAAAATGTTAACTTTCAAGTCTTTGACTCTACTAGTTCCCTCGTGCGTGATTTCAAGTGTTCGCCAAATATCAAAAGCCGTTTTGCACGTAGAAATCTGATTGAACTCATTTTTGTCCAAAGCACAAAATAAGGCATTCATAGCCTTTGCGTTTAAAGAAAAATACTTCTTCTCCAATTCATTCCATTCGCTCATCCGAAGAGAAGATTTTTGAAATCCGTTTTCGACAATAGTCCAAAGCTCGAAATCCATGGAAATAAGGAAGATCCTCATACGAGTCTTCCAATAAGTATAATCCGACCCATTAAACAAAGGTGGACGTATGATAGAATGACCCTCATGCATGCCGGAGTAAGCCATCTCTCTTGGGTATTAAACCAAATATGAGAGTGAGCCTTGCTCTGATACCAATTGTTAGGATCGGAGCGGCATTAAGAGGGGGGGGTGAATTAGTGCAGCGGATTAAAACTTCGGTTTTAATAAATCTTTCATACGATAAGAATAATGTTTCATTTGAAACCGTTTCAATTGCGTTGAAAGCGTACGTAATAAGATGAGGGCAGTGAACTTAGCAAAGTAAAGGTTTGCAGAAAGATAAATGCATAAACATAAACACAAACCGGAGATTACACAGATTTTAGAGTGGTTCGGTCAAATGACCTACATCCACTTGCGAGGCCCCTCTTCGATTAGGCTCCCACCTTCCACTAGCAAATCTCTTGAAATGGAAGGGCAAATACCCCTCTTACAACCTTTTACAAACAGTTCAATCTCTTACAAATTTTCAGCAAGAAAGGAGGAGAAATTTTCTAGCAAATTGAAAACTAGACTTGCTAAGACTTTCTAAGACTTTTCTCTCAATCAATTGCTGCTCAAAAAGTTGTGATCTCAGTTGAGATTTGAGGGGTATTTATAGGCCTCAAGAGGATTCAAATTTGTGCTCCAAATTTGAATTCTCGTGGAGTTTCCGATGCTGGCGGTGCCACCTTTGTCGATGTCGGTGCGGCCGACAAGGTGCTAGGCGGTGCCCACCGTGTCGATGTCGGCGTCGCCGACAGTGCTAAGCGGTGCCACCGCCTGGTTTCTCGGCAATGGGCGGTGCCACCGCCCACTCTCGGTCTTTGGCGGTGCAGCTTAGTCGGCAATGCCACCGCCAGACTTTTTTAGGTTGACTGGTTCGGCTTCAAACTTAGCACAAACCCAGTCTAATTTTGGGCCCAGTTGGCCCCTAACCAGGATATAGGATTATTTCTTAATCCTAATCCTAATTGCAAGTTAACTACTTAACAAAACACATCCTAAGCAATATTTCAACCGTGAACGTCGAGTCTTGTTCCAGCGAGCTTTTTCCGACGGGCTCCTAGCAAGCTCCCGAACTTGTGATGACTTTATTGAGTAGCCGAGCCTTCTCGGTGATCTCCGTGAACCTCCGACAATCTCTTCGGCGAACTTCCGAAAATTCCGACAGGTTCCCGATTTCTTCTCTGTTGGTTCTGACAGCATCTCCGACGATTCTTCGGACTCTTAAACGTCCATCGAACTTGACTCCGGTATCCTTGCTTTGTGTTTTCTGGTTATCGTAGTTAGTCCTGCACACTTAAGCCAAAACTCTACTTCGATCTAGACAATTATTACAACGCGAATTGACATTCCATTGCCCGGCACGTCATTGGTTGGCGCTTCGTCCGATTCTTCAGCGCATCATCCTCTCTTGCGGCTTGTTGCCCAATCGGCGGTTGACCTCCGCAACCCCGATATCCTTGGTGTAATTCCGCTCTCCTTGGCCCAATGCCCGATGTCCGAAGCCTTCTGCTGTCCAATATCCTAACGTGATCTCCTCTAGTGCAACGTCAATTCCTCCTGCGTTAATTGTCTAATCCTGATCGAGTAGACCTGCATCACTCAAAATGCAATTAAACATCTAAACACAATCAACTAGTTTCATCATCAAAATATGAGATTCAACACTATATAGATAAAACGTACTTCGATCTAGACAATTAATACTAAGCTAATCAGATGTTGTCTAGCACGTCATTGGTTTATCGACGCCTCATTCGACTGCTCGATGCATCATCCTCTCTTGTGGCCTATTGTCCAATCGGTCAGTTGACCACCGCAACTCTAATTTCTTTAGCACAATATTCGCTCTTTTTGGCCCGTTGCCCAAACTCATGGCCTGAAGCCTTCTGTGATACGTCAACTGATCCTTCAGCTCGATGTCCAATCTTTTGACATATTTTTCTCTGGCCTAATATGATTCCTCCTATTTTAATTAACTCTCCATAATCGAAGCATCTTACGTCACTCAAAACATAGATTAAATCATAAATACTATCAATTGGTTTAATCATCAAAATATGAGATTCAACAAAATGAACATGAGAACAACCTTCTAAAGAACAGGAAGGATTTGACACTTCGAACAATAGAAGACCACTCGAGTGAAAGCTCAAGTGATGATGACCTTAAACTCCTCACAATAAAGCTTAAAAAATTATTAAAATAAGAATATAAGAATAAAAATGAACTTAAAAAGAAGAAGTTGCCAAAAAAGAAGAATGTAACTTAGGACAAATCGAGTACCTCCGAAGATAAGGAGAAAACCAATGAAGACGAAGCGAGGAACTGTTGAATCTCAGATTTTGATGATGAAGTCAATTGTCATTTGTTGTCTAATCTATGTGTTGAGATAAGTGTGCAGGATTAACTACGATGAAAGTTAGACAAGCAGCAGGAGTTGCGCCGGAGTCAAGATCATGATCACGTTGGGAGTTCGAGAGTTCGATGGAAGTTCGGACGGTCGTCGGAGGTTCTGCGAGAACAGATCCGAGAAGTCCAGAAGCTTGCTAAGCGAAGCTCGTCGGAACTCGCCAAGTGGATCGTCGCAAAGTCCAGGAGGTTGTCGGAAGTCTGCAGAAGAATCACCGAGGGTTCATCGGATGATCGACGGAAGTTCGCCGGAAACTCGCCGGAAGAAGCGATTGACGCATCGGAGCAAAGCTGTAGAAATTGTCTTAGATTTAATCATAGTTAGCACGTTGATTAAGTTGGAAAATGGGAGGTGATCCCATTAGCTTAATCTTGGGGCAATTGGGCCCCTGAAAATATTGAAATTGGGCCGAATGGAGCTAACCATTTGGACCCCGATTGCACCTGAGGAGGTGCAACCGCCTAGGCAGGAGGTGGCACCGCTGGGCTATGTCTCCCAGCGACACTCGGGTGGTGCAACCGCCCCGACCAGAGGTGCAACCGCCTGGGCTAAGTCTCCCGAGACGGGCGGTGCAACTCCCCCAGCCGGGAGGTGCAAATCACCTGAGCTCGATCTTCGAGCTAGATCGGCGGTGCAACCTCCCCGACAGAGGTAGCAATCACTGAGCTCGGTCTTCGAGCTCCAGCGCAGAGGTGCAACCGCCTCGGTCGAGAGGTGGCACCGCCTGGGGCTCGATCCGAAAGCCTTAGACTCGGTGGTGCAACTGCCGACAGAGAGGTGCAACCCTTTGGGCTCGATCTCCGAAGCTCGCCAAGCGGTGCAACCTCTCCAGTCAGGAGGTGCAACCGCCTGATCCCAGAATTCTGGGATTTGATCGTTTTGAGCACCAAATTTGAACTGGGTTGGGGCCTATAAATACCCCACCCATTCAGCACAGAAAGAGCAAGAGACCTACACCGAAATCTTGATCTTCTCTGTGATTCTTGAGCTCAAAATTGTTGTAAAGCCTTTAAGTCTCCTCCTTCTGTTCTTTAAGTTTCTGAATTATAAAAGTGAGGAGAGAAAGGTTCTGTAAGGGTTGTCTCCTGAGCCCATCAAAAGGAGTGAAACTGTAAAAGGGCAGTTGGCCTTCGCCCATTGAAGGAAGGCAGCTAGTTGACGTCGGTGACCTCGTCGGAGGAGGAAGCCAAAAGTGGAGTAGGTCAAGACTGACCGAACCACTCTAAATCTCTGGTTTGCTTTTACTTTGAGTACTTTATCATTACTGCAAACCTCCTACATAGCTACTGCCCTCTGCGCTTTTACAAACGAGTCTCTAAGTTCTGATCTTTTCGAATCTGCATTCAGATGTAAATCGGTGATTTCGTACTATCTTTACACTGCAGTTTACGCTTACGTTTTGATTCCATTTATAACTGCAAATTGCTTTCTGCGTATTCATAAAACGCTTTTCAAAGTTCAAAACTACGTTTAGACGCAAAACTGCGTTTAGACGTAAAACTGCATTTAGACGTAAAACTGCGTTTAAACGTAAAACTGTGTTTAGATGCAAAACTGCGTTTAGATGTAAAACTGCACTTAGATGTAAAATTGCATTTAGACGCAAACTGCGCTCAGACACAAACTGTGTTTAGATGCAAACTGTGTTTAGACGCAAACTGCGCTTAGACACAAACTGTGTTTAGATGCAAACACTGCGCTTAGACGCAATCTGCGCTTAGACGCAAACTGCGCTTAAATGCAAACTGCGCTTAGACGCAATCTGCATTTAGACGCAAACAGCATTTAGACGCAAAACTGCATTGAGACGCAAACTGCGTAAACTACACTTAGATACAAACTGTGAATCGGCTTTTACATCGAAATCGTTTTTATCGGACGAACGCAGCTTTTGTTTTTAAATCGCTGAAAGATTTCCGCTACACTAATTCACCCCCCCCCCCCTCTTAGTGCTCTCGATCCTAACAATTAGTATCAGAGCAAGGTTTACTCTCTAATGGATTAAAACCCAAGAGAGATGGCATACGCCGGAAACCAAGAGGGGCATTCTATTACACGTCCACCCATGTTCAGTGGGACCGACTACACCTACTGGAAGACCCGAATGAGGATCTTTCTTATTTCTATGGATTTTGAACTGAGGAACCTTGTTGAAAACGGATTTTCAAAGTCTTCTCTTCCAATGTTCGATTGGAATGAATTGGAAAAGAAGGCTTTCGCTCTTAATGCAAAGGCTATGAATGCCTTATTTTGCGCACTTGATAAAAACGAGTTTAATCGTGTTTCAACTTGCGAAACTGCATTTGATATTTGGCACACACTTGAAGTGACCCACGAGGGCACAAGTAGAGTGAAAGAGTCAAAAATCAATCTGTTGTTGCATTCTTTTTAACTTTTCCGAATGAAACCGAGTGAAACCATTGGCGACATGTTTACCCGTTTCACGGATGTCGTCAACGGTCTAAAAGGACTCGGAAAAAGTTTTTCGGATTTTGAACTCGTAAATAAGATACTAAGATCCCTCCCTAAAAGTTGGGATCCTAAAGTCACTGCTATTCAAGAGGCAAAAGATCTGTGCAACTTCCCTCTTGAAGAACTAATCAGGTCATTAATGACCTACGAAATGACTTGTAAAGCTCATGAAGAGCAAGAAGACATCCTTCCAAAGAACAGGAAGGATATGGCACTCAAAACTTCTGAATGCCACTTGAGAGAAAACTCAAGTGATGAGGACTGTGATGATGACTTGGCACTTCTAACAAGAAAGTTTAAAAAGTTCTTTAAAAGAAACAAGTTTAAGAATGATGCAAAAATTAAACTTGAACCCAAGAAGGACCAAGTGATCTGCTATGAATGCAAAAAGCCAAGATACTACAAGAGTGATTGTCCCCAAGTCAAAAGGAGAACATCAAAAAAGAAGGCTCTTCAAGCAACATGGGAGGACTCGAGCACATCTGAAGAAGAGGAGTCCAACACCGAGCAAGTTGCTCATTACGCCTTAATGGCCATCGGAGAGGAGGTAATGAATTTATTAGATGCTGATTTATCTTTCGATGAATTATTAAATGCCTTCCATGACTTATTTGATGAATGCAAGATTATCAATAGAAAATACAAATTGCTAAAAAAGGAGCATGATAGTCTTACTTGTGATTTTAATAAGTTAAAAATTGAATATCATGATAGTTTAAATTCATGTATCAAATGTCATGATCTAGAAACTTTTCAAAAAGAAAACTTGCTACTTAAGGACACCTTGAAGAAATTCGAGGTTGGTAGCAAGTCATTAAACATGATTCTTACAAACAAGGGTCATGTTCCCAAAAGAAGTGGGATTGGATTTGTGAGGAGTCCTCACCAAAATCCAACTACCTTCGTAAAAGGCCCCATCTTACATGTTAGACATCAAAGCAAATGCAACTTTTGTTGCAAGTTCGGACACAGGACGCATTATTGTCCATTCAGGAAATTTAGTCCAAACAAATTGATTTGGGTTCCTAAAGGAACCATGACAAATTCTATGCAACATGATAGAAAATGTAGATCTATTTGTGAGGAACCCAAAAGCAAATGGGTACCTAAACATCATCCTTTCTTGTAGAAAACTAAACCATCGCAAGCTAGGAGCAAGAGATGGTACCTTGATAGTGGATGCTCAAGGCATATGACCGGAGATCCATCACAATTCTCTAAGCTCACTAGCATAGACGAAGGATATGTCACCTTCGGAGACAACAACAAGGGTAAAATCATTGGCAAAGGAACCATAGGTAACAAATCCAACTTCTCTATTGAAGATGTTTTGCTAGTTGATGGTCTAAAACATAACCTCTTGAGCATTAGTCAATTGTGTGATAAAGGATATATTATCAGATTTGAATCTAATGCTTGCATCATTGAAAAACCACACAAAAACATATCTATGATTGCATTAAAACAAAATAACGTATACACTATTGATATCAATGATTTATGTAATGAAATATGTTTTTCTGCTTTAAATGAGAATGCTTGGATATGACACAGAAGATTAGGTCATGCTAGCATGAAGCTAATCACTCAAATATCATCCAAAGAACTTGTAAGAGGAATTCCTCATATCAAGTTCATCAAAGATAATGTATGTGATGCCTGCCAATTAGGTAAACAAATTAAGAGTAGCTTCAAATCTAAAAATCAAATAAGCACCTCTAGGCCCTTACAATTGATCCATATGGACTTGTTCGGACCCATCTCCACATCAAGCCTAGGAGGTAGCAAATACGCTTTCGTCATCATGGATGACTATAGCAGATACACATGGACTTACTTCTTAAAACAGAAAAGTGAATGCCTTAGATCTTTTACCAAGTTTTGCAAACTCGTTCAGAATGAGAAAGGTTCTATGATTTCGTCAATTAGAAGTGATCATGGTGGTGAATTTCAAAACCATGATTTCCAGGAATTTTGTGAACTCAATGGATACAACCATAATTTCTCTACTCCTAGAAACCCTCAACAAAATGGAGTTGTAGAAAGAAAAAATCGAAATTTACAAGAAATGGCAAGAACCATGTTGAATGAACACAACCTACCCAAATATTTTTTTAATGGGAAAGTAAATACTGCATGCTACATTTTAAATAGAGTTCTAGTGAGACCTCTACTAACCAAAACTCTCTATGAGTTATGGAACAATAAAAATCCCAACGTTTCATATTTTAAAGTCTTTGGGTGTAAGTGTTTTATCTTGAATGAAAAAGACAACTTAGGAAAATTTGATGCTAAATCCGATGAAGGAATCTTTCTTGGTTATTCTACAGTTTCTAAAGCCTTTCGTATCTTCAATAAAAGAACTCTAATTATTGAAGAATCCATTCATGTTGTTTTGAATGAGATTTCCTAAATTACGAAAAATGATCTTGATGAAGATGTTAATTTTGATTCCTTGAATTTAAAGGAAACCCCTTCTCCAACTAACAACCTGGATGCATCCACTTCCGAAATATCCTTACCCAAGGATTGGAAGTATGTAGATGCTCACCCTAAGGAGCTAATCCTAGGAGACACGCGTCAAGGGGGGGGTTCAAACACGATCTTCTCTTAAAACCTTTTGTGCGAATGCGCCTTTCTCTCCCAAATTGAACCCAAATGCATTGATGAAGCCATGAAAGATGATTCATGGATTATCATAATGCAAGATGAATTAAATCAATTTGAGAGAAATGAAGTGTGGAAGCTTGTTACTAGGCCAAATGACCATTTAGTTATTGGTACTAAATGGGTCTTCTAAACAAGCAAAATGAAAATGGTATCGTGGTTAGAAACAAGGCTAGATTAGTGGCCAAAGGTTTCAACCAAGAAGAAGGTATCGACATTTGAAGAAACCTTCGCCTCCTGTGGCTCGATTGGAAGCCACAAGGATGCTCCTTGCCCACGCTTAGCAGTAATAATTTTAAGTTGTTTCAAATGGATGTTAAAAGCTTTTCTAAATGGCTTTATCTCAGAAGAAGTTTATGTTGAACAACCTCTTGGTTTTGAAAATGATAGCCTCCCTAATCATGTGTTTAGATTAACTAAAGCTCTCTATGGTTTAAAACAAGCCCCAAGGGCTTGGTATGAGAGATTTAGTTCTTTTCTTATCGAAAATAACTTCACAAAAGGCAAGGTTGATACTACATTATTTATCAAGAATTTTGAAAATAATTTTCTCATTGTTCAGATTTATGTTGATGATATTATCTTTGGCTCTACAAATGAATCTCTCTGTGAATCTTTTGCTAGAACCATGAGTCTTGAATTCGAAATGAGCTTAATGGGAGAATTAACATTCTTCTTAGGTTTACAAATCAAACAATTAAGCAACGGCATCTTTATTAGTCAAACAAAATATGCTATGAATTTATTAAAAAAGTTTAATATGAACAACTCAAAGGCTATTAACACCCCTATGAGCACCTCCACTAAGTTAGAAATTGATGAAAGTGGAGAAAGCTTTTAATCAAAAGACTTATAGGGGTATGATAGGAAGTTTACTTTACCTCACCGCCACCGGACCAGGACATCATGTTCGGGGTGTAGGACTTTGTGCTAGATTTCAATCAAACCCTAAGATATCTCATCTCAAAGCAGTCAAAAGAATACTTAGATATCTTAATGGAACCACAAATCTAGGATTATGGTACCCAAAATCAAAAAATTTTGAGTTAACAGGTTATGCTGATGCGAACTTCACTGGCTGTAGACTAGATAGAAAAAGCACATCAGGATCATGTCAATTTTTAGGACATGCCCTTGTATCCTGGTCATCTAAGAAACAAAGCTCGGTTGCTCTATCAACAACCCAATTTGAATATATTGCAGCAAGTGCATCTTTGTGCACAAGTTGTATGGATGAAAAACACTTTAGAAGATTACAAAGTTAATCTTAAAGATATTCCCATTAAATGTGATAACACGAGTGCAATATGCTTAACTAAAAATCCTATACAACACTCAAGAACAAAACATATTGATATTAGACATCACTTTATACGAGATCATGTCACTAATCATGACGTAACCATAGAGTTCATTGATACCAAACATCAACTGGCTGACATTTTTACAAAACCTCTAAGTGAAGAACAATTTGATTTCATTAAAAGAGAATTAGGAATGTTGATGTGTCCGAATAAATAAACTTATTTTTCGGACTATATTGAATGATCAGATCACTTGATTGCCATGTTTAAATGTGAAACAAAATCTTGTCCAAATGCATCTTATTTGTTCGAATGCTATAAAACAGATTTATTCGTACACTTTCATAAGTTTCTAAAATAAATCTGATAAAGTAATTCCTGTGTATGTATTTCATCCTGTAATATCTTTACGGGTAAAATGGATTATAACAAAAACGGGAAGAAGTTTTCAAAGCAATCTATGTAAAATTCCTCTATAAAGCTTGCTAATATTGTTTTCCTGGTATCACAATTACCATGTTTTTTTGTTGATGACAAAGTGGGAGAAACATATGAATTGATAAACACTGCCATGTCATAGTTGCAAATACTTGAGTGATGCTATAAACAATGTTATGGTTATGCCATCCTTGCATCACCAAGAGATATATGAACATGTGCTACAGTTTACATTATGTCTTGAGTTGATATCCTATCTTGTGAAGTAAATGCAAACTTGCTAGAAAATCTCAAATGTGTGCATCATGTAATAGTCCTTCGCAGCTTTATATGATAATATTCAATTACATGATGAATAGTTACAAACACAATCATACAAACTTGATGATATATGTCAAGCCTTGACATCATTCTTGAAGAGATACATCATGATGGGTATCATGATGGGAGTATTGATAAGTTTAACTGATCTAACTTATCAATACGTCACTTGAATTCTTAGGTCTTGAATTCAAGGTTGACTTATCTCAACTATGACATATAGATAGGGGGAGTTAAGGATAACTCCATTATCAATTAATTGTCATCATCAAAAAGGGGGAGATTGTTGAATCTCAGATTTTGATGATGAAGTCAATTGTCATTTGTTGTCTAATCTATGTGTTGAGATAAGTGTGCAGGATTAACTACGATGAAAGTTAGACAAGCAGTAGGAGTTGCGCTGGAGTCAAGATCATGATCACGTTGGGAGTTTCAGAGTTCGACGGGAGTTCAGATGGTCGTCGGAGGTTCTGCGAGAACAGATCCGAGAAGTCCAGAAGCTTTTGTTGCTGAAGCTTCGTCGGAACTTCGCCAAGTGGATCGTCATAAAGTCCAGGAGGTTGCCGGAAGTCCGCAGAAGAATCACCGAGGGTTCATCGGATGATCGACGGAAGTTCGCCGGAAACTCGCCGGAAGAAGCGATTGACGCATCGGAGCAAAGCTGCAGAAATTGTCTTAGATTTAATCGTAGTTAGCACGTTGATTAAGTTGAAAAATGGGAGGTGATCCCATTAGCTTAATCTTGGGGCAATTGGGCCCCTGAAAAGATTGAAATTGGACCGAATGGAGCTAACCATTCGGACCCTGATTGCACTAGGAGGTGCAACCGCCTAGGCCTGGAGGTGGCACCGCCTGGGCTATGTCTCACAGCGACACTGGGCAGTGCAACCGCCCCAGCCAGGAGGTGCAACCGCCTGGGCTAAGTCTCTCAAGAGCTGGCGGTGCAACCGCCCAACCGAGAGGTGCAACCGCCGAGCTCGATCTTCGAAGCTAGGATCGGCGGTGCAACCTCCCCGACAGAGAGTAGCACCCCCGAGCTCGGTCTTCGAGCTCAGGCAGAGGTGCAACCGCCTCGGCCGGAGGTGGCACCGCTTGGGGCTCGATCTCGAAGCCGGACTTCGAGCGGTGCAACCGCCCACAGAAGAGGTGCAACCCTTTGGGCTCGATCTCGAAGCTCGCCGGCGGTGCAACCTCTCCAAGTCGAGAGGTGCAACCGATCCTGATCCCGGAATTCCTGGATTTGATCGTTTTGAGCTCCAAATTTGAACTGGGTTGGGGCCTATAAATACCCCACCCATTCAGCACAGAGAGAGCAAGAGACCTACACTGAAATCTTGATCTTCTCTGTGATTCTTGAGCTCAAAATTGTTGTAAATCCTTTAAGTCTCCTCCTTCTGTTCTTTAAGTTTCTGAATTGTAAAAGTGAGGAGAGAAAGGTTCTGTAAGGGTTGTCTCCTGAGCCCATCAAAAGGAGTGAAACTGTAAAAGGGCAGTTGGCCTTCGCCCATTGAAGGAAGGCAGCTAGTTGACGTCGGTGACCTCGTCGGAGGAGGAAGCCAAAAGTGGAGTAGGTCAAGACTGACCGAACCACTCTAAATCTCTGGTTTGCTTTTACTTTGAGCACTTTATCATTACTGCAAACCTCCTACATAGCTACTGCCCTCTGTGCTTTTACGAACGAGTCTCTAAGTTCTGATCTTTCCGAATCTGCATTCAAACGTAAATCGGTGTTTTCGTACTATCTTTACACTGCAGTTTACGCTTACGTTTTGATTCCATTTATAACTGCAAATTGCTTTCTGCGTATTCATAAAACGCTTTTCAAAGTTCAAAACTGCGTTTAGATGCAAAACTGCGTTTAGACGTAAAACTGCATTTAGAAATAAAACTGCGTTTAGACGTAAAACTGTGTTTAGACGCAAAACTGCGTTTAGACGTAAAACTGCACTTAGACGTAAAACTGCGTTTAGACGCAAACTGCGCTCAGACGCAAACTGTGTTTAGACGCAAACTGTGTTTAGACGCAAACTGCGCTTAGACGCAAACTGTGTTTAGACGCAAACTACGCTTAGACGCAATCTGCGCTTAGATGCAAACTGCGCTTAAATGCAAACTGCGCTTAGACGTAATCTGCATTTAGACGCAAACTGCATTTAGACGCAAAACTGCATTGAGACGCAAACTGCGTAAACTGCACTTAGATACAAACTGTGAATCGGCTTTTACATCGAAATCGTTTTTATCGGACGAACGCAGCTTTTGTTTTTAAATCGCTGAAAGATTTCCGCTGCACTAATTCACCCCCCCCTCTTAGTGCTCTCGATCCTAACAGGAACATCACCTTGGTAACTCATGACAATGAGGTAAACAACTCAAATGAAACTCCCTTACTTTATTTCAAAATTATATGATGCTTTTCATGAGTTATTTTTAAATTAGTTAGTAAAAAATAAAAAAATTAAAAATTAAAAAAAAATTTCATGCTTCTTTTTCTAGTTATTTTGAAAATTTTGAGCATGACAATTTCATGATAACTCATAGCACTAAGATTCACTTAAAAAAAAAGCATTAATATAACAAACAAAATGTTTCTGATTGAAAATACCTTATGTTCAATGAAATCATGATCGATGTTTTAATGACATAATAATTTAAGACGTAATGAAAATGTTAAAAGATTTTGTATCATTCTTTATGATTTTATATTATCCATGAGGATTTGAAGTAATGATGATTTTTGGGTAATTTATGTTTTATTGATCTTGATGATTTCTATGATGAGATTTGCTCTTTCGATTTTAAACTATGATGTATCATTTTCATACGAAAAACTTGAGAATACTTATATAAAATCAATCACTTAAAATGAAACACATAAAAAAGAAAATGTATTATCATTGGAATCAGAATGATAAATTAAATCGCTTGTTTAAAGAAACCTTATGTTTAATTTGTTATATTTTTTGTCATGATAATTTTGATAATGAAATTTATTTTTTGGTTTTAATCAATGATGCATAATGATCATGCTTAATGAGTTTATCTTTCAAAATTATGCATGATAATTCTTGTGATTTATGGATCTTTGCCATAATGAAAGTTCATTTTTGTTTTAAATGTTGATGCTTGTTTTTATTTGGCATAAAAAATTGGGCATGTTTATATGAAATCAATCTTATGAATTGAAACACTAAAAAGAGGAAAGCTTTCTTCATAAAAAATTTCTCTACTTTATCAATTTTTCAAAAAGATATTAATGAATCTATTTATGTTAGATTTAATGAAACACTTGAAAAGTGATTTTGATGATTTGTCAATTTGAAATTGAATGAGGAACAATTTGATTTTATTAGAAGAGAATTAGGTATGCTAAATCTTCTAAATGTATGAATTAATTTTTCAGAATTCTCAGTTCTTCATAATTTGAATTTTCTTTCTAAATCGATATCGTCTTTCTATTTACAAGAAAAGGGATTTGATTTATGAAGTTTAATTCATGGATTTTTTTTCTTCATTTAATGATCATTTCCCATGAATTTTTCCTTACTCTTCTCATGAAAGAAGACTTTTTATTCATGAACTTTTAGTATATGATGATCATTTGCAAGAATAGGGATTTGATTTTGTATGGACATCTTGATCTTTTTAATGAATCATTTCTCTTTACTAAAATAGAAGCTTGATTCAATGAAACTAATTTATTATGGATTTGACTTGGTTCAAATCTTTTCATGAATTTGGTTCTTGATTTTTTTAGAAATGAATTTCTCCCTTACTTTTTTTCCTCTTCTTCTTATCTTTTTTTTATGACAAAGGAAGAAAGAAACTTGCTAAGAAGAACCAAAAAGCTCTTAAGCATAAATGCTAGCTTCTCATTTTTCATGCAAAGTTTTTACTTAACTTCTCTTTTTTGCCAACTTGGATAAATTAGTGTAAAACTTACTTGATATGCTTTCAAACACTTGCATTGTTGAATGATTCTCCTTTTTACCTATGACAAAGGGGGAGAAAATAAATGATGAATGTTTGGTACCAACAATCTTGAAGTGATAAATGCTTAAAAGTATTGATTTAATATTTGGTATCATGAATGCTTTAGTATCTTGTATGATATGCCCATAGTGATGATTGATTTATTTTTGGTATCATGCATGAAGTAAGAATGAAATGAAAGGTTTTAAAATTGTGCACGTTTTAATTTGAAACTATAATGATGCACAACCATATTAAAAAAGGAATGATACTTTAACTTTGTCATGATTTGAAAATTGATATAAAGGGAAAAGAATTGCAACATTGTATTCTTCCTTTCTTGTTGACAATGACAAAAGGGGAGAAAAATTGCTAGCTCAAGATGCAAAATTTGAAAACTAGCACATTGCAAAAGAAGCAAACTTGCTAGCTTGCTCATCTTAAAAGAGAAGCAAGAAGTGCTATCTTGCCTATCTCAAGAAGCGAAACATGCTAATCTAGCAAAATTTACAAACTTGCAAAACTAAAAATTATTGCTAGCTTGCATGTAGAATGATATAAAATTTTGTTAGATTGCGCTTTACCAAGGAAGCAAAAAAAAATTGCACTTCTCAAAAGAGAAGAAAGAAAATTAATAGCTTTCATGATGATAAAACTTGAAATTATGTTCATTATGCAATGATTTGAAATTATGGCTAAACACTTGCTAGTTGCACTTCTCCTTTTAGTTGATGACAAAGGGGGAGAGGTTATGATGAAAATCATGAATGGAATAATGTATTGAAAATTTGATTATGCATGATTTCATGATCACATGTTGAAAATATTCATGATCAAATATTGCTTTGACTTGAATTCATTTTGAATTCAAGGTTCATCTCACATATGCCATATTGATAGGGGGAGTTAAGGTTAACTCTGTCATTAATTGGTTGTCATCATTAAAAATGAGGAGATTGTTGAATCTTGGATTTTGATGATGAAACCAATTGATAGTGTTTATCTAATGTGCATTTAAGTGACACATGACTAGCTATGATTAGAAGAGGCAAATTGATTAAAATAGGAGGAATCAGATGTTGGGCCGGAGCAAACATGTCAGAAGATTGGACGTCGAGCCGAAGGATCGGTTGACGTATCAACAGAAGGCTTCGGTCCATGAATTCGGGCATCAGGCCAAGAAGATCAGATATTGCACCAAAGAGATCAGATATTGTGAGAAGATAATATGCTGATTAGGCAATACGCCGAAGGAGAGGACGATGTGCTAAATGATCGAATGAAGCACCGAAAGAACCAATGACATACTGGACAATATAGGATTTGCTTATAATCAATTATGTCTAGATCAAGTTAGTTTAGAGTCTAATTGAATTGGTTTAGAATGTAATTATACCAACTCAATTAGGGGCCAACTAGGCCCAAGTTTGGGCTATGTTAGGCTTAATGGAATGCCCAAACAGTGACCTAACAAGTGGAACCATCGTGGCATAGTCTTCGAGACTGTGTCAGGCAGTGGTACCACCCAAACAGTCTCCAAGAGAATGTCAAGTAGTGGTACCGCCGGTCTAGGCGATGATATCACCTAGACAGTCTCCCGGGCGGTGGTACCGCCCAATGTTAGTGCTATAGGCGGTGGTATCGCTAGGACCTGGGAAACCCAAGATGAGACTCTTTTAGGCTCCAATTTTGGATCCACTTGAGGCCTATAAATACCCCTCTCATCCCTAGTAAACTCACATATAACTGAGAGCAAAAGGAAAAGAAAACTTTATTGTAATCTTGTGTGAACTGCTCTCAAACTCTTAAGTATTAGAGAAGCTTAAGAGAGGAGGTTGTGGGGTTTGTAAAGGTTCTCTCCTGAACCTATCAAAAGGAGAATCGAGTTGTAAGGATAGTTGATCTTCACCCATTGAAGGAAGATCGTTAGTGGATGCCGGTGGCCTTGACGGAAGAGGAATCGGTGGAGTGGATGTAGGTCACGACGATCGAACCACTATAAAACGGTTTGCATTTCTATTTTACTATTTATCTTCCTTATAAATTACCTTACTTGCTTTACCTTCTTATTACACTCTTTCATATGCTTTCAGGTTTAATATCTTTCTGAAACGAGTTTAATCGAAATAAAGATTTTTAAGATCGACGTGTTTTATCCGCTGCACTAATTCACCCTCCCCCCCTCTTAGTGCCGCTCTTGATCCTAACAATTATCTAATAGTCCTACATGGTGATATGTATATATGATGTATGATGTGAACGGATAATCATAGACTGTGTGATGTGTGTGTACGTGTGTGATTATTATTATTATTGGGGCCTACAAGCCTCCAATTTATTTCTTGTTTATTATCGGGCCTGCATGCTTATGATTAAGTCGTAATTACATAAGAAGCCGTAAAGGGAGTGTGGAAGCGATAGTAGAACCCATGAGGCCATGACAGACGATCGCAATGCATGAAGATGCACCGAGATGCCAACGGAACCGATGATGACGAGATGGACAATCACAAGGCATGGAGATGTACTGTTGCACACATAGATCTTGATGTGAGTAATCAAGATCACTGGCTTGGGCTTCATCACATTAGGATGTGGTCCATGATCATCTGGTGTGATTGCTCATATGATGTGTAATTGATTATACACCTATTAGATATGTAAATATATTAGCATTTGATGTACATGTATATTAAATATATATACGTATGACATGTTATATTAGGAGATCGAATCAAAATCCCCTCTCTCGATAATATTAAGTCAGTAAATGTGAGGCAATTAGGTTAACTCACGTGGCCTTTTATCGTTATAGGTAGGGACTGATTCCCAACGTAGGTTGATTTGGTCGAGTCCCTCGAGACTCAGTGATATAAGATAACCAAGAGTCTATTCCATGCTAGGATGACTAAGGGGACATCGGTTCCGAACCATGTCCTAAAGATGATTGAATGGATAGATAAATTCACAAGTCTAGGAATGATCATAGAGGATAACTTATGTGTGGATCTTATGTTTCGGTCCTTACCAGATTCCTTTTCACAGTTCATAATGAATTTTAATATAAAAAAGTTTGAGGTGACTCTCCCTTAGCTCCTCAATATGTTAAGAGAGATAAAAAGAACAATCAAGAAAGAGAAACTAGTTCTCTATTCTGGTGAGATCAGAAAAAAAAGAAAGGCCGAAAAGTCCCTTAAGAAGGGCAAGGGCAAGGGCAGATTGGGTAAAGTAAAGGTTGCTAAGATAGACCCAACAAAAGACAAAGGCTAGTGCTTCCACTATGGCAACGATAGACACTGAAAGAGGAACTACAAAGAGTATCTTATAGAGAGGGTGAAACAAAAGCTTAGAGAAGCTTCAGGTATATTCATGATTAGTCTCCATTTGTCAGACACTTATGGTAATACATGGGTATTGGATAATGGTAATGCTTATCACATTTATAATTAATTGTAGGTTTTGGCAAGACCTAGGAGATTCGCGAGAGGTGAGATGGACCTCAAGATTGGGTAATGGAGCAAAAGTTGCTATAGTAGCTGTTCGCGAGGTCACCCTATATCTGCCTGGTGGAGCTATTATTACATTAGATACATGCTATTTTGTTCCTTCTATTATCAAAAATATTATTTCTATTTCATGTTTGACAATTAGTGGATATAAATTAGTTTTTGATAACAATGGTTATTCAATAATATTAGATGATGAGATCATTGCGAGAGTAACATTACATAATGGTTTATTTATATTAGACACTGCTCCACATATCATGAATATAAGTGTGTCTAAGAGGAAATAAGATAAGGTGAACAGTGCATACCTGTGGCATTGTAGGCTAGGTCACATCCATTAGAGAAGGATTCAAAAGTTACTAAAAGATGGTTATCTAGATCTATTCGACTATGAGTCAGATGCAACTTGCTAGCCTTGCCTTTGTGGAAAACTGACCAACTCTCCTTTTAGTGGAATTAGAGATTGAGCTACTAAGCTATTGGAACTCATACATAGTGATGTATGTGGACCCATGTCAACTCATGCCATAGGTGATTACTCATACTTTATTACTTTTACTAATGATTTCTCAAGGTATGGACATATGTACTTGATGAAGTATAAGTCTGAGACCTTTGAAAAATTCAGAGGGTACAAGAATGAAGTAGAGAACTAGATTGGAAAGAGTATCAAGACTCTTTGATCATATCGAGGAGGTGAGTACTTGAGTACAAAGTTCACCCTATTCCTTAAGGGCCACGAGATTCTATCCCATCCCAATGGACACCTCCTTATATACCTCAGCTCAATGGTGTATCTGAAAGGAGAAATCGTATACTGTTAGACATGGTACGATCTGTGATGAGCTTCGCCGACCTACCCATCTCATTCTCGGGATACACACTAGAGACCGTAGTATACCTTCTGAACAGAGTTCCAACTAAGTCAGTAGTGTATATACCATATGAAATATGGAAGGAAGCCTAATCTTAAGGTTGTTAAGATTTGGGGCTGCCCTACCCACGTTAAAAGGCACAACCCCGATAAGTCGGAATCGATGACGGAGTGGTGTAAGTTTGTGGGATACCCTACGAAAACTTGTGGGTATTATTTCTATCATCCCAAGGACAAATGGTCTTTGTAGCCAAGAGAACGGTGTTCCTTAAGAAGGAACACATTCTTAGATGAGATAGAGTTGAGTAAGGTTGAAGAACCTAGCTCAAGTAGCACTCCATAGTCCGAGTCTGTTCAGGTACCTAGCACATAAGTTCTGACTTTACATAGGTCTGACAGAGTATCATATCCTCCTGAGAGATATGTGGGACATATTAGAGGAGATAATGATTAGGATATTGATCCTCAGATCTACGAGAAGGTTATGAAAAGTATACACTCCTGGAAGTGGCAAAAAGCTATAAATTCTGAGATGGATTCAATGTACTCCAACAAGGTTTGGAACCTATTTGATTAGGGTATTGTACCCATCAGTTGCAAGTGGATCTTCAAGAAGAAGATCAGAGTAGATGGAAAGGTAGAGACCTATAAAGCAAGGCTAGTGGATAAAGGATATCATCAAAGGCAAGGTATTGACTATGATGAAACCTTCTCACCCGTAGCCATGCTAAAATTCATCCGAATACTATTGGCTATTACAGCACACTATGATTATAAGATCTGGTAGATGGACATGAAAACCGCATTCCTCAATGGCAACCTTGAGGAGGAGGTGTGTATGATATAACCTGAGGAATTCGTGTTGAAGGACTACCCAGATAAGGTGTGTATGTTCATTTATGGACTAAACCAAGCTTCCTGAAGTTAGAACATAAGATTTGATGAGTCAATCAGATCTTGTGACTTCGTTAAGAATGGAGATGTGCCTTGTGTGTATAAGAAAATAAGTGGGAGTGTTATCACCTTCTTGGTATTATATGTGGATGACATCTTGATCATTGGGAATAATGTAGGAATGCTATCCATAGTAAAGGTTTGGTTATCAAGACACACTTCTCCATGAAGGACTTAGGGGAAGCATCCTATATCTTGGGGAATTGAATCTATAGAGATAGATCCAAGTGTTAGGATCAAGAGCGGCACTAGGGGGGGGGGAGGAATTAGTGCAGCGAAAAAACATCGATTTCATAAAATATTTATTTTGATTCAAACCATTTAGGAAGGATGTTAAACTTGAGAGCTTTCATAAAAATGTAAAGAGAAGCTTAAAGAGGTTTGCAATATTGTAAATTGCATAAAAGGAAAAGCAAACCAGAATTTAGAGTGGTTCGGTCGATGTGACCTACATCCACTTCGGATTCCTACTCTGTCAAGGTCACCGGTGTCCACTAAAGGCCTTCCTTCAATAGGCGAAGACCAACCACCTTTTACAACTTTTTCTCCTTTTGCCGGGTTTAGGAGATAACCCTTACAAGCCTCACTCATCTTTCTTAGATGTTTACAAAGATAAGAGAGAGAGGGGAAGACTCTTTCTCACTTTTACAACACTTAATACCCAGAGATTCAAGAATATGTTAAACACTTTCGTTCCCTTTCATGCAAAAAAGGGTGGGGTTTTTATAGGCCCCAATAGCTTTAAAATTAGAGCCGAAAAGTGTCACATCCCCGAATTTTGGGGTACTGGTGGTACCACCGCTATTACTGGGTGGTACTATCGCCTATAGTCTGACACTAGGTGATACCACCACCTAGTCTGGGTGGTACCACCGCCTAATAGAGCTCGGAGACCGAGCTCTAGTAGTACCATTGCCTGATAGGGGTGGTACCACCGCCTTGGGAGAGTGGGTCTCCCAAGCGATGCTACCGTCGGCCATGATTTTAGGGGTTGAATGAGCTATTCAATCCAGCCTAATTCAGCTCTGTTAATGGCCCAATTGGCCCCTAACTAAGTCAGTGGGATTACCTCCTAATCCTAACTCAATTTTTAATCTAACTACAATAACTAAGGCATAATTAAAGCACTTCTTGTTTCAGTACATCAATTGCTTTTCCGGCAAGTTTCCAGTAATCTTCCGACCAACTCTCGGCAATGCTCCAGCAGACTCTCAGTAAGCTCCTGGACTTTACATCGATCATCTTAGCGAGTTCCAACAAGCTTTTTTGGCAAGCTCCTGGACTTCTCGGTTGGTTCCGGCAGAACTTCCATCGAGTGTCTGGACTTCCAATGAACTATTGAACTCCCAACGAGATCTCGATCTTGACATCGGCACAACACCTGCTTTTTGTCTTACTACTATCGTAGTTAATCCTTCTCACTTTTCTCAACATATAGATTAAATCAAACAATTTATAATTAATTTTATCATCAAAATCTGAGATTCAACAATCTCCCCCTTTTTGATGATTATAATCAATTGATGATGAAGTTAACCTTAACTCCCCCTATCTATATGCTATACTTGAGAAAAGACATTCTTAAATTCAAGCATCAAACCAATAAGTTAAGTTCATTTAAACTTATCAACATTCACATTAGGATTCCTATCATGATTTAATATTCTCAAAATACAATGCCACGTATTTATCAATAAAATGATGTCAAGGCATGACATCCATTTTTAAGTCTAGTGATAGACAATCATCATTTTCAAGTATGATATGAATTTCAAATATGAAACAAAGCAAGATGACAAAATTAGCAATCCATCGTTCCATGGCAAGATATCAATTGTAAAATAACAAGCTAAGCTCAAAATATCTTATCATAATGAAAGACATTTATCTACAATGCATATGAAGTACATTTTGATATGTTTCAAGCATTTGCGATGTGTTGCAATGTATATGACGATTCCAATAATATTTAAAGCATACACAACACATATAGGTATTTATGATAAGCATTTACGATAGGATAAATTGCATATATTTACAATGCTAATTTTGTCATCAATTTAACATATCATTTCTCCTCCTTTGTCATTAACAAAAAGGAGAACAATTCATGAAATTATTTGAACTAAGTCAAACATAAGTTTCATTAAATCATGCTTCAATTTTGACAAAAAGAAGGGATTCATGAAAAAGGATCAAAATATTCATGTGAAATCAAATCCTCATTCTTGCAAGTGATCATCTCATACTTAAAAATTCATAAAACTTCTTATTTCATGAGAAGAGTAAGGAAGAATTTATGTGAAAAAAGCATTATATGAAAGAGAAATTTCATTAAATCAAATCCATTTCTCATTAAAAATTTGATACTTAGTAGATTCATATTTCAGATTTCATGAAAGCCTTATTTATGAAATCATTTCATGAGAGTTTTAAAGAATTGAGAAAGTTCGGAAAAGATAAACATCAAATTCATGTATTTGGAAATTTTAACATTCCTAACTACCTTCTAATAAAATCAGATTGTTCTTCACTTAAAGGTTTTGTAAAGATGTTAGCTAATTGATGTTTCGTATCAATAAACTCTAGGATTACATTATGATTATTGATATGATCTTATATAAAGTGATGCCTAATGTCAATGTGTTTAGTTCTAGAGTGTTGAATAGGATTTTTTGTTAAACATATTGCACTTGTATTATCACATTTTATATAAATATTTTTAAGGTAAATTTTATAATCTTCTAATGTATTTTTCATCCATACAACTTGTGCATAACATGCACTAGCCGTAATGTATTCAGCTGTAGTTGTGGATAATACAATCGAGTTTTATTTCTTAGAAGACCAAGAGACAAGTACATGTTCTAAAAATTGACACATTTCAAATATGCTATTTCTATCTAATCTACATCCAGCAAAATTCGCATCAATTAATTTAAAGTTTTCAGATTTTAGATACTATAGTCTTAGATTTGTGGATCCTTTAAAATATCTAAGTATTCTTTTAATTGCTTTAAGATGAGATAGTTTAGGATTAGATTGAAACCTAGTACAAAGTCCTATGCTAAACATGATGTCTGGTCTAGTTGCGGTGAGGTATAGTAAACCACCTATCATACCCCTATAAGCTTTTTGATCAAAGCTTTCTCTGCTTTCATTAATGTCTAACTTAGTGGAGGTACTCATAGAAGTATTGATAGCTTTTGAACTATCCATATTAAATCGTTTTAGCAAGTCTAATGCATATTTTATTTGGCTAATAAAGATACCATCATTAAATTATTTCATTTGTAAGCCTAAAAAGAAGGTTAGTTCCCCTATCAAACGATTCACATAAAGATTCATTAGTAGACCCAAATATAATATCATCAACATAAATTTAAATAATAAAAAAATTATTTTTAAAATTTTTAATAAATAATGTGGTATCGACCTTGTCTTTAGAGAAATTATTTTGAATAAGAAATGAGCTGTCTCTCATACCAAGCCATTGGGGCTTTTTTTAATCCATAGAGAGCTTTAGTCAATTTAAACACAAGATTAGGGAATTTATCATTCTCAAATTTGGGAGGTTGTTCAGCATAAACTTCTTCAGAAATAAAGCCATTAAGAAAAGCACTCTTAACATTCACTTGAAATAACTTAAAATTATTACTACTAGCATAGGCAAGGAGCATCCTTATGGCTTTTAATCGAGTCACAAGAGTGAATGTTTCTTCATAATTGATACCATCTTCTAAGTTAAAACCCTTGGCCACTAATCTAGCCTTGTTTCTAACCATGATACCAAATTCATCTTGCTTGTTTCGAAAGACCCATTTAGTACCAATAATGAAATGGTCATTCGGCTTTGGAACAAGCTTCCACATCTCATTTCTCTCAAATTGTTTTAACTTTTCTTGCATTGTGATAAGCCATGAATCATCTTTTAAAACCTCGTCAATGCATTTAGGTTCAATTTGGGAGAGAAAAGCGACGTTTGCACAAAAATTCTTAAGAAAAGAATGAGTTTGAACCCCTTTTGATGTGTCTCCTATGATTAGCTCCTTATGATGAGCATCTACATACTTCCATTCCTTGGGTAAGGATATTTCGGAAGAAGATACATCCAAGTTGCTAGATGGAGAAAGGGTTTCATTTAAATTTAATTAAAAACCACATGAATAAACTCTTAATTAAATTTTATTTAAATTTAATTAAGATCATCATCAAAATCAATTTTCCTAGTTTCAGAAACTTCATTAAAAACCACATGAATTTACTCTTCTAGAATCAAAGTTCTTTTGTTAAAGATACAAAAAGCCTTAGAAATAGAAGTACCAAGAAAAATTCCTTCATTGGATTTTGTATCAAACTTTCCTAACATATCTTTTTCATTCAAAATAAAACATTTGCACCCGAAGACTTTAAAATATGAAACATTGGGTTTCTTGTTGTTCCACAACTCATAAGGAGTTTTTGAAAGCAATGGTCTTACTAGAACCATATTAATGACATAGCATGCCGTATTTACGGCTTTAGCCCAAAAATATTTGAGTAGGCTATGTTCATTTAACATGGTTCTAGCCATTTCTTGTAATTTTCTATTTTTTCTTTCTACTACTCTATTTTGTTGAGGATTTCTTGGAATAGCGAAATTATGGTTATATCCATTAGATTCACAAAATTCTTGGAAATCATAATTTTGAAATTCACCACCGTGATCACTTTAAATTGATGAAATAATAAAACTCTTTTCATTTTGAAAAAAATTACAAAATTTAGAAAAATACCTAAAGCAATCACTTTTGTTTGCCAAGAAGTAAGTCCAAGTATATCTACTATAATCATCTACGATGACAAAGGCATATTTGCTACCTCCTAGGCTTGATATAGCAATTGGTCTAAACAAGTCCATATGGAACATTTGCAATGGTCTAGAGGTGCTTATTTGGTTCTTTGGTTTGAAACTATTTTTTATTTATTTTCCTATTTAACATGCATCACACATTATCTTTAACGAACTTTATGTGAGGAATTCCTCTTACAAGTTCTTTAGATAAGATTTGAGAGATTAGTTTCATGCTAGCATGACTATTCTCCTATGCCAAAGCTAAGCATCATCATTCAAAACCGTAAAACACATTTCATTATAAAGATCATCAATGTCGATAGTGTATACATTATTTTGTTTTAGGGCAATCATAGATGTGTTTTTGTGTGGTTTTTCAATAATACAAGCATTGGATTCAAATCTAATGATGTATCCTTTATCACACAATTAAATTGACTAATGCTCAAAAGGTTATGTTTTAAACCATCAACAAATAACACATCTTCAATAAAGAAGTTGGATTTGTTACCTATGGTTTCTTTACCAATGAGTTTACCCTTGTTGTTGTCTCCGAAGGTGACATATCTTTTGTCTAGGCTAGTGAGCTTAAAGAATTGAGATGGATCTCTAGTCATATGCCTTAAGTATCCACTATCAAGGTACCATCTCTTGCTCCTAGCTTGTGATGGTAAACGTTTTTGCAAAAAAGGGTGATTTTTAGGTATCCATTTGACCATTTGTACCTCAAAAATCGATCGGCTTAACTTATCATTTTACATGGAGTTCTTTATGGTTTCTTTAGGAACACAAATCAATTTGTGTGGACTACATTTCTTAAATGAACAATGATAAGCTATATGCCCAAATTTGTAATAAAAGTTGCATTTGTTTTGGGGTGAAACATATAAAGTAGGGCCTTTAACAAATGTGGTTGGATTGTGGTGAGAGCTATTCACAAATCTGATTCTGCCTTTTCTATGAATGTGACTGTTGTTGGTAAGGATCATGTTCAAGGACTTGCTACCAACCTCAAACTTTTCTAAGGTTTCTTTAAGTAGTAAGTTTTCCTTTCTAATTGTTTCTACTTCATGGCATTTTGTGTAGGGAGCTAAACTATCATCATACTCAATTTTTAGTCTATCAAAATCGCTAACAAGAGAAGCATGTTTCTTTTTCAAAGAGCTATACTTTTTACTCATGGTTCTACATTCATCAAACAATTCATGAAAAGCACTTAAAAGCTCATTGAAAGATAAATTTGCGTCTAATGAACTTATTATCTCATCTCCAATAGCCATTAGTCGTAGTGCTTTAAGAGCCTTCTTCTTCTTTGGTTGCTTCTTCTTTCGTAGGGGACATTCGCTCTTGTAATGTCCAAGCTTCTTGCATTCATAGCATATCACTTGATCTTTCTTGGGTTCAAATTTATTTTTAATGTCATTTATAAATTTATTCCTTTTTATGAATTTTTTGAACTTTCTTGTCAAGAGTGCCAAGTCATCATTAAAGTCCTCATCACTTGAATTTTTTTTCAAGTGGTCTTCTTGAGTTCTTAGTGTCATATCCTTCCTGTTCTTTTGATGGTCATTCTCAAGCTCTTTATGAGTATTACAAGTCATCTCATAGGTTATTAGTGACCCAATTAGTTTTTTGAGAGAAAAGTTATTTAAGTCCTTGGCCTCTTAAATGACCGTTACTTTAGGTCCCAACTCTTTGGAAGGGATCTTAAAATTTTATTAACAAGTTAAAAATCTGAGAAACTTTTACCAAGTCCTTTTAGACCTTGACGACATCCGTAAATCGGGTGTACATGTCTCCAATGGTCTTACTCGGTTTCATCCAAAACAACTCATAAGTATGTACTAAAAGATTAATTTTTGACTCCTTTACTCTACTAGTGCGTTCATGAGTCACTTTGAGTATGCGCCAAATATCAAAAGCCGTTTCACAAATAGACACATGATTAAACTCATTTTTATCTAAAGCATAAAACAAGGCATTCATAGCCTTGGCGTTTAAAGCGAAAGTCTTCTTCTCTAACTCATTCCAATCGTTCATTGGAAGAGAAGACTCTTGAAACTTATTTTCTACAATATTCCATAATTTGAAATCTATTGAAATTAGGAAAATCCTCATTCTAGTCTTCCAATATATGTAATACGTCCCATTAAACATGGGCGGATGTGTAATTGAATGACCCTCTTGGTTGCCAGCAAATGTCATCTCTCTTGGGTTTTAAATCAAATGAGAGTGAACCTTGCTCTAATACCAATTGTTAGGTTCAAGAGCGGCACTAAGAGGGGGGATGGTCAATTAGTGCAACAAAAAAAATCGATTTTGTAAAATATTCATTTCGATTCAAACCATTTCGGAAGGATGTTGAACTTGAGAGCTTTCGTAAAAAATTAAAGAGAAGCTTAAAGAGGTTTTCAATAATGTAAATTGCATAAAAAAAAAAAGCAAACTATAATTTAGAGTGGTTCGGTCGATGTGACCTACATCCTCTTCGGATTCCTACTCCGCTGAGGTCACCGGCGTCCACTAAAAACCTTCCTTCAATAGGTGAAGACCAACCACCTTTTACAGCTCTTTCTTCTTTTGCCAAGTTTAGGAGATAACTATTACAAGCCTCACTCCTCTTTCTTGGATATTTACAAAGCTCAGAGAGGGAGGGGAGGACTCTTTCTCACTTTTAGAATACTTAACACTCAAGAGATTCAAGAATATGTTAAACACTTTTTTTCCCTATCATACAGAAAAGGGTAGGGTTTTTATAGGCCCTAATGGCTTCAAAATTGGAATAAAAAAGTATCACATCCCAAGATTTTGGGGTACTAGCAGTATCATTGCCATTACTGGGCAGTACTACTGCTTGTAGTCTGACACTAGACAGTATCACTACTTGATAGAGCTCGGAGACTGAGCTATAGCGGTACCACCACCTGACAGGGATGGTACCACCGCTGACAGCATTAACTGCTAGCAGTACCACCACCTAGTCTGGGTGGTATCACCACCCAGAAAACTAGGGAGAGTGGGTCTCCCAAGCGGTGCCACCGCTAGCCATGATTTTAGGGGCTAAATAGGTTGTTCAATCCGGCCCAATTGAGCCCAATTAAAGGCCTAGTTGGCCCCTAACTAAGTCAGTGGGATTACCGCCCAATCCTAACTTAATTTTTGATCTAACTATAATAACTAAGACACAATTAAAGTACTTCTTGTTCTGGTACGTCAATTGTTCTTCCGGTGAGCTTTCGGCGATCTTCCGACGAACTCCCGGTAATGTTCCGGTGGACTCTCGACAAGCTTTTGGACTTTATGACGATCTTCTTGGTGAGTTCTGATGTGCTTCTTTTATAAGCTCTTGGACTTCTCGGTTGGTTCCAGTAGAACTTCCGTCGAGCGTTCGGACTTCCGGCAAACTCTTAAACTCCCAACGAGATCTCGATCTTGACTTCGGCATAATACATGTTTTATGTCTTACTGCTATCGTAGTTAATCCTACACACTTTTCTCAACATGTAGATTAGATCAAACAATTTACAATTGATTTCATCATCAAAATCTAAGATTCAACACCAAGAGGATGTGTGGCTTGTCCAAGTCCATTTATATAGACACCATTATCAAAAGGTTTGGCATAAAAAATTCCAAGAGAGGTCTCATACCGATGAGATATGGGATATCGCTTTCTATGAGTATGTCCCTAAAGACTCCTGAAGAAAGGGCGAACATGAATAGGATTCCCTATGCCTCAGTGAAAGGATCTATCATGTATGTCATGCTATGTACTAGGCCTAATATAGCATATACTCTAACTGTCACAAGCAGGTATTAGGCGGATCCAAATTTGGAGCATTAAAAGTAGTAAAGTGTCTCCTTATGTACTTGAGAAGAACTAAGGATCTTTTATTGGTATATGGAGGTAGTAGTCTCAAGGTTTTAGGCTACATATACTTGAGTTTCCAATCTAATGTTGATGATAGCAAGTCAAATTTGGGGTATGTGTACACCCTGAATAGTGGAGTAGTTTGCTAGAAGTGTTCTAAGCAAGATACTACTACTAAATGGAGGAGCAGTATGCTAGAAGAGTTCCAAGAAAGGAGGGAGTCTGGATGAAGAAGTTCATCACAGATCTAGGAGTCATGCCAAGCAGCGAGGAGCCGATTCAGTTATATTGCGACAACAATGGGGTGATTACTCAAGTAAAAGAATCTAGGTCTCATAAGAAGTCTAAGCACGTTCTAAGGAGGTTCCACCTGATCAGAGAGATCATGACCCGAGGAGATGTAGTAGTGGAAAGAGTTCCATCCAAAGATAACATCATAGATCCATTGACAAAACCATTGTCTCCTATTGTCTTTTAGCTCAAGTGGGAGATTGCTAGTCATAGGTGCTCTACAAGCCAATTACGTGAGTGATGTCACGTGTGACTTGATATACAGTCTTTTTGCTTATGATTATTATTTGATATTTTCTCATTTTATATTACTTGTTGTATGAATATATTATAATATTCATGGATCTATGCAATGAGAATTGGATTGTGATAAGATCACGATAACGAGACTAATTCACCTTTAAACATAGATCTTAAATAATCTTGGTCATAGATTACTCGAGAGAGACATCGAGGTAATTGGACAGACTTGTGTGCTGTATACTCGTCCATATGATAGATGCAACCGGTCTCATAGCTGCTCATGTGGGAACACTAGGGATATAATGTAGATGCTCATTGGAGAATGTGTTTACTAATTGATTTGCTCACAGAATGTTGGATGGTTGATGATGTCTTATTATTATACCACGATTATGTTATCCTAGAGGTGTATCTGGTCCTTAGACTTGAGACACCAAGGATGTCGTATATGAGTACTCTACTTTTTGATATTGGACTTATAGGTCTGGAGGTTCCAGATCTAACACAGCTGGTCATCGGGAGTAGAAGCCAACCTTACGAGGGCTATTGAATGTCGATAGAGGATCATCCACTCTCGGGAGAAATATCCTATGTGTTCTTGCTCAAACAAATCCCTTGCTATGGTCATTTAGATTGAGAGAGAAAGTGTTCTCTAAGAGAATCTGATTAGAGCGAGACTCGAGTAGAAACTATATAGGCCAGATAGTACAATGCTTAGTATATAGTCTCTAGGTATTAGATGAATGAGGGACTATAGATACACAATAACTGAGGACAAATAGGTCTAAAGTGTTAGGATCGGAGCGACACAAAGAGGGGGGGGGGGTGAATTAGTGCAGCGGTGAAGTGCGATAAACTTTTCACAATTTAAACACTTTTCGGAAACTTCGTACAATAAAAGCAACGTTTTCATTTAAAACCGTTTCGATTGTGTTTTAACTTGAAGAGATAAGTAAGACGGAGACAAAGTAGTATAGCATTAAAGTGCAAATGGTTTGCAGTAATATAAATGACAATAAGTAAATGCAAACCAGAGATCACACCGATTTTACAGTGGTTCGATCAAATGACCTACATCCACTTGCGAGGCCCCTCTTCGATGAGGCTCCCACCTTCCACTAGCAAATCTATTGAAAGGGAAGGGTAAATACCCCTCTTACAACTTTTACAAGCGGTTCACTCTCTTACAGATTTTCAGCAAGAAAGAAGGAGGTGAACACTAGCAAATTGAAAACAAGACTAGCAAAGACTCTTCTAAGACTTTTCTCTCTATCAATTGCTTCTCAAAAAGTTGTTATCTCAGCTGAGATTTGAGGGATATTTATAGGCCTCAAGAGGATTCAAATTTGGGCTCCAAAATTTGAATTCTCTTTGGGTTCCCGATGCTGGCGGTGCCACCGCCTGTCAGTTTCTGACAATAACAGCGGCTGGCGGTGCCAACGCCCAGCCAAGCGGTGCCACCGCCCAGCTCTCGGGTGCTGGGTGGTGCCACCACCCAGTCTAGGTGGTGCCACCACCTAGAACAATTCACCTCACTGGTTGGGCTCCAAACTTGGCCCAAACCAGTCCGAACTCGGGCCCAATTGGCCCCTACTTGGGTTATAGGATTAACACCTAATCCTAACCCTAATTAACGTGCTAACTATAAATTTAAAGACATTTTCTAAGCTATTACAAAGTTCGTAAGTCAAGACTTCTTCCGACGAGCTTCCGACGAACTTCCGACGGTCTTCCGATAAACTTTGGGAAACCATTCTGCGGACTCCCGGCAAGCTCCTAGACTTCACGATTTGATTTTGGCGAGTTCCAACGAGCTTCTTCGGCAAGCTCCGATCTTTCTCGGTGAGCTCCGCGAACATCCACTGAACCTTTTGGCGAGCTTCCGAAAAACCCTTCGGCAAGCTCCCTACCCATTCTCGGCTATTTCCGGTAGCATTCCCGACGAACTTTCGGACTTCCGTCGAACTCTCGAACTCGCAACAAATCCTTTGCGCTTGACTCTGACACTTTGTTTCGCTTTATGTCTTCATCATTATCGTAGTTAATCTTGCACACATAAGGTAAAACTCTACTCCGATCTAGACAATTCTTACAACGCGAATTGACATTCTGTTGCCCGGCACATTATTGGTTAGTGCTTCGTCCGATTCTTCAGCGCATCGTCCTCTCTTGCGGCTTGTTGCCCAATCAACGGTTGACCTCCGCAACCCCGATATCCTTGGTGCAATTTCGCTCTCCTTGGCCTGATGCCCGACGTCTGAAGCCTTCTGCCGTCCAATATCCTGATGTGATCTCCTCCGGTGCAACGTCAATTCCTCCTGCGTTAACTGTCTAATCCTGATCGAGTAGACCTACATCACTCAAAATGCAGTTTAAATTATAAACACATATCGAGGGGTTTCATCATCAAAATACGAGATTCAACAATCTCCCCCTTTTTGATGATGACAACAACTTGATGACGGAGTTAACCTTAACTCCCAGAGTTTAAACAAACTCCCCCTATCAATATGCCATATTGATAGAACCTTGAATTCAAACAGAATTCAAGTCATTGCAATATTCATCATGAATACTTGCAACACATCATCATGAACATATGCATAAAACTTATGCATCACATGTCATGTCATCAACATACTTCTCCCCCTTTGTCATCAACAAAAAGGAGAAGTACCACAATCAAGTGTTTGTTATATGGGTTCAACTCATTGCATGAAAAACATAATGTTAAATTTTTATCATCATGCAATCTAGTAATTTTTCAACATTTTAGAAGTTGCAAGCTAGCAATTTAGAGATGTTCAAGAAAGCAACTCTTGCTTTTTGAAATATGCAAGTTTTATAAGCTAGCAAATTCAAATATATGCAAGTTGGCATATTTGCTTTTCTTGAGATAAGCACAATAGCACATTTTTGTATTTTCTTGATGTTTCAAGCTAGCAATTCTCGGTGATGTTCAAGATAGCAATTTCTTCTCTTTTGAGAAGTACAATTTTTGCTTTCTTCTTAAATTGTGCAAACTGGCTATCTCTCCCTTAGTCATTGTCAAAAAGAAGGGAAGACTCTTTACATCAATTATGACAAAGGTAAGTATCAATATTATTTGTGCATCATTATATTTTCAAATTAAAATATGCACTATTTAAAAAACCTTATATTTCATTCATGCACGATATTGAATAAATCAATCAACATTATGAGGATATCATACATGATACTAAAATTTTTAACTATTTGTCAACATTTTGATCATGATACCAAACATTCATCATTTAAACTATTAATGATACAAAACATTAAATCAATATTTATAATACATCATTTTAGCAACAACTCATAGTATTTTAAATCATGATTTACAACATATGTAATACATCACATCATAATTAGAAAGCACAAGTATTGCATACATCATTGAGAATCATAAATGTTTCATATTATGATGGTATCAATTTATCAAATTATATCCTACCATGCATGATCAAAACTTCTCCCTATTTGTATTTCATGCATAATTTTACTTCATCACATTAGGAGTATCAAGAGGAATTAATTGGGTGATGAGATAAATATTTCACCAATACATGGAATTGTATAAAAAAAATCATATAATAAGTGTTTCATACATTCATATCATCACATGAAGAAATATAAACAAAAATTAGTGATGAGATATTACTTCATGAATACAAAAAAATTCATATAGCTTATCATGGTTTATTAGAATTAGTCTTCCTTTTGGTGAATAGCAAAAAGAATAGTAGGAGAGCAAGATCTCAATTCATGCACATCAAATATTCAATCATCAAAATCATGATTCATCTAGAAAATTCTCCTCTTTAAATATTCAAATCATGATGAACATTATTGGTTTACATAAAGTTTCAAAACATAATTATCAAGATCATGAATACTAAAAGACTATGAAACATTTCGACAAATCTCCTTTTAAATAGAAAACAATGTTGATTCATAAAGAATTTCATGTTATAAATTTCAAGAGATCAAGATCGTGATTTCGATAAAAAATTATTCAAATTTAAATCATCAAAATCATTAACAAAATCCAAGAGATTCACAAAGATGATACCAATGGATTCATCAAAATCAATAAGATTAAGCAAAATAATTTTCAAGAATGTTTTTCTCTTTTCGATTGTTTCAAAACATATGATTCTGTTTCATTTATGCCTAATAAAAACATGTATCATGTTTAAAACCAAAAGAGTAAGATTTATTACAACAAGGATCAATAAGGTACTTTTATTATGATAAAAATCAATAATCTATAAATCGTAAGATTCATCATGCATAATTTTAAATTTTATTAAGCATGATCAATATACATGACACTAAAACATGGTTTCAAAATGTTTAATATTTTTATTACACAATTTCATCATTATGCATCATTATATATAACTTTACAATGTCATGCATAAAATAATCAAATCATAGTATTAAAATATTAATATTTTCATTACAACTTTATGCATCGTTAAGTATATAATTGTGACACTTCACTGTTTCCTATAAGCAAGCCTATTTCATTTATGTCAAATCAAAACATACATCATTTTTTAAAGCCACTTTTATATCAAATCAAAAAATACATCATTAAGCATCATCATTAAGCATTAATTCAAATCAAACATGATTTCATTTATTTTTAAAATATTTATCATGATAGAGCATATAAGCCAAAGAAACTATTAAACATAAAGCATTTTCATCAATGATGGTTTCATTGAGTATAAAGTACTTTCAATCAAAATCATTTGTTATTTGTTGTAGTCATACAATTTTCTTTTTAGGTGAATCTATTTTTTCATGGGTAGTTTGCATACAAAACTCATGCCTCATTTTTGAAAGCAACTTTCTTCATGGTATAAATCGATAATTCATAAATCATAAAAGATCATTATGGAAATCAGCAATAATTAATAAGCTATAAATTACCCAAAACTCATCATCATCATGCATTGCCTCAAAAAAATAAATTTATTAGGCATGATATCATATTTCATAAGGTATTTTTAATCAAAATCATTTTGTTTATCATAAACATACAATTTTCATGATTATTTTCAAAATTACTAGAATGATAAGCATGATTTCTAATTTTTTATTTTCATGTAATTTTTAAGAAAATTAATCCTAAACTAAATTAAAAATAACTCATGAAAAGTATTATGTAATTTTAAAATAATTCAAGAGAGTTGAGTTACTTACCTTGTAGTCAAAGCTCGTCAAAGCCCAATTCACTGTTTTACCTTTGGAAGTTTTTGATTCATCCTTGGTTGCCTTCCTCTTCTTTGGCCTCGTCCTCCATTCAAGTTCATTGTTTATTTTAGATTTTTATTTATTAAGATTTAGTGTTCGAAGTTCAAGTTCATTGCTTTTATCGTATTAAGATTTGGTATTCATTTGTCCGGAGTTCCAAATCCTTCTTATTCTTTGGAAGGTGGTTCAAGTGTTCATCGTGTTCATCATGTGCATTGTGCACCATTTCATATGTCATCAATGAGCCGATAAGTTCTTTAAGTGGAAAAATATTTAAATCTTTTGTTTCTTGTATTGCGGTTATTTTAGGATCCCACCTTTTTGAAAGGGATCTTAAGATCCTGCTTACGAGATCAAAATTTGAAAAAGATTTACCAAGAACTCTTAGATTATTGACGACGTCCGTGAAACGGGTGTACATGTCGCCAATAGTCTCGCTTGGTTGCATTCGAAAAAGCTCAAAATCATGTAATAAAATGTTAACTTTCGAGTCTTTGACTCTACTAGTTCCCTCATGCGTGATTTCAAGTGTTCGCCAAATATCAAAAGCCGTTTCGCACGTAGAAATCCGATTGAACTCATTTTTGTCCAAAGTGCAAAATAAGGCATTCATAGCCTTTGCGTTTAAAGAAAAATACTTCTTCTCCAAATCCGACCATTCTTTCATCGGTTTAGAGGGCAGTTAAAAACCGTTTTCAACGATATTCCATAAATCCAAATTCATAAAAATCAAGAAAACTCTCATTCGAGTTTTCCAATATGTGTAGTCTAATCCGTTAAACAACGGTGGACGAACAACCGATAAGCCCTCTTGAAAGCCATGAAGAGCCATTTCTCTCGAGTGTAAATCCAAACTGAGAAATACCGGGCTCTGATACCAATTATTAGGATCGGAGCGGCACTAAGAGGGGGGGGGGGTGAATTAGTGCAGTGGTGAAGTGCGATAAACTTTTCACGATTTAAACACTTTTTGGAAACTTCGTACGATAAAAGCAACGTTTTCATTTAAAACCATTTCGATTGCATTTTAACTTGAAGAGATAAGTAAGACAGAGACAAAGTAGTATAGCATTAAAGTGCAAATGGTTTGCAGTAATATAAATGACAATAAGTAAATGCAAACCAGAGAAGACGATAGTTTATAGTGGTTCGGTCAATCGTGACCGACATCCACTCCTCTGATTCCTCTTCCGTCGAGGCCACCGGCATCCACTAATGATCTTCCTTTACTAGGCGAAGATCAACCTCCTTCTTACACCCCTCTTACCACCTCTTACAAGTGGTTCACCCTTTTACAAAGATTTCAATGAAAAGAAAGGAGGTGAACACTCAAGCTATTGAAAACAAGACTTTTCCTAAAGCTTTTCTCAACTTCTAGCTTCTCAAAATGTTGTATTCTTTGCTGAGGGGTATTTATAGGCCCTAGGAGGTTAAACAACGGTGTACGAACAACCGATAAGCCCTCTTGAAAGTCATGAAGAGCTATTTCTCTCGAGTGTAAATCCGAAATGAGAAATACCGGGCTCTGATACCAATTGTTAGGATCGGAGCGACACTAAGAGGGGGGGGGGTGAATTAGTGCAGCGGTGAAGTGCGATAAACTTTTCACGATTTAAACACTTTTCGGAAACTTCGTACGATAAAAGCAACGTTTTCATTTAAAACCGTTTCGATTGCGTTTTAACTTGAAGAGATAAGTAAGACGGAGACAAAGTAGTATAGCATTAAAGTGCAAATGGTTTGCAGTAATATAAATGACAATAAGTAAATGCAAACCAGAGATCACACCGATTTTACAATGGTTCGGTCAAATGACCTACATCCACTTGCGAGGCCCCTCTTCGATGAGGCTCCCACCTTCCACTAGCAAATCTCTTGAAAGGGAAGGGTAAATACCCCTCTTACAACTTTTACAAGTGGTTCACTCTCTTACAGATTTTTACCAAGAAAGAAGGAGGTGAACACTAGCAAATTGAAAACAAGACTAGCAAAGACTCTTCTAAGACTTTTCTCTCTATCAATTGCTTCTCAAAAAGTTGATATCTCAGCTGAGATTTGAGGGATATTTATAGGCCTCAAGAGGATTCAAATTTGGGCTCCAAAATTTGAATTCTCTTTGGGTTCCCGATGCTGGCGGTGCCACCGCCTGTCAGTTTCTGACACTGACAGTGGCTAGCGGTGCCACCGCCCAGCCAAGCGGTGCCACTGCCCAACTCTCGAGTGCTGGGCGGTGCCACCGCCTAGGCCAATTCAGCTCACTGGTTGGGCTCCAAACTTGGCCCAAACTAGTCCAAACTCGGGCCCAATTGGCCCCTACTTGGGTTATACGATTAACACCTAATCCTAACCCTAATTAACGTGCTAACTACAAATTTAAAGACATTTTCTAAGCTATTACAAAGTTCGTAAGTCAAGACTTCTTCCGGCGAGCTTCCGACGAACTTCCAACGGTCTTCCGATAAACTCTAGGAAACCATTCTGCGGACTCCCGGCAAGCTCCTATACTTCACGATTTGATCTTGGCGAGTTCCAACGAGCTTCTTTGGCAAGCTCCGATCTTCCACGGAGAGCTCCGCGAACATCCACTGAACCTTTTGGCGAGCTTCTGAAAAACCCTTTGGCAAGCTCCCTACTCATTCTCGGCTAGTTCCGGCAGCATTCCCGACGAACTTTCGGACTTCTGTCGAACTCTTGAACTCGCAACAAATCCTTTGCGCTTGACTCTGACACTTTGTTTCGCTTTATGTCTTCATCATTATCGTAGTTAATCCTGCACACATAAGGCAAAACTCTACTCCGATCTAGACAATTATTACAACGCGAATTGACATTCTGTTGCCCGGCACGTTATTAGTTAGCACTTCGTCCGATTTTTCAGCGCATCGTCCTCTCTTGCAGCTTGTTGCCCAATCGACGATTGACCTCCGCAACCCCGATATCCTTTGCGCAATTCCGCTCTCCTTGGCCCGATGCCCGACGTCCGAAGCCTTCTGCCGTCCAATATCCTGACGTGATCTCCTCCGGCGCAACGTCAATTCCTCATGCGTTAACTGTCTAATCCTGATCGAGTAGACCTGCATTACTCAAAATATAGTTTAAATTATAAACACATATCGAGTGGTTTCATCATCAAAATACGAGATTCAACATAAAGGATTGGATTCTCTTGTATCGTTTGGAGATTACGACGTAGTGGCCTAGTATATCCGTAATCGATGAGTTGAGTGAATTATTATGGAGATAATAATTTACTAAGCCAAAAAGAGTTTTGACAGGTATGACTCATAGTCAGCTCGATATTAAGCCTAAAGGGTCACACATATATGGTAGCCATTGCGACGAGTAGAGGTTCGGATATAAGATATTCATTAGAGCCCGTATCTTATTAGATATTCAATAAGCCCTTAAATTATTGGATCCTATGGATGAGATCCAATAAGTGCTACTAAGATATTATTGGGTAGAGACTCACTAATCTAAGAGGCTTGGGTAGTTGGATGGAGATCTAGTACTCAATATGGTAGGATCCATTAGGGTTAAGTTGACAAGGGGCCCCTATAAATAGAAGGGAACCAAAGACTCATTTATACTAGAGGTTCTTTTTGGCTGCCTACGCCTAAGACTCTCTCCCTCTCCTTATACTACAACCCCTATTTGGGGTGTGTGGATAGCAAGAAGGGGCACCCCCTTTGTAACATCCCTCATTTTTAAAAAATTTATAAGGGCCTATTTGTAATGTAGAGACCTAAATGTAAATATTAAAAATGTGATATGATTGATGAAAGATTCATATTAGGTTTAAAAAAAAAATAATAGACATGTGTCACTAGCTAACCTAATGGTGCCACCTATGTTTGTTCTAAGGATGACACCTAAGCACCTTTCTTGCATGCTTGCCACTTTGTAATCTTTATATTAGCTAAATCTAATGCATTAGAGAAGAAATTAAATGAGAAAAACTTAAGAGCTGCAGCTAATATGGGTTTGAGAGGAGAAAGAAAGAGAAATTGAAATAGAAGAAGGTGAAGAAACTTTGCTTTGCTTGAGGTTTTACATCAATTCCCCACATTTTGGAATCAAACTTTTCTAAGGCAAGTGTTCTAACCCCTTCTTATAGAACTCTTGATCTCTGACTTCATCTTAATCCTAAAAAGTTTGGAAGACTTTGGCTTCATATATGTTATTTCTTTTATTTGGAAATAAAATTGTGAATTTAAAATTTTTTGATAATTTGACCTTTGTGTATTTTTTAGCCATAACTTTCTGCATCGATTATGGATTCAGTCGAAATCAAATATATCCAAACTAGACTCAAGCTCTTTCTTTTGGTATAAAGATTGATAAATTTGGAGTCTATTTGCATAATCAAACTGTTATTTAAACTGACCCTATGAAATCTGTAAAATAGAGATTGTTGGTTTTGACCTTTTAGTACTCTCTTACTTATAACTCTTTGTTGAGAAGTTTGATTTATGCAGAACTTGATTTATCAGAATCTAGACTCATAGATATTTCTATGCATATCTGATTTGAATAATTTGGAGTATAAATGACTATTGAATCATCTGTTCAATTCAGCTATATGAATTATGTAAAACAGAGATAATATTGACCTTTGGTTACTAAACTATTGATAACTCAATGTTGGAATCTCTTATTCATACAAAACTTAATTTATCTAAATCTAGATTGATACATATTTCGAATGACTCCTATTTTGTGCAAATTGAAGTATAATTGGTTATCTAAACAATTAATAAAATGTGCCTCTTAAATTCTGTTAGAATCGAGCTTTGGTCGATTTCACCTATTCTTGTTTCTTCCCTTTGAAAAATGATTTCAGTTAAAATCTTTACTTCAGTTGAGCTTTAAATTATTTCTTTAAAATCTTGTATACTTTTATCCTTCAATTATTTGCATACCTAAATCTATTATGAAAAGTTCTTGTTTGTATCGCAATATTGCGTGTAGGCACATGCATTCCGTTGTTCCGTATGTGTTTCTGATATGTCCCAATTTATTATTCATAATACTCTTTTGTACTTTAGTATTTGTGAGATTATTTTGACCTTTACTAAAAATAGTAAAGGGATTATTTGGACCTTTGCTAGAAATGGTAAAGGGATTGTCTGGACCTTTGTTAGAAATGGTAAAGGGTATGTGCTTAGAGCTCGCGATGCTCTAGATTTTGTTTGGTGGTCATTCATAAATGGATGGACTATATTATGTTTGGGATCCCACATCACTCTCGATCTATTTGATATGATATCTAGAGCATTGGTTATTGGCTTCTATATTTGCTTTGGATAAGAAAGAAATGTGTGCAACGTCAAATGCAACGTTTGAGATTCTATTTCATATTTATTATTTGATATGCTCCGAAATACTTCACATACCATTGATATGTTCCAAAGCAATTCATTCGTCATTGATATATTCTGAAATATTTCATCTACCATTAATATGCTCTGAAATGCTTCCTATGCCATCGATATACTATGAAATGCTTCATATGCCATTGATATATTCCGAAGAATTTCATCTGCCATTGATATGTTCTGAAATATTTCATTACGTCAATGATTTACTCCAACTAATCTTTACTCCTTTGTTATGAACAAAATATGCTACGAATGAAATAACATTGTAATTCTGCATTCATTGAGCGGCTATCTATGAACTCTTATATCCTTGCCTTATATTTGGTACCTTATCTGCTTTGAAACTGTCCTTTTTTGCTAATGATATGTTAGTCGCTTGCTAAGCTCTATGTGCTCACCCCGTTACTCTATAAATTTTTCAGGATAGCTTGTCACTCACTAGAATATTTAAATTGAGCTACGATAGTGGAAAGCTTGAAGACTTTGGGCAAACCTTTAGTGAATGATATGTCTTCGTTGTATAAATATACTTGGTGTTTAATGGAATGCTAATGGTAAATATAAACCTATGAGGTTTGTAAAAATTTAAAGAACCTCTCATGTTTAGGATTTTGGAGTGTTAAGTAAATTTGTATAATGATATGAACACGTGGTAAACATTAGTTTTTTGTGATTATATAGAATACCACACTTACGGATTTGTGAGGTGGTTACTGTCTAGGTGAGTTGGCTTAGATTTTACGATCCATCGAGTAACGCGGTATATGATTTTAAGCTCTATAGGTTTTATGAATTGAGGAATTATAGATATGAATGACTGTGAATGTTTTCTTAGTATCCTCAAATGTGATTGGATCCTGGAATGGAATGTATTGTTGATCTATAATAAATTCGGGGGGCGTGTCACCCTTCTTGATTTCATGGTGTGAACAAGGAAGAGCTTTTGATTGCGATTTGAGGAGCATCTTCACAGCCCCTATCGAGTGGATCACCGCTAGAGATGATGACAGTTGACCTCCTTTATCCTCTCCCATAAATCTATATATTTTCAATGATATACGATCTCCCTAGGTAATTCTCTTATGTGTAGTTTTTTGGTTTCGTGGGTTTTTGCGCACCAACTTATGCACGACGATGAAACCTTCTTTTTTGTGAAAATTCTAAGATTTTAATTTTTTGTTCTTCCGCTACACATATGATGTCATCCCAGATTTCCCAACAAGGATGACTGAGGGGACACCAGTTCAAAACTATGTCCTAAAGATGATTGAGTAGATAGAAAAACTCATGTCTAAGAATTGCCCTAGAGGATAACCTTTGTATGGATCTAGTGCTTTAGTCCCTACTTGATTCATTTTCTTACTTCAACATGAATATTAATATAAACAAATTTGAGGTGACTCTCTCTGAGCTCCTCAATATATTGAAGGAGATTAAGAGCACTCTCAAGAAAGAGAAGCTAGTTCCCTATACTGATGCCAAGGTCAAGGGTAAAGGGTAAAGAGAAGCTAGTTACCCTTAAAAGGTCAAGGGTAAGAGTAGACCAGGTAAGGCAACGGTTGCCAAGAATGACCTAGTGAAGTGTTGGGAAATCTGGGGTGACATCATATGCATAGCGGAAGAATAGAAAATAAAATCCTAGAATTCCCGAAGAAAAAGGTCTCTTATTATCGTGCAAATATTGGTGCGTAAAAACTCATGAAACCGAAAAACTATACGTAAGAGAATTACCTAGGAAGATCATATATCTTCGAACTCCTACAGACTTATGGAATTCGATGAATGAGTTCAAATACCATCCTCTCTAGCAGTGATCTACATGGCAAGGGCTGCGAAGACGCTCCTCAAATCACTACCTAAAATTCTTCCTCGTGTGAACCACGTAATCAAGAAGGGGTTGCCCCTTCTTGGTATCCACACGCCCTATATAGGGGCTGCAGTATGAGGAGGAGAGGGAGAGAGGAGAATAGGAGATGGCAGCCAAAAAGAACCTTGCCCATGGCACTTTGGTTTCCTCCTATTTATAGAGGCCCCATGTTAACTTAACCCTAATGGATCCTATCATATTGGGTATTGAATTTCATCCAATCACCCAAGCCTCTTAGATTAATGGGTCTCTACCCGATAATCTCTTATTGGCACTTATTGGATCTCATCCATATGATCCAATAATTCATGAGCTTATTGGATATCCAATAAAATAGGGATTCTAGTGGATATCTCACATCTAAACCTCTATTCGTCACAATACCAACTAATCCATGAGTCATACCTGTCAGAACTTCTTCTGACTCTGTGAATTATTATATCTATGGATATTCACTCGACTCATCGACTATGGACATACTAGGCCACTACGCCGCAGTCCCCAAACGATATAGGGGATCCAATCCATTAGACTTGTTTGTCCTCAATTATTGTATATCTATAATTCATCATCCATCTAATACCCTAGAGACCGCATACAGGACATGGTGTAGTTTGGACCATATGGTTTCTACTCGAGTCTTGCTTTAATCAGATTCTTCCAGAGAACTCTTTCTCTCTCAATCCAAATGACCCTGAGCAGGGATTTATCTGAGCAAGAATGCTAGTCATAGGTGCTCTATAAGCTAATCACATAAGTGATGGCACGTGTGACATTACACGCACTCTTTTTGCTTATTATATTTTTTATCATTTTATTACTTTATATTGCTTATTGCATTAATAAGTATTATGATATACATAGATCTGTACATTGGGAATCAGTTCATGATGAGATCATGATAATGAGACCAATTCACCTTGAAACACAGACCCAAAATATTCCTGGTCATAGGTTACTTAAGAGGGACATCAAGATAACCAAACAAACTATTATACTATATACCATCCATATGATGGAAGCATTTAATTGTTAGGATCAAGAGGTCAGCACTAAGAGGGGGGGTGAATTAGTGCAGTGGTAAAATAATGTCGGTTTAAAAAGTTTCATACGATAAAAACCATTTCCGACGAAAACCGATCTCGGAAATATCTGAACCTAAAACACGTTCGTAAATGAAATAAAGGCAGTAAGCACTTAAAGAGGTTTGCAGTAAGATAATAGTAAGAATAAAATGCAAACTAGAGAACACGACAGTTTTAGAGTGGTTCGGTCAACGTGACCTACATCCACTTTCGGCTTCCTCCTCCAACGAGGTCACCGGCATCTACTAGAGGCCTTCCTTCAATAGGCGAAGGCTAATCATCTTTTACACCCCTCTTCTCCTTTTCATGGGTTTAGGAGATAATCCTTATAAGCACTCACACTCCTCTTATAGATTTCTAAACTTAGAGTGGAGGAGAGAATTTCTAAAGAGATTGCAGTAGCATTTTTCTACTTTTGAACTCTCTATGCTTGTATATTTTAACCAGGGATGAGAGGGGTATTTATAGGCTTCAAGTTGATTCAAACTTGGAGCCTAAAACTTTCTCATACTAGGTTCCTCGAGCATGGGCATGATAAGACCCTAAAGTCTTATCGTAAAAAAGAAGAGAATGGGGATGATCATTTCGAGGGGATCGGCCTCCTAGGGTTTGTCAAAAGATAGAATAGTATTTTTCATAGATTACTAAAAAGAAGCAGTTACATCCCTATTTATAGAGTTCCACCCAGAGTCCATCAGGACTTGAACTCTAATAATAAATAAATATTAAATAAACCTCTACTTGACTCTAACTGAACCAAACCGACTCAATAAACAACTGGACTAAACAGACTCAATAAACATTATTCAAAAGCTCAGAAAAAGGGTCATAATAGTTCCTCCCTCTTCAAATCAGCCTTGTCCTCAAGGCTGAGCAGCATCAATCTCGGGGAGCTTATTTTTTAGCACTTCAGTCATAGGCTATATGCAACGCATCACAACCCGTTGATCAAGTAAGTATGGTCTCCACTTTTTGACAGTATAAGAAATAGGTCGATCTTTCAGTGTAGTAATCGTTGTAAGAAATTCTTGGCCTTTGCTATCATAAGTTAAAATCCGTCCATCAGCTTCGAATATATCACAGCCTTTAATGTGGTGGGCTAATTGGGCTGCAACTTTCCTATCCATAAAATTATTAGTGCTATCTGTATTAATCAAAATAGTGACAGGTTGATGCTTCAAAGTTCCTCCGATTTTCATAGTTTGTGGGTTAGTGTAGCCAGCCAATGCATACATTGTATGTGTGATGACTTCAATATCTTCATCAGTTTTCATACCTTTATGATCAAAGTCCAACTCTTTTACTTCTGGTTCCTCTCTAATTGGGTCAATCATCAAAAGTTGTCCTTATTTACATCGGTGCTCCATACTCCACTTTTCATCATAGTACAAACCCTTTGCTGATCTTTCCTTAAGTTCTTCTTGGGTTAATCTTCGGGTGTCAAGGCTTTGGTTGGGAATAGATAGGGCTGGTGGCTTACTGATCATCTAGTTATTGTCACTTTTGTTTCCACGATTTTCCCTGTTGATTTTTTTCTCATGTAGATGTGCGAATGAGTTCGCAGCTATCATAGTGCGAGGTTGACGAGCCTTAACTTCACACTGGATCTCTAGAATAAGACCTTCAAAAAATGTATCCAGAAGTTGTCGTTCTGACCAATCTCTAGCTTGATTTGATAATCTTTCAAACCTACTCTGATATTCCAACACTGTAGAATCTGATAATTTTTTTAAAGTTGTCCATCCACCTTCATGTATGAGTAGATTGTGTCACAATCTTGGAGTCTTTTTCCTGTATTTTTAGATCTGTGCAATGTAGAACTTGAGCCACCATTTTATTTAAATTTGCTAAGGCTCTCCAGTAGGCTCTTTTTGAAATCAATAAGTGTTTCTTGCAGTCGATTCTCAATTCTGATTTCCAATGCTTCCATTTGTGCTTTCACCGAGTTATCATTGGCCATTGCATAAGACAGCAAATCTGTAATCTCAACTCCTGTTTTTGGTGTCAGTTAAGGGCATCAATCACTGCCCTATTCGGTGCTGCTATTGTGAAGCAGTCGGTGGCCACACTATGGGAATGAAGGGTTGCTACGAGGATGCGGGGATGTAGCTGCGGTCGCCACGTGGGAGGCAACGATGCTTGTTACGGTCACTGCGTAGAGGGATCACTGTTGTTGAGGGCTTGGAGGCAGTGATGGTGGTGCGGCAGGGGCAACACCGCCAAGGGCTCACCGTTGCGATGACTGCGACAGCATAGATGGAAGGTAGCATTGCTATGTTTCTGTCACACTGCGGAAGGAGGGGCTGGTTAGAGGCAACAATGCTTGTTGCAGTCGTTGCGTGGAGGGATCGCTGCTGTTGAGGGCTGGGAGGCAGCGATGGTAGTGTGGTTGGGGGCAGTGCCGGCAAGGACTCGCCGCTGCGGTGGCTACGATGGAGGAAGAGTTGCTGCCTTGTGTTTTTGCAACTCTGTGAGATGAGAGCGCCGAGACTGAAAGGCGACGGTTGTGACTACTGTGACCCAAGGAAGCAATCGCCGAGCAGCCGGGTTGAGGCTGCGGTGATGGCAACCAATAACTGTAGCAGCGGAGGCAAAACAAGAGGGGGGTGGCGTTGAAGCGGCCGGGGTTGAGGCTGCGGTGGTGAGAACCGGCGGTAGCGGCAAAGATGCAGAGCAAGGGGGCTGCAGCAACGGTGTAGATCGAGGGGGTTGAGGTGAAGGCTACGGTGGCTGGCAGCAGCAATCGTTGCTGGCCGGAGCACAGCAGTGGTAGGGGAGAACGAGGCAGCGAGGGTCGTGGCATGCTGGGCGGCGAGCGGCGTCGTCGCTGGCTGGGCAGCAGTGGCGACGATGGTGGCAACTGGCATTCGCAGCAGCACGGGGATCCACGACTGCGGCAGCAAGGGGACCCACGACTGCGACGGTGGTAACTGCCCTGTTTCGGTCACCATGGATGTAGAGCAGGGGGGAGCAGTGGCTGGGAGGCGAGCGGCGGTCATCGCATGGGGGAGCAGCGGCTGGAAGGCGACGGCGACGACGCTCGAGGTGACGGCAGCAGTTGGAAACAAGGGCAGCAGATGTGAGTTGCTCGTGATTGCCCTGTTTCAGTTACAAAAGATGCAGAGCAAGGTGGAGCGGCGGCTGGGAGGCGAGCGGCGGTCGTCGCACTGTGGCCCGCAGCAGCGATGGGTCGGCTGGGCAGCGATGGCGCTGGAGGGGAGGAGGAGTGCTAGAGGCGGCGCGGCTGCAATCGACGAGGGGCTGCGACAATAGAGGAACTCTGTTTCTGCAACCGTTGCAACGAGGGGCTGCGGCAACCGGCGGCTGCGGCTGCGACCCAAGGGGGGAGCATAGCTAGGGTTGCGGTTGGGAGGCGGGCGGCGGTGATCGATCGGCCGGGAAGCAGCGGCGACGGTGGAGAAGGAGTTGCCCTGCAGCGATGGTAGAGAAGAGGAGCAGGGCTGCGGCGGAGTGGGACACTGGCAGCGTTGTCTCTTGGCAGCGTTGGTGGCTCGGGTGGGAGGTGGCGGTGGATTCTGGTCAGAAGTGGGGTAGAGTCGGTTGCTGGCCGGAGAGCAGCGACGGGCGGCGGGTGGGCTGGCCGGAAGCAGGGGAAGCAGGGGTGCGTGGCTGCGGTTGCTGCTTTTCTTCTCTCTTTCTTTCTTTCTTTCTTTCTTTCATTTTTTTTTTTTAATAGCTTCGTTGCAGCGAGAATGCTAAGGATCGTTGCTCTGATACCAAATGATAAGACCCTAAAGTCTTATCATAAAAAAGAAGAAAGAAAGGGGATGATCACTTCAAAGGGATCAGCCTCTTTGATCGCTTCGAGGGGATCGGCCCTCCTTGATCACTTCGAGGGGATCGACCCTCCTTGATCACTTTAAGGGGATCGGCCCTCCTCGATCACTTCGAGGGGATCGACCTCCTAGGGTTTGTCAAAAGACAAAATAGTATTTTTCATAAATTACTGAAAAGAAGCAGTTATATCCCTATTTATAGAGTTCTACCCATAGTCCATCAGGACTTGAACTCTAATAATAAATAAATATTAAATAAACCTCTACTTGACTCTAACTGAATCAAACCGACTCAATAAACAACTGGACTAAACAGACTCAATAAACATTATTCAAAAGCTCAAAAAAAGGGTCATAATGGGGTAGTACCACCGCCTGCGTTGGGCGGTACCACCGCCTAGTGTTAGTCGACACTAACACTGTCCTAGGCAATACCATCGCTCAGGTATGGCGGTACCACCACCTGGGGGGTAGTACTAGGCGAGCTTCCGACGATCTCCTGACGAACTTCCGACGATCTCTCGGTAATATTTCGGGGGACTCCTGGCAAGCTCTAGACTTCATGAAGATCTTCTTGGCGAGTTCTGACTAGCTTCTCTGGTAAGTTTTGAGACTTCTCGGCTGGTTCCGATAGAACTTTCGATGAACATCTGGACTTCTGATGAACTCTCGAACTCCCAACGTGATCTCAATCATGACTCTGGGACTTCATTTTGCTACATGCCTTGCTATCGTAGCTAATCCTGCACATGTAAAACATACTTTGATCTAGACAATTAATACTAAGCATTAATTAAGTTGTCCGGCATGTCATTGGTCCCTCGACACTTCATCCTATTCTTCGGCGCATCATCCTCTCTTGCGTCCTATTGCCTAATCAGCCAGTTGACTCTGCAACTCTGATATCTTTGGTGCAATATCCACTCTTCTTGGCCTGATGCTCGAATCCATGACTTGAAGCCTTCTATTGATACGTCAACCATTCCTCCGACCCAACGTCCAATCTTCTGACATGTTTTCCTCCGGCATAATATGATTTTTCCTACTTTAATTGTCTCATCCTGATCTAAGCATTCTGCATCACTCAAAACATAGATTAATCATAAACACTTATCGATTGGTTTCATCATCAAAATTTGATATTCAACAGTCTCCCCCTTTTTGATGATGACAACCAATCAATGATAGAGTTAATCTTAACTCCCGGAGTTTAAACAAACTCCCCCTATCAATATGTCATATAACTCTTGAATTAAAAAATCCAAGCAACATGTCATGATCAAATCATGCATGATATCAACATACTCCTCCCCCTTTGTCATCAACAAATAGGAGAAGTCCAACTATTTATGTGTTTGGAATATTCAAATTCAAATCATTGTATAATAAACATAATATCAAGTTTTATCATCATGCAATTTGAAACTAGAAAATTTAGCAAGTATTTTAGAACATTCAAGCTATCAAGTTGTAGATATACAAGGTAGTAAGATAGCATGTTCTATATCATACGAGCTAGCAAAATTTGGAAAGCAAATACAAGATAGCTTCTTGTTGAAGTGTGCAAGCTAGCGATTCTTGCTTCCTATTGCAATATGCAAGTTGCAAGTTTTGCTTCTTGAGATAGGCAAGATAGTATTTTTGTAATTTTTGTTTCTTAAGATAGGCAAGCTAGTGATGTTCAAGATAGCAAGCTCTTTCTTCTCTTTCGAGAAGTGCCATTTTTGCTTCCTTTGTAAAGTGCAAGCTAGCAAAATTTTGCTTCATTCTTGAATTGTGCAAGCTAGCATATTTCTCTTTGAGATGTGCACATTAGCAACTCTTTCTACCCCTTTGTCATTGTCAAAAAGAAGGGAAGAATACAATTTTGTATCTCTTTTTCCCTTTACAATAATTTTCAAATCATGATAAAGGAAAATAGCATAGATAAAAATTCAAGTCATGAATGTCAAAACAAATATTTTATCATGAATATTTCATCATTACATGCATCATTATCATAAGTTAAAGTATTGTATACATAATACTAAATCATTATTTATATTTACATCGATATTCCAATCATTATTTCAATCTATACATCATGAGAACAATAAATTTGCACTATAGACAATCTCATGTTTTATCATTCAAGCTAGCATATATTTTTGTTCTCTTTTGCAATGTGTAAGCTAACAATTTCCTTTTTCCTTTATAACAGTGATTCAATCATATCATGCGATAAACAAATCATAATTACAAAGGAGTATTGAATCATAAAAAAAGTCAATTTATCCATAAAATGTTCCAAGCATCAAGGTATATTTTCTCAAATTGTGGGTATCGAAAAATCAAGAGAAAACAACTTACGATTCATTTTGAAAAATATTTTCTTCGATAAAATGAGAGAATCATGATTAACAATCTTAATTTACATAAAGTTTCAAAAACATAATTATCAAGATCATGAATACTAAAAGACCATGAACCATTCTGACAAATCTCCTTTTAAATAGAAATCAATCTTGATTCATTCAATAGAAAATTCAAATTATAATTGCAAGAAATTAAGATAAAGCTCATTCAAATTCAAATCAACAAAATCATCAAAATCTCAACATTACTTTCAAGAGATTCAAAAAGACACAAACAACTTTATCAATCTCTTAGTGAAAAGTTGATAAGATAGAACAAAAGAAATTTTTAAAAAATACTTTTCTCTTTTTGTTTCAACTTATTGATTGATTTCACACATGCATGTTCTTTTCTTTTATGCCAAATCCATGCATCATTCATTAACGTCAAAAAAGAACTTTCAAAAGATCGCAAAGTTCGATATTCACAAAAATCATCAAGATCAATAAACCATAAATTACTTAAAAATCATCATGCATAATTTCAAAATATAAATTTATTAAGCATGATCTCAAATTACATTATCTCATCAAGCATGATTTCATATTTACAATTAGAATCATTTTGTTTATTTATCATAAAATATGTATTTTTCTTTTTAGGTGAATTTAACATTTCAAGCTTAGTTTTCGATACAAAATCCATGCATCATCATTAAGCATGATATCAAATCATCATTACATTATTTCATCAAGCATGATTTCGTAAAGTATTTTCAATTAAATATGAAGATCATCAAGATACATATTATCACTTTATCACATAAAAAAAAAATATCTAGCATGATTTAAGTCTAACATTTTGTTCCTTTATCATATGTAATTTTTATGATTATTTTCAAAATTACTAGCATAATAAGCATGATTCCTAATTTTTACTTTTTCATTACATTATGTAATTTTCAAAATTAAATTTTTCTAAACTAAAAAAAAAGAAAATGCATCATCAAAAAGCATCATGTAATTTCGAAATAAATTAAGGAGGCTTCGATTATCTCATTGTCGAAAGCTGCTAAGGTGTAGTTTACCACCTCGCCTTTGTTGATTTTCTCCTCATCTTTGGAGGAGCTCGATTCATCCTAATTTGTGTTCTTCTTCATACGTTCAAAGCAAGTAGTTACGTTCTTTAATTTTTATTTCATTAAACTTTTTAAATTTCATGAGTAGTTCAAGTTCACCATCACTTGAGCTTATGCTCGAGTGGACTTTAATTATTTTTTGTCCCAAATCCTTCCTATTCTTTGGAAGGTGGTTTTGTTCATCATGTTCATCATGTGCATTGTGCACCATTTCATATGTCATCAATAAACCAATTAGTTCTTCAAGAGGTAGATTATTTAGGTTTTTAGCCTCTTGTATTGCAGTTACTTTTGAATCCCAATCTTTAGAAAGAGAACGCAAAATCTTGTTTACAAGTTCAAAATCCGAAAAACTTCTACCAAGTGCTTTTAAACCATTGATAACATCTGTAATACGGGTGTTTATGTCAACAACGGTTTCGCTTGGTTTCATATGAAAAAGTTCATAATCATGCATTAAAATGTTAATTTTTGAATCTTTTAATCTACTTGTGCCTTCGTGAGTGGTTTCAAGAATATGCCAAATGTCAAAAGTCGTTTCACACATAGAAACCCGATTAAACTCGTTTTTGTCTAAGACACAAAATAGAGCATTCATAGCTCTAGCATTTAAAGAAAACGTTTTCTTCTCCAAATCATTCAAATGGTTCATTGGAAGAGAAGACATTTGAAAACTGTTCTCGATAATATTCCATAAATTTAAATCCAACGAAAGTAAGAAAACTCTCATTCGAGTTTTCCAAAAAGTGTAGTCCTTCCCATTGAAAAAGGGAGGACGAATGAGAGAGTGACCCTCTTGAAAGCCGAAAAGAGCCATTTCTCTTAGGTGTTAAACCAATTGAGAAATAACAAGGATCTGATACCAATTGTTAGGATCAAGAGGTCGGCACTAAGAGGGAGGATGAATTAGTACAATGGTAAAATAATGTCGGTTTCAAAACTTTCGTACGATAAAAACCATTTCCGATGAAAACCAATCTCGGCAATATCTTAACTTGAAACACGTTCGTAAATGAATTGAAGGCAGCAAGCACTTAAAGAGGTTTGCAGTAAGGTAATAGCAAAAATAAAAATATAAACCAGAGAACACGATAGTTTTAGAGTAGTTCAATCAATGTGACCTACATCCACTTTCGGCTTCCTCCTCCAACGAGGTCACTAGCATCCACTAGAGGCCTTCTTTCAATAGACGAAGGCCAATCACCTTTTACACCCCTCTTCTCCTTTTCATAGGTTTAGGAGATAACCCTTACAAGCACTCACACTCCTCTTGTAGATTTCAAAACTTAGAGTGGAGGAGGGAATTTCAAAAGAGATTGCAGCAGCGTTTTTCTACATTTGAACTCTTTGTGCTTGTGTGTTTTAACTAGGGATGAGAGGGGTATTTATAGGCTTTAAGTTAATTCAAACTTGGAGCCTAAAACTTTCCCATCCTGGGTTCCCCAGGCACGAGCGATACCACCGCCCAATGTCAGTCGACACTAATACTGTCCTGGGCAGTACCATTGCCCAAGTCTAGCGATACCATCGCATAGGGGGTAGAGCTCGGCGGTACCACCACCTGGCACCCTGCTAGGGGCGGTACAACCACCCAGACTGGTGGTTCCATTGCCTGACACAATCTTGAAGACTGTGCCACGACGATGAGACTTCTTGGGGTACTGTTTGGGCCTCTTATTGGGCCCAACATAATTCTTGCATGGGCCTAGTTAGCCCCTAATTGGGTTGGCCCAAATCCAAGCCCAATTACTGCTAGTCATAGGTGCCCAGCAAGCCAATCACGTGAGTGATGGCACGTGTGACTTGATACAAAATCTTTTTGCTTATTATATTTTGGCGTATATCACTTTATAACTATTGCATAAATGCATATATATATTGTGATGTCCTTGGATTTGTGCAATGGGAATGGGATCGTGATGAGATCACGATAATGAGATTGATTCACCTTTAAACACATATCCTAAATAATCCCGGTCATATAGGTTACGAGAGGGACATCGTGATAACGGATGGATAGACTGGTGTCTTTGTATACCCGTCCATATGATGGATGTGGTCTCATAAATTGCTTGTGTAGGGACACTAGGGATACAAGACAGTGCTCATTGGAGAATGAGTTCACCGATTGATCCGCCTTACGGAATCTTTGGATGGTTGATGATGCCTTATTGTCGGACAACCGGCGATTCCGTAGTCCTAGTGGTGGTGTATCGGTCCTTAGACTTGAGACACCAAGGATGTCTTGTATGAGTGCTCCACTCTTTGATACCGGACTTATAGGTTTGGCTATCCCGGATCTAGTCTGGTGATCATTGGGAGTGGTAGTCGACCTTACGAGGGCTATTGAGTGTCGATAGAGGATCATCCACTCGGCGTCATGAGAGGAATATCCCATGTGTTCTTGCTCGGACAAATCCCCGGCCGTGGTCATTGGGTTGAGAGAGAAAGAGTTCTCTGGAAGAATCGATTATAGCGAGACTCAGTAGAAACCGTATGGGTCCGACAACACCATGCTCGATATCTCGGTCTCCGGGATATTAGATGGATGAGGGACTATAGGTACATGGTGGCGAGGACAGACAGGTCCAATGGATTGGATTCCCCTGTATCGCCCGGGGACTATATGGCGAGTGGGCCTAGTACGCCCCAGTCGATGAGTCGAGTGAATTATTACAGAGATAATAATTCACCGAAGTTAGAAGGAGTTTCGATTGGTATGACTCACGGCCAGCTCGATATTGGGCCTAGAGGGTCACACACATATGGTAGGCATTGCGATGAGTAGAGGTTGGGATATGAGATATCCGGCTGAGCCCTTGTCTTATTGGATGCAGATCCAATACCCACTAGGGGAAGGACCCATTAGGGTTTTGACGGGATCTCTATAAATAGGAGGGATTCACGACCTCATAGGTCGGAGTCTTTGCTTGCCTTTCCTATTCTCCTCTCCCTCTCCACCTCGAGGCACGGAGTTTTGAGGAGGGTCGCCACAACACCGCTGTGGATCACCGCTAGAGAGGAGGACGCTTGACCTCCTTCACCCTCTCCTAAGGATCTGCAAGGAAAGAGGGATATCTGATCTCCCTAGGTAACACAATCTCTATCGTAGTTTTGTGTTTTTATGGATTTTTGCGCACCAATCATCGCATCGACTTAATTTAACATCTTTTTGGGAACCAGGGATTTTTGTTTTCCTGTTCTTCATTGCAAGATATGATGTCGCCCCTTGATTTCCCAACAAGGTGGTATCGAGCCGGGTTGTTTTGTGCGAATGATTGGTTTTGAACCGCGTGTGTTGTGTTTAGGAAGAATATTGACGTCAAAATCGTTGACTTAAAAGCGAGGAAGGGCAGCAACAGTTGCTGCCCTCGATCTGCATGCCTCGCAGCCACCGCGCAAAGAAGAAATGCGAACCGCAGCCCCAGCACCACCGGCCACGAGCGGCTAAGATGTTAATGGTGGCTCGCAGCAGCCGGCCGGCCGGTCCGCTTTGCAGTAGACTTGCGGTAACGGGCGGGCTGGCAGCCCAGCGGGTAGAGCGCCGCGACGCCGACCCTGGCAGAGGCGCCAGGGGCGAAATAGGCGGGCCGAGGTAATCCAGCGTGGCGTGCCGCCAGGGTCGCCCCCCCACCGGCAAAAAACCCCGGCAGGGCCGCCGCCGAGGCAAAGATCGCCTGGGCGCGCCTCTGGGCAGAACCGCCCATGAAGCGACGGGCGCCGCCGGTAAGCGCCACCGCACGGCAATTGGCGCTTCACGGGCGTAGCGCGCAGCGAAAGAAGCCCTCGCTTTCGCCAAGATTCGCCGCCACCGTGGTGGCGGCGGCGGCAGATAGAGGGAATTAGGGTTTAGGTCAAAAGGACAGTTTTGCCCCTGTGAATTTGAGAAATTCCAGTTTCTGTCTTTTGTCCAAATTACGAAAATACCCTTAGGAATTGAGAAATTCCCTACATGTCCCTGATTTCAGAAAAAATATTAATTAATTAAAAGGTTTAGATGATTATTATTTTTTATTATTATCTAGTAGTCCTACATGATGATGATTATTTATACATGTGATGTATGATGTGTGGACGGATGATCATGGACCTTGTGATGTGTGTACTTGTGATTATTATTATTGAGGTCTGCGAACCTCCATTATATTTCTCGTTTATTGTCGGGCTTGCGTGCCTATGATTAAGTTGTAATCACATGAGGAGGCACAGCGGGAGCGTGGATGCGATAGCGGGACCCACGAGACGGACGATCGTGATGCATGGAGATGCATCAAGATGTCGACGGAACCAACGAGGACGAGATGGACGATCACAAGGGCATGGAGATGCACCGTTGCACACATAGATCTTGATATGAGTGATTAGGCCTACTGGCTCGGGCCTAATCATATTAGGTTGTGGTCCATGATCATCTGATGTGATTGCTTATACACATACTAGATATGTATATATATTTGCATGCGATGTAGATATATATTAAATATGTATATGTGTGATATGTCATATTAGGAGACCAAATTATAGAAACATCTCTCGATAATATTAAGTCGGTGGACGTGAGGCAATTAGATTGACCCACGTGGCCTTCCATCGTTATGAGTAGGAACCGATTCCCGGTGTAGGTTGAGTTGGTCGAGTCCCTCGAGACTCACCTATATCGCAATTCGCTATCTTGCTTACGACATAGAGATGTCACCGGTGACCTGAGGACATGGTATGCTTGGTCGAGTCCCTCGAGGGTATATCATCAAATCAGACTCATCTTGTAACGAAGGTGTTGACTTAACCGAGCATCATGGTTGGTCGAGTCCCTCGAGGCCATGGTGATTCGGGAGGCCAAACAGACGGGAATCACAAGGAGTTGTGATCGGCAAGAGTTGCCTACCTTTTAGGCTTAGTGTGATTGGTCGAGTCCCTCGAGGTTATACTAAGACGCCGATTGGATCCCCGATCCCCACTAGAAGTTCTCTCAAGACTTCCGTTTCAACGGCCGAGGGTGTCGCGCGTGACTCGTTAGTAAAATAGTGGGAGCATATTAAGATAGAAGTCCATATCTTGATAGTTTATTTCTTGCAAAATCTGCATGTCATTCATTTCGCTACATCTTTATTTTCAGAAAAAATGTCGCCAAATCCCTTTACGTGGCATACTTGATGTCAACCGCCTTCTTGGTCCAAATTATACTGGATTGGCTCAGTAACTTGAGAATTGTTCTCACAGCGGAGAAAATGGTGGTACGCCCTTGATATAGTGATGCCACGCCGAAGAAGGGGCAAGCGAGGATGAGATCGCCGCCACGTGAAGTACATTGATGACTCCACTCTTGCTCGGTGCTATATGTTGGGCTCTATGACTCCGAGTTACAGAGACAACATGAAAAGATGGATGCCATATCCATTCTCCTACATGTCCGAAAATTGTTTGAGGAACAGGGAAGGACTCAACGATATGAGATATCCAAGAGCCTTTTTCCGTGCTAGGATGACCGAGGGGACACCGGTTTGAACCATGTCCTAAAGATGATTGAGTGGATAGAGAAACTCACAGTGTCTAGGAATGGTCCTAGAGGATAACTTGTGTGTGGACATTGTGCTTCAGTCCCTACCAGATTCCTTTTCACAGTTCATAATGAATTTTAATATGAACAAGCTTGAGGTGATTCTCCCAGAGCTCCTCAATATGTTGAGGGAGGCAGAGAGTACTATTAAGAAAGAGAAGCCGGTTCTCTAACCGGTGAGACCAAAAAAGAAAAGGAAAGCGAAAGGTCCCTTAAGAAGGGAAAGGGCAAGGGCAAACAAGGTAAAGCAAATTTTGCTAAGAAAGACCCAAAGAAAGGACAAAGGCCAGTGCTTCCGTGGTGGTAAAGATGGGCATTGAAGAGAAACTGCAAAGAGTACCTTTGCGAAAGGGTGAAACAAAAGCATGATGAAGCTTCGTGTACATTCATGAGTCTCCATTTGTCGACCTCTTATGATAACACATGGGTATTGGATACCGGTAGTGCTTATCATATATGCAATTGTTGCGGGTTCGCAAGGCCTAGGAGACTACAGAGAGGCTTAGATGGACCTCAAGATGGGTAATGGAGCAAAAGTTGCTATTTTAGCTGTTGTTGGCAGGTCGCCCTACATCCGCCTAGTGGAGCTTTTATTGCATTAGATGCATGTTATTTTGTTCCTTCTATTATCAAAAACATTATCTCCATTTCATGTTTAACAGTTAGTGGATATAAATTTATTTTTGAGAACAATGGTTGTTCGATATTATTAGATGATAAGATCATCACGAAAAGGAACATTGCATAATTGTTTATTTATGTTAGACATCACTCCACATATCATGAATGTAAATATGTCCAAAAGGAAATGAGATGAGTTGAACAAAGGCATACCGTGGCATTGTAGGCTAGGTCACATCCATGAAAGAAGGATTCAAAAGTTGCTAAATGATGGATATCTAGATCCATTCGACTATGTGTCATATACAACTTGTGAGCCTTGCATCTGTGGAAAACTGACCAAATCTCCATTTAGTAGAACTGGGAGAGAGAGCCAATGAGTTGTTGGAACTCATACATAGTGATGTATGTGGACCTATGTCAACTCATGCCATTGGAGGTTACTCCTACTTCATTATATTTCTTGATGATTTCTCAAGGTATGGATATGTGTACTTAATGAAGTACAAGTCCGAGGCCTTTGAGAAATTCAGAGAGTATAAGAATGAGGTCGAGAACCGTGATCGAAAGAGTATCAAAACTCTTCGATCGATCGAGGAGGTGAATACTTAAGTACAGAGTTTACTGGGTTCCTCAAGGACTATGGGATATTATCCCAGTGGACACCTCCTTATACACCTCAGCTCAATGGTGTCTCGAAAGGAGAAATCGTACATTATTAGATATGGTACGGTCTATGATGAGTTTTTTTGACCTACCCATCTCATTCTCGGTGATATGCCTTAGAAACCCAGCTTACCTTCTGAACAGAGTTCCAACTAAGTCGGTAGTGTCTACACCATATGAGATATGGAAAGGGAAGAAGCCTGATCTTAAGGTTGTTAAGATCTGGGGCTGCCCTGCCCATGTTAGAAGACACAACCCCGATAAGTTAGAATCAAGGACAGAGCGATGCAAATTTGTGGGATACCCCAAGGAAACTTGTGGGTATTATTTCTATCATCTCGAGGACCAAAAGGTCTTTGTAGCTAAGAGAGCAGTGTTCCTTGAGAAGGAACACATTCTTGACGGAGACAGTGGGAGAATGATAGAATTGAGCGAGGTTGGAGAACCAAGCTCAAGCACCACTACCCACCGAAGTCCTGCGTCAGTACCTAATACACAAGTATCAACTTTTACGCAGGTCTGATAGAGTATCCCATCCTCCCGAGAGATATGTGGGACATATTAGAGCGAGAGGATGTAGAGGATATTGATCCTCAGAGACACGAGGAGGCTATTATGAGTATAGACTCGGGAAGTGGAAAGAAGCCATGAATTTCGGAGATGGATTCTATATACTCCAATAAGGTTTAGAACCTAGTTGATGCACCCGAAGGTATTGTACCCATTGGTTGCAAGTGGATCTTTAAGAAAAAGATGGGAGTAGATGGAAAGGTAGAGACCTATAAAGCAAGGCTAGTGGCTAAGGGTATCGTCAAAGGCAAGGTGTTGACTACTGACTAAACTTTCTCACCAGAAGCAATGCTAAAATCCATCAGAATTCTATTGGCTATTGCAGCACACTATGATTATGAGATCTCGCAGATGGATGTGAAAACCGCATTCCTTAACGGGAACCTCGAGGAGGAGGTGTATATGATGCAACCCGAGGGATTTCGTGTCCAAGAACTGCCCAGATAAGGTGTGTAGGTTGCTTAGATCCATTTATGGACTAAAGCAAGCTTCTGAAGTTGGAACATAAGATTTGATGAGGCAATCAGATCTTATGACTTCGATTAAGAACGAAGATGAGCCTTGTGTATACAGAAAGGTAAGTGGGGAGCTTATCACCTTTTTTGGTGTTATATGTGGATGACATCCTCATCATTGGGAATGACATAGGAATGCTATCCACAAGAAAGGCTTGGTCATCTAGACACTTCTCCATGAAGGACTTAGGGGAAGCATCTTATATCTTGGGGATTAGAATCTATAGAGATAGATCCAAGAGGATGCTTGGCTTGTCCTAGTCCGTGTACATAGAAACTATTGTCAAAATGTTTGGCATGGAAAATTCCAAGAGAGGTCTCATACCGATGAGACATGGGATATCGCTTTCTACCTAATATGTCCCCAAAGACTCAGAAGAAAGGGCTTAACATGGATATAATACCTTATGCCTCAAAGCAATAGGGTCTATCATGTATGTCATGCTATGTACTAGGCCCGATATAGCGCATGCTCGAAAGTGTCACGGCAGTGTATCAAAGCGGATCCGTGCTTGGAGACCGGAAAGCAAGAAAGTGTATCCTTAAGTACTTGAGAAGGACTAAGGATCTTTACTAGTATATGGAGGTAATAGCCTTAAGGTTGAAGGCTACACCGACTCAAGTTTTTCACCGATGTCGATGACAGCAAGAAGTCGAATTCAGTGGTATGTGTACACCTTGAATGGAGGAGAGTGTCTTTGGAAGAGTCCCAAGCAAGATACCATCGCCGACTTCGACCATAGAGGCGGAGTACATTGCTGCATCGATGCAGCAAAAAGAGGGAGTCTGGGTGAAGAAGTTTATCATGCATTTGGGAGTCGATACACATAGCAACAAGTCGACTTCCTTATATTGCGACAACTATGGGGTGATTACTCAAATAAGGGAACCCGGGTCTCATCGGAAGTGTTCGAGGAGGTTCCACTTATAAGAGAGATCAGAAACCGAGGAGATGTAGCAAGAGAAAGAATTCCATCCGAAGATAATATTGCAGATCCACCGACAAAGCCATTGTCTCATTTTTGTCTTTGAAGCGTCCGTGGGTCCGATGGGGATCGAACACATAAGTGATTGGCTTTAGGTCAAGTGGGAGATTACTAGTCATAGGTGCCCAAAGAAGCCAATCACGTGAGTGATGGCACGTGTGACTTGATACAGAATCTTTTTTTGCTTATTATATTTGGGCGATATCACTTTATAACTATTGCATAAATGCATATATATATTGTGATGTCCTTGGATTTGTGCAATGGGAATCGGATCGTGATGAGATCATGATAATGAGATCGATTCACCTTTAAACACATATCCTAAATAATCCCGGTCATAGGTTACCGAGAGGGACATCGTGATAACCGGATATACCGGTGTGTCTTGTATACCATCCATATGATGGATGCAAAGCTGGTCTCATAGTCTGCCGTGTAGGGACACTAGGGATACAAGATGTGTGCTCATTGGAGAATGAGTTCATCGATTGATCCGCCACGGAATCTTTGGATGGTGGATGATGCCTTATTGTTAGATAGCGATTCCAGTAGTCCTAGTGGTGTATCCGGTCCTTAGACTTGAGACACCAAGGATGTCCTGTATGAGTGCTCCACTCTTTGATACCGTGACTTATAGGTTTGGCTGTCCCGCATCTAGTACAACTGGTCATTGGGAGTGGTAGTCGACCTTACGAGGGCTATTGAGTGTCGACAGAGGATCATCCACTCTCGGGCCATGAGAGGAATATCCCATGTGTTCTTGCTCGCACAAATCCCTAGCCAAGGTCATTCGGGGTTGAGAGAGAAAGAGTTCTCCAGGAGAATCCGATTAGAGCGAGACTCGAGTAGAAACCCGTATGGGTCCGACAACACCATGCTCTCGATATATCTGGTCTCCGGGATATTAGATGGATGAGGGACTATAGGTACATGGTAATCGAGGACGATGTGTCCAATGGATTGGATTCCCCTCAGATCGTTCGGGGACTACGGACGTAGTGGCCTAGCACGTCAGAAGTCGATGAGTCGAAAGTGAATTATTACAGAGATAATAATTCACCGAAGTTAGAAGGAGTTTCGACAGTGTATGACTCATGGCCAGCTCGATATTGGGCCTAGAGGGTCACACACATATGGTAGGCATTGCGATGAGTAGAGGTTCAGATATGAGATATCCGACGGAGCCCTTGTCTTATTGGATGCAGATCCAATACCCACTAGGGAAGGACCCATTAGGGTTTGACACGGGTTCTCTATAAATAGGAGGGATTTACAGCCTCATAGGCTAGAGTCTTTGCTTGCCTTTCCTATTCTCCTCTCCCTCTCCACCTCAGAGGCCTGGAGTTTTGAGGAGGGTCGTCGCAACCCTGCTGTGTGGATCACTGCTAGAGAGGAGGACGCTTGACCTCCTTCACCCTCTCCTAAGCATCTACAAGGAAACAGGGATATACGATCTCCCTAGGTAACACAATCTCTATAATGCTAATTTTGTGTTTTATGGATTTTTTACACCAATCTTCGCATCTAATTTACCTAACATCTTTTTGGGAATCGGGGATTTTTGTTTTCTTGTTCTTCCGCTGCGCATATGATGTCGCCCCCTTGATTTCCCAACAATTACATGCTAACTACGAAATCCTAAGATATTTGCTAAGCTAAACAAGTCCCTATGTCTATTCTTTTGGCGAGTTTCCAGCGATCTTCCGACGAACTTCCGATGATCTCTCGGTAATGTTCCGGCGGACTCCCGACAAGCTCTTGGACTTCATGATGATCTTCTTGGTGAGTTCTGACAAGCTTCTCTAGCAAGCTTCGAGACTTCTCGGTTGGTTTCGATAGAACGTCCGACAAATGTCGGACTTCTAACGAACTCTCGAACTCCCAATGTGATCTCGATCTTGACTCCGGGACTTCATTTTACTACATGCCTTTCTAGCATAGTTAATCCTGCACATGTAAAATATACTTCGATCTAGAAAATTAATACTAAGCATTAATCAAGTTGTCCGGCATGTCATTGGTCCCTCAATGCTTCGTCCGATTCTTCAGCGCATTGTCCTTTCTTGTGGCCTATTGCCCAATCAGCCAATTGACTCCGCAACTCCGATATCCATGGTGCAATATCCACTCTTCTTGGCCCAATGCCCGAATCAACGGCCCGAAGCCTTCTGTCGATACGTCAACCGTTCCTTCGGCCCCACGTCCAATCTTCTGACATGTTTTCCTCTAGCACAACATGATTTTTCCTACTTTAATTGTCTCATCCTGATCAAAGCATCCTACATCACTCAAAACGTAGATTAAATCATAAACACTTATCGATTGGTTTTATCATCAAAATCTGAGATTCAACACTAGTCTCATAGCTGCTCATGTGGGGACACTAGGGATATAATTCTGGCGCTCATTGGAGAATGAGTTTACTGATCGGTCCACTCACAGAATGCTGGATGGTTGATGATGTCTTATTGTCAGACAGTGATTCCGTAGTCCTAGTAGTGTATCTGGTCCTTAGACTTATGACACCAAGGATATCCTGTATGAGTACTCTACTCTTTGATACTGTACTTATAGGTCTAGAAGTTCCAAATCTGGCACAACTGGTCATTGGGAGTGGTAGCCAACCTTACAAGGGCTATTGAGTATTGATTGAGGATTATCCGCTCTCAGTGTCATGAGTGGAATATCCCATGTGTTTTTGCTCAAATAAATCCCTGGCCAGGTTCATTCGAATTGAGAAAGAAAGTATTCTCTGGGAGAATCCGATTAGAGCGAGACTTAAGTAGAAACCTTATGGGCCTGACGACACTATGCCCAATATATGGTCTCTAGGGTATTTGATGAATGAGTGACTATAGATACACGATAATTGAGGATAGACAAGTCTAATGGAATGGATTCTCCTATATCGTTTGGGGACTGTAGCATAGTGGCCTAGTACGTTCGTAGTCGATGAGTCGAGTGAATTATTATATAGATAATAATTCATTGAGTCAGAAGGAGTTATGATAGGTATGACTCATGGCAAGCTCGATATTAGGCCTAAAGGGTCACACACATTTGGTATGTGTTACAACGAGTAGAGGTTCAGATATAAGATATCCGTGGGAACCCCTATCTTATTGGATATCCAATTGTTATGATCAAGAGCACTAAGAGGGGGGGTGAATTAGTGTAGCAAAAAACTTTCTGCGATTAAAACGAAACTGCGTTCAAACGATAAAAACGATTTCTGTTTGAAAGCTGATTCTAAGATTACTTTAACTTAAGATCAAGCAAGATGATGTTAAAGTCAATCTATGAAGGCAGTTTGCAGTTATGATGAAAACCAGAATATAAGCGCCAACTGAAATACGACGTTCGTACGAAGAAACTGATTTACGTCTAAATGCTGATTCGTAAATCACTTGATTAGGCAAGATGCTGTTTAAGCAAGGGTATAAAGGCAGTTTGCAGTTATGGTAAAAATCAAAACGTAAACGTAATCTGAAATATGATGATCGTACGAAAAAGTAGATTTACGTCTAAATGCAGATTCGGAAAGTGCAAAGCTTGAAACCTGATCGTATATGCACAGAAAGCAGTAAGCTTCAGAGGAGGTTTGCAGTAAAGATAATATGCTCAAAGTAAATGTAAACCGAGATTTAGAGTGGTTCGGTCGATCTTGACCTACTCCACTTTTGGCTTCCTCCACCGACGAGGTCACCGACGTCAACTAGAGGCCTTCCTTCAATAGGCGAAGGCCAAGCACCTTTTTACAGTTTCACTCCTTTTGACAGGCTTAGGAGACAACGCTTACAGAAATTTTCTCTCCTCTCTTTACAACTCAAAACTTTGAAGAATAGAGGGAGGAGAACTTTTGGCCTTTACAACAATTTTGAGCTCTAAGAATCATAGAAAGAGATCAAGATTTCGAGTGTGTCTGTACTCTTTCAGTGTTGAATGGGTGGGGTATTTATAGGCCCCAACCCAGTTCAAATTTGGAGCTCAAAACTATAAAATCCCGGAATTCCGGGATCAGGCGGTTGCACCTCCTGACTGGAGCGGTTTCACCGCCTGCCAGAGCTCGAAGACCGAGCTCAGGCGGTGCTACCTCTCTGTCAGGGGAGGTTGCAACGCCCAGTCTCGCTCGGAGACTGAGCCCAGGCAGTTGCACCTCCTAGCTGGGGCGGTTGCACTGCCCAGTCTCCCTGGGAGACTTAGCCCAGGCAGTGCTACCTCCTGGCTTGGGCGGTTGCACCGCCTAGTGCAATTAGGGTCCGAATGGATAGATCCATTCGGCCCAACTTGGGTTTTTCAGGGGCCCAATTGCCCCAAGATTAAGCTAATGGGATCACCTCCCATTTCCAACTTAATCATTATGCTAACTACGATAAATCCTAAGACAATTTCTGTAGCTTGCTCTGGTACGTCAATCGCTTCTTTCGGCGAGTTTTCGGCGAACTTCCGTCGATCAACCGATGAACCCTCGGTGATGCTCCTGCGAACTTCCGGCAAACTCCTGGACTTGCGACAATCCACTTGGCGAGTTCAAACGAGCTTCTTTTGGCAAGCTTACGGACTTCTCGGATTTGTTCCCGCAGAACCTCCGACGACTGTCCGAACTTCCGTCGAACTCTCGAACTCCCAACGTGATCATTGTCTTGACTCCGGCGCAACTCCTGCTGCATGTCTTTCTTCCATCGTATTTAATCCTGCACACTTAAAACAAAACTTCAATCGAGACAATTAATCCTAAGCAATTAACCAAGTTGTCCGGCATGTCATTGGTCCCTCGACGCTTCGTCCGATTCTTCGGCGCATCGTCCTCTCCTGCAGCCTATTGTCCAATTGGCCAGTTGACTCCGCAACTTCGATATCCTTGGCACAATACCCGCCCTTCTTGGCCAGATGCCCGAGTCCACGGCCCGAAGCCTTCTGTCGATATGTTGACCGATCCACCGGCCCGACGTCCAATCTTCTGACATGTTCCTTCGGCACAACATGATTTTCCTGCTTTAATTGTCTCATCCTGATCGACGCATCCTACGTCACTCAAAACGCAGATTAAATCATAAATATATATCAAGTAGTTTCATCATCAAAATACGAGATTCAACACCAATAAGCCCCTGAATTATTGGATTCTATGGATGAGATCCAATAAGAGCTAATAAAAGATTTTTGAATAGAGACCCACTAACCTAAGAGGCTTGGGTAGTTGGATGGAGATGCAGTACCCAATATGGCAGGATCCATTAGGGTTAAGTTGATAGGGGGCCTCTATAAATATAATGGGACCAAAGGGTCATGGGCTAGGTCCTTTTTGGCTACCACCTCCTATTCTCCTCTCTCCCTCTTCTCCTCGTACTGCAGCCCTTATATGGGGTGTGTGTATAATAAGAAGGGGCAGCCCCGTCTTGATTGCGTGGTGCGTGCGAGGAAGAGTTTTGGGCATATATGAGATGAACCTTGAATTCAAAATGAATTCAAGTCAAGACAATTTTAATCATTAATCCAAGCAACATGTCATCATAAAATCATGCATAATCAAAATTTCAATACATCATTCCATGCATGATTGTCATCATAACTTCTCCCTCTTTGTTATCAACAAAAAGGAGATGTGCAACTAGCAAGTTTTAGAGATATGCAAGTTTTATAACATACAAACTAGCAATTTTTTTTATCACTTTACAACATGTCTAATCACCAAATCATCATTAATTTTAAAGATATGCAAGATTGTAAATTTTGTAAGTTTTCACTTTTGCTTCTTAAGATAGGCAAGTTAGCAATTTTTGGTGATGTTCAAGATAGCAAGTTCTTTCTTCTCTTTTGAGAAGTACAATTTTTGCTTCCTTTGCAATGTTTAAGGTAGCAATTCTAACAAGTTTTAATCATGCAAACTAGTAAATTTTTATATCATTTTATAAAATGTAAGCTAGCAATATTTGAGATGTTCAAGAAAGCAACTTTTGCTTCTTGAAATATGCAAGTTAGCAATCTTTGCTTCTCTTTTAATATGAGTAAGCTAGCATATTTTTGCATCTTCTTGAATTGTGCAAGCTAGCAAATCTTTGAGATGTTCATAATAGCAAGTTCTTTATTCTCTTTTGAGAAGTGGAAGCTATCAATTTTTCTCCCCCTTTGTCAATGTCAAAAAGAATGAGAGAATATAATTTTATAATTCTTTTTCCTTTATATGAATTTTCACATCATGACAAAGATAAATTATAATTCTTAATTCAATATGTTTGTACATTATTGTAGTTTCAAATTAAAACATGCACAATTTCAAAACCTTACAAATCATCCTTACTTTATGCTTGATACTAAAAATAAATCAATCATCACTATGGGCATATCATATATCATATGCAAGCATTCATGATACATCATTTTAGTAACAAATCATAGTATTGCATGCACTATTCCTAATCATAAATATTTCAAATTATGATGGTATCAAAATGTCAAATTACATTACATCCTACTGATCATAACTTCTTATGAGTATTTCATGCATAATTTCATTTCATCACATTAATTTCATCACATAAAGAATATTAAGAAAAATTAATTGAGTGATGAGATATACACTAAATGAATACAAGGGAGTATCATCAATAAATCATGGCATGAAAGATATGATCATGTGAATACAAAATGACATGATTCATATAGTAAATCTCCTCTTTAAATAAAATATCAAGAAAAAAATTATAGGAGTACAAAGAAGAGATCTTGATTAAGAAAAAATCTCAAGTAATTCCAAGAAATCAAGATCATGATTTGAATAAAACTCATTCAAATTCAAATCCTCAAATCATTAAAACCATTTTCAAGATATTTAAAATGACATAAGTTGATTTATCAATCTCTTGAAATGCTAGTGATTTTCTTTCTCCCCCTTTTTTTTATTGTAAACAAGAAAGAAGAATTTCTAATGGTGCAATTTATTTCTTTCTTCCATCAATGTTCTAAGCATCACATAAATACAAAGGTAAATCATATAAAAATCATGACATAAAAGATGAAAGATCAAGAAAGATCAATTCGTAAATGATTCATCTTGATAAATATCCTTTTTAGTAAATAAAAAAAGAAATCTTAGGAGATTAAATAGTCAATGATTTTCAAAAGTAATCTTATGTTATAAAATCCAAGAAATCAAGAGAGAAACCATGATTAATTTGGATAAATCTCACTAAGAAGAAACAAGAACACATAATAAGAGATCTTGATTCATAAACGATTTCAAGTTATAAATCTCGAGAAATCAATATCATGATTTCAAAAAAATCCATTAAATTCAAATCATCAAAATCAATTTTATGGTTCAAAATTTTCATAACATAAATAAATTCATTAATAAGGATCTCTATGATGAAAATTCGATAAGATAGAGATTGAGAAATTTTTAAGAAATGTACTCCATTTTAATTTCGTGCAAGCATGCCTTTGTTAAATAAAAAAACATGCATCAATGTTTATGATCAAAAAATAAATTTCATAAAAACCATAAAGACCATAAAGGTATAACACATTAAACATAAGGTTTCTTCAAACAAGAGATTTAATTCATCAATTTTTTGATAAGTCTTTGATTCATCATTTTAATTTCAATGATAATATATTTTCTTTTTTATGTGTTTCATATAAGTATGCTCAATTTTTTTGTATGAAAACCATCCATCATGTTTAAAATAAAAAAGCAATAAAAAATCATCACGCATAATTAAATTATTAAATTATAAAAAATAATTTCATTAAACATAAAGCATTTAATTTTGACATTTTCTTCCTTTATCATAAAACATGCAATTGTCATGATTATATATATATATATATTTATTTATTTATTTATTTAAAACTAATCATGAAAAGCACTAAGTAATTTCATGGTAAGGAAAAAGAAATTTTATTGAGTCGCTTACCTTATTGACGTAAGTCATCAAAGCGTAGTTCGCCACCTTGGCCTTATTGGTTTGTTCTTCATCGAATGCACTCGTTCCATCCCAAGCCACTTTGAGTGCTCTTTTCTTCTTTGCCAACTTCATTTTAAGTTTATTTTTATTCTTTAATTCTTATTTAATGAACTTTTTAAGTTTTATAGTAAGAAGTTCAAGTTCATCATCACTTGAGCTGTCACTCAAGTGGTCTTCATTTGTTCTAAGTGCCAGATCTTTCTTGTTCTTTGGAAGGTTATTCTCATATTCATTTTATATCATACAAATCATTTCATAGGTCATTAAAGACCCGATAAATTCTTCGAGAGGGAAAGTATTCAATTCCTTGGCCTCTTGAATGGCCATTACTTTAGGATCCCAAGTTTTAGAAAGAGATCATAAAATTTTATTAACAAGTTTAAAATTCAAAAAACTTTTACCAAGAGCTTTTAGACTATCAACAACATTCTTAAAACGGGTGTACATGTCTCTAATAATATCACTTGGTTCCATCCGAAATAATTTAAAATCATGCATCAAAACATTGATTTTCGAATCTTTAACTTTACTAGTGCCTTCGTGTGTGATTTTAAGTGTATGTCAAATATCAAAAGCCATTTCACAAATAGATACATGAGTAAACTCATTTTTGCTCAAAGCACAAAATAGAGTGTTCATAGCTCTAGCATTAAAAGAATAAGTTTTCTTTTCTAAATCATTTCATTCATTCATTAGAGTATAAGACTTTTGAAAACCGCTTTCAATAATATTCCAAAAATTCAAATCCATTGAAAGAAAGAAAACTCTTATTCGAGTTTTTCAATAAGTGTAGTCTATCCTATTGAACATAGGAGGATGAACGATAGAAAAGCCATCTTGAAAGCCGAAAAAAGTCATTTCTCTAGGGTGTTAAACCAAACGAGAAACAACATGGCTCTGATACTAACTATTAAGAACGAGTCAGCACTAAGAGAGGGGGTGAATTAGTGCAGTGGATAAAATCATTGGTTTCGAAAAATCTCTTTGTTTGTTGAAAACTAGATCGGAAAAATAACTTGAAATCTTGTTCATATATGCAGTAAAAGCAGTAGGCAAGTAATGATTTAGTTTGCAGTAAAGGTAAATTGTATAAATAGAAATGCAAACTGTTTTATAGTGGTTCAATCATCGTGGCCTACATCCACTCTACTGATTCGTCTTCCATCGAGGCCACCGACATCCACTAACGATATTCCGTCAATGGACGAAGATCAACTACCCTTACAACTTAATTTTCCTTTTGATAGGTTTAAGAGAGAACCTTTACAACCCCCTTCACTCATCTCTTAAACAAGAATAACACTTAAGTTTTGAGAGGAGTTCACACAAAATTATAATAGCATTTTCTTTTCTTTTTTGCTCTTAGTTGTATGTGTGTTAACTAGGGATGAGAGGGGTATTTATAAGCTTCAAGTGGATTCAAACTTAGAGTCTAAAAAAAGTCTCATCTCGGATTTCCTGGGTCCTAGCGGTACCACCGCTTATGCTGGGCGGTACCACCGCCTACAACACTGATACTGGGTGGTACTATCGCCCAACCTAACGGTACCACCACCTAGAAGACTTTGTTTGGGCTGTACCACCTCTCAAACTTGTAGTACCACCACTTGATAGTCTCGGAGAATGAGTCTGGGCAGTACCACTACCCAAACCGATGGTACAACTGCCTGACATAGTCTAAGAGATTGTGCCATGATGGTTCCACCTGTTGGGTCACTGTTTGGGCCTTTCACTTGGCCCAACATAGCCTAACCTTGAGCCCAATTGGCCCCTAATTGAGTTGGCCAAATTACATTTTAAATCAACTCAATAAGACTCTAAATTAACTCGATCTAGACATAATTGATTACAAGCAAATCCTATATTATCTGCCATGTCATTGGTTCTTCTGATGTTTCGTCTAATCCTTCAACGCATCATCCTCTCCTTTGGCATATTGCCTAATCAACATATTGTCTTCTCGCAACTTCTAATCTCCTTAGTACAATGTCTGATCTTCTTGGCCCGATGCCTGAATTCAATGACCGAAGCCGGCAAATCGACTAACTTAATATTATCGAGAGAGGGGATTTTGTTTCGGTCTCCTAATAAGATTTGTCACACACATACATATTTAATATATATCTATATTGTATGTAAATATATATATATATATATCTGGTAGGTGTATAAACAATCATACATCAAATGAGTAATCACACTAGATAATCATGGACCACACCATAATGTGATCAGACTTGAGCCAATGGGTCCAATCACTCACAACAAAATCTTTGTATGCAGTGGTGCATCTCTATGCCCTATGATCGTCCATCTTATCCTCGTCAATTCTATCAATATCTCGACGCATCTCCATGTGTCATGATCATCCGTGTTGGCCTCGTGGGTTCTACTATCGCCTTCACACTCCCACTTGCCTCCTCATGTGATTACAACTTAATCATAGGCATGCAGGCCCAATAATAAATGAGAAAAAATTGGAAGCTCGCAAGACCCAATAATAATAATAATTACATCATATGTACACACATATCACATAGTCCATGATCATCTGTCCACATCATACATTACATGTACACATCATCACCATGTTGGACTGCTAGATAATAATTATAATAATTAATTAAACTATTTAATTAATTATTCTACTATATTTTGGGAACCCTATCATAGGGTGCCCGAAAATGGCAGGTAGTTCCTTAAGTGGCTAGGAAATCTTAGCCACTAAAGACTCCCTTGTGGCTAGGAATCCCAGGCCACAAGGCTGCCTTGTGTGTCTAGGAAACCCTAGCCACCAAGGAGTCCCTTGCTGCTAGGAAACCCTGGCTGCAGGGTAGCCGTGGGCGGCCAAAAAAATGGCCACCTACTTGCCCCATGCATCCATGAGTCCTGGCCGCTAGGGGCACTTGGGCGACTAGGAAACCCTAGCCAACTATGGTGTCCCCTATAGCCAGGAAACTTGGCTGCAGGGGTTGCCATATAGCAGGTTGATAGCAGCCTTGCTGCTCTTGTTCCTGGTGCTTTTGGCCAAGCCAAGAGCTACAAATTGGAGCTCTCAACCAAGGCTGCAAGCAGCCTTCGGCCAATCCAAGGGGTAGCAACAGTTGCTACCCTTTCATCCCCTTTTGTGTCGTCAAATTTGACATCAAAAGCCCTCTCTAAAACAACTCTTAATAGCAAGAAAAGGTGCAGCATAGATTTGAAAACTACGACAAAAAATCACAGCAATCACGTAAAAAAATTTCAACATGATTGAACACATCTCGCGCAGTTTAAAAACCAATCTTTTGCACGAGCAACCTAGCTCTGATGCCACTGTTGGGAAATCTAGGGCAACATCACATGTATAGTGGAAGAATAAAAAATAAAATTCCAGAATTCCTGCAGAAAAAAGATTTCTTATCATCATGCAAAAGTTGGTGTGCAAAACTCCCAATGAGATCTCGATCATGACTTCGGCATAACACCTGCTTTATATCTTACTGCTATTGTAGTTAATCCTACACATTTTTCTCAACATATAGATTAAATCAAACAATTTACAATTGACTTCATCATCAAAATCTGAGATTCAACACTTCTTACATCAATGCTCTAAGCATCACATAGGTATACAACCATGAACACAATGGATGGGTACAAAAGTTTATAATAGTGGTCATCATATGAAAGATATAAAAGATTATGAAAAATCAATACAAAAGATCATCAGTCTTTTGTATTTATCAAGAAAAACTTCAAACCATAATAGATCAATTTGATGATCAATGCAAAGGAGTCATAGTGTATCTCAAGTTGAGAAATTAAGATTATAATTTGTATAAATCTCCTCTTAAATAATAAGAAGGAATAATAAGAGAGCACATAATAAGAGATGTTGATTCATAAAAGATTTCAAGTTTTAATTCCAAGGAATTAAGAGAAAAATCATCATTCATTTAGTTAATACTCCTCGTTAGTAAATAATGAAAAGTAATCTTGGGAGATCAGAGATCTTGATTCAAAAAATCTCAAGTATCAAGTTCATGATTCGGATAAAACTCATTCAAATTTAATTTGTCAAATCATCAAAATCAATTTCTTAAGAGATTCATAAAAAATAGATTCATTAATCTCTCTTTGAAAGATTCTATAAGCTTTTAGGGATAGAGACATTCTTAAGAACAATGCATTCCTCCTTTTTTATTTTGATTTAAGCGATTGATTTCATACAAGCATGCTCAATTGTCTTTTATGCCAAATCCATGCATGATTGTTTAAAATCAAAAAAGAAAAAATCATCACAAATATAAACATGCCCTTGTATAACATATTAAACAATAAACATCTTCAATCAATGGATTTGTTACCAATAATTCTAACTCTATTGCTTTTTCCTTTATTGTTTTGGCTAGTGGGCTTTATGAAGATTTTGGATCTTCGATCATGAGCATCCACAATTAAAACTTTATTTTTGCTCCTAGCTTTCGATTGTAAATATGTCTACAAGAAGGGTGGGTTTGTTCTAGGTACCCATTTAGCTTTGGGTCCCTCATTGTTGGATCTACCTATTTTAATTTTTGGCATTAAGACATTTATAGTTCCTTTAGAAACCCAAATAAATTTATGTGAGTCATACTTTTTAAATGAACATTTAAAAGCAAAATGACCACATCTACTATAAAAATTATACTTAACCTTAGGGGTAACATACATGTGGGTCCTTTAATAAAAGTAGTTAGCTTTTGTTGAGTGTAATTACTCATAAAGCCAATTCCTTCTTTTCTACGAACATGACTTTTATTGGAAAGAATCATGTTTAAAGATTTGCTACCAATTTCAAAATTTTCTAACGTATGTTGTAATACTATATTTTCTTTCTTAAGTGAATCTATTTCTTCACACTTATTGTAAGGGGTTAATAAGCATTTGTCATACTCATTTTTTAAAATTTCAAATTCAATAGAAAGAAAAGTATGGTCCTTTTTTAATAATTTATATGTTTTACCAACTAAATTATATTCATCAAACAAATCATGAAAGATATTAAGTAATTTATCATAAGGTAAATAAAATTTATTTGAGTCACTTACCTCATCGTTGAGAGCCATTAAGGCATAGTTCGTCATATTGCCTTTGTTGGTTTGCTTCTCATATTCGGATATACTCGATTCGTCCCATGTCACCTTGAATGTTTTCTTCTTCTTTGACAACTTCTTTGTTTTATAGCAAGTTATTATGTCATTTTTAAGTTTATTTTTATAATTAGTTTTTTTTATGAATTTTAAAATTTTTTTGTCAAAAGTTCTATGTCATCATCACTTGAGCTTTCGCTTGGGTGGTCTTTGTCATCATCATATTCACTTGAGCTTTCGCTTGGGTGGTCTTTTGTCAAAAGTTCTATGTCATCATCATATTCAATACAAGTCATTTTATAGGTCATTAAGGAACCGATAAGTTCTTCAACTGAAAAATTGTTTAGGTCTTTTTCTTCTTATATTGTTATTACTTTTGGATCCCTACTTTTTGGAAGGGATCTTAGGATCTTATTTACAAGTTCAAGATTAGGAAAATATTTACTAAGAGCTTTCAAACTAGTGATGATATTCGTAAAACATGTGTATATATCAACAATAGTTTCGCTTGGCTTCATTCAAAATAATTCAAAACTATACATCAAAAGATTGACTTTAGACTCTTTAACTCTACTTGTGCCTTCATGTGTGATTTCGAGTATGTTAAATATCATGCGTAGTTTTGCATAGAAACCTGATTAATTTTATTTTTATCTAGATCATGAAACAAAGCGTTTATCGCTTTAGCATTCAAAGAAAAAAGTTTTCTTCTCCAAATCATTACATTCATTCATTGGATTAGAAGACTTTTGAAATCCACTTTCAATAATATTCCATATATTCAACTCCAAGAAAACTCTCATTCGAGTTTTCCAATAAGTGTAGTCCGTCCCATTGAATATAGGTGGATGGATGATAGAGTGACCCTCTAGACTATCAGAAAAAGCCATCTCTCTTGGGTGTTAACCCAATGGAGAGAAACGTGGCTCTAATACCAACTGTTAGGACTAAAATCGACACTAAGAGAGCGGGGGGGGGGGGGGGGGGGGGGTGAATTAGTGCTTTCGAAAAAACCTCGACGATTAAAAAACTTTCCTTTGATAAAAAACCGTATCGGATGTATTGAAAGTGTGCTTGACTTAGAATAAGTGCAATAAGAAATTAAAGCAATATCAATGGTAATAAAAAATAGATTAGAAATTCAAATTAAGTTTTATAATGGTTCAGTCGTCGTGACCTACGTCCACTCTAGATTCCTCTTTACTCGAGGCCATTGACTTTCACTACCAATCTTCTTTCAACGGACGAAGATCAACTAACCTTACAACTCTTTCTTCTTTTCATAGGCTTAAGAGAGAACCTTTACACCCCTCTTTTCTAAATGTTCCCTCACACACCTCCTTTAAGACTATCACTAAGCTTTAGGAGGAGGGACTCTACACTTTGAGAGATTACATCCTTGGAATCAAAGTGTTTTTATTCTCCTTTGGTGTACTGCCTAAGCAGGAATTTGTGGGGTTTTTATAGACCCCAAATGACTTCAAAAATTAGAGCCAAAATTTAAATCCCTAGGTTTTTTGGGTACTGGCAATACCTACCACCTAGTACTAGCAATGGTACCGTCTCTTGCCAGTCTAACACTGGATGGTATCACCAACCAGTTTGATAGTACCCCTGCGAGACACATTGACGTAGGGTGGTACCACCGCCTAACACACTAACACTGGTTGGTACCATCATCCAGTTTGACGGTACCACTACCAGACACTATAAGTCATTGAACGGACCAAACAGCAAGCACAATTCAATCCTAATTCAAGCACAATTGGCCCCTAATTGAGTTGATATTGTTTCATACCAAAACTAACTCAATTAGTCCTAAACTATCTTGATTTAGACACATGATTACAAGCATGAATTCTATATTGTTCGGCATGTTATTAGTTCATCCGATGCTTCGTCTAATCCTTCAATGCATCATCCTCTCTTTCGACATATTATCCAATCGCTATGTTGACTCCCGCAACTTCTGATTTCCTTGTCACAATATCCGATTCTTTGGCCTGATGCCCAAACTCATGACACGAAGTCCTTCTACTAGTACGTCGACCAATCCTCCGGCTCAACGTCCAATCTCTTAACATATTTCACTCTTGCCCAACGTTTGATTTCTCTTGCTTTAATTGATTTGCCTTTTCTAATCGAAGTTAGTCCTGTGTCACTTAAAATGTAAATTATATCGTAAACTCATCAATTGATTTCATCAACAAAATTTGAGATTCAATGCATAGATGACTCCACTCTTGCTTAGTATTATATGTTGGGCTCCATGACTCCCGACTTATAGAGACAACATGAAAAGATGGATACCAGATTCATTATCCTATATATCCGTAAACTATTTAGGGAATAGGGAAGGACTTAATGATTTAAGATATGCAAGAGCCTCTTCCATACTAGGATGACTGAGAGGACACTAGTTTAGAACCATGCCTTAAGGATGATTAAGTGGATAGAGAAACTCATAGGTCTATGAATGGTCTTAGAGGATAACTTGTGTGTGGATCTTATGCTTCGGTCCCTACCAAATTCCTTTTCATAGTTCATAATGAATTTTAATATAAATAAGCTTGAGGTGACTCTCCCTGAGCTCCATAATATGTTTAGGGAAGTAGAGAATACTATCAAGAAAGAGAAGCCAGTTCTCTATATCGGTGAGACCAAAAGGAAAAGGAAGGAAAAAAAGTCCCTTAAGAAGGGCAAAAGCAAGGGCAGACTAGGTAAAGCAAATGTTGCTAAGAAGGACCCAACAAAGGACAAAGGTCAGTGCTTATACTACGGTAAAGATATGCACTAGAAAAGGAACTATAAAATGTACCTTGAAGAGAGGGTGAAATAGAAGCTTGGAGAAGCTTCAAGTACATTCATGATCAGTCTCCATTTGTTAGACTCTTACAATAACATATGGGTATTGGATACCAAGAGGGTTTATCACATCTACAATTTATTGCAGCTTCTGGCAAGATCTAGGAGATTAGCGAGAGGTGAGATGGATCTCAAGATAGGTAAGGTCACCCTACATCTACCTAGTGGAGCTATTATTGTATTTGATGCATGTTATTTTTTTTCTTCTATTATCAAAAATATTATTTTTATTCTGTATTTGATAATTAATGGATATAAATTAGATTTTAAGAATAATGATTGTTCAATATTATTAGATGATAAGATCATCATGAGAGAAACATTATATAATAGTTTATTTATGCTAAACAATGCTCCACATATCATGAATGTAAGTGTGTCCAAGAGGAAATAAGAGGACATAAACAATGCATACCTATGATATTGTAGGCTCGGTCACATCCATGATAGAAAGATTAAAAAGTTGCTAAAGGATGGATATCTAGATACATTTGACTGAGTCATATACAACTTGTGAGCCTTGCCTTTATTGAAACTAACCAACACTCTATTTAGTGGAACTAGAGAGAGAGCCATAGAGTTGTTAGAACTCATACATAGTGATATATATGGTCCTATATCAACTCATGTCAAAGGTGGTTACTCCTACATCATTACCTTTACAGATGATCTCTTAAGGTATGGATATGTGTACTTGATGAAGTATAATTTTGAGGCCTTCGAGAAATTTAAAGAGTATAAGAATGAAGTAGAGCACCAAACTAGAAAGAGTATCAAGACTCTTCAATCAGATCGAGGAGGTGAGTACTTCAATATAGAATTCACATAGTTCCTCAAGGACCATAGGATTCTATCATAATAGACACCTCCTTATACACCTCACCTAAAAGGTGTATTTGAAAGGAGGAATCATATACTGTTAGACATAGTATGATCCATGATAAGCTTCGCTGACCTAACCATCTCATTTTGGGGATATGCTCTAGATACCATACCTTACCTTTTAAACAGAGTTATAACTAAGTCGGTAGTGTCTACACCACATGAGATATGGAAAGGGAAGAAGCCCAATCTTAAGATTGTTAAGATTTGGGGCTGCCTTACCCACGTTAAAAGACACAACCCTGATAGGTTAGAATCTAGGATGGAGTGGTGCAAGTTCATGGGATACCCTAAGGAAACTTGTGGGTATTATTTCTATTACCCCGAGGACTAAAAGGTCTTTGTAACTAAGAGAATGATGTTCCTTAAGAAGGATTAAATTCTTGGCAAAGACATTGAGAGTGTGATAGAGTTGAGCGAGGTTGGAGTACCAAGCTCAAGCACCACTTGCTAGTCATAGGTGCCCTACAAGCCGTGGTGATGACACGTGTGACATGACACGTACTCTTTTTGCTTATATTATTTGGTATTTTATCACTTTATATTGCTTGATGTATGAATATATATTGTGATGTCCATAGATTTGTGCAATGGGAATCAGATCGTGCTGAGATCACGATAATGAGATCAATTCGCCTTTAAACACAAACTCTACATATTCCTGGTCATAGGTTACTTGAGAGGGACATTGAGATAACCAGATAGACTAGTGTACTATATGTCATCTATATGATGGAGACAGGTGGTCTCATAGCTACTCATGTGGGGACACTAAGGATATAGTGCATGTGCTCATTGGAGAATGAATTCACTAATTGATCCACTCACGGAATGTTGGATAGTTGATGATGCCTTATTATCAGACAACGATTCTGTAGTCCCAATGGTGTATATGGTCCTTAGACTTGAGACACTAAGGATGTCTTATATGAGTACTCCACTCTTTGATACCAAACTTATAGGCTTGAAAGTTTCAGATATAGTATAGCCAATCATCGGAAGTGGTAGTCAACCTTATGAGGGCTATTGAGTGTCCATAAAGGATTATCCACTCTCGGTATCATAAAAGGAATATCTCATGTATTCTTGCTCAGACAAATCCTTAGCCAGGGTTATTTGGATTGTGAGAGAAAGAGTTCTCTGGGAGAATTCGAATAGAGCGAGACTTGAGAATAAATTGTATAGGGCTGATAGCATTATGCCTGTATACGGTTTTTATAGTATTAGATGGATGAGGAACTATAGATACAGGGTAACTAAAGACAAACATATCCGATGGATTGGGTTCCCTTATATTATTTGGGGACTACGGCGTAGTGGCCTAGTACGTCCGTAGTCAATGAGTCAAGTGAATTATTATAGAAATAATAATTCACTGAGTTAAAATGAGTTCTGATAGGTATGACCGATAGTCAATTGATATTGGGCCTAGGGTCACACACATATGGTAGGTGTTGCGACGAGTAAAGGTTCGGATATGAGATATCCGTTGGAGTCCCTATCTTATTGGATATCTAATAAGCCTATGAGTAATTGGATTCTATAAATGAGATCTAATAAGAGCCAATAAGAGATTATTGGGTAGAGACCCACTAATCTAAGTATAATGGGTAGTTGGATGGAGATCTAGTATCCAATATGGTAGGATCCATTAGGGGAAGTTGACAAGGGGGCCTCTACAAATAGGAGAGAACTAAAGGGCCATGTGTTATGTTATTTTTGGCTGCCACCTTCTATTATCCTCTCTCCCTCTCCTCCTCATATGCAGCCCCTATTTAGAGTGTGTGGACAGCAAGAAGGGGCACTTCCTTCTCGATGTGATGCGCACGAGGAAGAGTTTTGGGCAGCGATTTGAGGAGCATCTTCGTAGCCCCTACCACGTGGATCACTACTAAAGAGGAGGGTATTTGAACTCCTTCATCTAGTCCCATAGATCTGCAGGAATTCTGAGATATATGATCACCCTAGGTAACAAAATCTTTTACATACGTAATTTTTTATTTTGCAAGTTTTTGCACGCCAACTTTCGCACGACGATGAACACCTTTTCTAGAAATCTATGAATTTTATTTTCTATTCTTCCACTATGAATGGGTTGTAACTCCAGAATTCCCTACAGTGGTATCAGAGTTAGGTTGCTCATGCAAAAGATTGGTTTTAAACTACATGTGTTATGCTCAACCATATTGAAATTATTTTGCACGATTGTTGTGATTTTTTATCATAGTTTTAAATCTATACTGCACCTTTTTTTTCTGTTAAAGGTGTTTTAGGGAGGGCTTTTGATGTCGAATTTGTTAACATAAAAGGGAAAGAAAGGGCAGCAACTATTGCTGCCCCTTGGATTGGCCGAAGGAGGCTTGCAGCCTTAGTCGAGAGCTCCAATTTGCTGCTCCAGCCCCTAAGACCAGGAAACCCTAGCCACAAGTGGCACCCCTTGCAGCCAGGAAACTTGGCTATAGGGGCTACCATGCCCATAGCCGAGAGCCCCTTTGTGGCTCTCGGCATTGCACTACTTGGCCAGGTCGAGAGCAGCAAGGTGCTACTCTCGGCCAAGGCTATAAGCAGCCTTTGGCCATGGTGAAGGGCAGTAACATGTTGGAACCCTAGTGGATTCTAAACTCGAGATTAATCTCTTTAGGCGATCGACCTCATTGGAACTCTATAGGGGTTCCTTCATCTAAGTTGCTGCTCAAAGACTGCTAAAAAGATTCATCTATTGCTTATCAAAAGAGGATGAATACATAACTATTCATAGGGCTTCTACTCCTAATAAGACTCCTACTCTAAGAAGCAATCTCTGAACTAACCCTAACCCTAGCTGGCCTCTTCACTTCTTTAATAGGGGTCGGCTAGGTTGGTTTTACATGAATGCCCCTTTCAATAAAATTCAATTAGGACTCTCGTAGCTAGAGTTCTAATAGACCCGCACTCTTCAAATCAGCGTTGTCGTCATAGTTCTCCCAAGTGACATCTTCTACTAGTAGGTTTGCCCACTGTATTAGCACTTTAATAGTGGGTCATCATCGTCGAGTCATAATCTGTCGATCAATAATGGCACTTGGCTAGGTTTGGAGTTCTCCTTAGGTAGTCATATTTGATAGATGGCTTTGGGCTATCTCGTTTTATCCCAGCTTAAGCTTTAAACATGACATATGGAAGACTGGATGGATTTGGGAGCTAGCGAGTAAGTCCAATATGTATACTACCGCTCCGATGTTCTCCAAAATTTGGTAGGGTCTATAGAACCAAGGTGAAAGATTTATAGATGCTCTGGTCTGGATTGATGTTTGCTTGTATGGCTGGAGCTGTAGAAAGACCCAATCTCCTATTGAAAATTCTTTTTCGCCTTTGTATTGATTATATTGTTATTTCATCCTTGCTTGAGCTTTTTCTTGTGATGAGAGAAGCCCTTCGATGAAGTCCATTGATATATTAGTCCATATTGAATTAGTGCAGCGGTAAAATAATGTCGGTTTGAAAAACTTCATATGATAAAAATTGTTTCCGACAAAAAACTGATTTTAGAAACTTAACATGAAAGCGTATGTAATAAATTGAAGGCAGTAAGCACTTAAGGAGGTTTGCAGTATGGTAATAGCAAGAATAAAATGCAAACCAGATAACACGACAATTTATAGTGGTTCGGTCATCGTGACCTATATCCACTCCTTCGATTCCTCTTCCTTCGAGGCCATCGACATCCACTAACAATCTTCCTTTGATAGGCAAAGATCAAACTCCTTCTTACACCCCTCTTCTCCTTTTACCGAGTTTCGAAGACAATCCTTACAAGCACTCACACTCCTCTTATAGAATTCTAACACTTAGAACTTGAGGAGGATTCTCACAAGAGATTTCTACAGCGTTTCTTTACTTTTAAATTCTTTGTGCTTGTGTGCTTTAACCAAGGATGAGAGGGGTATTTATAGGCTTCAAGTTGATTCAAACTTGGAGCCTAAAGCTTTTCCATCCCGGGTTCCCCGGGCACAGGCGGTACCACCACCTAGTGTCAGTCTGACACTGATACTGCCTTGGGCGGTACCACCACCTGGGGGATCGCTTGGCACCCTGCTAGGGGTGGTATGAATGCCCAGACTGGTGGTACCATCGCTTGACACAGGCTCAAAGATTGTGCCATGATGGTGAGACTTCTTTGGGCACTGTTTGATCCTCTTATTGGGTCCAACACAGTTCGTACATGGGCTTAGCTGGCCCTTAATTGGGTTGGCCCAAATCCAAGCCCAATTCCGTGCTAACTACAAAATCCTAAAATATTTTCTAAGCTAAATAAGTCCCTATGTCTATTCTTCCGGCGAGCTTTCGGGGATCTTCCGACGAACTTCCGATGATCTCTAGGTAATGTTCCAGCGGACTCCCGGCAAGCTCCTAGACTTCGCGATGATCTTCTTGGCAAGTTCCGATAAGCTTCTCTAGCAAGCTCCGAGACTTCTTGGTTGGTTCCGCCAGAACTTCGACGAACGTCCGGACTTCTGACGAACTCTCGAACTCCTAATGATGTTGTGTCCTTGACTCCAAGACTTCATTTTGCTTCATGCCTTGCTATCGTAGATAATCCTGCATATATAAAACACACCTTGATCTAAATAATTAATACTAAGCATTAATCATGTTGTCCGACATGTCATTGGTCCCTCGATACTTTGTTCAATTCTTCAGCGCATCGTCCTCTCTTGTGGTCTATTGTCCAATCGGCCAATTGACTCCGCAACTCCGATATCCTTAGCGCAATATCCACTCTTCTTGGCTCGATGTACGAATCCACAGCCCGAAGCCTTCTGTCGATACGTCGACCGATCCTTCGACTCGACCTCCAATCTTCTGACATGTTTTCCTTCGGCACAACATGATTCTTCCTGCTTTAATTGTCTCATCTTGATTGAAGAATTCTGCATAACTTAAAACGTAGATTAAAACATAAATACTTATCGATTGGTTTCATCATCAAAATTCGAGATTCAACAATCTCCTTTTTTATGATGACAACTAATCGACGACAGAGTTAACCTTAACTCCCAAAGTTTAAACAAACTTACCCTATCAATATAGCATATAACTCGTGGATTTAAAAATCTAAGCAAACATGTTATGATAAAATCATGCATGACATCAATATACTTCTCCCCCTTTGTCATCAACAAAAAGGAGAAGTTCCAACTATCATGTGTTTGAGATAAAAATTCAACTTATTGCATGAAAAACATAATATCAAGTTTTATCATCATGAAATTTGAAGCTAGAAAATTTAATAGGTGTTACATCATGCATAGAACATTCAAGCTATCAAGTTGTAGATATGCAAGTTTTACAATATACAAGCTAGCAAATTTAAAGATGTGAAAATTGGCATATTTGCTTTTTGAGATAGGCAAGATAACACTTCTTTGTAATGTTCAAGATAGCAAGTTTTACATCATACAGGCTTGCAAATTAGAGATGTTCAAGAAAGCAATTCTTGGTTCTTGAAATATGCAAGTTGCAAGCTAGCAAATTCTTGCTTCCTTTGCAATATTTGAGCTAGCAATTTTGCTTTCGTTGCAAAGTGCAAGTTAGCATGTTTTGCATATTGAGCTAGCAATATTTCTCCCCCTTTGTCATTGTTAAAAAGAAGGGAAGACCCTTTACATCAATTTCTACATCATGACAAAGGTAAGTATTAATCTTATTTATGTATTATTATATTTTAAAATTAAAACATACACAATTTCAAAACTATACATTTTATTTTTCATGCATGATAAAATAAATCAATCATTATTATGATCATATCATACATGACATTAAAATTTTTAAGTATTTATCAACATTTGGATCAATATATCAAACATTCATCATTTAAAGTATTCATGATACCAAACATACATCATTTTAGTAATAAATCATAGCATTTTAAATCATAATGGTATCTAAATGTCAAATTATATTGTATCCCATATTTCTTGCATATTTTTATTTCATCACGTTCATTTCATCTCATCAAAAAAAATTAATTGGGTGATGAATACAAGGAGTTATACAAAAATAAATCATATCATGAGAAATAAGATCATGTAAATACCACATGACATGATTCATATATTAAATCCCATCTTAAATGAAATACCAAGAAGAATTGTAGGAGAACAATTAATAAAAAATCTTGATTCATAATAAATCTTAATTTGTAAATATCAAGGAATCAAGATCATGATTTGAATAAAAAATTATTCAAATATAAATTATCAAAATCATTTTCAAAGTCTAAGAGATTCATAAAAATGAAACAAATGGATTCATCAAAATCAATAAGATAGAGAAAAATAAATTTCAAAAAATATTTTCCTCTTTTTAGTTGTCTCAATTCATATGATTTTATTTTATTTATGCCAAATAAAACATATATCATTTTTAAAACTGAAAGTGCAAGATTTATTACAATAAAGATCAATAAGGCACTTTCATTATGGTAAAGATCGATAATCCATAAATCGTAAGATTCATCATGAATTATAAAACCAGTAAACATGCTTTCAAATCAATATGCTCAAGTTTTTGTATGAAAACATACATCATAGTTTAAAGTTGAAAAGGCCATGTTCATTAACGTAAATATCGATAATCCATAAATCTAAAAAATCATCATGCATCATTTTGAAAGATAAACTCATTAAACATGATCATTATGCATTTAATTATCAAGCATGATTTCATATTTTCAATCAAAATCATTTTATTTGTTTATCATAAAATATGCATGTTTAATGATTATTTTTAAAATCATTAGAAAGGTAAGCATGATCCAATTTTATTTTTATATTTTCATTAAACATGCAATTAAAAAAAATAATTTTCTTAAACTAAATTAAAATTAAATTAAAAATAAGTCATTAGAAGCATTATATAATTTCAAAATAAACTAAAGGCATTTTGATTACCTCAATGTCGAAAGCCGTTAAGGTGTAGTTCGCCACCTCGCCTTTGTTGATTTTCTCCTCGTCTTCGGAGGAGCTCGATTCATCCCAATTTATGTTCTTCTTCTTGTGTTCAAAATAAGTAGTTCCATTCTTTTTGCTTTTTAAATTTTGTTTCATGAACTTTTTTGGTTTCATTTGTGGTTCAAGTTCACCATCACTTGAGCTTATGCTCGAGGGGTCTTTAATTATTCTATGTTCTAAATCCTTCCTATTCTTTGGAAGGTGGTTCTTAAGTTCTTCACGTGCATTGCACGTCATTTCATATGTGATTAACGAACCAATTAGTTCTGCAATTGAAAAATGGTTCAAGTTCTTTAATTCTTGTATTGGCGTTATTTTCAAATCCTAATTTTTTGAAAGCGATCATAAAATCTTGTTAACGAGTTCAAAATCCGAAAAACTTATACCAAGTGCTTTTAAACCATTGATGACATCCATAAAATGGGTATACATGTTTCCAATGGTTTCACTCAGTTTCATTCGAAAAAGTTTAAAATCATGCATCAAAAAGTTAATTTTTGAATCTTTTAATCTACTTGTACCTTCGTGAGTGGTTTCAAGAATATGCCAAATGTCGAAAGTCGTTTCGTATATAGAACCCCGATTAAACTCATTTTTATTTAAGGCGTAAAATATAGCATTCATAGCCTTTGCATTTAGATAAAACATCTTCTTCTCCAAATCATTCCAATTGTTCATTGGAAGAGAAGACATTTCAAATCCATTTTCGACTATATGCCATAAATCGAAATTTAATGAAAGCAAGAAAACTCTTATTCGAGTTTTCCAATAAGTGTAGTCCGTCCCATTGGAAAAGGAAGGACGAATGAGAGAGTGACCCTCTTGAAAGCCGAAAAGAGCCATTTCTCTTGGGTGTTAATCCAAGTGAGAAATAACGAGGCTCTGATACTTATTGTTAGGATCAAGAATCGACACTAAGAGGGGGAGGGGGGAATTAGTGCAGTGGTAAAATAATATTGGTTCGAAAAATTCATATGATAAAAATCGTTTCCAATGAAAAACTGATTTCAGAAATATAACTAAAAAGCGTATGTAATAAATTGAAGGCAGTAAGCACTTAAGGAGGTTTGTGTTGAATATCGTATTTTAATGATGAAACCAATTGATATGTGTTTATGTTTTAATCTTCTTTTTGAGTGATGCAGGATGCTTCAATCAGGATGAGACAATTAAAGTAGGAAAATCATGTTGTGCTGAAGGAACATGTTAGAAGATTAGATGTCAAGCCGGTGAATCAATCGACGTATCGACAGAAGGCTTTGGGCTATGGATTCGGGCATCGGGCCAAGAAGAGCGGATATTGTACCAAGGATATCAGAGATGCAGAGTCAATTGGTCGATTGGGCAATAGGCCGTAGGAGAGGACGATGCGCCGAAGAATCGGACGAAGCGTCGAGGGACTAATGACATGCTGGACAACTTGATTAATGCTTAGTATTAATTGTCTAGATCGAAGTTTATCTTACATGTGCAGGATTAACTACGATGGCAGTAAGACATGCAGTAGGAGTAGCGCTCGAGTCAAGATTATGATCACATTAGGGATTCGAGAGTTCGATGGAAGTCCGAACGGTCATCGAAGGTTCTATGAGAACAAATCTGAGAAGTCCAGGAGCTTACCAAAGAAGCTCGTCGGAACTCGCCAAGTGGATCATCACAAGTCTAGGAGTTTGTTGGAAGTTCGCCGGAGCATCGTTGAGGGTTCGTCGGATGTTCGCCGGAAGTTCGTCAGAAGCTCGCCAGAAGAAGCGATTAACGCACCAGAGCAAATTGCAGTATTAATGTTTTAAATATCATAGTTAGTATGTAGATTAAGTTAGGAATAGGAGGTGATCCCATTAACTTAATCTGGGGGCAATTGGGCCCTTGACTGACCCAAACTGGGTTGAATGGATCAGCCCATTCGGACCCAGAATTCCTGGCCGGCGGTGGCACTGCCTAGGAGCTCAGTCTCCCAGGAATGGTGGGTGATGGTACCACCCCTATCAGGTGATGATACTGCCTGAGCTCAATCTCTGAGCAGTTTCAGGCGGTAGTACCGCCCAGTTCAAGTGGTGGTACTGCCAGGACCCTAGAAATCCGGGAGATGACACTTTTGAGCTCCAAATTCAAACTAGTTGGGGCCTATATAAAACCCACCCTTTCCTGCATGAAAGAGCACTAAAAGCTTGCATTTATTTTGAGAATTTGAGAGCTTAAAAGTATTGTAAAAGGGTAGAAGTTCTTCTCCCTCTTTTCTTCTATGATTTGATCATTTAAGAGAGGAGTGGAAATTTGTAAGGGTTGTCTCCAAAGCTCGTCAAAAGGAGTAAAGCTGTAAAAGTGTGGTTAGTCTTCGCTTATTGAAGGAAGGCCTCTAGTGGATATCGGTGACCTCATCGGAGGAGGAAGCCAAAAGTGGATGTAGGTCAAGATTGACCGAACCACTCTAAATCTCGGTTTGCATTTACATTATGCTCTCTATCTTAACTGCAAACTACCTCCGTTGCTTTACTTCAACTATACTTTGGTTTGATCTTTAGTTGAAGAACTTTCTGAAATGGTTTTCATCGAAAACGCTTTCATCGTACAAACATCGTTTTAAACCAATGAAAGTTTTCCACTGCATTAATTCACACCCACCCCCCCGCCCCTTAGTGCTCTTGATCCTAACAATTGGTATCAAAACCTTGTTATTTCCTAGTTGGTTTAACACCCAAGTGAAATAGCTCATTTTGGCTTTCAAGAGGGTTACTCTCTCATTCGTCCTCCCTTTTTCAATGAGACAAACTATACTTATTGGAAAACTCGATTGAGAGTTTTCTTACTTTCTTTTGATTTGAATTTATGGCACATAGTTGAAAATGGATTTAAAATGTCTTCTCATCCAATGAACCATTAGAATGATTTGGAGAAGAAGATGTTTTCTTTAAATGCAAAGGCTATGAATGCCTTATTTTGTGCCTTAGGCAAAAACGAGTTTAATCGGGTATCTACGTGTGAATCGGCTTTTGACATATGGCACACTCAAGAAATCACACACGAAGGCACAAGTAGTGTTAAGGATTCTAAAGTTAATTTTTTAATGTATGATTTTGAGCTTTTTCGAATGAAGCCGAGCGAAACCATTGTTGACATGTACACCCATTTTACGGATGTCGTTAATGGTTTAAAAGCTCTTGGTAAATTTTTTTCAGATTTTGAACTTGTAAACAAGATTTTACGTTCTCTTAATAAAACTTGGGATTCAAAAGTAATCGCTATTCAAGAATCAAAAGATTTGAACCATTTTCCTCTTGAAGAACTAATAGGGTTTTTGATGACCCATGAATTAACATGCAATGAACGCGAAGAACTTGAGAACCACCTTCCAAAGAACAGAAAGGATTTGGGACATAGAACATTTGAAGACCACTCAAGCATAAGCTCAAGTGATGGTAAACTCGAACTTTCGATGAAAATTATGAAACAAAAATTTAAAAACAAAAAGAACGCAATTACTTGCTTTGAACACAAGAAGAAAAACAAAATTTAGGATGAATCAAGCTCCTCCGAAGACAAGGAGAAAATCAAGAAAGGCAAGATGGCAAACTACGCCTTACCGGCATTCGACAATGAGGTAATCAAAATGCTTTTAATTTATTTCGAAATTACATGATATTTTTCATGATGCATTTTTTCTTTTTTATTTAGTATAAAATTAATTTTCTTAAAAATTATAAGTTTAATAATTTAATAATGAAAATACAAAAATTAGGAACCATGCTTATCATTCTAGTAATTTTAAAAATAATCATGAAAATTGTATGTTTATGATAAATAAAATGATTTTGATTAAAAATGTCTTATAAAATCATGCTATATGTGGTTAAGAAGTAATAATGTGTATCATGTTGATTTCCATTGTTATTTCTCGATTTTGATTAAATAAAATCATGTTTGATTTTAAGTAATGCACAATGATGTAATGAAAATATTAAATATTTTGATACCATGATTAACAATTTTATGCATGAGATTTTAAAGTTATACATGATGATTTTTGTGATTTATTGGTCTTGATGGTTTTATGATGAAATTCATTTTTTGATCCTAAAAGTTGATGCATGTTTTTATTTGACGTAAATGAAAAAGCATGCTAATATGAAATCAATCACTTAAAAAAAAAAAGTGGGAAAAATATATTATCAATGAAATCATGAATCTACTTATGTTATGAATTTTGTGAACCATAAAAATGATTTTGATTATTTGAATATGAAATGAGTTTTATAAAAATCATGATCTTGATTTCTTGGAATAACATGAGATTTCCTTTGATGATCATTTTGATTATTTAAAAGGAGATTTATCGAAATGATTCATAGAATTTTGGATTCATGACTTGATCCTTCATTTGTTTATGAGATGGTTGAAATCTTTGTACCTTTGAATTCTTTCCTTCTCTTTTCGATTTTTGAATTTATGCATGTTATATGTTGAAGATTTGAAACCATATTTTGATATCATGGATACCCAAGAAATGTTGATTTGATAAATTGAATGAATTGAAAATGAATGATGATTTTTCTCTTGAATATAACTTGTGATATTTTTTATGAATCATCATCTTGATTTCTCGATATTCGATACATGAAATTTTATTATGAATCAAGATTTTTCTTTAATCGATCTCCCAAGATTTTCTTTCGATTATTTATGAGGAGATTTTTCAAAAATAAATCATGCCTTTTGGTATTCACATATTCTAATCTTTCATGATATGATTTTTAAGCAATTCCTTGTATTCATGAAATATTTATCTCATCACACAATTATTTTTTTTTTAATATTCTTCGTGTGATGATATGAATGTATGAAACACTTATGATAATAATGCATGCAATGATAAAATATTCATAATAAAAAATTATTTTGACACTCACATCTTGATTTTTTTATCTTTGTTACCTTACCTTTGTCATAATTTAGAAATTGACATAAAGAGTCTTCCCTTCTTTTTGACAATGAAAAAGGGGGAGCAAAACTTGCTAGAAAGTAAATTTGCTAGCTTGCACAATTCGAAAAGAGGCAAACTTACTAGCTTGCTAATCTCAAAAAGGAAGCAAGAAGTGCTATCTTGCAAATCTCAAGAGAAGCAATGTTTGCCAAGTTACACATTTCAAAAAGAGGCAAAATAGTCCATCTTGCACATATCAAAAGATGTAAAATTTTGCTAACTTTTTTATGTTTAAAATTTGATAGCTTGCATACTATAAATTTACATACCAAAAGTACTATCTTGCTTATCTTAAGACGCAAAACATGCTAACCTGCACTTTGCAATGGAAGCAAAATTGCTAGCTCAAACATTGCAAAGGAAGCAAAAAATTGCTAGCTTTCAACTTGCATATTTCAAGAAGCAAGTGTTGCTTTCTTGAACATATCAAAACTGCTAGCTCGTATATTCTAAAATGTTGTAAAATTTGCTAGCTTGTATGTTATAGAAATTGCTATATTACTACCTTGCATATCTATGATGATAGCAAAATTGCATGATGATAAAACTAGAGATTATGTTTATCATACAATGAGTTAAACTTGTATTTCTAAATATTTCATAGTTGATACTTCTCCTTTTTATTGATGACAAAAGGGGAGAAGTATGTTGATGTCATGCATGATTTGATCATGACATGTTTGCTTCGATTTTTGAATCCAAGAGTTTCTATCAATAAGGCATATTGATAGGGGGAGTTTATTTAAACTCCGGGAGTTAAGGTTAACTCCATCATCAATTTGTTGTCATCATAAAAAAGGGGAAGATTGTTGAATCTTGTATTTTGATGATGAAACCAATTGATATGTGTTTATGTTTTAATCTGTGTTTTGAGTGACGCGGGATGCTTCGATTAGGATAAGATAATTAAAGTAAGAAAATCATGTTGTGCCGGAGGAACATGTCAGAAGATTGGACGTCGGGCAAGTGGATCGGTCGAAGTATCGACAGAAGGTTTTGGGCCATGGAATCGAGCATCGGGCCAAGAAGAACAGATATTGCACCAAGGATATCCGAGTTACAGAGTCAACTGGCCGATTGGGCAATAGGCCGTAGGAGAGGATGATGCGTCAAAGAATCGGACGAAGCGTCGAGGGACCAATGACATGCCGGACAACTTGATTAATTGTCTAGATCGAAGTTTGTTTTATATGTACAGGATTAACTAGGATGGTAGTAAGACATGCAGTAGGAGTAAGACATGCAGTAGGAGTAAGCCAGAGTCAAGACCATAATCACATTAGGGGTTCGAGAGTTCAACGGAAGTCCGAACTGTCGTCCAAGGTTCTACGGGAACAAATCCGAGAAGTCCAGGAGCTTGCCAAAGAAGCTAGTCAGAACTCGCCAAGTGGATCGTCGCAAGTCCAGGAGTTTGTTGGAAGTCCAACGGAGCATCACCGAGGGTTCGTTGAAAGTTCGTCGGAAGCTCGTTGGAAGAAGCGATTGATGCACCGAAGCATGTTGCAGTATTAATGTCTTAAATATTGTAGTTAGCATGTAGATTAAGTTAGGAATGGGAGGTGATCCCATTAAATTAATCTGGGAGCAATTGGGCCCTTGACAGACCCAAATTGGGCCGAATGGATCAGCCCATTCGGACGGTGGCACCGCCTAGGAGCTCAATTTCCCAAGAATGCTAGGTAGTGGTACTGCCCTTATCAAGCGGTGGTACCACCTAAGTTCGGTCTCTAAGCGAAGTCAGGCGATGGTACCACCCTTGTTAGGTAGTGGTACCGCCTAAGCTCGATCTCTGAGTAGTGTCAAGCGGTAGTACCGCCCAATTCTGGCAGTGGTACCACTAGGACCCCAGAAATTTGGGAGATGACACTTTTGAGCTCTAAATTAAAACCAGCTGGGGCCTATATAAACCCCACACTTTCCTGAAAGGGCACCGAAAGCTTACATTTATTCTGAGAATTTGAGAGCTTAAAAGTGTTGTAAAAGGCTAAAAGTTCTTATTCCTCTTTTCTTTTAAGTTTTGATCATTCAAGAGAGGAGTGAAAATCTGTAAGGGTTGTCTCCTAAGCCCGTCAAAAGGAGTAAAGCTGTAAAAGGGTGGTTGGCCTTCGCCTATTGAAGGAAGGCCTCTAGTAGACGTCAGTGACCTCATCAGAGGAGGAAGCCAAAAGTGGATGTAGGTCAAGATTGACCGAACCACTCTAAATCTCAGTTTGCATTTATATTCTGCTCCCTATCTTAACTGCAAACTGCCTCCGTTGCTTTACTTCAACTATACTTTTGTTTGATCTTAAGTTGAAGAACTTTCTGAAATGATTTTCATCGAAAACGCTTTCATCGTACAAACATCGTTTTAAACCAAAGAAAGTTTTCCGCTGCACTAATTCACCATCCACCCTCTTAGTGCTCTTGATCCTAACAGTTTGTAGTAAGTTAATAGTAATAATAAAATGCAAACCAGAGAACATGGTAATTTATAGTGGTTCGGTCGTCGTGACCTACATCCACTCGTTTGATTTCTCTTCCGTCGAGGCCACCAGCATCCACTAACAATCTTCCTTTGATAGGCGAAGATCAAACTCCTTCTTACACCCCTCTTCTCCTTTTACTGGGATTTGGAGACAACCCTTACAAGCACTCACACTCCTCTTACAGAATTCTAACACTTAGAACTTGAGGAGGATTCTCACAAGAGATTTCTACGGCGTTTCTTTACGTTTAAACTCTTTGTGATTGTGTGCTTTAACCAGGGATGAGAGGGGTATTTATAGGCTTCAAGTTGATTTAAACTTAGAGCCTAAAACATTCCCATCCCAGGTTCCCCGAGCACGGGCAGTACCACCACCTGCATTGGGTAGTACCACCGCCTAGTGTCAGTATAACACTGACATTGCCCTGGGCAGTACCACCACCAAGGTCTGGCGGTACGACTGCTTAGGGGGTAGTGCAGGGCGGTACCACCACCCAGACTGGCGGTACCATTGCTTGGCACCCTGCTAGGGGTAGTACAACTGCCCAGACTAGCAGTACCATCGCCTAGCACAGTCTCGAATACTGTGCCACGATGGTGAGACTTCTTGGGGCATTGTTTGGGCCTTTTATTGGGCCCAACATAATTCATACATAGGCCTAGCTGGCCCCTAATTGGGTTGGCCCAAATCCAAGCCCAATTACGTGCTAACTATGAAATCCTAAGACATTTGCTAAGCTAAACAAGTCCCTATATCTATTTTTCCAACGAGCTTCCGGTGATCTTCCGGTGAACTTCCAACGATCTCTCGGCAATGTTCCGGTGGACTCCCGGCAAGGCTGGACTTCACGATGATCTACTTGGCGAGTTTTGACGAGCTTCTCTGGCAAGCAACGAGACTTCTTGGCTGGTTCCGCCACAACTTCTGACGAATGTCCGGACTTCCGACGAACTCTCGAACTCCCAAAGAAGTCGCGTCCTTGACTCCGAGACTTCATTTTGCTTCATGCCTTGCTATCATAGTTAATCCTGCACATGTAAAACATACTTCAATCTAGAAAATTAATAATAACAATTAATCATGTTGTCCGGCATGTCATTGGTCCCTCTACGCTTCATCTGATTCGTCAGTGCATCGTCCTCTCTTGCGGCCTATTGCCCAATTAGCCAGTTGACTCCGCAACTCCGATATCCTTGGCGCAATATGCACTCTTCTTGGCCTGATGCCTGAATCCATAGCCCGAAGCCTTTTGTCAATATGTTGACCCATCCTTCACCCCGACGTCCAATCTTCTGACATATTTTCCTCTGGCACAATATGATTCTTCCTGCTTTAATTGTCTCATCTTGATCGAAGCATCCTGCATCACTCAAAACGCAGATTAAAACATAAACACTTATCGATTGGTTTCATCATCAAAATCTAAGATTCAATAATTCCACCTTCTATTGAAGAAAGCTGCACTTTAATTTTTTAACAAAAAGAACATATTCTCGTAAAATTGTCAAAACAAGTCGTAAGTGCTGAAAATGACTTTCAAGAGAAGGGTTGTAAATGTTGAATCTCGGATTTTGATGATAAAACCAATTGATAAGTGTTTATGAGTTAATTTACATTTTGAGTGATGTCGGATACTTCGATCACGGAGAGACAATTAGAGTAGGAAAAATCATGTTGGGCCGGAGGAAAACATGTTAGAAAATTGGACGTCAGGCTGGAGGATCGGTCGACATATCAACAGAAGGCTTTGGGCCATGGATTCCAGCATCGGGCCAAGAAGAGCGGATATTGCGCCAAGGATATTGGAGTTACGGAGGTCAACTGGCCGATTGGGCAATAGGCTACAAAAGAGGTCGATGCACCGAAGAATCGGATGAAGTGTCGATGGACCAATGACATGCCAGATAACATGATTCAAGTTTGGTAATAATTGTCTAGATCAAAGTGTGTTACATGTACAAGATTAACTATAAAAGCAAGGCATAAAGCAAAATGAAGCCCTAGAGTCAAGAACACGATTTCGTTGGGAGTTCGAGAGTTCTTCGGAAGTCCGGATATTCATCGGATGTTCTACAGAAACTAACGGGGAAGTCCAGGAGCTTGCTAAAGAAGCTCGTCAAAACTCGCCAAGAAGATCGTTGTAAAGTCCAGGAGCTTGCTAGGAGTCCGCTGGAACATTACCGAGAGATCGTTGGAAGTTCGCCAGAAGATTATCGGAAGCTCACTAAAAGAAACTAGACTTATGGACTTGTTTAGCTTAGGAAATGTCTTAGAATTCATAGTTAGCAAATAATTGGGATTGAAATTGGTCCAACCCAATTAGGGGCCAGTTGGGCCCATGTAAGAACTATATTGGGCTTAATGAAAAGGCCCAAACAATACCCCAAGAGGTGATACCATCATGGTTTAGTCTCTGAGACTGTGTCAAGCGGTGGTACCGCTAGTCTAGGCGGTGGAACCGCCCCTAGCAGGGTGCCAGGCGGTGGTATCGCCCAATGGCAGGGAGACTGAGCAGTGGTACCCCCCAATTTAGTGTTAGTGTTAGACTGACACTAGTGGTGGTACCGCCAAGCACAAGCGGTGGTACCGCCTGAAACCAGGAAACCCAAGATGAGATTTTTTTTGGCTCTAAGTTTGAATCAACTTGAGGCTATTAGGATCAAGAGCACTAAGAGGGGGGGGGGTTGAATTAGTGCAGCAGAAAACTTTCGTCGGTTCAAAAAGACTTCGTACGAAAACCATTTTGGAAAGATCTTTAACTTAAGAGCCAACGGAAGTATAGTTGATGTAAAGCAACGGAGGTAGTTTGCAGTTAAGATAAAGAGCAAAATGTAAATGCAAACCAAGATTTAGAGTGGTTCGGTCAATCTTGACCTACATCCACTTTTGGCTTCCTCTTCCGATGAGGTCACCAACATCCACTAGAGGCCTTTCTTTAATAGGTGAAGGCCAACTACCCTTTTATAGCTTTTCACCTTTTGATGAGCTTAGGAGACAACCCTTACAAATTTTCACTCCTCTCTTGAATGATCAAGACTTAGTAAGAAAAGAGGGAGAGGAACTCTAACCTTTTACAACACTTTTAAGCTCTCAAATACTCAGAATAAAAGCAAGCTTTCGATTGTCATTTCATGTAGGAAAGGGTGGGGTTTATATAGGCCCTAATTAGTTTGAATTCAAAGCTCAAAAGTGTCTATTCCTGGATTTCTGGGTTCCTGGCGGTACCACCGCCATAACTAGGTGGTACTACCACCTATCATCTATCACTGAGTGGTACTACCGCTCAGTCTGGGTGGTACTACCACCTGACATCGCTCAGAGATCGAGCTCAGGCGATACCACTGCCTGACAGGGGTGGTACTACTGCCCAGCACTCCTGGGAAACCGAGTCTCCTGGGCAGTGCCACCACCGGCCAGGAATTCTGGGTCTGAATGAGCTGATCCATTTGGCCCAATTTGGGTCTGCCAAGGGCCTAGTTGGCCTCAGATTAAGTTAATGGGATCATCTCCCAATCCTAACTTAATCTACATGCTAACTATGACAATTAAGACATCAATACTACAGATTGTGTTTTCGTGCGTCAATCACTTCTTTCGACGAGCTTCCGGCAAACTTCCGACGAACTTCCAATGAACCCTCGGTGTTGCTCCGGTGGACTCCAAGCAAACTCCTGGACTTACGACAATCCTCTTGGTGAGTTTCGACGAGCTTCTTTGGCAAGCTCCTGGACTTCTCGGATAGTTCCTATAGAACCTCCGACGATTGTTCGGACTTCCGATGAACTCTCAAACCCCCAACATAATCTTGGTCTTGACTCCGGCTTAACACCTGCTGCATGTCTTACTGCCATCATAGTTAATCCTGCACACTTAAAAATAACTTCGATCTAGACAATTAATACTAAGCATTAATCAAGTTGTCTAGCATGTCATTGGTCCCTCGTTGCATCTTCTGATTCTTCGGTGCATCGTCCTCTCTTGCGGCCTATTACCCAATGGGCTAGTTGACTCTACAACTCCGATATCCTTGGCGCAATATCCGCTCTTCTTGGCCAAATGTCGGAATCCACGGCCCGAAGCCTTCTGTCAATACGTCGACCATTCCTCCAGCTCGACGTCCAATCTTCTAATATATTTTCCTCTAGCACAACATAATTTTTCATGCTTTAATTGTCTCATCCTAATCGAAGCATCTTGTGTCACTCAAAATATAGATTAAAACATAAACACATATCGATTGGTTTCATCATCAAAATATGAGATTCAATAGAGGCCTATAAATACCCCTCTCATCCCTAGTCAACACACACAAGACTTAAGAGTAAAAATAGAAAGAAATAATACTGCAATTTTGTGAACTCCTCTCAAAAGTTCTGTGGTTGAATAGTTTTGTTAGGATCAAGAGCACTAAGAGGGGGGGGGAGGGTGAATTAGTGCAGTGGAAAACTTTCAACGTTTAAAACTTCGTTTGTACGACAAAGGCGATTTCAGTAGAAAAGCCAATTCGTAAATTATTTTAACATGAGATCAGGTAAGAAGTAGTTAAAATAAATCTATAAAGGCAGTTTGCAGTTATGATGGAAATTAGAATGTAAGTGCAAACTGAAATACGATGTTCGTACAGTAAAAGTGATTTCAGTAGAAAATCCAATTCATAAATCACTTTAACTTGTGATTAGGCAAGAAGCAGTTAAAATGAATCTGTTAAGGCAATTTGCAGTTGTGATGGAAATCAGAATGTAAGCGCAAACTAAAATACGATGTTCATACGAGAAAAGCGATTTACGTCTAAACACGATTCGAAAAATACTGAGCTTGGAAACGCAATCGAAAAGCGCAGAAGGTAATAAGCTATAAAAGAGGTTTGCAGTAAGGATAATAAGCTCAAAGTAAATGCAAACCAAAGAGCAGCGCGATTTAGAGTGGTTCGGTCAATCTTAACCTACATCCAATTTTGGCTTCCTCCACCGATGAGGTCACCGACGTCCACTAGAGGCCTTCCTTCAATAGGTGAAGGCCAACCACCCTTTTATAGATTCACTCCTTTTGACAAGCTTAGGAGACAACCCTTACAAACTTTTCTCTCCTCTCTTGAAAGATCTGAACTTGGAAGAAAAGAGGGAGAAGAACCTTTAGCTTATACAACACTTTTGAGCTCAAAAATCACAGAGTAAGATCAGGATTTTGGTGGTTTTTCATTGCTCTTTCATTGCTGAAAGAATGGGGTATTTATAGGCCCCAAACCAGTTTGAATTCCAAGCTCAAAACTATCAATTCCCAAAATTTCGGGGTCTGGCAGTTGCACCGCCTGACTGGGGCGGTTGCACCTCCTGGTAGAGCTCGAAGATTGAGCCTCTGGGCGATGCCACCACTTGTCAGGGGCGGTTGCACCTCCTGGCAGAGCTCGGAGACCGAGCTCAGGCGGTTGCACCACTGTCAGAGGCGGTTGCACCGCCCAACCAGAACTCAGATACTAAGCCTTGGGTGGTGCCACCGCCGACCCAGGCGGTGCCACCGTCGACCTAGGCGGTGCCACCTCTGGGCGAGAGATCTGGGTCCGAATGGGTTTATCCATTCGGCCCAATTTGGTTCTTTCAAGGGCCCAATTGCCCCTGAATAAGTTAATGGGAACACCTCCCATTTCGAACTTAATCATCGTGCTAACTACGATAATTCTTAAGACTTTTACTACAGTTTGCTCCGATGCATCAATCGCTTCTTCCGGCGAACTTCCGGTGAACATCCGACGGACCTCCGGCAATGCTCCTACGGACTTCCGGCAAACTCCTGGACTTGCGACGATCCACTTGGCGAGTTCCGACAAGCTTCTTTTTTCAAGCTCTTGGACTTCTCGGATTTATTCTCACAGAACCTCCGACGATCGTCCGGACTTCCGTCAAGCTCTCGAACTCCCAACGTGATCATAGTCCTAACTCCGGCGCAACTCCTGCTGCATGTCTTACTTTCATCGTAGTTATTCCTGTACACTTATCTAAACATATGGATTAGATAACAAATGACAATTGACGTCATCATCAAAATCCGAGATTCAACAATCTCCCCCTTTTTTATGATGACAATCAATTGATACGGAGTTAACCTTAACTCCCCCTATCTATGTGCCATAATTGAGATAAGTCATTCTTGAATTCAAAGCCTTTGAAAACAAGAGACATTGATAAGTTAAAATCATTTAATCTTATCAATACTCCCATCATGATTCCTATCATGATGTATCTCTCTGTATGATGTCAAGACTCGACATCCATTTTCAAATTTCAAATGTGAATTATAGTAATGATAGCAATTCATCATATGGAAAGATATCAACATGTAAAATTACAATGCAAGTTCTTGATATCTTAATATGATGCAAATATGGCAATCATAGCAAACATGGCATGGCATCAATAATCATATGTCTGCTTCTTTCAACATAATATGGCATTTATAGCATCAATTCATATACTTCTCCCCCTTTGTCATCAACAAAAAGAAGAACGATATAAGTATCTTTTGAATATACATGTGATGTCATAAGTAGGTTCATGTCATTTATATGATACAAACATCTCAAGAAGATCATGACATGGAGATTATTTACATAGAGTGAAAACTTCTTCATTTTTATTTGTTATTATCCTTTTTGCATAAAGGGGGAAAGCCATTTGTGTAGTTCAAATCGATAACATGCTTTACAAGGATTAGGATATTTATGTGAGTAAAGTCCTTGCAAAAAATATCTTCCTTTTATAAGAAAGAATCATCAAATTTTTTTCTCAAAGGCAATATTTTTCACATGATAAGTCTAAAAGCCATGCATTTGATAGATGATTCTTTTTGTCAAGAATTAATGATGTGAATCAAAATCCGAAAGAGAATAATGTATTCATGAAATCTGATTGGAACCGAAAATTTAATTTAACACTTTCATGCAAGACTATGAAGACATGCTCATCGTTTATGAAAATTTTTGTATTAATTTCCAACATGTTATTTTTGGCATGTAATGGCGATAAAGTGATTTGATCATTCAATCAATAAAGTCTAAATAATAAATTTTAACAAGTTTATACATTCGGACACATCAACATGGCAATACATCAACATCATGGTAATACATCAGTATCATGGTATCAACATCATGGTAATACATCAATAATATTATGTCACATGACACATTAATTTTATGGCTATATTACTTTCACATTCATCATGGAAACCATGACACAAGGTTTTCAAAGTTGGTTTTATAGAAACATTTAATATCAACATGAAATCCGACAACGAGTAATGAGATTGAGCAACGTAACCCTGCATATTCTTGCATCAAGTAACCATAAGGCATTGTGATCAAGGTGAGTAATATAAAGAGTTTACAACAACGTAGTTGTTACAACAAGAGGTTATTGTGTTCACATATACAAGTTTTATTCAGGAGGTGGAAAATTAAAGTGTCTAAATAAAGAGTCAAATTGTCGATGAATTAGCTCCAGTTCAGATAGGATTTGATCTTATTGGTGTTCAAGCCGATCTTGTCTTTGTTCAAATCGGTCCATCCGAATCCCAATGTCTTCAATGGATGATGCATGAGCTTGCTCAAATGGATGTGTTTCCTCAAAGGGACAGATCGGAGGAGATTGAGTGCCCCTAAAGACTGGTGTTTTGGGTTCTGGTTCAGGTTGAGGGTGATCGGTTCTTCTAGGCATTCTAACCCAATTACCATTTCTATAAACACATCTCAATCGATGAAGTAGATTTTTGTTTATTATGCTAAACCTATCCACTTTCATCACTTCTTCGTAAGGTGAGATTTGGATATCGTAGGCTTTAAGGATTCTAGTAATTATACCACCATATGGAAGCATCATGTCTCTCTTAGATAGTTCTATCATGTTTTGTTGGATGAGGTATCCAAAATAGATGTTGTGTCCTTTCATGATCCAATACATGGTTCCTAACTCCAATTGACTTACTTCATCATGATGATATTGTTTAGGGAGAATGATGCTAGTTAGGATATGATGAAGTACTTTAGTGTTTAGTGGTAGTAGGTGTTCACAGCTTTTAGGAACTATCACTAAGTTGGGATTACCGAAAATTATTCCTAAGGCTTCAACATATGTTGTCCCAACTGTTTCATTGTCCCATGATCCTCTAAAATAAAGTCCTCTATTTTTTATGGGAATGCCTATCATGTCACAAATGATTTTATCCGTAATGGAGATGTGTTGTCCTAAGAGATAGGTGGATATTCTTTCTTCTTCATCTACTTGTAGATTGTTGTAAAACAATCTAACAAGTCTTGGATAGATGGGTTCACTAATTTGTAAAATAGGGAGTAGATCTAGGTTGGCAAACCATTGAATTGTCTCTAAGTCTCTAAGTTCATCTAAATCTACATGTTTTCCCTTATTGACACTTCTAAATTTAGAGGAGAATTTTTCAACATGATACTTTGAATCAAAGAGGGTAAGATCAAAATCTTCCACTAATCTCCTCTTTCCTCTGTCCCTTGAGGATCTTCTAGAGCCCATAACTACTGTTATTTGAGAGGATAGTAATGAGCAAGAGTAAATGAATCAAAAATAGAATTTAGAGGGCTCTTAGAGAATACCTTGAGTGAGATCTTCAAGAGAAGGAGAAATTGTTGATCTTTTGCTTTGAAATGAGGAGGATTTGGGATGCTAAGATGGGAGAAATGGAGGTGGAGAGGCTTTGGAAGAGAAAAGAGGGGAAAGGAGTAAGTTGGGGTCGGTTCCACCGTCGGCCCTAGTTCGGTTTAATAGGGGGCAAGATTGTGGGCGGTTGCACCGCTGGCTGGGGCGGTGCAACCGCTTGCAACCCGTGACAGGCGACGGTGCTATCGCCAGCTGGAGCGGTGCCACCGCCTGTAGGTAGTGAGCACTTGTTTTGACTGTTGTGTGCTCTGTTTTGAATGTTTCTTACTTGAGAAGAGTTTTTATTTATGGAGCAGTCAACTTTACTTACGTAACTACGTAAGAATTTTCATTTTAAGATGAGACATTTACATGATCAAGATAGATCTAGTGACGCGCATATTCTTCTTCAAATGTCATATTCATGTTTGTGACAATTTGTCCACGTTGGTAAGCTTTACAAATTCATGACAAACTTTGCTTACAAGACATAAGTTCATGATATAGTTGAATTTAAAAGTAACGAACTAATCAGTTTGATGGGATCGAAAATCCAGAGGATATGTGAAGGTACAAATATGGGTTTCCAATTCTGAGGGATCAAATAGGTTTGTATTGCTTTTGTAATTTTAGTTTTCTAATCTTCTTTTTGTTATTTACGCTTAGGTAGTATCACGTGTTCTTTTTGGATCTTGGGCTATGAATATCGAGAATCCAAAGAGTAGCATATTATTTCTTGCTCCCAGCTTGGGATGGTTTACGTTTCTATAAGACAGGATAATTTCTAAGTACCCTTTTACTTTTTGGTACCTCAAAAGTAGATCTATATTGTTTGTCATGTTGCATAGAGTTTATCATAGTTCCTTTAGGAACCTAAATTAATTTGTTCGGACTAATTTTCTTGAATAGACAATAAAACGTTTTGTTTCCATGCTTGCAACAAAAGTTGCATTTGCTTTGGTGTCGAACATGTAAGATGGGGCCTTTTACGAAGGTGGTTGGATTTTGGTAAGAATTTCTCACAAATCCGATTCCACTTCTTTTGGGAACGTGACCCTTATTTGTAAGGATCATGTTCAAAGACTTGCTACCAACCTCAAATTTTTTCAAGGTGTCCATGAGTAGCAAGTTTTGCTTTTGGATAGTTTCTAGATCATGGCATTTAATACAAGAGCCTAAACTATCATGATATTCAGTTTTTAACTTATCGAAATCACAATTAAGACTATCATGCTCCTTTTTTAACTATTTATATTTTCTACTAATAATCTTTTATTCATCAAATAAATTATGGAAGGCATTTAATAACTCATCAAATGATAAATCTGTATTAATTAAATTTGTTACCTCCTCTCCAATGGCCATTAAGGCGTAATGAGCAACTTGCTCGGTGTTGGACTCCTCTTCTTCGGACGCGCTCGAATCATCCCATGTTGCTTTGAGCGCCTTCTTCTTTAATGTTCTCTTCCTGGCTTGGGGACAATCACTCTTGTAGTGTCCCGGCTTTTTGCACTCATAGCAAATAACTTGGTCCCTTTTGGGTTCAAGTTTATTTTTTACGTCATTTTTAAACTTGTTTCTCTTAATGAATTTTTTGAATTTCCTTGTTAGAAGTGCCAAGTCATCGTCACAGTCCTCATCACTTGAGTTTTCTCTCAAGTGGTCATCTAAAGTTCTAAGTGCCATATCCTTCCTATTCTTTGGAAGGATGTCTTCTTGATCTTCATGAGCCTTGCATGTCATTTCATAGGTCATTAATGACCCGATTAGTTCTTCAAGAGGGAAGTTGATTAAATCTTTAGCCTCTTGAATAGCAGTGACTTTAGGGTCCCAACTCTTAGGAAGGGATCTTAGAATCTTATTTACGAGCTCAAAATCCGAAAAGCTTTTGCCGAGTCCTTTTAGACCATTGACGACATCCGTGAAACGGGTGTACATGTCGCCAATAGTCTCACTCGGTTTCATTCGGAAAAGTTTGAAAGAGTGTATCAAAAGATTGATTTTTGACTCTTTTACTCTACTTGTGCCTTCATGGGTCACTTCGAGTGTATGCCAAATATCAAACGCAATTTCACAAACCGAAACATGATTAAACTCATTTTTATCAAGCGCACAAAATAAGGCATTCATAGCCTTTGCATTAAGAGCGAAGTCTTCTTCTCCAATTCATTCCAATTGATCATTGGAAGAGAAGATTTCGAAAAACCATTTTCGACAAGATTCCAAAGTTCAAAATCCATTGAAAAAAGGAAGATCCTCATTCGGGTCTTCCAATAGGTGTAGTCCGTCCCATTGAACATGGGTGGACGTGTAATAGAATGACCCTCTTGGTTTCCGGGCGTATGCCATCTCTCTTGAGTTTTAATCCATTTGAGAGTAAATCCCACTCTGATACCAATTGTTAGGATCAAGAGCACTAAGAGGGGGGGGGGGGGTGAATTAGTGTAGCGAAAAACTTTCAACGTTTAAAACAGCGTTCGTACGACAAAGGCGATTTCAGTAGAAAAGCTGATTCGTAAATTACTTTAACTTGAGATCATGTAAGAAGTAGTTAAAACAAATCTATAAAGGCAGTTTGCAATTATGATGGAAATCAGAAAATAAGCACAAACTAAAATACGATGTTCGTACAGTAAAAGTGATTTCAGTGGAAAAGTCGATTCATCAATCACTTTAACTTGTGATTAGGAAAGAAGCAGTTAAAACAAATCTGTTAAGGCAGTTCACAGTTGTGATGTAAATCAGAATGTAAGCGCAAACTGAAATACGATGTTCGTACGAGAAAAGTGATTTACGTCTAAACACGATTCGGAAAATACTGAGCTTGGAAATGCAATGGAAAAAGAGCAGAAGGCAATAAGCTATGAAGGAGGTTTGCAATAAGGATAATAAGCTCAAAGTAAATGCAAACCAGAGAGCAGCATGATTTAGAGTGGTTCGGTCAATCTTGACCTACATCCACTTCTGGCTTCCTCCACCGTTGAGGTCACCAACGTCCACTAGAGGCCTTCCTTCAATAGGCGAAGGCCAACCACCCTTTTACAGATTCACTCCTTTTGATGGGCTTAGGAGACAACCCTTACAAACTTTTCTCTCCTCTCTTGAAAGATCTGAACTTGGAAGAAATAAGGGAGAAGAACCTTTAGCTTATACAACACTTTTGAGCTCAAAAATCTCAGAGTAAGATCATGATTTTGGTGGTTTTTCATTGCTAAAAGAGTGGGATATTTATAGGCCCCAAACTAGTTTGAATTTCGAGCTCAAAACTATCAATTCCCGGAATTCCAGGGTCTTGTGGTTGCACCGCCTGACTGGGGCGGTTGCACCTCCTGGCAGAGCTCAAAGACTGAGCCTCTGGGTGGTGTCACCGCTTGTCAGGGGCGGTTGCACCTCCTGGCAGAGCTCGGAGATCGAGCTCAAGCAGTGCCACCGCCTGACTGGGGCGGTTGCACCGCCCAGCCAGAGCTCGGAGACCGAGCTCAGGCGGTTGCACCGTTGTTAGAGGCGGTTGCACCGCCCAGCCAGAACTCGGAGACTGAGCCCTGGGTGGTGCCACCGCCGACCCAGGCGGTGCCACCACTGGGCGAGAGATCTGGGTCCGAATGGGTTGATCCATTCGGCCCAATTTGATTCTTTCAAGGGCCCAATTGCCCCTAGATTAAGGTAATGGGATCACCTCTCATTTCTAACTTAATCATCGTGATAACTACGACAATTCTTAATACTTTTACTACAACTTGCTCCGGTGCGTCAATCGCTTCTTCCGACGAGCTTCCAGCGAACTTCCAGCGAACATCCGATGGACCTCCGGTGATGCTCCTGCAGACTTCCGGCAAACTCCTAGACTTGTGACGATCCACTTGGCGAGTTTTAACGAGCTTCTTTCGGCAAGCTCCTGGACTTCTCGGATTTGTTCTCATAGAACCTCCGACGACCGTCCGGACTTCCGTCAAGCTCTCGAATTCCCAATGTGATCCAAGTCCTGACTCCGGCGCAACTCCTGCTGCATGTCTTACTTTCATCGTAGTTAATCCAGCACACTTATCTCAACATATGGATTAGATAACAAATGACAATTGACGTCATCATCAAAATCCGAGATTCAACAAGTTTGATAGAGGAGTAAGTGGGGGGTGTAAGGGTTATCTCCTAAACCCTGTAAAAGGAGAATTGAGTTGTTAAAGGTGGTTGGTCTTCACCTATTGAAGGAAGACCGATAGTGGATGTCGGTGGCCTCGATGGAAGAGGAATCGGCGGAGTGGATATAGGTCACGACCACCGAACCACTATAAGAATCTGGTTTACGTTTCCTTTGAGCACTTTGAATTATAGCAAACTGTCTCTCCTCTTTACTGTGCTTTTACTATGCCTACACTCGTATATGCTTTCAAGTTTTCGAAAATGGATTTAATCGTAATGAAGTTTTGAACTGACGTAATTTTTACCACTACACTAATTAAATTTCCCGCCCCTCAACCCCCCCCCCCCCCCCCCGGCCCCCCTCTTAGTGCCGCTCTTAATCCACACAGTTGGTATCAAAGCCTCATTTCTCATTTGGTTTAACACTCAATGAGAAAAGGCACTTTTCAGCTTTCAAGAGGGTCACTCTCTCATTTGTCCTCCCTTGTTCAATGGGACAGACTACACATATTAAAAAACTTGAATGAGAGTTTTCTTACTTTCTTTGGATTTAAATTTATGGAGTATTATGGAAAATGGTTTTCAAATGTCTTCTCTTATAATGAACCATTAGAATGATTTGGAGAAGAAGACGTTTTCTTTAAATGCTAGAGCTATGAATGCTCTATTTTGTGCCTTAGATAAAAATGAATTCAATCAGGTTTCTTTGTACGAAACGGCTTTTGGTATTTGGCACGTTCTCAAAATCACACATGAAGGCATGAATAGAGTTAAAGAGTCTAAAGTCAATCTTTTATTACACGATTTTAAACTTTTTCGAATGAAGCCTAGCAAAACCATTGTTGACATGTACACCCGTTTTACGAATGTCATCAATGGTTTAAAAGCTCTTGGCAAATGCTTTTCTAATTTTGAACTTGTTAACAAGATTTTATGATTGTTTTCTAAAAATTAGGATTCAAAAATAACGGGTATTCAAGAATAAAAAATTTTGAATACTTTTTTTATCGAAGAACTTATCGGGTCTCTAATGACCTATGAAATGACGTATAATGCACAAGAAGAACTTGAGAACCACCTTCCAAAGAACAGGAAAAATTTCGGACTAAGAACAATCGAAGACCACTCGAGCATAAGCTCAAGTGATGGTGAACTTGAACTCATCACTATGAAATTTAAAAAGTTCATGAAACAAAAATTAAAGAATAAAAAGAATGTAACTACTTACTAAGAACGCAAGAAGAGGGAAGCACTTTGGGATGAATCGAGCTCCTCCGAAGATGAGGAGACAATCTGTTGAATCTCGAATTTTGATGATAAAGTTAATTGTCATTTGTTATCTAATCCATATGTTTAGATAAGTGTGCAGGATTAACTATAATGGAAGTAAGACATATATAGTAGGAGTTGTGCTGGAGTCAAGACCATGATCACGTTGGGGGTTCGAGAGTTCGACGGAAGTCAGGACAGTCATCGGAGATTCTACGGGAACAAATCTGAGAAGTCCAAGAGCTTGCCAATAAAGCTCATTAGAACTCGCCAAGTGGATCGTCGCAAGTCCAGGAGTTTGCCGGAAGTCCATCGGAGAATCGCCGAGGGTTCGTCGGATGTTCACCGGAAGTTCACCGGAAGCTCGCCGGAAGAAGCGATTGATGCACTAGAGCAAGTTACAATATTAATGTCTTAAATATCATAGTTATCATATAGATTAAGTTAGGAATAGAAGGTGATCCCATTATTTAATATGGGGGCAATTGGGCCCTTGACAGACCCAAATTGGGTCGAATGGATCAACTCATTCGGACCCAGAATTCCTGGCCGACGGTGGCACCACCTGGGCTGGCAGTGGCACCGCCCAAGAGCTCAATCTCCTAGGAATGTCGGGAGGTGGTACTGCCTCTGTCAGGCGGTGGTACCACCTGAGCTCGATCTCCGAGCGAAGCTTAGCGGTGGTACCACCCCTGTCAGGTGGTGGTACCGCCTGACCTCGGTCTCTGAGCAATGCCAAGCAGTAGTACCGCCCAGTTATGGCGGTAGTACCATTAGGACCTCAGAAATCCGGGAGATGGCATTTTTGAGCTCCAAATTCGAACTAGTTGGGGCCTATATAAACCCCACCCTTTCCTGCATGAAAGGGCACTGAAATCTTGATCTTATTCTGAGAATTTGAGAGCTCAAAAGTGTTGTAAAAGGCCAAAAGTTCTTCTCCCTTATTTCACCTAAGTTTTAATCATTCAAGAGATGAGTGAAAATCTATAAGGGTTCTCCTAAGCCCATCAAAAGGAGTAAAGTTGTAAAGGGTGGTTGGCCTTCGCCTATTGAAGAAAGGCCTCTAGTGGACGTCGATGACCTCATCAGAGGAGAAAACCAAAAGTGGATGTAGGTCAAGATTGACCAAACCACTCTAAATCTTGGTTTGCATTTACATTCTGCTCTCTATCTTAACTGCAAACTGCCTCCATTGCTTTTCTTCAACTGTACTTCCCTTAATCTTAAGTTGAAGAATTTTCTGAAATAGTTTTTAAACGAAAGTATTTTTATCGTACGAACGTCATTTTAAATTATCGAAAGTTTTCCGCTGTACTAATTCCCCCCTCCCCTCCCCTCTTAGTGCTCTTGATCCTAACAATTGGTATCAGAGCGGGGTTAACTTATAATGGGATAAAAACCCAAGAGAGATGGCATACATTGGAAACCAAGATGGCCACTCTATTACACATCTACCCATGTTTAATGGGACAGACTACACCAACTGGAAGACCTGAATGAGGATCTTCCTTATTTCCATGGATTTTGAACTTTGGAATTTTGTTAAAAATGGATTTTTAAAGTCTTCTCTTCTAATGATCGATTGGAATGAATTGGAGAAGAAGACTTTTGCTCTTAATGCAAAGGCTATGAATGCCTTATTTTATGCGCTTGATAAAAATAAGTTCAATCGTATTTCAGTTTGTGAAACTGCATTTGATATTTAGCACACACTCGAAGTGACTCACGAAGGCACGAGTAGAGTAAAAGAGTAAAAAATCAATCTTTTAATACATTCTTTTGAACTTTTTCGAATGAAACCGAGCGAGACCATAGGCGACATGTACACCCATTTCACGGATGTCATCAATGGTCTAAAAGGACTCGGTAAAAGTTTTTTGGATTTTAAGCTCGTGAATAAGATTATAAGATCCCTTCCAAAGAGTTGGGACCCTAAAGTCACTGCTATTCAAGAGACTCAAGATTTAAACAACCTCCCTCTTGAAGAATTAATCGGGTCCTTAATGACCTACGAAATGACCTGCAAAGCTCATGAAGAGCAAGAAGACATCCTTCCAAAGAACAGGAAGGATATGACACTTAGAACTTTAGAAGACTACTTGAGAGAAAACTTAAGTGATGAGGACTATGACGATGATTTGGCACTTCTAACAAGGAAATTTAAATAATTCATTAAAAGAAATAAATTTAAAAATGATACAAAAAATAAATTTGAACCCAAGAAGGACCAAATTATTTGCTACGAATGCAAGAAGCTGGGACACTACAAAAGTGATTGTCCCCAAGCAAAGAAGAGAACACCAAAGAAGAATGTGCTCAAAGCAACATGGGATGACTCAAGCGCGTCTGAAGAAGAGGAGTCTAACACTGAGCAAGTTGCTCACTATGCCCTAATGGCCGTCAGAGAGGAGGTAACAAATTTAATTGATGCAGATTTATCATTTGATGAATTATTAAATGATTTCCATGACTTATTTGATGAATGTAAAATAATTAGTAGAAATTATAAATTATTAAAAAAGGAGCATGATAGTCTTATTAGTAATTTTGATAAATTAAAAACTGAATATCATAATAGTTTAGCTCCATTTATAAAATGTCATGATATAGAAACTCTCCAAAAGGAGAACTTGCTACTTAAGGACACCTTGAAGAAATTCAAGGTTGGTAGCAAGTCTTTGAATATGATCTTTACAAATAAGGGTCACGTTCCTAAAAGAAGCAGAATTGGATTTGTGAGAAGTCCTCACTAAAATCCAACCACCTTTATTCAAGGCCCTATCTTACATGTTCGGCACCAAAGCAAATGCAACTTTTGTTGCAAACATTGATATAGAACTTATCATTGTCCATTCAAAAAAGTTAGTCCAAACAAACTAATTTGGGTTCCTAAAGGAACCATAATAAATTTTATGCAACATGATAAATAATTTAGATCAGTTTTTGAGGCACCCAAAAGTAAATGGATACTTAAAAATCTTCTTTTCTTGTAGAAACATATACCATCACAAGCTAGGAGTAAGAGATGGTACCTCGATAATGGATGCTCAAGGCATTTGACTGGAGATCCATCTCAATTCTCTAAGCTCACTAGCATAGACGAAGGATATGTAACCTTCAGAGACAACAACAAGGGTAAAATCATTGGCAAAAGAACCATAGGTAATAAATCCAACTTCTTTATTGAAGATGTTTTATTAGTTGATGGTTTAAAACATAATCTCTTAAGCATTAGTCAACTATGTGATAAAGGATATATTGTCAAATTCGAATCTAATGCTTGCATAATTGAAAAACCACACAAAAACACATCTATGATTGCATTAAAATAAAACAACGTAGACATCATTGACATCAATGATCTTTGTAATGAAATGTGTTTCTTGGTTTTGAATGAGGATGCTTAGCTTTGGCATAGGAGATTAGGTCATGCTAGCATGAAACTAATCACTCAAATATCATCCAAAGAACTTGTAAGAGGAATTCCTCATATCAAGTTCATCAAAGATAATGTGTGTGATGCTTGTCAATTAGGAAAATAAATTAATGGTAGTTTCAAAACTAAGAATCAAATAAGCACCTCTAGGCCCTCGCAATTGATCCATATGGACTTGTTCGGACCAATCTCTATATCAAGCCTAGGAGGTAACAAATATACCTTTGTTATTGTAGATGACTATAGTAGATACACATGAACTTATTTCTTGAAACACAAAAATGAATGCTTTAGATATTTCACCAAGTTTTGTAAGCTTGTTCAAAATGAAAAGGGTTCTATGATTTCATCATTTAGAAGTAATCATGGTGGTGAATTTCAAAACCATGAATTCCAAGAATTTTATGAATTTAATGGATACAATCACAACTTCTCTACTCCAAGAAATCCTCAACAAAATGGAGTAGTAGAAAGAAAAAATAGAAATTTATAAGAAATGACAAGAATCATGTTGAATGAACATAGCCTACCCAAATATTTTTGGGCTGAAGCCATAAACACTGCATGCTATATTTTGAATAGAGTTCTAGTAAGACCCTTAGTCACCAAAACTCCGTATGAGTTGTGGAACAATAAAAAACCCCAATGTTTCATATTTTAAAGTTTTTGAGTGTAAGTGTTTTATCTTAAATGAAAAAGATGCCTTAGGAAAATTTGATGCTAAATCTGATGAAGGAATTTTTCTTGGTTATTCTTCAGTTTCTAAAGCTTTTTGTATCTTTAATAAAAGAACTTTAATTATAGAAAAATACATTCATGTTGTTTTCAATGAGATTTTCGAAATCAAGAAAAATAATTTTGATGATGATGTTAATTTTGTTTCTTTGAATTTAAATGAAACCCCTTCTCCAACTAGCAACTTAGATGCATCTACTTCCGAAATATCCTTACCCAAGGATTGGAAGTATGTAGATGCTCATCCTAAGGAGCTAATCCTAGGAGACACATCTAAGGGGGTTCAAACACGTTCTTCTCTTAAAAATTTTTGTGTCAATGTCGCTTTTCTCTCCCAAATTGAACCTAAATGTATTGGCTAAGCCATAAAAGATGATTCATAGATTATCGCAATGCAAGATGAGTTAAATCAATTTGAGAGAAATGAGATGTGGAAGCTTGTTCCTAGACCAAATGACCATTTAATTATTGGTACTAAATGGGTCTTTAGAAATAAGCAAGATGAATATGGTACTATGGTTAGAAACAAGGCTAGATTAGTGGCCAAAGGTTTCAACCAAGAAGAATGTATCGATTACGAAAAAACCTTCACTCCTGTGGCTCGATTAGAAGCCACAAGGATGCTCCTTGCCTATGCTAATAATAATAATTTTAAGTTGTTTCAAATGGATGTTAAAAGCGCTTTTCTTAATGGCTTTATTTCTAAAGAAGTTTATGTTGAACAACCTCTCGGATTTGAAAATAATAGCTCCCCTAATCATGTGTTTAAATTAACTAAAGCTCTCTATGGTTTAAAACAAGCCCCAAGGGCTTGGTATGGGAGACTTAGTTCTTTTCTTATTGAAAATAATTTCACAAAAGGCAAGGTCAATACTACATTGTTTATCAAGAATTTTGAAAATAATTTTCTCATTGTTCATATTTATGTTGATGATATTATCTTTGGTTCTACGAATGAATCTCTTTGTGAATCTTTTGCTAAAACTTTGAATCTCGAATTTGAAATGAGTTTGATGGGAGAATTAACCTTCTTCTTAGGCTTACAAATTAAGCAAATAAGCACTGACATCTTTATTAGTCAAACTAAATATGCTTTAGATTTGCTAAAAAGATTTTATATGGATAGCTCAAAAGCTATCAACACTGCTATGAGCACCTCCACTAAGTTAGAAGTTGATGAAAGTGGAGAAAGCTTCGATCAAAAAACTTATAGGGATATGATAGGAAGTTAACTTTACCTCATTGCAACTAGACCAGATATCATGTTCAGTGTAGGACTTTGTGCTAGGTTTCAATCAAACCCTAAGATATATCATACCAAGTAGTTAAAAGAATACTTAGATATCTTAAAGCTACCACAAATCTAGGATTATGGTATCCAAAAATCGAGAATTTTAAGTTAATTGCTTATGCTGATGTGGATTTTGTTGGGTGTAGACTGGATAGAAAAAGCACATTAGGAACATGTCAATTTTTGGGACATGCCCTTGTCTCCTGGGTTATCTAAGAAACAAAACTCGGTTGCACTATCAACAACTGAAGCTGAGTATATTGCAACTAGTGCATGCTATGCACAAGTTGTGTGGATGAAAAATACCTTAGGAGATTATAAAGTTCATCTTAAAAATATTCCCATTAAATATGATAACATAAGTATAATATGTTTAACAAAGAATCTCATTCAACACTCAAGAACAAAACATATTAATATAAGATATCACTTTATATGATATCATGTCACTAATTATGATGTAATTATAGAGTTCATTGATACTAAACATCAACTAGTTGATATTTGTACAAAGCCTCTAAGCGAAGAATAATTTGATTTCATTAAAAGAGAATTAGGAATGTTATTGTGTCCGAATGCGTGAACTTATTAAAATTATTTTTCGGACTTTCTTGATTCAATGATCAATCACTTAATTCTATGATGAGAAGTTTACACGATTACATGTCTTAATAACATGTTAGAAATTATGTGTTTTGGATACAAAAATTTTCATGATGATAAGCATGTGTTATTTTCATGAGTGTATTTGAAAAACATATAACAAAAATGTGTCTGAATGCATGAACTTATTAAAATTATTTTTTGAACATTCTTAATTCATTCACTTAATTGCTATAATAAGAATTTTACACTATTACATGCCTTAATAACATGTTAGAAATTATGTGTTTTGGATACAAAAATTTCCATGATCATGAGCATATTTTATCTTCATGATTATATTTGAAAATATATAGCAAAACCATGTCCGAATGCATGAAAGTGTTAAATTTTATTTTCGGATTTTCTTGATCCTAACATGATTTAGTATTTCTCTTTCGGACTTAATGTTGCTTTCATAAAAATATGTCATATCGAGTTTGTTTCATATCATTGATTTTTGATATATGGAATCAATTAACAAATGCATCTCTCATAGACTTATCGTGTGAAACATATTTTTTTTGTTTGAGAAATGGATTTGATGAAATGATTCCTTCTTATGAATTCCTTCTTGAAAAAGGAAGATCTTTTTTAACACTTGCAAGGATTTGATTTACATACATATCTTGATCCTTACAAAAATGAAGCATGATTTAATCACTTATCAATTTTAACTTCATTCAAGTAAGCTCACAAATAGCTTTCCTCCTTCATGCAAAAAGATAATGACAAATAAAAAGGAAGAAGTAATGAAAGCTATCTCTATGTCATGTTTTCCTTGAGATGTTTGTATAATTGGTATGCTTAAAGTTTGCTTAAATAGTTGTCCTTTTTGTTGATGACAAAGGGGGAGAAATACATGGTAAATTGATGATAGAATTGCTATGAGTGCCATATTTGAATTATGTTAAGATATCAAAAGCTTGCATCAAAATATGTGATAAATTAGTGATAGAATTGCTATGATTGCCATATTTGCACTATACTATATTTAAGATATCTAGAGCTTACATCGTAATTCTACAAATTGATATCTTGTCATGTGATGAAATGCTATGATTGCTAAACACTTGTAATGTTTGCATTAGGTTAAGATATCAAGAACTTACATCATAATTTTACATGTTGATATCTTACCATATGATGAATTGCTACGATTGCTATCTTTCACATTTGAAATGTAAAAAGTGAAAATGGATGTCAAGCCTTGACATCATTTTCAGAGAGATATATCATGATAGGAATCATGATGGCAGTATTGATAAGGTTAAATGATCTTAACTTATCAATATTTCTCTTGAATTCAAAGGCTTTGAATTCAAGAATGACTTATCTCAAGTATGACATATAAATAGGGGGAGTTAAGGTTAACTCCATTATCAATTGATTGTCATCATCAAAAAGGGGGGGGGATATTGTTGAATCTCCGATTTTGATGATAAAGTCAATTATCATTTGTTATCTAATCTATATGTTAAGATAAGTGTGCAGGATTAACTACGATGGAAGTAAGACATGCAGCAGGAGTTACGCCGGAGTCAAGACCATGATCACGTTGGGGGTTCGAGAGTTCGACGGAAGTCCGGACAGTCATCGGAGGTTCTACGAGAATAAATCAGAGAAGTCCAAGAGCTTTCCAAAGATGCTCGTCGGAACTCGCCAAGTGGATCATCGCAAGTCTAGGAGTTTGCCGGAAGTCCACCGGAGCATCGCCAAGGGTTTGTCGGATGTTCGCCAGAAGTTCGTCGGAAGCTTGCCGGAAGAAGCGATTGACACACCGGAGCAAGTTGCAGTATTAATGTCTTAAATATCATAGTTAGCATATAGATTAAGTTAGGAATAGGAGGTGATCCCATTAACTTAATCTATGGGAAATTGGGCCCTTGATAGACCCACATTGGGCCGAATGGATCAGCCCATTCGGACCTAGAATTTCCGGCCGGCGGTGGCATCGCCTAGGAGCTCAGTCTCCTAGGAATGCCAGGCAGTGGTACTGCCCCTGTTAGGCGATGGTACCACCTGAGCTCGGTCTCCGAGCAATGCCAAGTAGTAGTATTGCCCAATTATGGTGGTAATACCGCCTAGTTATGGTGGTAGTACCGTCAAGACCTCGGAAATCTAGGAGATGACATTTTGGAGCTCCAAATTCGAGCCAATTGGGGCCTATATAAACCCCATCCTTTCCTGCATGAAAGGGCACCAAAATCTTGATCTTATTTTGAGAATTTGAGAGCTCAAAAGTGTTATAAAAGGCCAAAAGTTCTTCTCCCTCTTTTTATCTAAGTTTTGATCATTCAAGAGATGAGTAAAAATCTGTAAGGGTTGTCTCCTAAGCCCATCAAAAGGAGTAAAGCTGTAAAGGGTGGTTGGCCTTCGCCTATTGAAGGAAGGTCTTTAGTGGACATCGGTGCCCTCATCGGAGAAGGAAGCCAAAAGTGGATGTAGCTCAAGATTGACCGAACTATTCTAAATCTCAGTTTGCATTTACATTTTGCACTCTATCTTAACTACAAACTACCTCCATTGCTTTTCTTCAACTGTACTTCGCTTAATATTAAGTTGAGAACTTTCTAAATTAGTTTTTCGTTGAAAGTGTTTTTATCGCACGAACGTCGTTTTAAATCGTCGAAAGTTTTCCGCTACACTAATTCATCCCCCCCCTCTTAGTGATCTTGATCCTAACAAAATCAACAAAGGCGATGTGGCAAACTATGCCTTAACAGCTTTCTACAATAAGGTATACAACTCAAATGAAACTCCTTTAATTTATTTTGAAATTATATAATGCTTTTCATGAGTTGTTCTTAAATTAGTTTAGAATAATTATTTTTCTTAAAAATTACATGTTTAATAAATAAAAATATAAAAAATTAGGAATCATGCTCATCATGTTAGTAATTTTGAAAATGATAATGAAAATTACATGTTTTATGTTAAAGGAATAAAATGTTAGATTTAAATCTAATGATAATCATATCTATGTTTTTCAAGAAGAAATAATGTGTATCATGTTGATTTCCATATTGTTTCTCGATTTTGATTAAAGATGCTTCATGTTTAATGAAATCATACTTAATGATTTAATGATGCATAATGATGTAATGATGTAATGGAAATGTAAAAAGTCTTGGTATCATGCTTGACGATTTTATAATTATGCATGGTGATTTGAAATAATAATGATTTTTGGGTTTATTAAGCTTGATGATTTCTATGATTTTTATATTATTTTTTATTATAAATAATGAAGCATGGCCTTTGTATGAAAGACTTGAACATGAAATCAATCACAAAATTTGGAACTAAAAGAACTTGAGCTATTTTTAATATATCTATGGTGCTTTCATTAAATGATCCGAAAAGTGATTTTGATGATCATTTTGGATTTGACAATTTGTTTTCATATTTAACCAAACACTTAATTTATTCATGTTTATGAAGATGTATTTTATATGAATCATTTTATTCTCATATGATTTTATCGTCTAAAGAAGAAAATTATCATAATGAATCTATGAATCTCTTGGACTATGTAAAAGATTTTGATGATTTTACATGATGATTTTGGATTTCTTTTCAATTGATTTGTTTTAATAATAAGATGATATATCCAACTGAATCATTTTTCAAAATTTATAACTTTAGATTTCTTATGTACAAATCAAGATCTCCTATGTTTCTTTTTTCCATTTATAAAAAAAAGAGATTTGATGAAATAAATCATGTCTTGTGGCATTCATGATTTGATATAATTATCTTTGATGTGTAAATTCCTTTGTATTTGTGGTTGTAAACCTCATGTTATAAATAGCGTATTGATGTAAAAATTATATTCTTCCACTCTACTTCTTCCTTCATTACAATAAAGGGGAGAAAGAAAATTGCTAGTTTGAATGTTAAATTTAACCAAATTGCCAAAGATGCATAAACTCTCCTTATACATTCTTTTTCGGATCATGATCTTGATTTCTCGAATTTTAAACTTGAATCTTCTTTTTGAATCAAGATTATTTTTCCTTTCATGCTTTCTTGTCAAAAATGATATATGATCTTTTGACATTCATTTTTGTTGTTTACCTTTGTCCTACTTTGAAAATTGTTGTAAAGGAAAAAGAATTACAACATTGTATTCTTCCCTTATTTTTGACATTGACAAAGGGGGAGAAATATCGCTAGCTCATCTTGCAAAATTTAAAAATTTGCACTTTGCAAAGGAAACAAAATTGCTAGCTCAAACATTGCAAAGGAAGCAAAAATTTGCTAGCTTGCAAATTGCATGGAGAAAGAAGTGCTATCTTGCTTATCTCAAGAAGCAAAACATGCTAACTTGCACATCTAGCATGATGATAAAACTAAAGATTATGCTTAGTATACGATGATTTGAACTAATATCCAAACACTTAAAAGTTATACTTCTCCTTTTTGTTGATAGCGAAGGGGGAGAAGTATGATCATATTATGCATGATGACGTGTTGCAAATATTCATGATGAAATTTGCAATGACTTGAATTCAGTTTGAATTCAAGGTTCTATCATTATGGCATATGGGGAGTTTGTTTAAACTTCGGGAGTTAAGTTTAACTCCGTCATCAATTGGTTATCATCATCAAAAAGGGGAAGATTGTTGAATCTCGGATTTTGATGATGAAACCAATTGATAAGTGTAAATGATTTAATCTATGTTTTAAGTGACACAAGATGCTTCGATCAGGGAGAGACAATTAAAACAGGAAAAATCATGTTGGGCTAGAGGAAAACATGTCAAAAGATTAGACGTCGAGTTGGAGGATCGGTCGACATATCGACAGAAGGCTTCGGGCGATGGATTTGGGCATCGGGCCAAGAAGAGCAGATATTGTGATAAGGATATCAGAGTTGTGGAGGTTAACTGGCTAATTGGGCAATATGCTGCAAGAGAGGATGATGCGCTGAAGAATCGGATGAAGCGTCGATGGACCAATGACATGTTGGACAACATGATTCAAGCTTAGTAATAATTGTCTAGATCGAAGTGTGTTTTTACATGTGTAGGATTAAATACGATAGCAAGGCATAAAGCAAAATGAAGTCCCGGAGTCAAGAACACGATTTCGTTTAGAGTTCAAGAGTTCGTCGGAAGTCCGGATGTTCGTCAGAAATTCTACCGAAACCAACCGAGAAGTCCAGGAGCTTGCCAAAGAAGGTCATCGGAACTCACCAAAAAGATCATTGTGAAGTCCAGGAGCTTGCCGGGAGTCCGTTGGAACATTGTTGAGAGATCGTCGGAAGTTTATTGGAAGATCGCCGGAAGCTCGCCGGAAGAAACTAGACTTATGGACTTGTTTAGCTTTGGAAATATCTTAGAATTCGTAGTTAGCACATAATTAGGATTGGAATTGGGCCAACCCAATTAAGGACCAATTGGGCCCATGTAAGACTATGTTGGGCCCATTGAAAAGGCCCAAACAATATCCCAAGAGGTGACACCATCATGGCAGAGTCTCCGAGACTGTGTCAGGTGGTGGTACCGCCAGTCTGGGTGGTGGAACCACCCTTGGCAGGGTGCCAAGCGGTGGTACCGCTAGTTTGGGTGGTGGTATCGCCCAATGACAGGGAACCAGGCGGTGGTACCACTAGATTGGATGGTGGTACCACCTAGTGCAGTGTTAGTGTCAAACTGACACTAGCGGTGGTACCACCCAGCACAGGCAATGGTACCGCCTGAACCCAGGAAACCCAGGATGAGAAATTTTTAGACTCCAAGTTTGAATCATCTTGAGGCCTATAAATACCTCTCTCATCCCTAGTTAACACACACAAGACTTGAGAGTAAAAATAGAAAGAAACGCTGCTGTAATCTTCTGAACTCCGGTAAAAGGGTTCTAAGTGTTAGAATAGTTTGAGTGAGGAGTAAGTGGGGAGTGTAAGGGTTATCTCCTAAACCCGGTAAAAGGAGAATTGTGTTGTAAAAGGTGATTGGTCTTCCCCTATTAAAGAAAGACTGATAGTGGATGTCGGTGGCCTCGACGGAAGAGGAATCGACGAAGTGGATGTAGGTCATGACGACTGAACCACTATAAAAATCTGGTTTGTGTTTCCTTTGAGCACTTTACTTTTTTAGAAAACTGCCTCTCCTCTTTACTGTGCTTTTACTATGCCTACACTCACATGTGCTTTCTATTAAATCTCATATTTTGATGATGAAACCACTTGATATATGTTTATGTTTTAATCTACGTTTGATTGACGCAGGATGCTTCGATCAGGATGAGACAATTAAAGCAGGAAAAATCATGTTGTGCCGGAGGAATATGTTAAAAAATTGGACGTTGGGCTGGTGGATCGGTCGACGTATTGATAGAAGGCTTCGAGCCGTGGACTCGGGCATCGGGCCAAGAAGAGTGGGTATTGTGCCAAGGATATCGGAGTTGCGGAGTCAACTGGTCGATTGGGTAATAGGCCACAGGAGAGGACGATGCGCCGAAGAATCGAATGAAGCGTCGAGGGACCAATGACATGCCGGACAACTTGGTTAATTGCTTAGGATTAATTGTCTTGATCGAAGTTTTGTTTTATGTGTGCAGGATTAACTACGATGGAAGTAAGACATGCAGCAGGAGTTGCGCCGGAGTCAAGACTATGATCACGTTGGGAGTTCGAGAGTTCGACAGAAGTCCGGACAATCATCGGAGGTTCTGCGGGAACAAATCCGAGAAATCCAAGAGCTTGCCAAAGAAGCTCGTCGGAACTCGCCAAGTGGATCGTCGCAAGTGCAAGAGTTTGTCGGAAGTCCGCAGGAGCATCACCGAGGGTTCATCGGATGATCAATGGAAGTTCACCGGAAGCTCGCCGGAAGAAGCGATTGATGCACCGGACCAAGTTGCAATAAATGTCTTAAGAAATGTCGTAGTTAGCATATAGATTAAGTTAGGAATGGGAGGTGATCCCATTAACTTAATCTGGGGGCAATTGGGCCCTTGACAGACCCAAATTGGGCCGAATGGATCAACCCATTCAGATCAGAATTCCTACTAGGCGGTGCCACCGCCGACCCGGGAGGTGCCACTGCCCAAGAGATGGTCTCCCAGGAAAGCTGGGCGGTGCAACCGCCCAGGTCAGGCAGTGGCACCGCTTGGGCTCTACGAGACTAGGCGGTGCAACCGCCCCAAGCAAGCGGTGGCACCGCCTGGGCTCTGTCTCCGAGCAAGAGTGGGCAGTGCAACCACCCCTGACAGGTGGTGCAACCGCCCCTGTCAAGCGGTGGCACCGCCCAGAGGCTCAGTCTCCAAGCTACTAAGCGGTTGTACTACCCCGGTCAGGAGGTGGTACTGCCAAGACCCCGAAATTTCGGGAGATGACAGTTTTGAGCTCCAAATTCAAATTGGTTTGGGGCCTATAAATTCCCCTCTCATCCCTGGTTAATTCACACAAGCAAAGAAAGCAAAAAGGGAAAGAAACACTATAGAAATTAGTTGAGAAATCCCTCCTCTAGCTCAAGTGTTAGATTTCTATTTTAGAGAGGAGAGTGAGTTCTTGTAAGGGTTGTCTCCTAAACTCGATAAAATGAGAAGAGGGGTGTAAGAAGGAGGTTGATCTTCACCTAGTAAAGGAAGATCATTAGTGGATGCCGGTGGCCTCGACGGAAGAGGAATCAGATGAGTGGATGTAGGTCACGATTGACCGAACCACTATAAGCTCTCGTCTTCTCTAGTTTGCATTTTGTTTCCTGCTATTACCTTACTGTAAATCCCTTCAATAGCTTACTACCTTCAATACATTTATGTATGCTTTCAAGCTAAGTTTCTGAAATCAGTTTTACGTCAGAAATGATTTTTATCGTACGAGAGATTTGACGAAGTTGACGTTTTTATCCACTGCACTAATTCACCCCTCCTTAGTGCCGCTCTTAATCCTAACATTAAATAAGGATATCATTGAAGAAAACTAGCACAAGCTTGTGAAGAACATTTCGGAAAATATCATTCATAAGGCTCTAAAAGGTGGAGGGAGCATTGGTGAGACCAAAGGGCATTACCAAAAATTTGTAATGGTCATTGTGTGTTTGAAAGGTGGTTTTCAGTATGTCTTCTTCGCACACTCGTATTTGATGATACCCGGATCGAAGGTCCATCTTTGTGAAGACTCATGCTCCCTTTATTTCATCAAGCAATTCATCTACTATAGGAATAGGGTATTTGTCCTTGATGGTTATGCGGTTGAGAGCTTGGTAATCAACGCACATTCACCATGTTCCGTCCTACTTTTGTACGAGGAGCACCGATGAAGAGTAGGGGCAGCAAATTGGCGGAATAACTCCTATTTTGAGCATCTCATTTACAATCCTTTGTATTTCATACTTCTGGACATGTGGATACTGATGTGGATGAGTATTTACTGGAGGTTTGTCTGGAAGAATCGGTATACAATAATCATGCCAATAGGTAGGAGGTAGCTTGCGCGGTTCATCAAATATATCTAAAAATTCAGTAAGCAAAGGAAGTAGATTTGGATCATCAAATTATATTGGCTCTCCCTTAGTTTGCTGCTCAAGTTGTACCAAAAATCTACTGCATGCTTTGTACAAAACCTTCTTCATTCATTGTGTGCAAATCATCGTTACGTCGCCCCCATGTTTCCCATGTAGTGTCACTTGTTTCCCCTTATTGTAAAATTTCATAATTAGTTTCATAAAATTCTAGAAAACATCATCTAATATCGTCAGCCATTTGATGCTGAGCATGGCCTCATAATCATCAAGAGGGAGGATGAAGAAATATACAATTATCTATTGATCCTATAGCAACAGTTTCACTCGCGGGCACCTATGATCACACCTCAAAATTTATCTGTCGGTGACCTTATCATCAAACCTACTTCAATTCTTGATAGGTAAGGCCATCTGGATAGCAACCTTGCTATTCATAAAATTATTAGTGCTCCCGATGTCAATAAGAACGGTGATAGGTTGTTGCTTCAGAAGTCCTCCCACTTTCATCGTTTGTGGGTTCGCGTAACCGGCAAGGGCATGCATCGTAATATCTACTGGCTACTATTCTTCATCCATGACCTCTTCCTCATGCTCTTGGACCTCCTCCTCCATGTCTTCAAGAGGTTCAATCAGTAGGAGGCGGCCCCTTTTGCAGCGATGGTCGTGGTTCCACGGCTCGTCGCAATGCCAACAAAGACCCTTTGTTGATCGGTCACATAGTTCTTCTCTTGTCAATTTTTTTGGTAGCGAAGGATGGCTGGGATCAGAAGGGCGTTTATATACCATGGGCCTAGGAGAGGTTCTCATCCTCTGAGCATCTTGGTTGAGTTGTTCTTCTTGTATTCAAGTGAAAGAAATCGCAGCTGTCATGGTACGAGGAGGCCACACCTTAACCTTCCCTTTTATCCCTGGCTTGAGTCCTTCGATGAATATTCCTAACAATTGATGGTCAGTCCAATCACGAGCAAAATAGGATAGCTTCTTAAACCTCATTTGGTACTCTTGAATTGTAAAGGTTTGTTGAATCTTTGTGAGTTGGCCATTGATATTGTCATACTCCATAGGTCTGAAATAATTCAGTAGTGCATTCTTAAATTGATTCCATGTTAGAGCACCATGATTGTATTCCAGCCAATTGTACCATTGAATAGCATCTCTTTCAAAGTAGATGACAGCAATTTCTACTATAGCATCATCTGACATTCGGTAGTATCTAAAGTAACGTTCGACGCGCGAAATCCACCCCGCCGAGTCTCCTTCTTCCCATCGCGGGAAATCCACTATTAGGACTCTAGCTTGGAGAGTCCTAATTGAGAGGGACATTCATGTAAAACCTACCTAAGCCAACCCCTATAAAAGAGGTGAAGAGGCCGGCTAGGATTAGGAGGTTGTTTCTTAGAGAAGAATAAGGAGTTGTAAAGGAATGGGAGTCTTAAGTAGGAGTCCTATTAGGAGTTGATTAGAAGCAGGAGTATTGAGTACGAGTCCTATTAGGAGTTAAGGTTTAGAAGCTCTATAAATAGTCATGTATTCCTCCTCTTTTCATAAGCAATAGATGAATTTTTTCTGCAGCCTTTGAGCAGCAATTTGGATGGAGGATCCCTTATAAAGTTCCAAGGAGGCCGATTGCCTAAAGAGATCAACCCCAAGTTTAGAATCTGCAAGGGTTCTAATACCTGGTATCATAGCAGCGTTTTTAGCATCTTACTGCCCTTCTACAGCCATCTATCAACTCTCTACAGCCACCCAAAGTAATTCCCACAATTGCTTAAAAGATCGTCGCCAAATTTCGTCGTCATCTCCACCACCATGGATCATTCTTTGATCTCCCCGTGAATTGCAACAGGTTCTGGTTTTCTACCTTACTGCTACTGCAATTTAGTTATCCTTATTTGAAAATCCCAAAAAAAGTTATTCCTATATTGCTGCATAAACTTTTCTTCAAAAAGTTTTCATCTCTACGACAAAAGATACATTGCAGAATTCCAACCGTATAGCACCATCTGTTTAATCTTGCTACTGTGTTTTTTCTATCCAAATCTCTATGAATTTTTTATGACATCTTAGACATTTCATAACAGCAGATTTTCTTTGGTTTTGTCAAAAAATTCTCAATATAAACTATTGATATTTTACGTCTAATATGCTATACTTGAAAATCTATACTGTAAAATTTCAACCGCATAGTACTGTTTGTTTAATATTGATACTATGTTCTTTCTATCCAAATCTCTACGAAATTTTTATGATAGCTTTGACACTTCCTAACAGTAGATTTCCCTTTAGTTTCATCAAAAAATTCTCAATATAAACCACTGATATTTTACGTCCAATATGCTATACTTAAAAATTTGTGCTGCAGAAAATTTCAGTCGCATATTGTTGCCTTAACCCATCTATTTGCAATCTTTTTTTAATGAAATTTCTTATACACTTCATAGATCGTCTTGGCTTCCATCTAAGATTGATCTATTAAGGAATTCATCTCTAAAAATGATTTTGTGTTGCTGCAAATTTTCATCGTAACCCGCTGAAATTTTTCGATGAGAATTCTGCAATTGCAACTTGCACCAATTTCCTTGCTGTTATACTGTCGAAATTTTCTTAATTAAATTAGACATCCTTGCTATCATATAAACTGTATTTTTTCTATCAATTCCCTTCTCAATTCTCTCAAGTTTTTGGTGGAAATTTCATCGAGAAACCGTTGTTTCTTCGACGACAATTCTACTATTACAAGACAGCACATACTTGCTGCAACTTCCACTGATTTCTATCAAACCCTTGCTACAATCTATCACAGATCCAAAACATTCATCCATAGCCTTAAAACTCCATCAAATCACACCCTCAAACTGCACCCAAAATAGCCACAATACAAGCCTAAACCGTAGCCTACATCCACCAATCCACCAACCCTTTCGACCATCACCTCTCTCAACCAATACATGCCTTTAACCTGACAACAAAAGAGAGATCTTAACATCACAGATTTGGCAGTATATACTATGGCATCTGAGGAGGTAATCAATACTAAATTCAAAGCCTTTGAGGTACAAATGGAGGATAAGATTTGGACGCTCTTTACCGAACTCAGATTGGGCCGACCACTAAGCCCGAAGAAATCATATCAAGGAGAGAGCTTTGCCCAATCGCACCAAGCCTGAAGATATGACTTTCAAGAGAGGGGAAGCTATATGACCGACCCCAACTATCCATGCATGAGAGTGGACTTCCCTAGATGGGAAGAAGGAGACCCAATTGTTTGGATCTCGCGTGCAGAGTGATATTTTCGGTACCATAAAACCGTAGATGCATCTATGGTGAAAATTATAGCTATACATCTTGAAGGGGATGCTATATAGTGGTTTCATTGATTTGAACATACATATGGAGTCCTTTCATGGTGACAATTCAAAGAAGGACTGCTGATCCGCTTCAGACCAATCGATTACGAGAATATTGATTGACAACTAGCAAAGATCCGACAAACCTCCACCATTCAGGAGTACCAAACCAGGTTTGAAAGGTTATCTAATCAAACTTGTGATTGGTCTCAAAAACAGCTATTGAGGACCTTCATTAAGGGCTTGAAGTCGGAGATCCGAGGAGAAGTTAAAGCACGACAACCGTATACGCTTATGGCAGCTATCTCTTTCGCACGACATCAAGAGGAGCAATTGAACCATGAAGCTCGGAGGACTAGGGTCGCTCCTCAACCAGTAATATTGAAGCCCTCAGCCCCCTCTATTGTTGACCAAGTCCCTACACCAAAGAGGTTAACAAGAGAAGAGCTTCAGGAGCGATATGTGAAGGGGATATATTGGCATTTTGACGAGCCATGGAGCCGTGAGCATCGTTGTAGTAAAGGGAGACTTCTTATGATTGAACCAATAGAAAAAAAGATCATTGAACATCCAGAAGAGAGCCTTGAACATAAAGAAGAAGATGCAGAAGAAGAGCCACAACCGACCGAAGTTACGGTACATGCACTAGCCGGTTACTCAAACCCGCAAATGATGAAAGTTGGAGGCCTTCTCAAACAACAATCGATCACTGTTCTCATCGACACGGGCAGTACTAAAAACTTTCCAAATAGTAAGGTTACTATCCATATGGCTTTACCTATCGAGAATTGTAGCAAGTTTGATGTTAAGGTCACCGATGGATGGATTTTGAAGTATGATCGTAGGCGCCCGTAAGTGAAACTATTGCAGATCATGAGGCCTTACCAAGAGATAATTGCATATTTCTTCCTTCTCCCTCTTGATTATCATGAGGTCATGCTTAGAATTAAATGGTTGATGACATTAGGTGATATTTCTTAGAATTTTATGCAACTAAATATGAAATTTTACAGGAAGGAGAAACAGGTCATACTTAATGGGAAATGTGGGGGCGATGTAATGACGATTTGCACACAACAAATGGAGAAGGTTTTGCATAAAGCATATAGCGGCTTTTTGGTACAACTTGAGCAGCAAACTAAGGGAGAGCCAATAGAATTTGAAGATCTAAACCTACTTCCTTTGCTTGCTGAATTTTCAGATATATTTGACGAACCGCACAACTTACCTCTTACCCGTCGACATGATCATTGTATAATGATTCTTTCAAGCAAACCTCCAGCAAATACTCAATCATATTAGTATCTACATCTCCAAAAGGATGAAATAGAAAGGATTGTAAAATAGATGCTCGAAACAGGAGTTATTCGGCCAAATTACAACCTTTACTCTTCACCGGTGCTACTTGTACACAAGAAGGACGGAACATGACGAATATGCATTGATTACTGAGCTCTCAATGACATAACCATCAAGGATAAATATCCTATTCTAGTAGTAGATGAATTGCTAGATGAAAGGGAGCACAAATCATCATAAAGCTCGACCTTCGATCCGGGTATTATCAAATACGAGTGTACGAAGAAGTCATACCGAAAACTGCCTTTTGAACACATAACGGCGACTACGAATTTTTACTTTCTTCAACAAAAGGTGGAATATCTTGAGCATATCATATCAAAGGAAGGTGTGATGGTGGACCCCTTCAAAATTGAAGCAATGCAAAACTGGCCTACCCCAATGAACATAAAATTACTACATGGCTTTCTAGGTATAACAGGCTACTACCGTAAGTTCGTGAAAAACTATGGAAAGATCAGTGCACCACTTACTTCCTTACTGAAAAAAGATATCTTCCAATGGTCGGACAGAGCCTCCACTGCCTTCGACAAACTTAAGGCAACCATAATGATGACACCGGTGCTAGCGCTACCAGATTTCAACCGACCCTTCATCATTGAGGCCGATGCATCTGGAGACAGAATGGGAGACGTTCTCATGCAAGATGGTCGACCACTCACATATATTAGCAAGGCATTGTCTCCCCCCTATCAAAACATGTTAACATATGATAAGGAGATGCTCACCATTGTGCACGCAGCAACAAGGTGGAGATCGTACTTGATCAGGCGATGCTTTCAAATCAAGACCGACCATAAAAGCCTAAAATATCTCTTGAAGTAGAAGATATCTTCCCTCGAGCAACAAAAATAGGTAACAAAGGTTCTTGGATATGATTATGAAATAACTTACAAAAAGGGGAAAGAGAATGTTGTTGCAGATGCGCTTTTACGGCTACCTAAGCAAGCTGAACTTTTGGTCATTTCACTTTCGACTAGTGACTTCCTTGAGGATATTAAGATGGAATGGCAAGAAGATTCGGAGACCTGTACAAGTGGTTCACACTGAACCTTTTATAAGTTGAAACTGTTATAAGTGGTTCACACTCTTACAGATTTTCAAAGATAAAGAGGGAGGTGAACACTTAAGCTATTAAAAATAAGACTTGCTAAAGACTTTGCTAAGGCTTTATCTCAGTCTCTAACTTCTCAAAAGTTATTATCTCTGCTGAGAATTGAGGGGTATTTATAGACCCCAAGACGACTCAAATTTGGGCTCCAAATTTAAATTGCTTTTGGGTTTTCCGGTGCTGGTGGTGTCATCGCCTGTCAATGTCTGACACTAACAGTGTACTAGCGGTGCCACGGCCCAGTCCAACGGTGCCACCGTCGGCCTCTTCGGTGCTAGGCGGTGTCACCACCCAATCTAGCAGTTTGCTGGCGGTGCCACCGCCCAGACTATTTCAGCTCACTGGTTGGGCTCCAAACTTGGCCCAAACTAGTCCGAACTTGGGCCCAATTGGTCCCTAACTGAGTTATAGGATTAACTATTAATCCTAATCCTAATTACATACAAACTACAAAATTAAGACATAGTCCTAAGCAGATCTTATAACCGATAATGCAGAGTTTCCTTCCGATGAGCTTTCCGATGATCTTCCAGTGGACTTCCGATACACCCTCGGATTTCTTCCGGTGGATTCCCAGTAGGCTCCCGATCTTGTGGCGAGTTCAACGAGTAGCCGAGCCTTCTTGGTGATCTCCGCGAACCTTCGACGATCTCTTCGGCACACTTCTAAAACTCCGACAAGTCCCCGATTTCCTCTCGGTTGGTTCCGGTAGCATCTTCGACGAATCTTTAAACTCTCGAACACCCATCAAACTTGACTCCGGTAGACTTGCTTTATGTCTTCAAGCTATCATAGTTAATCCTGCACATATAAAACAAAACTTCGATCGAAACAATTAATCCTAAGCAATTAATTAAGTTATCCGGCATGTCATTGGTCCCTCGATGCTTCGTCCGATTCTTCGGTGCATCGTCCTCTCTTGCGGCCTATTGCCCAATTGGTCAGTTGACTCTACAACTCTGATATCGTTAGTGCAATAACCGTTCTTCTTGGCCTGATGCCCGAATCCATGGCCCAAAGCCTTCTATCGATACGTTGACTGATCCACCGGCCCGACGTCCAATCTTCTGACATGTTCCTCCAGCACAACATGACTTTCCTACTATAATTGTCTCATCCTGATTGAAGCATCCTATGTCACTCAAAACATATATTAAAACATAAACACATATTGATTGGTTTCATCATCAAAATCCGAGATTCAACAATCTCCCCCTTTTTGATGATGACAACCAATCGACGATGGAGTTAACTTTAACTCCCGGAGTTTAAATAAACTTCCCCTATCAATATACCATATTGATATAACCTTGAATTCAAGCCGAATTCAAGTTATTGCAAATATTCATCATGCAAAATATGATCATATTTCTCCCCCCTTTGTCATCAACATAATAGAGAAGCGTCATTTTCTATGTATTTGAGAGATATGAATTCAACTTATTGCATGAAAAACATAATATCAAGTATTTTGATATTATCACATTAGAATTCAACTTATCATCATACAATTTGTAAGCTTGAAAATTTAGCAAATGCTATATCATGCAAGCTAGCAAAAATTTAGCAAGTGCTATATTACATTAGAATATACAAGCTATCAAGTTTTAGATATGCAAGATAGTAAAATAGCATGTCCTACTTTACAAAATTTTACAACATTTTAGAACATGCAAGCTTGCAGTTTTAAGATGTTCAAAAAGCAACTCTTGCTTCTTGAAATATGCAAGTTGCAAGCTATCAAATTTTGCTTCCTTTGTAATGTATGAGCTTGCAATTTTGCTTCCATTGCAAAGTGCAAGTTTAGCATGTTTAGCATCTTGAGATAGCAAATATTTGCTTCTCTTTAGACTACAAGCTAGCATTTTTTTGAGTTTTACTACATACAAGCTAGCAAAAATTTCGAAAGCAAATGCAAGATAGCTTTCTTGTGTAAGCTCATGATTCTTGCTTCCTATTGCAATGTGCAAGTTGCAAGTTTTGCTTCTTGAGATAGGCAAGATAGCACATTTGCTTGAGATTACAAGATAGCATTTCTTGCTTTTGAGATGAGTAAGCTAATAAGTTTTGCCCCTTTTTCCGATGTGTACGTTTACAATTTTTTGCTTCTCTTGTCTTGTGCAAGCTAGCTATCTCCCCCTTTGTCATTGTCAAAAAGAAGGGAAAACCCTTTACATCGATTATGACAAAGGTAAGTATCAATTTTATTCATGCATTATTATATTTTCAAATTAAAACATGCACCTTTTCAAAAACCTTATATTTCATTCATGCACGATATTGAATAAATCAATCAACATTATGAGCATGTCATATATGATACTTAAATTTTTAACTATTTATCAACATTTTGATCATGATACCAAACATTCATTATTTAGAGCATTCATGACATAAAGCATTAAATCAACATACATCATTTTAGCAACAACTCATAGCATTTTAAATCATGATTTACATTATATGTAATACATCACATCATAATTAGAAAGCACAAGTATTGTATGCATCATTACAAATCATAAATGTTTCATATCATGGTATTAATTTGTCAAATTGCATCCTACCATGATCATAACTTTTTTTCATTTTATCATTGTAAACAAGAAGGAACAAGGGAAGAACAAAATAGTGTAAAATATTTCAATTATTTCAAGGCATACAAGCCATAAATCCAATGGCATCATATCATGAAAGATAAGACCTCTTGAATTACAAAAGAAATGATTAATTTTATCAAATCTCTTCTTTTTATAAATAACAAAAATTGTAGGTGTACAAAGAAGAGTTTGTGATTAAAAAAGAATCTCAAGTAGTAAATCCAAGAAATCAAGATCATAATTTGAATACAAACTCATTCAAATTCAAATCATCAAATTCATCAAAATCTCAACATTACTTTCAAGAGATTCAAAATGGTATACATAGATTTATCATAATAATCATCAAGATCAATAAGATAGAGAAAAATATTTTTTTAAGGAAATAATATTTTCCTCATTTTAGTTGTTTCAATTCATATGATTTTATTTCATGTATGCCAAATAAAAACATGTATCATGTTTAAAACCGTAAGTGTGAGATTTATTACAACAAAGATCAATAAGGCACTTTTATTATGGTAAAAATCAATAATCCGTAAATCGCAAGATTCATCATGCATAATTTCAAAATTTATTAAGCATGATCATTGTGCATGACACTAAAATATGGTTTCAAAATGTTTAATATTTTCATTACACAGTTTCATCATTATGCATCATCATATTTTCAAATTCAAACATGCATAATTTCAAAACTATACCTTTCATTTTTCATGGATGATACAAATAAATCAATCATCACTATGGGATATCATACATGATATTTAAGCATTCATGATATATGATCATAGCTATTCAAATGATGGTATCTAAATGTCAAAATTCATTACATCCTATTATGCATGATCATTAACTTCTCATTTGTATTTCATGCATTATTTCATTTCATCGCATTCAAAATATCAAGAGAATTTTGGTGATGAAATAAATATTTCATGAATACAAGTAATTACATAAAAATCATATTATGAAAAGATAATACCAAAAGACACATTTTCTTTTGAAAAATCTCCTCTTAAATAATCAAAGGAAAACAAGATATTAATTCAAGCATATAAAATTTCTCAATTCATTATGAATCATAATAAGAATTGTGGTTCCAAAAAATCACGATTCATTTAGGAAAATTTTCTCTTTAGTGCACGATAAGAAGAAATATAGCAATGATACCAATCATGATTCAATTTTTGGATAGTAGATGCTAAAAAGAAACATTGAGGATAGTAGATGCTAAAATTTGGATAGTAGATGCTAAAAAGAAACATTGAGGATAAAAGATCTCAATTTTTATAGAGTAAATCTCAAGCTATAAATCTTGAAAAATCAAGATAAAGCTCATTCAAATTCAAATCATCAAATCAAAATCATTTTCAAGAGATTCATAAAAGGATGATAAAATAGATTCATCAAACCAAGAATTTTCAAGAAAAATACTTTTATCTATTTGGTTGTTTCATATAAGCATGCCTTTGTCCTTTTTGTGCCAAAAAATATATATATCATCGATCGTTTAAGATCAAAAAATAAGTTTCATCATAAAAACCATCAAGATCAATAAAACACAAAAAATCATCATGTATAACTTTTAAAATCTCATATATAAAATCATCAAATCATGGTATCAAAATTTTAATATTTTTATTACAACTTTATTGCATTGGTTTCATTGAACATAATTTTGAATGATTCTTATAGATAACTAAAACTTCTTTAATTTTAATTTATATGATTGACTTTATATTAGCATGCTCAAATTTTATTCTTATGTCAAAACCATACTACATGTTTGAAAACCAAAGACAAGGTTCATAAAAAATCATCAAGCCTTCCATTCAAAAGTCATGCATCGTCATTGAAAATCAATATAGAAATCATCAAAATACACATTCTTGCTTCTCAAGTACATACATAAGATTAATATTACTAGATGTACAAGTATTTGATTTATATCTAACATTTTATTGCATTAACATAGAACGTGTAATTTTCATTGTCATTTTCAAGATTACGAGCATGATCATATTTTTGCATTTTCATTTTTGAACATTTAATTTTTTTAAAAAAATTGATTCAAAACTAAATTACAAAAAGAAGTACATTATGAAAAGCATTAAGTAATTTCGAAGTAAATTAGGGGGATTTCGATTACCTCATTATTGAAAGTGGTTAAGGCGTAGTTTACCACCTAGCCTTTCTTGATTTTCTCCTCGTCTTCGAAGGAGCTCGATTTATCCCAATTCTTGTTCCTTTTCTTGCGTTCAAAGCAAGTAGTTCCATTCATTTTGCTTTTTAATTTTTGTTTCATTTGTAATTTAAGTTCACCATCACTTGAGCTTATGCTCAAGTGGTCTTCAAATGTTCTATGTCCCAAATCCTTCTTGTCCTTTGGAAGGTGGTGCTCAAGTTCTTCACATGCATTACACGTTATTTCGTAGGTTATTAGAGACCCAATAAGTTCTTTGAGAGGAAATGTTTTAAGGCCTTTGGCCTCTTGAATGACCGTAACTTTTGGATCCTAACTCTTTAGAAGGGATCTTAAAATTTTAGTTACTAGTTCAAAGTTAAAAAAATCTTTACCAAGAGCTTTAAGTCCATTGATGACATCCGTGAAACGGGTGTACATGTCTCCGATGGACTCATTTGGTTTCATTCGGAAAAGTTCGTAAGAATGCACAAGAATGTTGATTTTGGACTCTTTCACTCAGCTAGTGCCTTCATGAGTGACCTCAAGAGTTCTCCAAATATCAAAAGTCGAATCACAATTCGAAACGCGATTAAATTCATTTTTGTCAAGTGCACCATATAAGGCATTCATAGCCTTTGCATTTAGAGAAAACATCTTCTTCTCTAAATCATTCCAATGGTTCATTGGAAGAGAAGACATTTCAAATCCATTTTTGACTATGTGCCATCAATTCAAATCCAAAGAAAGTAAGAAAACTCTCATTTGAGTTTTCCAATAAGTGTAGTTCGTCCCATTGAAAAAGGGAGGATGAATGAGAGAGCAACCCTCTTGAAGGCTGAAAAGAGCCATTTTTATTTGGTTGTTAAACCAAAGTAGAAAATCGTGGCTCTGATACCAATTGTTAGAATCAGAGTGGCACTAAGAGGGGGGGGGGTGAATTAGTGCAGCGGATTAAAACTTGTAAGTTTGAAAACGAATTCATAAATACGAGGAGATTTTGTTTCAATAGTAACTTGAATAGATGAAAACCAAAAGCTAGAAGTAGTGTAAATAACAATTTCAGGAAAGTAAGAATTCACATATTCAAGGAACACACCAATTTAAAGTGGTTCGGTCAAAATGACCTACATCCACTTGCGAAGCCTTCTTCGATGAGGCTTCCAACTTCCACTAGCAAATAACTTTGAAGGGGAAGGACAAATACCTCTCTTGTAACCTTTTACAAGTGGTACACACTCTTACAGATTTTCAAAGAGTAAAGGCTTTATCTCAATCTCTAACTTCTCAAAGGTTGTTATCTCTGCTGAGAATTGAGGGGTATTTATAGACCCCAAGAGGATTCAAATTTGGGCTACAAATTTAAATTGCTTTTGGGTTTCCCAGTGCTAGCGGTGCCACCGCCTGTCAATTGCATCATTGCCTATCAATGTCTAACACTGACAATGTATTGGCGGTGCCACCACCCAGTCCGGCGATGCCACCGTCGGACCCCTCGGGTGCTGGGCGGTGCCACCACCCAATCTATTAGCTTGCTGGCGGTGCCACCGCCTAGACTATTTCAGCTCACTGGTTGGGCTCCAAACTTGGCCCAAACTAGTCCGAACTTGGGCCCAATTGGCCCCTAATCAGGTTATAAGATTAACTCTTAATCCTAACCCTAATTATATATAAACTATGAAATTAAGACATAGTCCTAAGCAGATCTTATAACCGACAATGTCAAGTTTCCTTCTAGCGAGCTTTCCGATGATCTTTCGGTGGACTTCCGATACACCCTCGGATTTCTTCCGATGGACTCCTAGCAGGCTCCCAATCTTGTTGTGAGTTCAGCGAGTAGCCGAACTTTCTCGGTGATCTCCCCAAACCTCCGACGATCTCTTCGGTGGACTTTCGAAAACTCCGACAAGTCCTCGATTTCCTCTCGGTTGGTTCTGGCAGCATCTCCGACGAATCTTCAGACTCTTGAACACCCATCGAACTTAACTTCGGTAGACTTGCTTTATGTCTTCAAGCTATCGTAGTTAATCTTGCACATGTAAAACAAAACTTCGATCGAGACAATTAATCTTAAGCAATTAATCAAGTTGTCCGATATGTTATTGGTCCCTCGATGCTTCGTCTGATTCTTCGGTGCATCATCCTCTCTTGCAGCCTATTGCCCAATCAGCCAGTTGAGTCCGCAACTCCGATATCCTTAGTGCAATACCTGCTCTTCTTGGCCCGATGCCCGAAGCCTTCTGTCGATACGTCGACTGATCCACCGGCCCGACGTCCAATCTTATGACATGTTCCTCCGGCACAACATGATTTTCCTGCTATAATTGTCTCATCCTGATCGAAGTATCCTACGTCACTCAAAACACAGATTAAAACATAAACACATATTGATTGGTTTCATTCATCAAAATATGAGATTCAACATGTCATCAACAAAAAGGAGAAGTACAACTTTAAAGATTTAGAGATATGCTAGCAATTTAGCAAATTTTTCATCACTTTGGAACATGCAAGCCAGTGAGTTCTTCTTTCTCTTTTGATATGTGAAAGATAGCAATTTTTGCTTCCTTTTCAATGTTCAAGCTAGCAAATTTAGATTCTCTTGTGAGATGTGCACACTAGCAATCTAGCAAGATAGCAGTGCATCATTTTAGAATATGCAAGGTAGCAAATTTTATCTCCCCGTTTGTCATTGTCAAAAAGAAGGGAAGAATACAATTGTATAATTCTTTTCCCTTTACATTAATTTTTACATCATGACAAAGATAAATTTAAATCAAATGTGATGAGGTATACAATTTATAAATATAAGGGAGTATTATAAATAAATCATGACATGAAAGATATAATATCAAAGATATGATTCATATACAAGAATTATACCAGAATAAAGAGTAAGATATCTTGATTCATAAAAGAAAATCTCAAGTTAAGAAATCAAGAGAATGTTTATGATTCATTTGAAAAAAATCTCATTTAGATTTAAATCATCAAATCATCAAAATTATTTTCAAGAGATTAAAAAAAAAGGCAGATAGATTCATTAATCTCTCCTTTTTTTTTAATCAAAGATTCAATAATATCATGAGATATACAAATCATAATTACAAAGGAGTCATATAAAAATCATGACATGAAAGATCAATTTGTGAATGATTCATCTTGACAAATATCCTTTTTAGTAAATAACGAATACAATCATAGGAGATCAAATAAGATATCTTGATTCAAATAAATCTTAAATTATTAATGTCAAGAATCAAGATTCATTTGGATAAATCTTCTCTTAGACGAGTAAATCATATGTGAATTAAGAAAAATATTTCATATAAAATATATCTCAAGTCGTAAACATCTATAAATGATTTGATTAGATATATCATCTCATTAATAAAATAAATCATAGAAAAGAAATCCAAAATCATCATCAAAAATCACTTTTTGGATAATTCAATGAAAGCAACGTAGATAGATTCCTATAAGGTTAAAAATAGCTCAAGTTCTTTTAGTTTCAAATTTCATGATTGATTTCAGCATGTCTTTGTCTTTTAAACTCGAAATATGCATCATCATTTAAACTCGAAAAAGCAAGAAAAATCAACAAAATCAAAAAGTGTAACACATAAATCCAAAACATATAATTTCAAATCATCATTACATCAAATCCCCATGCATAATATAAAATCATCAAGCATAATACCAAACCTTTTTAATATTTTCATTACATAATTACATCATTAAAACATCAAGCATGATTTCATTGAACATAAGGCATTTTCAATCAAGATCATTTTGTTTTTTTTTTTGTAGTAATGTATTTTCAATCAAAACGATTAAGTGAATCTAACTTTTCATGTTTCGTCTTCCATACAAAAGCCATGTATCATCATTTATAATCGAAAAGCAATATGAAAATTATTAAGATACACATTATTGTTTCTTAAAACATGCATAGAATTAATCTTATTTGGTGTACAAGAATTACATTTAATTTTAACATTTTTATTCCTTTATCATAAAACAAGTAATTATCATAATAATTTTTTTAATTTTTTAAAAACACTAGAAAGAAAAGCATGATCCCCTTTTATTTATATTTTTTACATTTTATATACTAATTTAAAAATAACTTATGAAATGCATAAGTAATTTCATAGTAAACTAAGGGGGTTTTGGTTACCTCGTCGTCGAAAGTCATTAAGGCTAGTTCGCCACCTTATCTTTGTTGGTTCACCTCTCGTCTCCGGATAAGCTCGATTCATCCCAAGCCACCTAGAATAGTTTCTTCTTCTTTGGCAGCTTCTTCTTTTTAAGTTAATTTTTTTTCTTTGATTCTTATTTTAAGAAACTTTTAAGCTTTATTGTGAGAAGTTCAAGGTCATCATCATCATCACTTGAGTTATCACTCAATTGGTATTCTATTATTTAAATTGTCAAATCCTTCCTAATCTTTAAAAGGTTATTCTCATGTTCATCAAGTTCATCAAGTGCCTTGCACGTCATTTCATAGTCCTCAAAGAACCAATAAGTTTTTCGAGTGAAAATTTATTTAAATCCTTTGTCTCTTATATTGTAGTTACTTTTGAATCCCAGTTTTTAGGAAGAGAACGTAAAACTTTATTCACAGATTAAGATTTGAAAAACTTTTACTAAGAGCTTTTAAACTATTGATGACATCCGTAAAATCGGTGTACCTATCAACAATAGTTTCACTTGGCTTCATACAAAACATTTCAAAATCATGCATCAAAAGATTAATTTTTGAATCTTTAACTCTACTTGTGCCTTCGTGTGTGACTTCAAGAGTATGCCAAATGTCATGCGCAGTTTCGTAAATGAAAATCCAATTAAACTTGTTTTTATTCAAAGCATAAAACAAAGCATTCATAGTTTTTGCATTCAAGGAAAAAGTTTTTTTCTCAAAATCACTTCATCTATTATTAGATTTAGAATGTGTTTGAAAACCAAGTTCAACAATATTCCATAAATCAAAACTCATAGAAAGTAAGAAAACTCTCATCCAATTTTTCCAATAAGTGTAGTTCGTCCCATTGAACATAGGAGGACAAACAAAAGAGTGACCCTCTTGAAAGCTAAAAAGAACTCTTTCTCTTCGGTGTTAAACCAAACGAGAAAAAACATGGCTTTGATAATAACTGTTAGGATCAAATCAACACTAGGGCGGGCATGGGGGGCGAGAATTAATGCGTATGTAAAAATCACGTTGAGTCGAAAATCTTCATACGATAGAATTTGTTTCGATAATGTTTAACTTTGAAAATATTCGTAAGAGTGTGCAACTAATGTAATGAGGAAGTAAAGCAGTTGTAAATTAAGCAAATTGCAATAATAGAAATGCAAATTGAGTTTATAGTGGTTCAGTCATCGTGACCTACGTCCACTCCCGATTCCTCTTCTATCAAGGCCACCGGCATCCACTAACAATCTTCCTTCAATGGGCAAAGACTAACTACCCTTACAACTCTATTCTCCTTTTGATAGGCTCAGGAGAGAACCTTTATACCCTCACTAACTCCTATCTAAATAGAAATCACACTTAGACTGTTGGTAAATCCTTGGGGCGACATCACATGCACAGCGGAAGAACAAGAAAACAAAATCCCCGATTCCCAAAGAGATGTTTGTCGTCGTGCAAAGATTGGTACGCAAAAAATCCACGAAACATGAAACTGCGTATAGAGTAGATTGTGTTTGATAAGACCCTAAAGTCTTATCATCGCTCTAATACCAAATGATAAGACCCTAAAGTCTTATCATTGAAGAAAGGGGATGATAATGATCGCTTCGAGGGGATCGACCTCCTTAATCGCTTCGAGGGGATCGACCCTCCTTGATCACTTCGAGGGGATCGGCCTCCTAGGGTTTGTCAAAAGATAGAATAGTATTTTTCATAGATTATTGAAAAGAAGCAATTACATCCCTATTTATAGAGTTTCACTCAAAGTCTAACAGGACTTGAACTCTAATAATAAATAAATATTAAATAAACCTCTACTTGATTCTAACTGAACTAAACCGACTCAATAAACAACTGGACTAAACAGACTCAATAAACATTATTCAAAAGCTCTGAAAAAGGTTCCTAACAGTTCCTCCCTCTTCAAATCAGCCTTGTCCTCAAGGCTGAGCAGCATCAATCTTGGGGAGCTTCTCTTTCAACACTTTAGCCAAAGATTATCTGCAACGCATCACAACCCGTTGATCAAGTAAGTATGGTCTCCACTTTTTGACAGTATAAGCAATAAGTCGATCTTTCAGTATAGTAATCGTTGCAAGAAATTCTTGGCCTTTGCTATCATAAGTTAAAATTCGTCCATCAGCTTCAAATATATCACAGCCTTCAATGTGGTGGGCTAATTGGGCTGCAACTTTCCTGTCCATAAAATTATTAGTGCTATCTGTATCAATGCAAATAGTGACAGGTTGATGCTTCAAAGTTCCTCTGATTTTCATAGTTTGTGATGGCTTCAATATCTTCATTAGTTTTCATACCTTTATGATCGGAGTCCAACTCTTTTACTTCTGGTTCCTCTCTAATTGGCTCAATCATCAGAAGTTGCCCTTGTTTACATCGGTGCTCCATACTCCACTTTTCATCATAGTACAAACCCTTTGCTGATCTTTCCTTAAGTTCTTCTTGGGTTAGTCTTTGGGTGTCAAGGCTTTGGTTGGGAATAGATAGGGCTGGTGGCTTACTGATCATCTGGTTATTGTCACTTCTGTTTCCATGATTTTCCCTATTGATTTTTTTCTCATGTAGATGTGCGAATGAGATCGCAGCTATCATAGTGCGAGGTTGACGAGTCTTAACTTCACACCGGATCTCTGGAATAAGACCTTCAATAAATGTATCCAGAAGTTGTCGTTCTGACCAATCTCTAGCTTGATTTGATAATCTTTCAAACCTACTCTGATATTCCAACACAGTAGAAGTCTGACAAATTTTTTAGAACTGTCCATCCACCTTCATGTATGAGTAGATTGTGTCACAATCTTGGAGCCCTTTTCTAGTATTTCCATATCTGTGCAATATAGAACTTGAGCTCTCACCTTGTTGAAATTTACTAAGGCTCCCCAGTAAGTCCTTTTTGAAATCATTAAGTACTTCTAGTAACCGGTTCTCAATTCTGATTTCCAATGCTTCCATTTGTGCTTTCACCGAGTTATTAGTGGCCATTACGTAAGACTGCAAATCTGTAATCTCAACTCCTGTTTTTGGTGTCGGTTAAGGGCATCAACACTGTTGATGCAAAGTTGCCGAGGAGGTGGACGCCAAGGACAGTGCTGCAGTCGCTACGTTGAAGGAAGAGTAGCTGCCTTATTTCTATCGCTGCGTGGGGTGAGAGCACAGGGGTTGGAAGGCGACTGCGTTGATGTGGTTGTAGTTGCTACGACCCAAGGGGCGATCATCGAGCAACAGGGTTGAGGCTGCGGTGATGGCAACCTATGGTGATGGCAACCTGTGGTTGTGGCAGAATATGCTAAGCAAGGGGGAGGCGGCGTTGATGCGGCCGAGGTTGAGAAGAGGAATCGATGTTGTGTGCGCTGCTGGGGTTGAGGCAAGGCAGCGTACTTGCTGCGGTTGCTGCGTTCGCTGTTGGAGGGCGGCTGCTGCAGAACGAGGGGTTGGTCGTTGGTCGGGAGAGACAATGGTGGTTACAATCGGCGGCTACGGTAGCATAGGGTGCCACTGTTTTTGTTGCTGCGTGGTGGTTGCTGCGTACTCTGTTTTTGTCGCACCACCGAAGGAGTTGGCGGGAAGGATCACGATCGGTTGAGGAGAAGGCTGCGGTGGCTGGCAGCAGCGGTGGTCGCTGACCGGAGCGCAGCGTTGGCGGTAGAGAAAAAGGCCGCGAGCGTCGTCGCTGGCCGGGAAGTTGCGATGCTGGAGATGGGAAACAGGGTGCTCTGTTTCTATCGCACCACAGCCGGAGCCGCTGGCGATGCTGGCAACGGCGGTCTGGCGTGATCGTCGGGCGAGAAGCAGCGGCAGCGGTGGGAGAAGGAGGAGTCGGCGGTGTCACGGTTGGGAACAAGGGCAACCGTGAGTTGCCCTGTTTCTGGCACCGCGGATGCAGAGCAAGGAGGATCGGCTGCTGGGAGGCGTCTGGCGGTTGTCGCACGGTGGCCCGTAGCGGTGATGGGTCGGCTGGGCGGCGACGGCGCTGGAGGGGAAGAGGAGTGCTGGAGGCGGCGCGGCTGGTGGAGGCGCGGCTGCAATCGACGAGGGGCTGCGGCAACAGAGGAACTCTGTTTCTACAACCGTTGCAACGAGGGGCTGCGGCAATAGGCGGCTGCGGCTGCGACCCAAGGGGGGGGGCACGGCTAGGGTTGCGGTGGCGAGGCAGCGGTGGTGGCGCGGCTGGGAGCAGCGTCACCAACGATCGCCGAGGAGGAGAGTCGAGCGGCTGCGCTGCGACGCAAGGGATGGATGCTGGCAGCGTCGTCTCCTGGCAGCGGTGGTCGTCGGTCGGGAAGCGGGGCGATGGTGGGCGCTGGCCGGAGAGCAGCAGACGCGAGTCCTTGCTGCGGGTGCGTGGCTGCGGTTGCTGCTGCTTCTTCTCTCTCTTTCTTTCTTTCTTTCTTTCTCTTTTTTTTTTTTTTTTTTGATAGCTTCGTTGCAGCGAGAACGCCAAGGATCGCTGCTCTGATACCAAATGATAAGATCCTAAAGTCTTATCGTCGCTCTGATACCAAATGATAAGACCCTAAAGTCTTATCATCGAAGAAAGGGGATGATAATGATCGCTTCGAGGGGATCGACCTCCTTGATCACTTCGAGGGGATCGGCCCTCCTTAATCACTTCGAGGGATCGGCCTCCTAGGGTTTGTCAAAAGACAGAATAGTATTTTTCATAGATTATTGAAAAGAAGCAGTTACATCCCTATTTATAGAGTTTCACTCAAAGTCTAGTAGGACTTGAACTCTAATAATAAATAAATATTAAATAAACCTCTACTTGATTTTAACTGAACTAAACCGACTCAATAAACAACTGGACTAAACAGAATCAATAAACATTATTCAAAAGCTCTGAAAAAGGTTCATAACAGTGTTACCAAGGGAGATCGTATATCCCTGTTTCCTTGCAGATCCTTAGGAGAGGGTGAAGGAGGTCAAGCGTCCTCCTCTCTAGCGGTGATCCACACAGTAGGGTTGCGACGATACTCTTCAAAACTCCTGGCCTACTCAGAGGTGGAGATGGAGAGGAGAATAGGAAAAGGCAAACAAAAGCTCTCTAGCCCATGGAGCTCTGAATCCTTCCTATTTATAGAGGTCCCCTGTCAAACCCTAATGGGTCCTTCCCTAGTGGGTATTGGATCTGCATCCAATAAGACAAGGGCTCCGTCGGATATCTCACATCCGAACCTCTATTCATCGCAATGCCTACCATATGTGTGTGACCCTCTAGGCCCAATATCGAGCTGGCCGTGAGTCATACCTATCATAACTCCTTCTAACTCAGTGAATTATTATCTTTGTAATAATTCACTCGACTCATCGACTACGGACGTACTAGGCCACTACACCATAGTCCCCAGACGATACAGGAGAATCCAATCCATTGGACTTGTCTGTCCTCAGTTACCGTGTACCTATAGTCCCTCATCCATCTAATATCCCAGAGACCGTATATCGAGTATGGTGTTGTCAGACCCATACGGTTTCTTCTCGAGTCTCGCTCTAATCGGATTCTCCCGGAGAACTCTTTCTCTCTTAACCCGAATGACCCTGGCCAGGGATTTGTCTGAGCAAGAACACATGGGATATTCCTCTCATGACGCCGAGAGTGGAAGATCCTCTATCGACACTCAATAGCCCTCGTGAAAGGTCGACTACCACTCCCAATGACCAATGTACTAGATCCGGGACAGCCAAACCTATAAGTCGGTATCAAAGAGTGGAGCACTCATACAGGACATCCTTGGTGTCTCAAGTCTAAGGACCGAGATACACCACTAGGACTACGGAATCATTTGTCGACAATAAGGCATCATCAACCATCCAGCATTCCGTAAGCGGATCAATCAGTGAACTCATTCTCCAATGAGCACCTGTACTGTATCCCTAGTGTCCTTACACATGTAGCTATAAGACCAGCTGCATCCATCATATAGACGGGTATACAGCACACCACTCTGTCCGGTTATCACGATATCCCTCTCGAGTAACCTATGATCGGGATTATTTAGGATATGTGTTTAAAGGTGAATCGATCTCACTATCGTGATCTCATCACGATCCGATTCCCATTGCACAAATCAAAGGACATCACAATAGATGTATGCATTTATGCAATAGTTATAAAATGATATATGTCATAATATAATAAGAAAAAAGATTCTATATTAAGTCACATGTGTCATCACTCACGTGATTGGCTTGCTGGGCACCTATGACTAGCAATCTCCCACTTTACCTAAAGCCAATCACCTATGTGTATGATCCCCATCAGACCCCTGTGACGCTCAAAACAAATCTGAGATAACGGCTTTGTTAGTGGATCTGCAATGTTATCTTCGGATGAAACTCTTTCCACTACTACATCTCCTCGGGTCACGATTTCTCTGATAAGGTGGAACCTCCTCAGAACATGCTTAGATTTCTGATGAGACCTAGGTTCCTTTACTTGAGCAATCGATCCTCATTGAAAGAGCAATATAGGGAGATCGGCTCTTCGCTACAAGGCGCGACTCCCAAATCTGTGATGAACATCTTCACCCAAACTCCCTCCTTTGTTGTATCGATGCAGCAAAGTACTCCTCCTGTGGGTCGAGTCATTAGTGGTATCTTGCTTGGAACTCTTCCAAAGACACTGCTCCTCCATTCAAGGTGTACACATACCCCTGAATTCGACTTGCTATCATCGACATCAAACTGAAAACTTGAGTCGGTGTAGCCTTCAACCTTAAGGCTATTACCTCCATATACTAGTAAAAGATCCTTAGTCCTTCTCAAGTACTTAAGGAAACACTTTACTACTTTCCAATTGCTCCAAGCCACGGATCCTCCCGACACCTGCCAGTGACACTTTCGAGCATGCATTTATATCGGGCCTAGTACATAGCATGGCATACTTGATAGACCCTATTACTGAGGCATAAGGTATCATATCCATGTTAGCCCTTTCTTCAAGTCTTTGGGGACATACTAGAAAAGCGATATCCCATGTCTCATCGGTATGAGATCTCTCTTGGAATTTTCCATGCCAAACCTTTTGACAATGGTTTCTGTGTACCTGGACTGGGACAAGCCAAGCATCCTCTTGGATCTATCTCTATAGATTCTAATCCCAAAAATATAGGATGCTTCCCCTAAGTCCTTCATGGAGAAGTGTCTAGATAACCAAGCCTTTACTGTGGATAGCATTCCTACGTCATTCCTAATGATCAGGATGTCATCCACATATAACACCAAAAAGGTGATAGTGCTCCCACTTACCTTTCTGTATACACAAGGCTCATCTTCATTCTTAACGAAGTCATAAGATCTGATTGCCTCATCAAATCTTATGTTCTAACTTCGGGATGCTTGCTTTAATCCATAAATGGATCTAAGCAACCTACACACCTTATCTGGGTAGTTCTTGGACACGTATCCCTCAGGTTGCATCATATACACCTCCTCCTCGAGGTTCCCATTGTGGAATGTGATTTTCACATCCATCTGCCAGATCTCATAATCATAGTGTGCTGCAATAGCCAATAGAATTCTGATGGATTTTAGCATTGCTACGGGTGAGAAGGTTTCATCAGAGTCAACAACTTGCCTTTGACGATACCCCTTAGCCACTAGCCTTGCTTTATAGGTCTCTACCTTTCCATCTACTCCGATCTTTTTCTTAAAGATCCACTTACAACCAATGGGTACAATACCTTCTGGCACATCAACTAGGTTCTAAACCTTATTAGAGTACATAGAATCCATCTCAGAATTCATGGCTTCTTGCCACTTCCCGGAGTCTATACTCATAACAGCCTCCTCGTAGGTCTGAGGATCAATATCCTCTACATCCTCTCCTCTAATATGTCTCACATATCTCTCAGGAGGATGGGATACTTTATCAGATCTGCGTAAAGTTGAAACTTGTTTATTAGGTACCTGAACAAACTCGGGTTGTAGAGTGGTGCTTGAGTTTGATTCTCCAACCTCGCTCAATTCTATCATTCTCCCACTATCTCCGCCAAGAATATGTTCTTTCTCAAGGAACACTGCTCTCTTAGCTACAAAGACCTTTTGGTCCTCGAGATGATAGAAATAATACCAACAAGTTTCCTTAGGGTATCCCATAAATTTGCATCGCTTTGTCCTTGATTCTAACTTATCGGGGTTGTGTCTTGTAACATGTGCAGGGCAGCCCCAAATCTTAACAAACTTAAGATAAGACTTCTTTCCTGTCCATATCTCATATGGTGTAGACACTACCGACTTAGTTGGAACTCTGTTCGAAAGGTAAGCTGCGGTTTCTAGGGCATATCCCCAGAATGAGATGGGTAGGTCAGCGAAACTCATCATGGACCGTACCATATCTAATAATGTACAATTTCTCCTTTCAGAGACACCATTGAGTTGAGGTGTATAAAGAGGTGTCCATTGGGATAATATCCCATGGTCCTTGAGGAACTGAGTGAACTCTGTACTTAAGTACTCACCTCCTCGATCTGATCGAAGAGTTTTGATACTCTTTCTAGTCTGGTTCTCCACCCCATTCTTATACTCTCTGAATTTCTCAAAGGCCTCGGACTTGTACTTCATTAAGTACACATATCCATACCTTAAGAAATCATTAGTAAATGTAACGAAATAGGAGTAACCTCCAATGGCATGAGTTGACATGGGTCCACATACATCACTATGTATGAGTTCCAACAACTCAGTGGCTCTCTCTCCAGTTCCACTAAATGGAGAGTTGGTCAATTTTCCACGAATGCAAGGCCCACAAGTTGCGTATGACACATAGTCAAATGGATCTAGATATCCATCATTTAGCAACTTTTGAATCCTTCTTTCATGGATGTGACTTAGCCTACAATGCCACAGGTATGCATTGTTCAACTCATCTCGTTTCCTTTTGGACACATTTACATTCATGATATGTGGAGTGGTGTCTAATATAAATAAACCATTATGCAATTTTCCTTTCATGATGATCTTATCATCTAATAATATCGAACAACCATTGTTCTCAAAAACAAATTTATATCCACTAACTGTTAAACATGAAATGGAGATAATGTTTTTGATAATAGAAGGAATAAAATAACATGCATCTAATACAATAAAAGCTCCACTAGGCAGATGTAGGGCGACCTCGCCAACAGCTACTATAGCAACTTTTGCTCCATTACCCATCTTGAGGTCCATCTCGCCTCTCTCTAGTCTCCTAGGCCTTGCCAGAACCTGCAACGAATTGCATATATGATAAGCACTACCGGTATCCAATACCCATATGTTATCATAAGAGTCTGACAAATGGAAACTGATCATGAATGTACCTGAAGCTTCATCAAGCTTTTGTTTCGCCCTTTCTACAAGGTACTCTTTGAAGTTTCTCTTCCAGTGCCCATCTTCACCACAGTGGAAGCACTGACCTTTGTCCTTTGCTGGGTCTTTCTTAGCAACCTTTGCTTTACCTAGTTTGACCTTGCCCTGTCCCTTCTTAAGGGACCTTTCTGCTTTCCTTTTCCTTTTGGTCTCACCAGTGTAGAGAACTGGCTTCTCTTTCTTGATAGTACTCTCTGCCTCCCTCAACATATTGAGAAGCTCTGGGAGAGTCATTTCAAGCTTGTTCATATTAAAATTCATTATGAACTATGAAAAGGAATCTGATAGGGACTGAAGTACAATGTCCACACACAAGTTATCCTCTAGGACCATTCCTAGACCTGTGAGTTTCTCTATCCACTCAATCATCTTTAGGACATGGTTCTGAACCGGTGTCCCCTCGGTCATCTAAGGAAGCGGAAAAGGCTCTTAGATATCTCATATTCTTTGAGTCCTTCCCCTGTTCCTCAAACAATTTATGGACATGTAGGAGAATGGATCGGCATCCATCTTTTCATGTTGTCTCAGAACTCAGAGTCATAGAGCCCAACATATAGCAAGCGAAAGTGGAGTCATCAATGTATTTCACGTGGCGGCGATCTCATCCTCGTTTGCCCCTTCTTTGGGCATAGGCATCACTATATCATGACGCCAGAGTGGATGATCCTCTATCGACACTCAATAGCCCTCGTAAGGTGGACTACTACCACTCCCAATGACCAAATTGTGTACTAGATGGGACAGCCAAACCTATAAGTCGGTATCAAAGAGTGGAGCACTCATCATAGACATCCTTGGTGTCTCAAGTCTAGGACCAGATACACCACTAGGACTACGGAAATTTGTCGACAATAAGGCGTCATCAACCATCCAAAGATTCAGTAAGCGGATCAATGGTGAACTCATTCTCCAATGAGCACTGCATTGTATCCCTAGTGTCTCGACACATGCAGCTATAAGACCAATTTTGCATCCATCATATAGGCGGTATATATAGCACACCCCTGTCGTTAAGGTTATCGCGATATCCCTCTCGAGTAACCTATGATCGGGATTATTTAGGATATGTGTTTAAAGGTGAATCGATCTCACTATCGTGATCTCATCACGATCCGATTCCCATTGCACAAATCCAAGGATATCACAATATATGTATGCATTTATGCAATAGTTATAAAGTGATATATATCATAATATAATAAGCAAAAAGATTCTATATTAAGTCACACGTGTCATCACTAACGTGATTGGCTTGCTGGGCACCTATGACTAGCAATCTCTCACTTTACCTAAAGCCAATCACCTATGTGTATGATCCCCATCAGACGCCTGTGACGCTCAAAACAAATCTGAGATAACGGCTTTGTTAGTGGATCTGCAATGTTATCTTCGGATGAAACTCTTTCCACTACTACATCTCCTCGGGTCACGATTTCTCTGATAAGGTGGAACCTCCTCAGAACATGCTTAGATTTCTGATGAGACCTAGGTTCCTTTACTTGAGCAATCGTCCATTGTTGTCGCAATATAGGGAGATCGGCTCTTCGCTACCCGGCACGACTCCCAAATCTGTGATGAACATCTTCACCCAAACTCCCTCCTTTGTTGTATCTGATGCAGCAAAGTACTCCGCCTCTGTGGTCGAGTCTGCAGTGGTATCTTGCTTGGAACTCTTCCAGCACACTCCTCATCCATTCAAGGTGTACACATACCCTGAATTCGACTTGCTATCATCGACATCAGACTGAAAACTTGAGTCAGTGTAGCCTTCAACCTTAAGGCTATTACCTCCATATACTAGTAAAAGATCCTTAGTCCTTCTCAAGTACTTAAGGAAACACTTTACTGCTTTCCAGTGCTCCAAGCCTGGATCCTCCTGACACCTGCTCGTGACACTCAGAGCATGCGCTATATCAGGTCTAGTACATAGCATGGCATACATGATAGACCCTATTACTGAGGCATAAGGTATCATATCCATGTTCGCCCTTTCTTCTGAAGTCTTTGGGGACATACTCGTAGAAAGCGATATCCCATGTCTCATCGGTATGAGATCTCTCTTGGAATTTTCCATGCCAAACCTTTTGACAATGGTTTCTGTGTACCTGGACTGGGACAAGCCAAGCATCCTCTTGGATCTATCTCTATAGATTCTAATCCCCAAAATATAGGATGCTTCCCCTAAGTCCTTCATGGAGAAGTGTCTAGATAACCAAGCCTTTACTGTGGATAGCATTCCTACGTCATTCCTAATGATCAGGATGTCATCCACATATAATACCAAAAATGTGATAGTGCTCCCACTTACCTTTCTGTATACACAAGGCTCATCTTCATTCTTAACGAAGTCATAAGATCTGATTGCCTCATCAAATCTTATGTTTTAACTTCGGGATGCTTGTTTTAATCCATAAATGGATCTAAGCAACCTACACACCTTATCTGGGTAGTTCTTGGACACGTATCCCTCAGGTTGCATCATATACACCTCCTCCTCGAGGTTCCCATTGTGGAATGTGATTTTCACATCCATCTACCAGATCTCATAATCATAGTGTGCTGCAATAGCCAATCGAATTCTGATGGATTTTATCATTGCTACGGGTGAGAAGGTTTCGTTAGAGTCAACACCTTGCCTTTGACGATACCCCTTAGCCACTAGCCTTGCTTTATAGGTCTCTACCTTTCCATCTACTCCGATCTTTTTCTTAAAGATCCACTTACAACCAATGGGTACAATACCTTCTGGCGCATCAACTAGGTTCTAAACCTTATTAGAGTACATAGAATCCATCTCAGAATTCATGGCTTCTTGCCACTTCCCGGAGTCTATACTCATAATAGCCTCCTCGTAGGTCTGAGGATCAATATCCTCTATATCCTCTCCTCTAATATGTCTCACATATCTCTCAGGAGGATGGGATACTTTATCATATCTGCGTAAAGTTGAAACTTGTGTATTAGGTACCTGAACAAACTCGGGTTGTAGAGTGGTGCTTGAGCTTGATTCTCCAACCTCGCTCAATTCTATCATTCTCCCACTATCTCCGCCAAGAATATGTTCTTTCTCAAGGAACACTGCTCTCTTAGCTACAAAGACCTTTTGGTCCTCGAGATGATAGAAATAATACCAACAAGTTTCCTTAGGGTATCCCATAAATTTGCATCGCTTTGTCCTTGATTTTAACTTATCGGGGTTGTGTCTTGTAACATGTGCAGGGCAGCCCCAAATCTTAACAACCTTAAGATAAGACTTCTTTCCTTTCCATATCTCATATGGTGTAGACACTACCGACTTAGTTGGAACTCTGTTCAGAAGGTAAGCTGCGGTTTCTAGGGCATATCCCAAGAATGAGATGGGTAGGTCAGCGAAACTCATCATGGACCGTACCATATCTAATAATGTACAATTTCTCCTTTCAGAGACACCATTGAGCTGAGGTGTATAAAGAGGTGTCCATTGGGATAATATCCCATGGTCCTTGAGGAACTGAGTGAACTCTGTACTTAAGTACTCACCTCCTCGATCTGATCGAAGAGTTTTGATACTCTTTCTAGTCTGGTTCTCCACCCCATTCTTATACTCTCTGAATTTCTCAAAGGCCTCGGACTTGTACTTCATTAAGTACACATATCCATACCTTAAGAAATCATTAGTAAATGTAACGAAATAGGAGTAACCTCCAATGGCATGAGTTGACATGGGTCCACATACATCACTATGTATGAGTTCCAACAACTCAGTGGCTCTCTCTCCAATTCCACTAAATGAAGAGTTGGTCAATTTTCCACGAATGCAAGGCCCACAAGTTGCTTATGACACATAGTCGAATGGATCTAGATATCCATCATTTAGCAACTTTTGAATCCTTCTTTCATGGATGTGACCTAGCCTACAATGCCACAGGTATGCACTGTTCAACTCATCTCGTTTCCTTTTGGACACATTTACATTCATGATATGTGGAGTGGTGTCTAATATAAATAAACCATTATGCAATTTTCCTTTCATGATGATCTTATCATCTAATAATATCGAACAACCATTGTTCTCAAAAACAAATTTATATCCACTAACTGTTAAACATGAAATGGAGATAATGTTTTTGATAATAGAAGGAATAAAATAACATGCATCTAATACAATAAAAGCTCCACTAGGCAGATGTAGGGCGACCTCGCCAACAGCTACTATAGCAACTTTTGCTCCATTACCCATCTTGAGGTCCATCTCGCCTCTCTCTAGTCTCCTAGGCCTTGCCAGAACCTGCAACGAATTGCATATATGATAAGCACTACCGGTATCCAATACCCATATGTTATCATAAGAGTCTGACAAATGGAAACTGATCATGAATGTACCTGAAGCTTCATCAAGCTTTTGTTTCGCCCTTTCTACAAGGTACTCTTTGAAGTTTCTCTTCCAGTGCCCATCTTCACCACAGTGGAAGCACTGACCTTTGTCCTTTGCTGGGTCTTTCTTAGCAACCTTTGCTTTACCTGGTTTGACCTTGCCCTTTCCCTTCTTAAGTGACCTTTCTGCTTTCCTTTTCCTTTTGGTCTCACCAGTGTAGAGAACTGGCTTCTCTTTCTTGATAGTACTCTCTGCCTCCCTCAACATATTGAGAAGCTTTGGGAAGTCATTTTAAGCTTGTTCATATTAAAATTCATTATGAACTATGAAAAGGAATCTGATAGGGACTGAAGCACAATGTCCACACACAAGTTATCCTCTAGGACCATTCCTAGACCTGTGAGTTTCTCTATCACTCAATCATCTTTAGGACATGGTTCTGAACCGGTGTCCCCTCAGTCATCCTAGCGCCGAAAAGGCTCTTAGATATCTCATATTGCTGAGTCCTTCCCTGTTCCTCAAACAATTTGCGGACATGTAGGAGAATGGATCTGGCATCCATCTTTTCATGTTGTCTCTGTAACTCAGGAGTCATAGAGCCCAACATATAGCACTGAGCAAGAGTGGAGTCATCAATGTATTTCACGTAGCGAGCGATCTCATCCTCGTTTGCCCCTTCTTCGGGCATAGGCATCACTGTATCAAGGACGTACACGATTTTCTCTGCTGTGAGAACAATTCTCAAGTTACGGAGCCAATCCGTATAATTTGGACCAGTGAGGCGGTTGACATCAAGTATGCCACGTAAGGGATTTGAAAGTGACATTTTCTGAAAATAAAGATGCAGCAGAAATGAATAACATGCAGATTTTACAAGAAATAAACTATCAAGATATGGACTTCTATCTTAATATGCTCCCACTATTTTACTAACGAGTCATGCGACACCCTCAGCATGTGAAATGGAAGTCTCTGGCAGACTTCTAGTGGGGATCAGGATCCAATCAGCGTCTTAGTGTAACCTCGAGGGACTCGACCAATCACACTAAGCCTAAAAGGTAGGCAACTATTGTCGATCACAACTCCTTGTGATTCCCGTCCTGTTCGGCCTCCGAATCACCATGGCCTCGAGGGACTCGACCAACCATGATGCTCGGTTAAGTCAACACCTTCGTTACAAGATGAGTCTGATTTGATGATATACCCTCGAGAACCTCGACCAAGTATACCATGCCCTCAGGTCACCGGTGACATCTCTATGTCGTAAGCAAGATAGCGAATCGCGATATAGGTGAGTCTCGAGGGACTCGACCAACTCAACCTACACCGGGAATCGGTTCATACTTATAACGATGGAAGGCCATGTGGGTCAATCTAATTGCCTCACGTTTACCGATTTAATATTATCGAGAGATGTTTCTATGATTTGGTCCCCTAATATGACATGTCACACATATACATATTTAATATATATCTACATCGCATGCAAATATATATACATATCTAGTATGTGTATTAGCAATTACACCAGATGATCATGGACCACAACCTAATATGATTAGGCCCGAGCCAGTAGGCCTAATCACTCACATCAAGATCTATGTGTGCAACGGTGCATCTCCATGCCCTGTGATCGTCCATCTCGTCCTTGTCGGTTACGTCAACATCTTGATGCATCTTCATGCATCACGATCGTCCGTCTCGTGGGTCCCGCTATCGCATCCACGCTCCCACTAGGCCTCCTCATGTAATTACAACTTAATCATAGGCACGCAGGCCCGACAATAAACGAGAAATATAATGGAGGCTCGCAGACCTCAATAATAATAATCACAGGTACACACATCACACGGTCTATGAACATCCGTCCACACATCATACATCACATGTATAAATAATCATCATCATGTAGGACTACTAGATAATAATAATAATAAAAATAATAATCAACTAAACCTTTTAATTAATTAATAGGGGTATTATAGGGAATTTCTGAATTCATAGGGGTATTTTCATAATTTAGACTAAAGACAGAAACTGGAATTTCTCAAATTCCGAGGGGCAAAACTATCTTTTGCCCAGAAAACCCTAATGCCCTCTCCCCTTTTTGCTGCTGCCACCGTCGCCACCCTGCCGACGGCGGCCTGTGCGGCGGGGCGAGGGCACTGCCCTCGCCTGCAGGCGGCACGCCCGCTAGCAGCACTGCCGCTGCGGGTGGGCGCCCCTTTCGGGCGCCGCCGCCTCCGTAGGCGATGCTGTCCCACCGGGCGACCGCCCTTGTGGAGGGGTTTCGCCCGCGGGAGCAGCGGCGGCGGGTGCCGTTGCCCTGCGGTGCCTCTGCCCGTGGGCTGCCAGCCCCGTCGGCAGCAAGCCTGCTACAAGCAGGCCGCCGGCCGACTGCAGCAGACGCAGCCCCTGTGCTGCCCGCCTTCGGCTTCGCTGCACGCACGCAGATCGAGGGCAATAACTATTGCTGCCCTTCCTTGTTTTTGCGTCAATAATTTTGACGTCAAAATTCTTCCTAAACACAACACACGCAGTTCAAAACCAATCATTCGCACGAACAACCTGGCTCTGATACCACTGTTGGTAAATCCTTGGGGCGACATCACATGCGCAGCGGAAGAACAAGAAAACAAAATCCCCGATTCCCAAAGATATGTTCGTCATCGTGCGAAGATTGGAACGCAAAAAATCCGCAAAACATGAAACTGCGTATAGAGTATATTGTGTTACCTAGGGAGATCGTATATCCCTGTTGTTAGGATCGAGAGCACTAAGAGGGGGGGGTGAATTAGTGCAGCGGAAATCTTTCAGCGATTTAAAAACGAAAGCTGCGTTTGTCCGATAAAAACGATTTCGATGTAAAAGCCGATTCACAGTTTGTATCTAAGTGTAGTTTACGCAGTTTGCGTCTAAATGCAGTTTGCGTCTAAATGCAGATTGCGTCTAAGCGCAGTTTGCGTCTAAGCGCAGATTGCGTCTAAGCGCAGTTTGCGTCTAAACACAGTTTGCGTCTAAACACAATTTGCGTCTAAGCGCAGTTTGCGTCTTAAACACAGTTTGCGTCTAAACACAGTTTTACGTCTAAGTGCAGTTTTACGTCTAAGTGCAGTTTTACGTCTAAACGCAGTTTTCCGTATAAACGCAGTTTTACGTCTAAACGCAGTTTTACGTCTAAACGCAGTTTTGCGTCTAAACGTAGGTTTACGTCTAAACGTAGTTTTACGTCTAAACGCAGTTTTACGTCTAAACTCAGTTTACGTCTAAACGCAGTTTTTACGTCTAAACACAATTTTGCGTCTAAACACAGTTTTGAACTTTGAAAAGCATTTTATGAATACGCAGAAAGTAATTTGCAGTTATAAATGGAATCAAAATGTAAGCGTAAACTGCAGTGTAAAGATCGTACGAAAACATCGATTTACGTCTGAATGCAGATTCGGAAAGATCAGAACTTAGAGACTCGTTCGTAAAAGCGCAGAGGGTAGTAGCTATGTAGGAGGTTTGCAGTAATGATAAAGTGCTAAAAGTAAAAGCAAACCAGAGATTTAGAGTGGTTCGATCAGTCTTGACCTACTCCACTTTTGGCTTCCTCCTCCGACGAGGTCACCGACGTCAACTAGCTGCCTTCCTTCAATGGGCGAAGGCCAACTGCCCTTTTACAGTTTCACTCCTTTTGATGGGCTCAGGAGACAACCCTTACAGAACCTTTCTCTCCTCACTTTTACAATTCAGAAACTTAAAGAACAGAAGGAGGAGACTCAAAGGCTTTACAACAATTTTGAGCTCAAGAATCACAGAGAAGATCAAGATTTCGGTGTAGGTCTCTTACTCTTTCTGTGCTGAATGGGTGGGGTATTTATAGGCCCCAACCCAGTTCAAATTTGGAGCTCAAAACGATCAAATCCCGAATTAGGGATCGGCGGTTGCACCTCTCGACTAGAGAGGTTGCACCTTGGCGAGCTTCGGAGACCGAGCCCGAGGCAGTTGCACCTCTCTCGTCTGTAGGCGGTTGCACCGCCTCGAAGTCTGGCTCGAGATCGAGAGCCCCTAGGCGGTGCCACCCTCGACCGGAGGCGGTTGCACCTCTCGCCTGAGCTCAAGACCGAGCTCGGTGGTGCTACCTCTCTGTCGGGGAGGTTGCACCATGCCTAGCTCGAAGATCGAGCTCGGGCGGTTGCACCTCTTGGTTGGGGCGGTTGCACTGCCCGGTCTCGCCTTTGGGAGACATAGCCCAGGTGGTGCCACCTCTCGGCCTAGGCGGTTGCACCTCGATGCAATCGGTCCGAATGGTTAGCTCCATTCGCCCAATTTCAATCTTTTTTGGGGGGCCCAATTGCCCCAAGATTAAGCTAATGGGATCACCTCCCATTTTCCAACTTAATCAACGTGCTAACTACGATTAAATCTAAGACAATTTCTGCAGCTTTGCTCCGATGCGTCAATCGCTTCTTCCGGCGAGTTTCCGGCGAACTTCCGCCAATCATCCGATGAACCCTCGGTGATTCTTCTGCGGACTTCCGGCAAACTCCTGGACTTTGCGACGATCCACTTGGCGAGTTCCGACGAGCTTCACTTGGCAAGCTTCTGGACTTCTCGGATCTGTTCTCGCAGAACCTCCGACGACCGTCCGAACTTCCGTCGAACTCTCGAACTCCCAACGTGATCATGATCTTGACTCCGGCGCAACTCCTGCTGCTTGTCTAACTTTCATCGTAGTTAATCCTGCACAACAAAAATTCGATCGAGACAATTAATCCTAAGCAATTTAACCAAGTTGTCCGGCATGTCAATGGTCCCTCGACGCTTCGTCCGATTCTTCGGCGCATCGTCCTCTCCTGCAGCCTATTGCCCAATCGGTCAGTTGACTCTGCAACTTCGATATCCTTGGCACAATGCCCGCTCTTCTTGGCCCGATGCCCGAGTCCACGGCCCGAAGCCTTCTGTCGATACGTCGACCGATCCACCAGCCCGACGTCCAATCTTCTGACATGTTCCTTCGGCACAACATGATTTTCCTGCTTTAATTGTCTCATCCTGATTGAAGCATCCTGCGTCACTCAAAACACAAATTAAATCATAAACATATATCAAGTAGTTTCATCATCAAAATATGAGATTCAACACATGTTTCCTTGCAGATCCTTAGGAGAGGGTGAAGGAGGTCAAGAGTCCTCCTCTCTAGCGATGATCCACACAGCAGGGTTGCGACGACGCTCCTCAAAACTCCAGGCCTTTTCAGAGGTGGAGATGGAGAGGAGAATAGGAAAAGGCAAACAAAAGCTCTCTAGCCCATGGGGCTCTGAATCCCTCCTATTTATAGAGGTCCCCTGTCAAACCCTAATGGGTCCTTCCCTAGTGGGTATTGGATCTGCATCTAATAAGATAAGGGCTCCGTCGGATATCTCATATCCGAACCTCTATTCATCGCAATTCCTACCATATGTGTGTGACCCTCTAGGCCCAATATCGAGCTGGCCGTGAGTCATACCTGTCAGAACTCCTTCTAACTCAGTGAATTATTATCATCGACTACAGACATACTAGGCCACTACGCCGTAGTCCCTAGACGATACAGGGGAATCCAATCCATTGGACCTGTCTGTCCTCAGTTACCGTGTACCTATAGTCCCTCATCCATCTAATATCCCAGAGACCGTATATCGAGCATGGTGTTGTCAGACCCATACGTTTTCTTCTCGAGTCTCACTCTAATCGGATTCTCCCAAAGAACTCTTTCTCTCTCAACCCGAATGACCTTGGCCAGGGATTTGTCTAAGCAAGAACACATGGGATATTTCTCTCATGACGCCGAGAGTGGATGATCCTCTATCGACACTCAATAGCCCTCGTAAGGTCGACTACCACTCCCAATGACCAGCTGTACTAGATCTGGGACAGCCAAACCTATAAGTCTGGTATCAAAGAGTGGAGCACTCATACAGGACATCCTTGGTGTCTCAAGTCTAAGGACCAGATACACCACTAGGACTACAGAATCGCTGTCTGACAATAAGGCATCATCAACCATCCAGCATTCCGTAAGCGGATCAATCAGTGAACTCATTCTCCAATGAGCACCTGTACTGTATCCCTAGTGTCCCTACACAAGCAACTATGAGACCAGCTGTATCCATCATATGGATGGGTATACAGCACACCAGTATGTCCGGTTATCACGATATCCCTCTCGAGTAACCTATGACCGGGATTATTTAGGATATGTGTTTAAAGGTGAATCGATCTCACTATCGTGATCTCATCACGATCCGATTCCCATTGCACAAATCCAAGGACATCACAATATATGTATGCATTTATGCAATAGTTATAAAGTGATATATGTCATAATATAATAAGCAGAAAGATTCTATATTAAGTCACACATGCCATCACTCACGTGATTGGCTTGTTGGGCACCTATGACTAGCATAGACTAGTGGAGGAGAACTCACACAAGATTATAACAGAATTTTCCTTTGTTTTTGTTCTCAGTTCTTATGTTATCTGAGTAGGGATGAGAGGGATATTTATAGGCCCCAAATAAATTTAAACTTGGAACCTAAAAGTATCTCATCCCCGGTTTTCAGGGTATTGGTGGTACCACCGCTTGTGCTGGGTGGTATCACCAATCAGTCTGGCGGTACCACCGCTTGACAAAGCCTTTGAGACTAGGCTTTGGCATTACCACCACCTGATAGGACGGTACCACCGCTTGATAGGCTTGATCTTTGCCTATTTATGTTCTCTTAATAAAAACTAGGATTCAAAAGTAACTGTCATACAAGAGGCAAAAGACTTAAACAAGTTTCCACTCGAAGAACTTATCAGGTCTTTAATGACCTACGAAATGACCAATGTGGCACAAAATGAACTTGAGGACAACCTTCTAAAGAATAAGAAGGATTTCAGACTTAGAACAATTGAAGACCACTCGAGCATAAGCTCAAGTGATGGTGAACTTGAACTCCTCACTATGAAATTTAAAAAGTTCATAAAACAAAAATTAAAGAACAAAAAGAATGCAACTACTTGCTATAAATACAAGAAGAGGGAAGCACTTTGGAATGAATCGAGCTTATCCAATGATGAGGAGAAAACCGATGAAGAACAAACCAACAAAGGTGAGGCAGCAAACTATGCCTTTACGGCTTTCGACGATGAGGTAATCAAAATCTCCTTAGTTTATTTCAAACTTACATGATGCCTTTCATGAGTTATTTTTAATTTAGTTTAATTATTTTTTTTGAAAAGTGTATGTTTAATAATGTAATGAAAATGCTAAAAACTTGGGATCATGCTAGTAATTTTGAAAATGATAATGAAAATTACATGTTTTATGATAAAGAAATAAAATATTATATTTAAATATAATGATAATCCTATATATGTTTTTAAGAAGCATTAATGTGTATCATGTTGATTTCCGTATTGTTTCTCGATTTTGATTGAAGATGCTCTACGATTAATGATATCATGCCCAAAGTAATGATGCATAATGATCATACTTAATAAGTTTATATTTCAAAATTATGCATCATGATTTTTGTGATTTATGGATTATCGATCTTTGCCTTAATGAAAGTTCTTTTTTGGTTTTAAATGTTGATGAATGTTTTTTATTTGTCATAAATGAAAAAAGGGCTTATATGAAATCAATCATATGAATTGAAATACTAAAAAAAGGAAAGCTTTATCCTTGAAAAAAAAAAATTCCTCTACTTAATCGATTTTCAAAAAGGAGAGACTAACGAATCTATCTATATTTTTTATGAATCTCTTGAAAATAATTTTGATGTGATGATTTGAATTTAAATGAGCTTTATCTTGATTTTTTAAGATTTATAATATCAAATCTTTTATGAATCAAGATCTCTTATTTGATCTATTATGTTTCTCTTTGCCATTTACTAATGAGGAAAATAATTCAATTCATGTTCTTGATTTCTCGATATTTGATACTTGAAATCTTTCTATGAATGAAGAACATTTTCTCCTTGTTTCTTTTTGCTATCTACTATCAAAATGAATCATGATTTTTTGGACTTATAATTTTTATGATTCATATTAAATTGAGAGATTTTATATGCATGAATTGAAATCTTATTCTCCTACAAGATTAAATGAATTTTATCTATATCATGGTCTCCTAAGAATTCTTTTTGTTAATTATTTAAGAGGAGATTTGTTAAAATGAATTATGGTTTCTCTTGATTTCTCAAATTTTAGACTTGATCTTTCATTTCTAAAGGTTGAAATAATGATTGAAATATTGATATAATTATGAATGATGATTTGATATTATGCATGCAATACTTCAACTTTTGATAATGATGCATGCAATGATGAAATATTCATGATGAAAAATTGTTTTGACATTCATGACTTGATTTTTCATCTTTGTTATTTATCCTTTGTCATGATTTGAAAATTGATGTAAAGAAAAAAAAATTATAAAATTAATTTCTTCCCTTCTTTTTGACAATGACAAAGGGGGAGAAAGAACTAGCTATACTTGTTCTAAAATTATGTAAAATTTGCTAGCTTACATGGTGCAAAATGTGTTAGCTTGCTTAATGTAAAACTTGCTATCTTACTAGCTTGAATATCCAAATTTTGCTAGATTACCCAACTCAGAAAAGAAGCAAGAATTACTAGCTTTCACATAAGAAAAGAGAAGCAAAGATTGCTAACTTGCATATTTTATGAGCAAAAATTGCTTTCTTGAACATCTCAAATATTGCTAGCTTACATTTAAAAAAAAATGATGTAAAAATTTACTAGCTTGCATGATGTAAAACTTACTAAATTGCTAGCTTACATTTTCTAAAAAGATGTAAAAAAATTTGCTAACTTGCATGATGATAAAACTTAAGATTATGTTTATAATGCAGTGATTTGAACTTGTATGTCTAAACACTTGATAGTTGAACTTCTCCTTTTTGTTGATGACAAAGGGGGAGAAGTATGATGTTATGTATAAGTTTATGATAACATGTTGCTTTGATTTTTTAATCCAAGAGTTCTATCAATATGGCGTATTGATAGGGGGGAGTTAAAGTTAACTCTGTCATCAATTAATTGTCATCATTAAAAAGGAAGAGATTGTTAAATATCGGATTTTGATGATGAAACCAATTGATAGTGTTTATAATTTAATCTGTATTTTGAGTGACGCAGGATGCTTCGATCAGGGATAGACAATTAAAGCAGGAAGAATCATGTTGGGCTGAAGAAAAACATGTTAGAAGATTGGACATTGAGCCAAAGGATCGATCGACGTATCGATAGAAGCCTTCGGGCCATGAGTTCAAGCATCGGACCAAGAAGAACGGATATTGTACCAAAGAAATCAAAGTTGTAGAGGTCAACTGGCCGATTGGGCAATAAGCCGCAAGAGAGGATGAGGCATTGATGAACCAATGACATGTCAAATAACATCTGATTAGCTTAGTATTAATTGTCTCAATCGAAGTAGGTTTTATATATGCAGGATTAACTATGATAGCAAGGCATAAAGCAAAATGAAGTCCTGGAGTCAAGAACGTGATTTCGTTGGGAGTTCGAGAGTTCGTCGGAAGTCCGGACGTTCATCAAAAGTTCTGTCAGAATTGACTGAGAAGTCCAGGAGCTTGCCAAAGAAGCTCATCAGAACTCGCCAAGAAGATCATCGTGAAGTCCAGGAGCTTATTGGGAGTCTGCTAGAACATTACCGAGAGATCGTCAGAAGTTTGTCGAAAGATTGCTAGAAGCTCGCTGGAAGAAACTTAGACTTACGGACTTGTTTAACTTAGTAAATGTCTTAAATTTTGTAGTTAGCACATAATTGAGATTGGAATTAGACCAACCTAATTATGAGCCAGTTGGGCCCATGTATGGACTATGGTGGGCCTAATGAAAGGCCCAAACAATGACCCAATAGGTGGCACCGTCATGGTACAGTCTCCGAGACTATGTTAGGCGGTGATACTACCAGTCTGGGCGATGGTACCATCTAGTCGAACTATCAGCAATGGTACGACTAGTCTAGGTGGTGGTACCACCCAGACACAGTTTTCCAAGTGGTGGTACCGCCCAGTGTCAGTACTGTAGGCAATGGTACCGCTAGGACCTAGGAAACCCGGGATGAGACCTTTTAAGGCTCCAAGTTTGAATCAACTTGAAGCATATAAATACCCCTCTCATACCTGGTTAAACTACACAAGTATTGAGAGTGAAAAAAAAAAAGAAACACTGTTGCAATCTTGTGTGAACTCCTCTCCTTCTTCTAAGTGTTAAAATAGTTTGAGAGAGAAGTAAGTAGGGGTGTAAGGGTTATCTCCTAAACTCGGTAAAAGGAGAAAGAGCTATGAAAGGAGGTTGATCCTTGCCTATTAAAGGAATATCGATAGTAGATGCCGGTGGCCTCGACGGAAGAGCAATCGGCGGAGTGGATGTAGGTCACGATGACCGAACCACTATAAAATTCTGGTTTGCTTTTCTTTTGTGTAATTTACCTTATTGCAAACCTCCTTACTTACTTTACGTTCTCATTACACTCTTACGAATGCTTTGAAGTTTAATATCTTTCTGAGATCGGTTTTATCGTATGAAACGAAATTTTCAAAACCAACATTTTTATCCGCTGCACCAATTCACCCCCCCCCCCCCCTCTTAGTACTGACTCGTTTCTAACATATTTTAGGTACTCATTTAACTATAGGTCCCTCATGATTAGATCTACCTATCTCGTATATTAGTATTAAGTCATTTATGGTTCCTTTAGGAACCCAAACTAATTTATGTCAGTTATACTTTTTAAATGAATATTTATAAGCAAAATGATCATGTATATCGTAAAATTACACGTAACCTTAGGGGTAACATGTAATATGGATCCTTTAACAAAAGTAGTTGGCTTTTGTTGAGTGTTACTCACAAAGCCGACTCCTTCCTTTTGATAAGACCCTAAGGTCTTATCGTAGAAGAAATGGAAGAAATGGGGATGCTCGGATACCAAATGATAAGACCCTAAAGTCTTATCGTCACTCTGATACCAATTGATAAGACCCTAAGGTCTTATTGTGGAAGAAAGGAGAGAAAAGAGAATGATAATGATCATTTCGAGGGGATTGGCCTCTTGATCGCTTCGAGGGGATCGACCCTCCTTGATTGCTTCGAGGGGATCAGCCCTCCTTGATCGCTTCGAGGGGATCGGCCTCCTAAGGTTTGTCCATAGAGTGGAATAACATTTCATTGATTGATTTATTTTCAAAAGAAAGGGTTACATCACTATTTATAGAATTCCACCTAGAGTCCACCAGGACTTGGACTCTTAATAATAAATAAATATTAAATAAACCTCTACCTAACTCTAACTGAACTCAATAAACAATTAAACTAAACAGACTCAATAAATATTATTCAAAAGCTCAGAACAAGGGTCCTAATAGTTCCTCCCTCTTCAAATCAGCCTTGTCCTCAAGGTTGAGTAGCATCAATCTCGAAGAGCTTCTCTTTCAACACTTTAGCCATAGACCATATGTAACGCATCACAACCCATTGATTAAGTAAGTATGGCATCCATTTTTTGATAGTGAACAGGCCAGTCTTTTAGTGTAGTAATCATTAAAAGAAACTTTTGGCCCTGTATAATCAATTTTATCTTTAAAACTTTGCTATCACAAGTGAAAATCCATCCATCAACGATCTTTATTTCGAATCTGTCATAGTCTTCAATGTGGTGGGCTAATCGGTCAATAGTCTCACTATCCATAAAATTGTCAGTGCTACCAATATCAATTAAAACTATAATAGGCTGATGTTCTAGAGTTCCGCCAACTTTCATAGTTTACGAGTTAGAGTTGCTAGTCATAGGTGCCCAGCAAGCCAATCACGTGAATGATGACATGTGTGACTTAATATAGAATCTTTTTGCTTATTATATTATGCCATATATCACTTTATAACTATTGCATAAATGCATACATATATTGTGATGTCCTTGGATTTGTGCAATGGGAATCAGATCATGATGAGATCACGATAGTGAGATCGATTCACCTTTAAACACATCCTAAATAATCCCGGTCATAGGTTACTCGAGAGGGATATCGCGGATAACCCGGATGACTAGTGTGCTATATACCCGCCCATATGATGGATGCAACCGGTCTCATAGTCGCTTGTGTAGGGACACTAGGGGGATACAAAGACAAGCCATTGGAGAATGAGTTCACCGATTGATCCACTTACGGAATGTTGGATGGTTGATGATGCCTTATTGTCGACAAATGATTCCAGAGTCCTAGTGGTGTATCCGGTCCTTAGACTTGAGACACCAAGGATATCCCTGTGATGAGTGCTCCATTTTTTGATACTAGACTTATAGGTTTGGTCTGTCCCGCATCTAGTACAACCTGGTCATTGGGAGTGGTAGTTGACCTTACGAGGGCTATTGAGTGTCGATAGAGGATCATCCACTCTCGGTGTCATGAGAGGAATATCCCATGTGTTCTTGCTCGACAAATCCCCGGCCGTGGTCATTCAAAGTTGAGAGAGAAAGAGTTCTCGGGAGAACTGGACAGAGCAAGACTCGAGAAGAAACCGTATGGGTCCGACAACACCATGCTCGATATATACGGTCTCTAGGATATTAAATGGATGAGGAACTATAGGTACACACGGTAACCGAGGACGCATGAGGTCCAATGGATTGGATTCTCCCAGATCGTCCGGGGACTACTGAATGAGTGGCCTAGTACGTCCGTAGTCGATGAGTCGAGTGAATTATTACAGAGATAATAATTCACTGAGTTCGAAGGAGTTCTAACATGTATGACTCATGGCCAGCTCGATATTGGGCTTAGAGGGTCACACACATATGGTAGGCATTGCGATGAATAGAGGTTCGGATATGAGATATCCGACGGAGCCCTTGTCTTATTGGATGTAGATCCAATACCCACTAGGGGAGGACCCATTAGGGTTTGACAGGGGACCTCTATAAATAGGAGGGATTCAGAGCCCCATAGGCTAGAGAGCTTTTGTTTTGCCTTTTCCTAGTCTCCTCTCCATCTCCACCTCTGAGCAGGCCTGGAGTTTTGAGGAGCGTCGTCGCAACCCTGATGTGTAGATCACCGCTAGAGAGGAGGACGCTTGACCTCCTTCACCCTCTCATAAGGATCTGCAAGGAAACAGGGATATACGATCTCCCTAGGTAACACAATCTACTCTATACGCAGTTTCATGTTTCGCGGATTTTTGCGTACCAATCTTCGTACGACGACGAGCATCTCTTTGGGAATCGAGGATTTTGTTTTCTTTTTCTTCCGCTGCGCATGTGATGTCACCCCCAAGGATTTCCCAACAGTGGTATCAGAGCCAGGTTGTTCGTGCGAATGATTGGTTTTGAACTGCGTGTGTTGTGTTTAGGAAGAATTTTGACGTCAAAATTGTTGATGCAAAAACAAGGAAGGGCAGCAGTAGTTGCTGCCCTCGATCTGCGTGCATGCAGCACAGCCGAAGGCGGGCAGCCCACTGGCAGAGGCGCCGCAGGGCAGCGGCACCCGTCGCCGTTGCTCCCGCGGGCGAAACCCCCCCACAGGGGCGGTTGCCCGGCGGGACAACACCGCATGCGGAGGCGGCGGCGCCCGAAAGGGGTGCCCACCCGCAGCGGCAGCGCTGCCAACGGGCGTGCCGCCTACAGGCGAGGGAAGTACCCTCGCCCCGCCGCACAGGCCGCCGTCGGCAGGGTGGCGGCAGCGGCAGTAGCGAAAAGGGGAAAGGGCATTAGGTTTTTCTAGGCAAAAGATAGTTTTGCCCTCGAAATTTGAGTAATTCCATTTTCTGTCTTTTGTCCAAATTATGAAAATACCACTATGAATTTAGAAATTCCCTATAATGTCCTTGATTTCAGAAAATATTAATTAATTAAAAGGTTTAGTTGATTATTATTATTTTTTTATTATATTATCTAGTAGTCCTACATGATGATGATTATTTATACATGTGATGTATGATGTGTGGACGGATGATCATGGATCGTGTGATGTGTGTACCTGTGATTATTATTATTGAGGTCTGCGAGCTTCCATTATATTTCTCATTTATTGTCGGGCCTGCGTGCCTATGATTAAGTTGTAATTACATAAGGAGGCCTAGCGGGAGCATGGATGCGATAGCGGGACCCACGAGACGGACGATCATGATGCATGAAGATGCATCAAGATATTGACGGAACCGACAAGGACGAGATGGACGATCATAGGGCATGGAGATGCACCGTTGCACACATAGATCTTGATGTGAGTGATTAGGCCTACTGGCTCGGGCCTAATCATATTAGGTTATGGTCCATGATCATCCGGTGTAATTGCTTATACACATACTAGATATCTATATATATTTGCATGCGATGTAGATGTATATTAAATATGTATATGTGTGACATGTCATATTACGAGACCAAATCATAGAAACATCTCTCGATAATATTAAGTCGGTAAACATGAGGCAATTAGATTGACCCACGTGGCCTTCCATCGTTATAAGTAGGAACCAATTCCCGGTGTAGGTTGAGTTGGTCGAGTCCCTCGAGACTCACCTATATCGCGATTCGCTATCTTGCTTACGACATAGAGATGTCACCGATGACCTGAGGGCATGGTATACTTGTTCGAGTCCCTCGAGGGTATATCATCAAATCAGACTCATCTTGTAACGAAGGTGTTGACTTTATCGAGCATCATGGTTGGTCGAGTCCCTCGAGGCCATGGTGATTCGGAGGTCGAACAGGACGGGAATCACAAGGAGTTGTGATCGACAAGAGTTGCCTACCTTTTAGAATCCCTTACGTGACATACTTGATGTCAACCGCCTCACTAGTCCAAATTATACGAATTGGCTCCGTAACTTGAGAATTGTTCTCACAGCGGAGAAAATCGTGTACGTCCTTGATACAGTGATGCATGTGCCCGAAGAAGGGGCAAACGAGGATGAGATCGCTCGCTACGTGAAGTACATTGATGACTCCACTCTTGCTCAGTGCTATATGTAGGGCTCTATGACTCCTGAGTTACAGAGACAACATGAAAAGATGGATGCCAGATCCATTCTCCTACATGTCCGCAAATTGTTTGAGGAACAGGGAAGGACTTAGCAATATGAGATATCTAAGAGCCTCTTCCGTGCTAGGATGACTGAAGGGACACCGGTTCAGAACCATGTCCTAAAGATGATTGAGTGGATAGAGAAACTCACAAGTCTAGGAATGGTCCTAGAGGATAACTTGTGTGTGGACATTGTGCTTCAGTCCCTATCAGATTCCTTTTCATAGTTCATAATGAATTTTAAAATGAACAAGCTTGAAATGACTCTCCCAGAGCTTCTCAATATGTTGAGGGAGGCAGAGAGTACTATCAAGAAAGAGAAGCTAGTTCTCTACACTGGTGAGACCAAAAGGAAAAGGAAAGCAGAAAGGTCCCATAAGAAGGGAAAGGGCAAGGTCAAACTAGGTAAAGCAAAGGTTGCTAAGAAAGACCCAGCAAAGGACAAAGGTCAGTGCTTCCATTGTGGTGAAGATGGGCACTGGAAGAGAAACTGCAAAGAGTACCTTGTAGAAAGGGCGAAACAAAAGCTTGATGAAGCTTCAGGTACATTCATGATCAGTCTCCATTTGTCAGACTCATATGATAACATATGGGTATTGGATACCGGTAGTGCTTATCATATATGCAATTCGTTGCAGGTTCTGGTAAGGCCTAGGAGACTAGAGAGAGGCGAGATGGACCTCAAGAAGGGTAATGGAGCAAAAGTTGCTGTAGTAGCTGTTGGCGAGGTCGCCCTACATCTGCCTAGTGGAGCTTTTATTGCATTAGATGCATGTTATTTTGTTCCTTCTATTATCAAAAACATTATCTCCATTTCATGTTTAATAGTTAGTGGATATAAATTTTTTTTTAAGAACAATGGTTGTTCGATATTATTAGATGATAAGATCATCATGAAAGGAACATTGTATAATGGTTTATTTATATTAGACACCACTCCACATATCATGAATGTAAATGTGTCCAAAAGGAAACGAGATGAGTTGAACAGTGCATACCTGTGGCATTGTAGGCTAGGTCACATCCATAAAAGAAGGATTCAAAAGTTGCTAAATGATGGATATCTAGATCCATTCGACTATGTGTCATATGCAACTTGTGAGCCTTGCATTCGTGGAAAACTGACCAACTCTCCATTTAGTGGAACTGGAGAGAGAGCCACTGAGTTGTTGGAAATCATATATAGTGATATATGTGGACCCATGTCAACTCATGCCATTGGAGGTTACTCCTACTTCATTACATTTACTGATGATTTCTCAAGGTATGGATATGTGTACTTAATGAAGTACAAGTCCGAGGCCTTTGAGAAATTCAGAGAGTATAAGAATGAGGTGGAGAACCAGACTGGAAAGAGTATCAAAACTCTTCGATCAGATCGAGGAGGTGAGTACTTAAGTACAGAGTTCACTTAGTTCCTCAAGAACCATGGGATATTATCCCAATAGACACCTCCTTATACACCTCAGCTCAATGGTGTCTCTGAAAGGAGAAATTGTACATTATTAGATATGGTACGGTCCATGATGAGTTTCGCTGACCTACCCATCTCATTCTGGGGATATGCCCTATAAACCGCAGCTTACCTTCTGAACAGAGTTCCAACTAAGTCGATAGTGTCTACACCATATGAGATATGGAAAGGGAAGAAGCCTGATCTTAAGGTTGTTAAGATTTGGGGTTGTCCTACACATGTTAAAAGACACAACCCCGATAAGTTAGAATCAAGGACAGAGCGATGCAAATTTGTGGGATACCCCAAGGAAACTTGTGGGTATTATTTCGATCATCTCGAGAACCAAAAGGTCTTTGTAACTAAAAGAGTAGTGTTCCTTGAGAAGGAACACATTCTTGGCGGAGATAGTGGGAGAATGATAGAATTGAGCGAGGTTGGAGAATCAAGCTCAAGCACCACTCTACAGCCCGAGTCTGTTCAGGTACCTAATACACAAGTTTCAACTTTACGCAGATTTGATAGAGTATCCCATCCTCCTAAGAGATATGTGGGACATATTAGAGGAGAGGATGTAGAGGATATTGATCCTCAGACCTACGAGGAGGCTATTATGAGTATAGACTCCGGGAAGTAGCAAAACGCCATGAATTCTGAGATGGATTCTATGTACTCCAATAAGGTTTGGAACCTAGTTGATGTGCCAGAAGGTATTGTACCCATCGGTTGCAAGTGGATCTTTAAGAAAAAGATCGGAGTAGATGGAAAGGTAGAGACCTATAAAGCAAGGCTAGTGGCTAAGGGGTATCGTCAAAGGCAAGATGTTGGCTATTGCAGCACACTATGATTATGAGATATGGCAAATGGATGTGAAAACCGCATTCCTCAATGGGAACCTCGAGGAGGAGGTGTATATGATGCAACCTAAGGGATACGTGTCCAAGAACTGCCCAGATAAGATGTGCAGGTTGCTTAGATCCATTTATGGATTAAAGCAAGCTTCCCGAAGTTGGAACATAAGATTTGATGAGGCAATCAGATCTTATGACTTCGTTAAGAACGAAGATGAGCCTTGTGTATACAGAAAGGTAAGTGGGAGCGCTATCACCTTTTTGGTGTTATATGTGGATGACATCCTGATCATTGGGAATGACGTAGGAATGCTATCCACAGTAAAGGCTTGGTTATCTAGACACTTCTCCATGAAGAATTTAGGGGAAACATCCTATATTTTTGGGATTAAAATCTATAGAGATAGATCTATGAGGATGCTTGGCTTGTCCCAGTCCAAGTACATAGAAACTATTGTCAAAAGGTTTGGCATGAAAAATTCCAAGAGAGGTCTCATACCGATGAGACATGGGATATCGCTTTCTACGAGTATGTCCCCAAAGACTCCAGAAGAAAGGGCGAACATGGATATGATACCTTATGCCTCAGCAATAGGGTCTATCTTGTATGTCATGCTATGTACTAGGCCTGATATAGCGTATGCTATGAGTGTCACGAGCAGGTATCAAGCGGATCCAGGCTTGGAGCACTGGAAAGCAGTAAAGTGTATCCTTAAGTACTTGAGAAGGACTAAAGATCTTTTACTAGTATATGGAGGTAATAGCCTTAAGGTTGAAGGCTACACTAACTCAAGTTTTCAGTCTGATGTCGATGATAGCAAGTCGAATTCAGGGTTTGTGTACACCATGAATGGAGAAGCAATGTGCTGGAAGAGTTCCAAGAAAGATACCACTGCTGACTCGACCACAGAGGCGGAGTACATTGCTGCATCAGATGCAGCAAAGGAGGGAGTTTGGGTGAAGAAGTTCATCACAGATTTGGGAGTCGTGCCGGGTAGCGAAGAGCTGATCTCCCTATATTGCGACAACAACGGGGCGATTGCTCAAGCAAAGGAACCTAGGTCTCATCAGAAATCTAAGCATGTTCTGAGAAGGTTCCACCTTATCAAAGAGATCGTGACCCGAGGAGATGTACTAGTGGAAAGAGTTCCATCCGAAGATAACATTGCAGATCCACTAACAAAGCCGTTGTCTCAGATTTGGTTTGAGCGTCACAGGGGTCTGATGGGGATCAGACATATAGGTGATTGGCTTTAGGTCAAGTGGGAGATTGCTAGTCATAGGTGCCCAGCAAGCCAATCACGTGAGTGATGGCACGTGTGACTTAATATAGAATCTTTTTACTTATTATATTATGGCATATATCACTTTATAACTATTGCATAAATGCATACATATATTGTGATGTCCTTGGATTTGTGCAATGGGAATCGGATCATGATGAGATCACGATAGTGAGATCGATTCACCTTTAAACATATATCCTAAATAATCCCGGTCATAGGTTACTCGAGAGGGATATCGTGATAACCAGACAGACTGGTGTGCTGTATACCCGTTCATATGATGGATGTAGCTGGTCTCATAGCTGCTTGTGTAGGGACACTAGGGATACAGTACAGGTGCTCATTGGAGAATGAGTTCACTGATTGATCCGCTTACGGAATGCTGGATAGTTGATGATGCCTTATTGTCAGACACCGATTCCGTAATCCTAGTGGTGTATCTAGTCTTTAGACTTGAGACACTAAGGATGTCCTGTATGAGTGCTCCACTCTTTGATACCAGACTTATAGGTTTGGTTGTCTCAGATCTAGTACAACTAGTCATTGAGAGTGGTAGTCGACCTTACGAGGGCTATTGAGTGTCGATAGAGGATCATCCACTCTCGGCGTCATGAGAGGAATATCCCATGTGTTCTTGCTCAGACAAATCCCTAGCTAGGGTCATTCGGGTTGAGAGAGAAAGAGTTCTCCGGGAGAATCTGATTAGAGCGAGACTCGAGAAGAAACCGTATGGGTCTGACAATACCATGCTCGATATATGGTCTCTGGGATATTAAATGGATGAGGGACTATAGGTACACGGTAACTGAGGACAAACAGGTCCAATGGATTGGATTCCTCTGTATTGTCTGGGGACTACGGCGTAGTGGCCTAGTACGTCCTTAGTCGATGAGTCGAGTGAATTATTACAGAGATAATAATTCACTGAGTTAGAAGGAGTTCTGACAAGTATGACTCACGGCCAGCTTGATATTGGGCCTAGAGGGTCACACACATATGGTAGGCATTGCGATGAATAGAGGTTCGGATATGAGATATCCGACGGAGCCCTTGTCTTATTGGATGCAGATCCAATACCCACTAGGGGAGGACCCATTAGGGTTTGACAGGGGACCTCTATAAATAGGAGGGATTCAGAGCCCCATAGGCTAGAGAGCTTTTGTTTTGCCTTTTCCTATTCTCCTCTCCATCTCCACCTCTGAGCAGGCCTGGAGTTTTGAGGAGCGTCGTCGCAACCCTGCTGTGTGGATCACCGCTAGAGAGGAGGACGCTTGACCTCCTTCACCCTCTCCTAAGGATCTGTAAGGAAATAGGGATATACGATCTCCCTAGGTAACACAATCTACTCTATACGCAGTTTCATGTTTCGCGGATTTTTGCATACCAATCTTTGCACGACGACGAACATCTCTTTGGGAATCGGGGATTTTGTTTTCTTGTTCTTCCGCTGCACATGTGATGTCACCCCCAAGGATTTCCCAACAAGAGTAGCCGGTTAATGTATGCATTGTATATATGGAAGGTCCAATATCTTCATTAGAATTTATACCTTCATGATCGGAGTCCACATTCTTAGCTTTCGGTTCCTCTCCAATTGGTTCAATTATCAGAAGTTTCCCTTGTTTGCATCAGTGCTCCTTACTCCACTTTTCATCGTAATGCCAGCACAAACCCTTCGCTGATCTTTCTTTAATTTCTTCTTGGGTTAGTCTGCAAGTGATAGGATTTTGACTCGGAGTAGATGGGGTGTGTTGCTTGCTGATCACCTGTTTATTGACACCTCTGTTTCAACGATATACCATGCTGATTTTTTCCTCATACAGGCATGCAAATGAAATCGTAGCTATGATGGTGCGGGGTTGATGAGCCTTAACTTCACACTGAATCTCTGGATTAATCCCTTCAATAAATGCATCCAAAAGTTATCGTTCCAACCAATCTCTAGCTTGATTTGATAATCTTTTAAACCTACTCTAATATTCCAACACTATAGAAGTTTGACAAATTTTGGCGAGCTAGTCATCAACATTCTCATATTCGGATGGGCCAAATCGAACAAGAAGCCCTCTTTTGAACTTCTCCCACGAAGGAATTCTATAGACAGTTGCATACCAATCGTACCACTAGAGTGCATCTCCCTCGAGCTGGATTGAGGCTACTTCTACCTTAGATTCTTCTGGGGTTCTATGAAAATGAAAAAAATTTTCCGCCTTAGAGATCCAACTAGTCGGATCCTCATATTCCCATCGTGAAAATTCTACCATAATGCGTGGGTAGTGTGTATCACCATCTTGGGACCCTTTTCTTGTACCTCCCAATCTGTTTAACATAGAACTTGAGCTTCCATCTTGTTGAAATTTGCTGAGGTTCCTCTAGTAGGCTCATTTTGAAATCATTAAGTGTTTCTTGCAGTCGGTTCTCAATTCTGATTTTCAATGCTTCCATTTATGCTTTCATTGAGTTATCAGTGGCTATTGTGTGAGACTGTAAATCTGTAATCTCAACTCTTATTTTTGGTGTCAGTCAAGGGCATCAATCACTATAGCTGCAAAGCTGTCGAGGAGGAAGAGGTGCTGCCCTATGTTTCAGTCGCTGCGTGAGATGAGAGCGTCGGGGGTTGGAAGGCGACGACTACAACTATTGTGACTCACGAGAGCGATCGCTAAACAATCAGGTTGAGGCTACGATGATGGCATCCGGTGGCTATGGCAACGGAGGTAGAGCAAGGGAGAGGCAGCATTGAAGTGGCCGGGGTTAAGGTTGCAGTGGAGAATAGGAATCGATGGTGGCACTACGAGAACAAGGGCAATCGGTGATTTGCCCTGTTTCTGTCACCAGAGCAAGGGGGAGGGTACGAGGATCATGACTGGGTGGCGAGCAGCGTGTCATTGGCTAGGCAGTAGCAGTGATGGTGGTGGCAGCCGACGTTCGCAGCAGTAAGGGGACCCATGACTGGTGCGATTGGAAACAAGGGCAGCAAGGTGAGTTGCCTATGCTTGCTCTGTTTCGGTTACAAAAGATGCAAAGGAAGGGGGAGCGACAGTTGGGAGGCGAGTGGCGGTCGTCACACGGTGGCTGGCAGCGGTAGTGGGTCGATTGGGTGGCAATGGCGCTCGAGGGGAAGAGGAATGCTGGAGGAGGAATGACTACGATCAACGAGGGGCTGCGATAACAGAGGAAGCTCTGTTTCTGCAACCACCGCAACGAGGGGCTGTGACAACCGGCGGCTACGGTTGTGACCCAAGGGGGGGGCCGGCACGATGGCGGACTAGGGCAGCATCGTCGACGGTAGAAGCGGCGATGGGGTGGTCCTCTGGCTGGGATCGTCGAGGGGCTACGGCAACAAAGGAAGCACTATTTCTACAACCGCTGCAAGGAGGGGCTGCGGCAACCGGCAGCTACGGCTGCGACCTAAGGGGGGGGGGGGGGGCACGATGGCGAACTAGGGCAGCATCGCCAATGGTATAAGCGATGATGAGGTGATCCGCTGGCTGGGAAACGGCGCCGGCAGTCCTTTTTGCTCGAGTTAGATGGGGAAGCGAGGAGGAGAGGTCACTGGACGGGTGGGGGCAGCGGCGGCGGAGGTGGCTGCTGGCTGGGCAACAGCGGCAGTAGTGGTGGTCCCTCGGCTAGGAAGCAGTGACGGTGGGTGGGCTGGCCGAAAGCAGGGGTCCGACAGGGGAAGCAGGGGTGGCTGCGGCTTCTTCTTCTTCTTCTTCTTCTTCTTCTTCTTCTTCTTCTTCTTCTTCTTCTTCTTTCTTTCTTCTTTTTTTTTTGCCCAAAGATGAAGATAATTGCAGTAAGGGGGCAGTGGCGGTGGTGACAGCTACTGGCTAGGCAACAGCGACAACGGTGGTGGTCTGTTGGTCGGGAAGCAATGGCGGTGGGTGGCCTGGCCGGAAGTAGGGGATGCGGGCTGCCGGCCTTCTCTCTTCTTTCTCTCTTTTACTTTTTTCTTTTTTTTTAGATGACGAACTACAGCAAGAACGCCGAGGATCGGGGATACTCTGATACTAAATGATAAGACTCTAAAGTTTTATCATCACTCTGATACCAATTGATAAGACCCTAAGGTCTTATCGTGGAAGAAATTAGAGAAAAGGGAATGATAATGATCGCTTCGAGGGGATCGACCTCCTTGCTCGCTTCGAGGGGATCGGTTCTCTCGGCCCTCCTTGATCACTTCAAGACAATCGGCCTCCTAAGGTTTGTCCATAGAGTAGAATAACATTTCATTGATTGATTGATTTTCAAAAGAAATGGTTACATCACTATTTATAGAATTCCACCTATAGTCCACTAGGACTTGGACTCTTAATAATAAATAAATATTAAATAAACCTCTACCTGACTCTAACTGAACGCAATAAATAACTGAACTAAACAGACTCAATAAACATTATTTAGAAACTTAGAAAAAGGGTCCTAATACCTTTCTATTAATATAATATTTATTAGCAAGAATCATATTTAATGATTTGCTACAAATTTTAAAATTTTCTAATATTTGTTATAGAACCACATTTTTCTTTTTAACTGAGTCTAACTATTCACAAGAGGTTAATATACAATTATCATGCTTATTTTTTAATTTTTAAATTAATTAGAGAGAGAAGCATAATCCTTTTTTAGTAATTTATATTTTTTACTAACTATTTTAAGTTCATCATACAAATTTTGAAATACATCAAGTAATTCATTATATGGTAAAAAAGATTCATTTGAGTCACTTACCTCATCATTGAGAGCCATTAAGGTATAGTTTGTCACCTTGCCTTCATTGGTTTGTTCTTCATCTTCCGATGCATTTGATTCATCCCAAGTCGCCTTGAATCTTTTTTCTTCTTTTGTGTGAGCATCTTCTTCTTCAGTTGTGGACATTCGCTTTTGAAGTGCCCCAGTCTTTTATATTCATAATAAGTTATTATGTCCTTTTTAACTTCATTTTTGTTCTTAGTTTCTTATTTTATAAATTTTATGAATTTTCTTATGAGGAGTTAAAAGCCATCATCATCACTTGAGCTTTCATTTGAGTGGTTGTTTTTTGTTTTACGTGTTAAATCCTTCATATTCTTTGGAACGTTGTGTCACACCCCTCAAATCGATAATATTATAATTCAATAATCCATTCCATGATCCAAACACATATTTGAGGATACTGAGAAAGCATTCAAGTCATTCACATCCATAATTTCACAATTCATAAAACCTGTATAGTTTAAAATCATATATCACATCACTCGATGAATCATAAAATCTGAAGCCAATTTGCCAAGATTCTTTAAACTTTTATAAAACTCATAAGTTCATATTTACCATCAACATTTCATTAGACACCAAGTGTATTTATACAACAAAAATATATCATCCACTAAAGGTTTGCCCTAAAATCTTCTAGCTTTCCACAACCTCAACCTAATTTAAAAATGTTAGCAAGCGATAAGCTATCTTAAAAAATTTATATAGCAGCGGGATAAGCATATAGAGCTTAGCAAGCAACTAACATATCCATAGTGAAAGAAGACAGTTTCAAATAAATAAGGTATCAAATACAAGGAAGGGATACAAAAGTTCATAGATAGCCACTCAATGAATGTAGAATTATAATGTCATTTCATTCGAAGCATGTTTTGTTCATAACAAGGGAGTAAATACTAATTGGAGTATATCAATGATGTGAGGCACATTACGGGGCATATCAATGGCAGATTAAATATTTTGGAACATATCAATGGTGTATGAAATGCTTCGGAACATATTAATGGCATATGAAGCATATCAATGGCTTATGAAATGTTTCAGAGCATATCAATGGCATATGAAATATTTCAGAGCATATCAATATCAGATGAAACATTTTGAAGCATATTAATGTCGAATAACACATTTCGGAACATATCAATGGCGTATAAAATGCTTTAAAACATATCAATGACATATGAAGCATTTTAGAGCATATTAATGGCATATGAAATGTTTCAGAGCATATCAATGGCATATGAAATATTTCGGAGTATATTAATAGCGGATGAAACATTTCGGAGCATATGAATAGCGTATGAAATGTTTCGGAAGATATCAATGGCAAATGAAATATTTTAGTGCATATCAAGGGCATATGAAATGTTTCGGAGCATATCAACGACATATGAAACATTTTGGAGCATATCATTGGCATAGGATGCATTTCGGAGCATATCAAAGAATAAGTACGAAATAGAAACTCAAACGTCGCATTTGACGTTATATACATTTCATTCTTATCCAAAGCACATATAGAAGCACATAACCAAAGCTCTTGATATCATATGAAATACATAGATGGTGAAGTGGGATCATAACATAATATGGTTCATCCATTTCTGAATAACCATCAGACATAAGTCTCCCACTTCTGGGAGCTCCATCCACCCACGTCAAAGTGAAGTCAAACGGGGGCGGTAGAGCATCACGGGCTCTAAGCATAACGCTTTTTACCATTTTTGGTAAAGATTCATATTTATCTCACAAACACTAGAGTATAAAAGGGTATTGTCGATACTAAAATTGGGATATATTAAAAACACATGCGGAACAATGGAATACATATGCCTATATATAATATTACGATACAAACATAAAGTTTACATAACATATTCATGTATACAAATAATTAAAGGAAAAAAGTATACAGGATTTCAAAGCAATAATATAAAGCACAACTGAAGTAAGGATTTTAACAGAAATCATTTCCAAAGTGATGAAACAAGAATAGATGAAATCGACCAAAGCTTGATTATGACAGAATTTGAAAGACACATTACATGAATTATTTGGATAACCAATTATACTCTAAATTATCTTAGTTATACCCAAAACTAACTCAATTTGACATAAAATAACTCGATCTAGACATAATCGATTACAAGAGTGAATCCTATGTTGTTCGGCACGTAATTAGTTCATTCGGCGCTTCGTCCGATCTTTCGACATATTGCCCAATCGACATGTTGACCTCCCGTAACTTCTAATTCCCTTGGTGTAATGTTCGATCCTTTAGCTCGATGCCCAAACTCATAACACGAAGTCCTTCCGGCACGTCGACCATTCCTCCGACCCGACGTTCAATCTTCTAACATGTTCCTCCGCCCAACGTTTGATTCTTTCTACTTTAATTAAATTATCTTTCCTTGATCGAGGTTAGTCCTGCATCACTCAAACATACATTAGATCATAACTTCATCAATTGATTTCATCATCAAAATCCGAGATTCAACATCCTCCTTTAGGATCTGATTGAGCATAAATTTTACAATGTGATTCGGATTTAATATTAATTTTAGGAACTAAATCAAGATTATTTATTTTTTAGATTAATGTAAAATTAGCACGGCCAAATCTATCATACCAAATAACCATATTCAAAATTTAACACCAAAGAAAAAAATTATTAATAAAAATAGGGATTATATTTAAATTGAAAACTCCTTCGAATGCAAATCCTTTTCCAATAAAGACATGTCCCTTGGAAATAACAACTTTATTTTATTTAAGTACAATAATATATCCTCATTAGATAAGTAGAGACTCACTAATCAAGTTTCATGTTTGCTATGTGTTGAGTATCACGAAGAATAAATATTTTTTCAGAATTAAGCTCCAGATTAACATGATTATCCTAAAATCCTTAAAAAAAATAGAAAGATAATATTCATCATCTTAGAACAAGTCTTAGTGGTTAAAATTTTGATACTTCATTTAGTCAAAGTTGGCCCAATCATACTCGAAATTGAATAAGTTATACTCAATCACAATATATCCAAAAAATCCTATATTTTGATAATTAAATATCATAAAATATTTTTAAAAATAATATTAATCATCTTAGAATCTAGGTGAAAGTTTGAATTGGTTTAGTTAAAGTTGATACAGTTATACTTGAAGCTGAATTAAGTTACACATTATCGTAGAACTTATCCAAAATATTTTTTATTTTAATAATTAAAATATCATAAAATTTTATAAAATAGAAAAAAAATAGCAAGAATCATCTTATAATCATGGATAGTTAATTTAGTCAAATATTGAGTTGGTTTAGTCACAACTGATCTAGTTACACTAAAAATTAAACTAAGTTATATAACCTATCCAAGAAATCTCATATTTTAATAAAATCCTATAAAAATATAAAAAATAGTTCTTATCATCTTAGAATCATAAGATAGTTTTTTTAAAATTGACCCAATTATACTCCAATTGAACTTAATTATACTCTATCATAGAATCAATTTTAAAATTAGTAATATTATTTTATTTTTAGAGAATTTAGGATATTTAATTATCAAAAGTTTTAGAATTATACTAGAATATGATTCTAATAAGAATTGTACTAATTTTTATTTTATGATAAATTTAGGATAATTTTATATAAAAAATAATATATTTTTTAATAGGTTCTATGAATGAGCATATTTAAAGTGTAACTTGAATATAACAATGACTTTCTAGGTAAATTATGAGGAGTAGAGAGGAAGGGAATAATGGAGGAGTAAGAGGAGAGAGAGTGTGTGTGAAGGAGAAGGAAAAGGAGGTGGCTAAGGTAGAGACAGAGATGGAGTCGGAGGAGGTCGGGGTGAGAGAGGACAGGCGGCTAAGTGAGAGGAGAAGGAGATAAAAGTGAGAGGAGGAGAAAGCAAAGGTAGAGGAAGTGAGGGGAAGGGGGAGGAGGAGGTGAAGGCAGATGGGAGATAAAAGTGGGAGGAGGGTTGATCTGAACCGATTAGTTGGCTTAAATCCATTCAAAATACTTTTAAAAATGATAATAAAATTAGTATTTATGAAAAGAATGGATATCATCCGACAAAAACTAATATAAATTATTTTTCTTTTCTTTTTTTATCATTTAAAACTCTAAACAGTTCACAAACATAAACAAACAGGAGTGCTCCCGGTGAATTTCTCACAAAAGTCATAGCTCTTTTTTCCAGAAATAATAAAAAGAGAGCGAGATGAAATGGTAAAACACTGTTACAATGCACATTTCGGCAGCCATCCGTTTAAACAAAATAATCCATCGCAACAGAGCGAGCAAACTCGTGGTTTATGTTAGAAGAAATGGATCTCTTTTGTATTTCAATGAGATGCTTTCTTTTGCTCTCTTTTTCCTTTTTAGTTTACTTTTTATGTACATCAAGCATCTAAATCCAACTACACCTGTAAGAAGAAGTCCCACGTCAATCCGCGATTCCCCAGAAGCTGCCAAACCAAAACAGCCCTTCTCTAGCTATTAACTCCTCCCACACCATCTCAGCTTCCATCCAGGAGTTCCCTTCACCCTTCATCAGCTCCTTCAGCACCTTGTCAGCTTCCAAACATGAGGAGCTCCTGTCACAAGGACGGAAGTCGCAACACGGAGCTCCAAATTTAGCCTTTTCGGCATCCAACACCGTCTCGTTGGTCCTGTCATCCTTCTTCGATCTTTTCTGCAGTTTTCTCAGCACAATTCTCTTTGATTTCACAGCCAATTTGTGTGGCAATCTGATAAAGAGAAAAACTGTGATCTGGAGGAGAAAACAAGGGCAGCAACAGCATACCACGACGCAGTCGACGGCAAACATGCCGCAGTCCTCCATGGCACCCGACATTGTATTCTGCTTTGGAGAGAGAGAGAGAGCGAAACAGTAGGGACTCGACGAGAAGACATTGCTTAAAAGAATGGGGGTGAAGATGAAAGAAGCAACAAAACTTGGCTAGGCAGAAGAAGGCTTGGCTTGGCTTCCTACTGAAGTCACTTGGAGAGGGTCGCACGGCATTTTATATTGGATACTGCTCTTTATTATTAATACTTGGTTGTCCGAAGGAAGACGTAATCTCGACAGCAACAGCTAAAATAAAATAAGACGTAATGAAAATTATAATTGCGCTGGAGATTCGAGAGGGCAGTTTACAGCGATGAACCGATCATAGGGCTGCTCAGATATCGTAAGGTGGATTTCTTCGATCTTTTATGATAACGTCTGTGTTTTTAAATTTAATCCAAAGATAAGTTAAATGCGTTGACATTTTGGGTGGGTTTACATAAAAAAAAATCAAGGAATCGATGGGGTTTACATTAGAGTACGAATATTAATTACTTTTTAACGTTTCGATCTTTATATTTTAAAAAATTACATTATAAAATAAATGAATAAGACCATAAAACCTTGTAAAATATTTAAATATTTCATGAAATTAAATTATTGACTATAACTCCGACATAGTCAATTAAATTATTTACAACGCCAAATGAAACGAAAATACAAGATCGTTTAGTAGATGAGTTAAGAACATGACCAGTACTAGAACAATCGAGTGATGTCCCCAACCATACTAGTTAGATTCAAATGTTCTTTGCCTTGATCCTTAGCCTTCTTGCTGCCGCTTTCACATTTCTCCCAAGCATACTAGTTAGATTCAAGGGTTCTTTAGCCTTCTTGCTGCCGCTTTCACATTTCTCCAACCATACTAGTTAGATTCAAGGGTTCTTTGCCTTGATCCTTAGCCTTCTTGCTATTTGTGCTGCTCTTGGATGGAGGGGGGGCTTCTTGCTGCTGCTTTCGCATTGCTCCAACTCTACCCAGTTTATGACCCTCAAGATCAGTGACTGCGGGCAGGATACTACTGCCATCAACCCATCACCACCACCCATTGATCCTTTAACTTTCTTCAGACCTGACTCCAACGCTGTCTCCAAAAACTCCATGAACCATTTTCCCGCTTCACCTCGTATCTGTTTCGCCAATTTGATTGAGCTCCCTAAACTGGAAGAAGTTGGTGCTTTGACCTCTTCGGCACCAGTGTCGTCCTGTCCTTTCTTATGGTTTGCGTTTGATCTTGGGTGCTTGCGGAGGCTTGCTCTGAACTCGTTTGTCTCACCAACGGATTTGGATGCCGCTACCGCTCTTCTCTTGGTTGAGGTTGCAGTCGAGTTGTTTGAGTTGTGATCTCTCTCTCGCAAAATGGATGCGTCATCCTTGTCGATTTGGTTCTTTGTCGACTCCTCCTGGGGTGGTGGAGTGATTAAAGTAGCTGCTTGAATCGCTTCTATATCAGCCACTGCCTGCACGATCTCTTGGTGAAAGCTCAGAAACTGATCGAAGCAAGCGGCTGGTGCTTCGGGCTTCGCACTACTGCTCAATTCCGAAAACGTTCTGCAACAAATTCACGGAACCATATCTAAACCTTAAAGATCCAATTGCGAGGATGTAGTCCCGAATGTCGGGAGGGGTAGTAGTGTTACAGTCTCACCTGACGACCCGAACTACAGATTCGGTAGCAGAAGCATCACGGAGGGCCTGAAGAGCTGCCTTCTGAGCTGCTTCCCTATGCTCCAGAGCCTCCTGCAAGACAACGGGAGTACGTATAAGCACAGTTACAAACCCACCAAGCAAGTTGGTACAACGTAAAGGATTGCACCTTTCCGAGAACGCTGAGCCTTCCGGGCAAGGGCATGCCTTCGCTGGAACTTTGCTTTGCGGTGTCACATTCTTCAGATAGATGGTAATGCGAGTTGTGAATCGTAGTTGAACTGCTTTGTTCATCAGATGATGCCCAACGAGAGTCCTCGGCATCTCTGGCAGCACTTCTCAATTTGGTCATGGGTGTGTGAGTTACGTTCTTAACCTGTATCAGAGATTAGCAGACGCTGCTTTCAGCGGCCTCACGAAGAATAGCAAGTTTTCTTAGGGGAGCTTACCACACTTGGGAAGGGACTCTTTGGGATCTTAGGATCTCGCTCGGCGACGGTCTTGCTCCTTGAGAATCTGGAGATGCTGCAGCTTTTCCTTACAGCAGCTGAGCTCGCTTCCTTGGCGTCCGACATCTTAGACAGAAGAGCCCCGCTCACCGACGATCTCGTATTGATGCCGGAGCTTCCTTCCTTGCCTGGTGTTCCACTTGGTGGTGGCGACAAAACACCACCATGCGTCCGGCCCTTCATCGGCGTTTTGTCCTCGAAGTCCAAGGCCGTCGGCTTTATGACGGGGTTCTGCTCCCAGGAACCTCTTCTGGGAAAGGAAGAAGCAGTGGCGTGCCTGGCCGATGATTTCTCGCCGCTTCCTCTGCAACGAACGATGGGTTCCGGCGTGCCCATGAGGGGGTGTCGGCCGGGCAGCGGCTTGGCGCCAACGAGCACGGGAACGGGGGACCCCGGCTCCAGCCGATCGACGTGGATGAACTGGCCGAGCTGCAGCTTGTTGCTCAGAACAAGGTCGTCTTGGTCGAACGGCAGGCTGGCGTAGATGGAGTTGGACGAGTCGGAGAGCTTGATGTAGAAGCCGTGCTTGGGCCAGAGGTCCTTCTCGTCGAGGTCGGCGGGGACGATGTCGGTAACCTGCAAGAGTGCGGTCCGGTGCTCGCCCACAGGCTTCTGGCTTCCCGTGTTCATCCCATTGAGAAGCTTCATCAGAACACCGGGCGCGAGTGCTGCCATGATGTGAAGAAGGTGGAGAACACAAGCACCGTGCGGCTGAAACAAACAAAGACGTCAAGCAAATCAATCGATGTTGCAGGTGACGCTCTCCATTCCTACAGTGGATGCATTCAAGATGTGTGGAGCAACACAAGAAGAGAAAATTATGGTAGCTGAATGCCATGGATCGTCAGTGAAATGATTACATTTTGTAACATTGAGAATAAAGAAGGAATAATATGGCGCACCAAAAAAAGTATAAGAATCCTTCTCTGTTACCGAAATAGGAATAAGAACCAACGACAATCGATCTGCTCAACCAGCACGGCCAGAACAAGAGAGTAAGATAGAAACAATTATAAAGAAAATTAAGAAATAAAGAAAAGAAAACAGACAATTTATTCAGAGATTCCTCCATCACATGCCATTAAAAACACAAGTCTAGCAACCATCACAATAAACAAATAAATAAAAAGCTGAAAAACAAAAAAAAGACCATTCAAGATGTCCACAAATCTATGGGTTCATTCATAAAGAAGGACACAGTGGGAGAGATCAATCACTTGAAACCAAGCTGAATTGTGAGAATCCAAACCCCCCAAGAAAGACGCAGGCAGGGAGTCCCGAGGTGACGGCTTTATCTTGACAGCGAATGCTGTGGGATGGACGAGAGATGCTCTTTCAGGAAAAACCAATGCCGAATGATCGATCACTGCGCTGCAGCTGCAGCTGTAGATTCGGGGAGAGCAGGAGAATCGGTATGGGGAAGAGGAGGTGGGACGGCAGTGGAGAGAGCGCGGCGGCGACAAAGCGTTGAAGGCAGGAACGCAGCAGCGTGAACTTACAAATCATTACAGTATTATTATTATTATTATTATTATTATTATTATTGTTATCGCTCCCAACGGTCAAAGAAGTCGACTGAAGCATCAAAAGTTTACTTCTTTAAGCCTCCGCATTCCACAGGGGTGCACTTACACGGAGAAGCAGCGATGGCCAGCCTTGTGGATCCCACGGCTTATTTCCAGCTCCGACACGGGTACGTTACCCTGCAATCAAACGGACGTGAAAAAGGAAGGAGCGTTCGGGATTTGGAACGTTGCGCAACGGTCAAATCTTCCTCTTTCGTATTATTATTATTATTATTATTATTATTATTATTATTATTATTATTATTATTATTGCTGCCTGTTATATTTATTTTATTTTAATGAATGGGAGTTAAAATTACGAGAATACCGTCATGCCCTGCCAGTTAATTAAGCATGTGGAAATACTGCCGGAAACAAAATACAACTTACAAAATCTAGTACAAGTTTTTTTTTCCAAACTTCGTGAAATAAAATGTTCCGCTTTGTGACGGAAAGTGTGCCCCGCATTAAAATAAATAACAGCCGTCGTTGGTCGAGTCAACTCCTTTTTGGGCATTCATAATATATATATATATATATATATATATATATATATATATATATATATATATATATATATATATGTGCACGTGTTAGTTTACCGCATTCGCCAACAGACAAATGAAATCAGAAATTTCTTTATTCAGTTTCATTATTCTTAATTCAAAAGAAAAAGTATATTATTTGATTAATGTCGCTAAAATGCAAAAGTATTGTTAATTCCCATCAAAAGCAATCATCATTATAACAAATTATGAAAATATTACGCAACGAAATAGGTATAATAATCATCATTTCAAACAATGTTCAAAATCATACTAATACATGGGGAGCACTAGCTCTGAGGCACCAATCTAATCATCAGCTCTTCAAATCAACTGTTTGAAGTCATAACCGACCTCCATGACGCATTTGAAACCAAACAAATTCTCCTGTATAGTAATTATCATGCTGGATCCAACAAGAAGTTTGATGAAATTATTTGACAGTCATAAGCATGAACCCATATCTCTTGTACCGGGTTTAATACAGGTTGATCAAAGTCTCGAACTAATGTGCATCACAGCATACTGGATATTTTCATACTATTTTAAGCATACAGTCCACAAGGCATTTAGTTGAGAAAAAAAAAAAAAAAAAAACAGCTCGCTTGATAAAATAGGGAGAGTTTACAACAGATGCATTTATCAGCAAACTCACCAGCAGGCACACATGTACAGAATGAAAAAGCGGGGCAAAAAATACATGCATTTATGGCTTTGTAGAAACATCTATTTGAAAAATAGACCCTTTTTCCTCCCTTTCCTCTTCTCACCAGCCTGCAACAAATAGGAAATTTCATTTTACTACTGACACTCCCTAAACCGATGTGCATGTGTACATAAGTATAATAGAAAATTCAGAGAAATAGCATATATAAACCACTTGAAGTTACAGAGATGGGAAAGATGCCAGAGGGCTCTTTAGCTCAACTTTCCAACCAATTTGTCAATCATTTCATAAGTATTCCATTTCTTTTCCATTCTAGTAAATGATATTCCAATTATTGCGGGGTTTTGTGCAGAATTCACTAAACTGCAAAATACTTTTTCTGTCAATTACAAAAGACTATAATTTAAACTAATCAACACTTATTTCCGACACACTTGTCTTTGGGACACAGTACATTAAAGGGGAATCAAGAAAACAGTAGTTTATATCTACAGAAAAAGTATGACAGAAAAGATAATTACTCTGTTATTGTAATCAAGAATTCATGGAACCATATACAACACGATGGGAGAACGTTGTAGAGAAAAAAGTTTCAAGGCACAACATATTGATAACCAGATCTTTGGTAAGTGAAACCATTGTAGAAAAGTCAGAGATTAAAATTGGCATTGACCCAGTTCAGGATCAGTAGATAGAATAGTTGGGTTCAAGGTCTATGCAAAGTATATAAAAAATTGCATATATAACATAAAATACAAAAAGTATACTCTTCATTTTTTCATTTCTTTTTCATTTTATTTTATGCTCAGCCTCTTTTTTTATTTTGTTTTTCTTCTCTTTCTTTTTACTCTCTCTCTCTCTCTCTCTCTCTCTCCCCCTGAACTTTGTTCATTTGTCAGTTCACAATCCCTTTCCTTCTGAATCTTCTATGTTATGGCAGCTCAAAAGGAGGTGCCTAGCAAGGTTGGCATAGGCGTTGTAGGTAGTCTTCTCAACCTTTTTTCCTCTCGCCATTTAGACTTCTTTATCTTCTTGATGGCAGGCTGGAGCAAGCATCTGTGACATCAGGGCGTCACAAATGGTGGAAGTTGACAGAGGTGAACACAAGCGGATAAGTAAAGGATGATCATTTGAGGTGAATAATAATCAACGGGCTATTTTTACAAATAATTAAGAATGGTCAAATTCCCTTTTAAACCATTCAGTTTACATAATTCACCAGAAAACTGGCCAGGTCATTCAGTTTCTCTTGGTTTTCATGCCTGTCTGATTCAACACAACAGAACCTAAAAGGGGTCGGGATGCTGGTTTCATTGGATGGAGCAATTGCAGCATGTTCCAGTTCTGATAACTTGGAGAATAATTCCCAACATCATTTTCAGCAACTATGAACTGCAACAATGGCAATTGCATAAACAACAAATTACAATAGCTTCTACTAGACTATTTAGCATCCCTGATAATTTCTGAACAATATTATTCTTTAAATGGACATTTGTTTATACATAATGGATGATAGCTACACCTGGGTCAAAGGCAGTTAGACACTGCTTGAGTATGAATCTAAGCCATGTCAGCAGCAAGGCAAGATACAGGTTGGCTAGGAACAACCTGCCGATATAGAGAGCTTGGAGGTGGTTACCAGAGTTAATGGAGAAGTAGCTACCCTTTGTAGATGTTTACTGGGCCAATCAAGCTGATGCTTTATTGGCTGCAGAGGCAACAAGAGTGTCTGAATTTTGCATCTGAAATGAAGTACTGAATTTAGATTTTGCTAGAAAGATTACTTCACAATAGTTAAAATAACTGATGGTGAATGATTTCCACTTACTAGCTAGGCAAAACTTTGCATAGTTAGTAGAGGGTCAAAAATTTTGCATACTCATGATAAGCAGAACGTGGAGTTCTGATTGAAGCATACTGCCTTACAATAGCTGAGATGATAACCGGTTAATACACAATCCACAACATTTGAGACAACCAAGGTCTGTCGTACCGTACCGTACCGGCGTTTCGACCCGGGCTCGGTACCGGTACGGTACGGTATACCGCTCGGTACACCCAGGTGTACCGAGCTGTCACGGACAAACTTCTAAACAGGGTGTTTGATGTAATGCTTATGTATGTCCGTGTCTTTTGGTATGTCCATGCTTTATACAGCATGTAGGGGACGGCTGAAGGCTTGATAGTCCCATTTTAGTTGGGTCGATGGCCGCTTTAGGCTTGTAAATAAAGGTTGTGTCATGTGGACACGTGTGAGAGATTCTCGGTCTGTAATGGACCATTTTACCCTTTGTTGTGCAACTGTTCAGAGCTTGTAAAGTTTGTTTGTAATTTGCATTGTCTATAAAGTATTTTTCGGAGATGTTTGCTTGTAGATCCCGAGTGAGGCCTTTTCTCTGTCCTGTTCTCTCTTTTGTGGGACTATAGGAGGCTTCGGGGAGGCTGACCTTTGCGGACAGACACGCAAGGGTGCCGCATGACTTAGGTAAAACCAGCTAAGTCCATGATAGAGCGGTATACTCAGGCGTACCGAGCACTGTAGCATTGCTACAGTACTACAGTGCTACTGCTACAGTACTCGGTACAGGGCGGACCGGTACGTACCGCCCGGTACCGGGCGGTACAGTCTAGAACGGTAGACCTTGGAGACAACACACACAGTATTCAAAGAAGATTAAGCAGCTACCAATTAGCTTTTGATAATTGTGCATTCACAAAAATTTTTCATGAAAGCACATCAGGTGGCTGATTGGCTACCTATCATGATAAGCTAATCAATGACATGGACAGCGGGCCACAGATGGCTTAAGTGTTTTGTCTGTGAATGCTGGGGCTTTGTTTGGTGCTAAATGGTGCCATGTCAACTTTAGAGAGCCATGACAATTTCTTCTGCAAAGAGGATTGCCTAGTTAAACTCCATAATTGAAGTCTTCTTATGATATTTTCAGTCCATCTCTTAAAAATGTTCATTCCAAAGCCCCAATCATGTAAGCTATGCCACGTAATAGCGCAACCAGTTGACAAATTATCACTCAATAATTAAATTGTGGAAGAAATAATAGTACCTTTATCGGTATTTAAATGAGTAAAAAATTGATAGACCTGACTAAACAGTTAATCAAATGGATATACTGAGAGCAAATATGGAAAAAAATTAATGTCATTAGAATATCAGAATATGCTAAGTTCATCACTGAATGCACATAAATACTGGGATAAAAGTATATACCATCACTTTAAATAATCTCATTGTAAGAACAATTGTATCTCGCAGCCTGAAAATGCAAATACGATACATCACTATGAATAATTAGTAGAAATAGCAACAAGATGGCAGATACTTTGACCAAGATTACTCATATGCTATGGATAACATTCAATGGTGTAGCTTATCACTAAAACATCAATTGGTATAACGTGGATTAACTGCTAAAATACTAAATGGCATAAACAGAAACTCACACACTACTAACTTCTGTCTTCAACAGATGTTCTCCGTTAGTGCCCTGAATCAAAAACTCTGTAGGATGTACATACGGGATTGCAATCTGCAGAAGCACAATAAAATTTATATTCATAGTGTTCTACTTCAACATAGTCCACAGGTACCTTAAACATGTGTACACAAACAACTGAAGGTGAAAGGAATATCATATTTAAGAAAGGTCATGCAGATGTTGAAATTACAAACTTGACCACCATAGAGACAAATAAACAAAGAAATATATGGAACTAAGTAATTTCAGATTAACCAATATACAGATAAATAAACAAAGAATTATGGGGAACTTCCAAGCTACCAAATGATTTGCCTGCCCCATTTGCTCCGAATTCATAATCAATCCCAACAAATTAAAAGGTCCCATCAGAGGCCTCCCAATTCATTTGCATCCAAGCCTTCATCACATCACTTATAATCCTTTAGTTGAAAACAAGATGTCATCATTATTTTACCCTATTCTTGATCTCAAGAACACACCTGGATCATTCCCCATTTTCTTTATCAAGTAGCACTGTGATTTATAAATACACTCTATCCATCCAATAGTTCTGACCACCATCTCACAGTTGTCATCTTAGGTCTCACTTGATTATGCCATATTTTCGCAGCTTGATATTTGAAATTTTAAGACTAATCAACCCTGTTAATGTCTTACTCTAAGATATAAATCATTACAATATTATCCCTAATTTTCAGTATTAAAATCATGAATTACACAATATACACATCAAAACTTAGTCCTTGCATTTAATTTGTGAAACTATGTTTAACTAGTTTAAGTTCATTATGTTTACCACAGTCCATCTCAATAAAAATCAGAGCAACTATAAGTAAACATATGTATGTCTTCACATTTTTTTTTGCTTCAAACAGTGATTTTCTGTAGTGAATTTCTGTTTTTGAAATAATCTAGTTTCATGTTGGACATCAAAAAGGACTGAGAGATCATTTCATCACAAAATATAAAATATGTCAAAATATTCTAAATAAAGGCAATTGGAAATATTTGCCTATTGTCTATAACATCTTTGAGCATAGTAAAATCCTTCAATTTAAACTTAAATAATCCTTTCTCATTACACTTGAGTTTTTGTACTATTTTTCTTGGACATAAAATATCTTCCCATTAATGTATGGAAGTACATTATATCTAGGAACAAATGCAACAAATCTTTACAAACGTCCTCATCAGTTGTGACCAAAGGCTACATTACCTTCAGAACTTGCATCGAATGATTTTTATACACATTCCAGTATATATAGCATCAACAAGGATAAAAATTTAAACAAATATAGACATTATACCTACATCTGAAACCTTATATCTTGTCACGAGGGAACTTTTTCAAAATGAGAATATGACTGAAGAACATGAAAAAAACCAAAAAAGGGCATAAAGAGGAGGAGAAAAGAGAGAAATTGGGGGGAGGGAACAGGATCCATTTAAAAATAAATGCGTGACAAGGGAAGCATCATACAGTAGTATTTGGTTGAAATTTCTCCGTGACAACAACACCACGTGGCCCAGTGCATTTTATGCTGTAACCTTCTCTCTTTATTGACAAAATAGCAGGATCCCATATGTCAAGATATCTAGTCTGCCGATAAGTGAACACATTCAAAACACTAGTGACAAGTATTACCCCAGTGTACTTGATTTCCCACTGACAAATGCAAGAGATAAAAAAGGCTAGCAGAAAACATACCGATAGCAAAACCTCATATGATACATGTCCATCCGAAAGAGTTCTCTTAATTTGCTCTTGCATTTCAGGATCTGTCAAACGATAAAGTAAAAGTGCATATTTATATAAAGTTAAAAGATAGGCTAGTGCCTCAAACAAAATTAAATATTAAGAATAGAATCAGGCACTTAGCAACAAGATTAATATAGCAATGCTAACTGCATGGAGACATAAACATTCAAGTAAAAGAGGAAAAGGTAACCTGAGACAACAAGGTCTTAGTTACAAGTCTTAAAGTAGCATGCAAGTAACAGATGTTACAATTAATCAGCATTAGAGAGAGCGGTAAGACGAGTACGATTAAACATCTGTGGAAGTTCTGCCCACAGCAAAAGAACTTTCTCAATATAGTAAATAACTAAATATACATAACAGTGTATGCTTCAACAAACTATTAGGAGAACTGGATCTAAGCCCTACAACTTCTATGCAATCCATAAATCAACGTTTACATAAACATAGAGACTACTATTCAGGTTCTGGATAAGGGATAAATTGCAAGTAACATCTCTATACCATCATACAGTCCCCCACTTGTGGACCAGAAAAATTTCAACTAAAAAACACAAGTGATCTACACTTCACAAGGTAGGATCATTTGTGAGTGCATGCTTTTAAGACAATATCATCTTGTAGGAAGGAAATTTTCATCAAAAACACAAGAAAGCCTTGGTTTCAAATATCATGTTTAACAGAAAATGAGAGATAGAGAAACGTCCAACTCAATAGAAACATGTGCCTCACCACAAGTTATCTTTCTTTGATCATTAGCGAAAACCTTTACAGGTTCACCCTACAGTAAGAAAAAGGGGAGGTACTATTAGCAAAAATGTCACCAAAACCTGTGTAGTTATCAACAGAAAGTAATGAATACATTAATCTATTATTTCTTAAATTAAACACAAAAATCTGCTCAATATGACCACAAGACTTCCTGCTGTTTGTTCCTGAGACCGTATCTACTTCAGCAAATGGAAGTACTTTCTGTAGTTGAAAACTTGAAAAGTTTCCAGAAGAACATTTATGGACCGAGAATTTCTTCCACAAGAAAATTCTAAAAATTCTCTATGAAAATTATAATGTAGATGATTAACGTTTTGAACAAAAATCTTCTGCATTTCTCTAAACCGTTTAACTACAAAACACAGATTCACTTCAAAGATGATGATAAGAACACATCGCATTTGTAAAGCAACAACAATGATCTACCAGTCTTCAGTCTGTAATCTTCCTTGCAACTCAAGCAGGCTATCATCTCTTTGGATTTGACACAGTATAATTGCAAAAATTATTAACAGCAAACAGATATACCTTCCGCTTCCTGTCATCCAGGGGTTGGACTTCAATAGCAAGGTATGAGTCCACGTCATCAGCAGTAACTAAATAAGAGGGTTGTTTTGCTCCTACCAACAGAGAGATCATGAGCGCCAAATTTCCTTGAACAAAGATTAACAAGAGAAGGATAGAACTTGAACAATTTGGGAAATATCATACCTTCGATGTAGTTCACAGATCCATCTTCTAAATACCGTACCCACTACAAATGGGAAAAAGAACTGTTGTTACCACTTACTAATGAGACTGAAAATAGCAATCTTTATTTCAACCAAAAATATAAATGCTGCAATGTTTGTTGAAAAAATGGTACAGGAGTTAGAAAAAGCACCCCAAAGTTACAACTAGTAGTTCCATTGATTGAGTAGCCACTTGCTTGAAGTTCCCTTCCAGGAAATGCTTCACCAGAAATTCGAAGACCGTCTATCGCTGGCAAGGGATCATCATCTGCTGCTGCATATTTGAAGTTATTATAAGAAGTCATGGATCATCACTTCATAACCTGAAATGAAACATAATACAAATGTATAAATAGTCTCATACCTTCGGAGAATGAAGAACTGGGCTCCTCAAGGACAGTTGGAAGGTAAGGGTAAGAGTTTGGATCATCCTGTCCAGATGATAAATAGGGGGAGTTTCCAGGAGCCCAGTGTACAGTAGGTTCTCGTCCATGCTGAAGAGAAACAGTCTCAGAATCATCATTCCTGCTGCTTTTAATATTTTTGGAGTCAGCACTAAGATGTGCAACATGAGAGTCATCTTGATTTGTTTGAATTGAAGCATCGTAGGCAATGGAATTCCTGAAAAGACAAAACAGAGACAGGAATAATATCAAGGCAGTGGATAGATTGCCCCATTTTGCGCCACGGATGGCATATGAATCACATTAATTAGCATAGTACTTACAACAATTTTTTTTTTATTGAAAACAGATTTCTGCTTCATCATAGCAATAATATAAAGAAGATAGCAGTAACACTGATGTAAATATGTGATGAAAGAACAAATGTGTGATTAAGCAGAAATTGGTAAACAAACCACTGGAAGAAAAAACAGAAAAGAAGCAGCTGCTGCACTCTCCAAAATGTCTGCAAAAACTCACTTGTGTGGCACCTCTAAATTCTAATGCATTTGTTGTTTGTTACTTAAAAAGCACCAATTCCTGGCCTGTGATTTTTGGTTCAAGCAAATAAAGGAGAGAAAAAAAAGTTTAACAGTCACAATAAACTTGAACCAAGGCTTGAAGTCCAGTCCTTGCTGCAGTAACTCTATATATTCATCAGGCAGGATGAAGGTCAAATCTCATGTACCTCTGTAGTACAACCACAACTGTTGATGCTCAAAAGCTTACCAAGTCAATGAAGAAGCTTTGGAGAACCTGAAGATCTATTACCTGTTAATAAGGGGCGAGGTTGAGAAGGAAAAGGAGTATAGGAATGGAATACAAGAAAGAATAATAAAAAGAAGATAATAGACACTGGAGGAAGAAGAGGGGTAACAAAAGAAGTAAAAAGGAAACAGAAGCAACATTAAGGACAAAGCTTGTGAAATTTCTTTAAGTTCAAGCATCGACTTGACAAATAACTAAAGATACATTTCAACAAGAAGTGACCAAGGGTGGTGCAGTAGGTGTTCCATACAAGTTAGAACTAGATAAAGTCAAAGACATCAAGAAAAAGTAGCAATATAGTATTTTCAAATAACCAAAAGAAGTACCACCCGTTACATTGAATAATTAGATCAAAGCCTAAATGGGGTCTTAATTGAACAAGAATAACTCTGGAAACATAAAAAGAACACCATAGATCGAAATGTGCACAAAGAAAGAACCCCACCTGTTAATTGAACAAAAAGTAGCAAGATAGTATAATTAGATAGTATATTTAATTATAATTAGACCCCACCTGTTAAAGAAAGAACCCCAACGAGCACAAAAAGTAGCAAGATAGTATATTTTCAAATAACCAAAAGAAGTACCACCCGTTACATTGAATAATTAGATCAAAGCCTAAATGGGGTCTTAATTGAACAAAAACAACTCTGGAACCATAAAAAGAACACCATAGATCTAAATGTGCACAAAGAAAGAACCCCACCTGATAAGAGCATCTCATGAATAGTGCCAAGTTATCAAGACTGACCTTCTGGTTAAAGGAATGTTTGTTTCTGGGATGTCATGGTCCAAATTCTTTGCGTGAACACTACTTGGAACAGGTTGCTGGTTCTGGTTCCTGACTGCCTCCCAGTCAGGTTTCGTTTGAAAGTTGGAAGGAGAAGAAATTGGAGACCGTGCATGTGGATAGGCTGCCTGTGGCACGATTTCCAGGTTATTTTTGTCCTGACACAAACATATTGGATTAGGAAAACTTGATTTAAGATACCAAGGAGGAAACTAAAATGAAACAACATATGACATACAGAAACAGCCACTTGTGCACCAAGCAGTTCGGAAGGTGATTGTGGTGGAAAGCCTGGATTATTTGATGACTCTGCATACCAAGGAGCTAACTGGTACTGAGACTCTTTCAGTTTCTCCTGCAGAGAGTATGTTTGTTGGCAAGGTTATTTCAGGCTTCTACAAGAAATTTTCAGCAAAAAAATATTCAATTTTTACCAGTTAGGTGCACTTCCCTAATGGTCAACAGAACATATTAATTTTTAGAACACAATACATGTATCAACATCTATTCTAAGAAAGAGGATACCTCAGCGATGATGAGTTTTTCCTGCAAATGTCTGAACAAAACCTACAAGAATTAAGTGCACATACAATAAGAAAAGACAATACAATCAGTTTCTTAAAAAAATCTAATCAAAACATATTAACCATTGATAAGTCACAATATTTCTGAATTTCATTCTTAAATATGTCTTTTAAGTAAAAAAATCATATCTTATAAATATCTTTCAATTTGACATCAGGTAGGAGAACTTGTCATTCATTATATGCAGAAAGACAAAGGAAGTTGCATATCCAACCTGAACCATTATAGTCTTATTCAAGGTTTTATATGTCATGTCATAACCATGCTGATCAGGCACTAGCAAAGAATGCCAGTAACATACCATGCTAGTACAACATGTCTTGCACGCAATTAGTAGTCTGGCTCACATATTCAAGCTTTGACATGCTTTCTCGACTGTTCGCTTACCCTTAAATTCACACAATAGATATGTACTTTAAGTCATGGATCTGCCATCCTGTCACGGACAAACTTCTAAACAGGATGTTTGATGTAATGCTTATGTATGTCCGTGTCTTTTGGTATGTTCATGCTCTGCACAGCATATAGAGAAACGGCCGAAGGCTTAATAGTCCCATTTTTGTTAAGTTGGTGGCCGCTTTAGGCTTGTAAATAAAGGTTGTGTCATGTGGACACGTGTGAGAGATTTTCGATCTGATGTAATGGACCATTTTACCTTTTGTTGCGCAACTGTTCAGAGCTTGTAAAGTCTGTTTGTAATTTGCATTGTCTATGAAGTGTTTTCGGAGATGTTTGCTTGTGGATCCCGAGTGAGACGTTTTCTCTACCCCGTTCTCTCTTTTGTGGGTCCTAATGGATCATGGGAGGCTTCAGGGAGATTGACCTTTGCGGACGGACACACAAGGGTGCCGCACGACTTAGGCAAAACCAGCTAAATCCGTGACAATCCGGTATTCTCTTTTTACCTTTTGATGCTTTAAACATCATAATGCCGTGATTGAACTAATTTATATCTGTTAATTATCGTGAAATAGGCTGTGTAGAAGAATGTATTTAGAAAACATTTCATTTTAGTCAAAAACAAACCAAAGCATGAGTAAATTGTTGAAAACATCATACACAGTGGACAGTGTACAATAATAAATTCCAAATAGAAGACCAATCATAAATATTATATATTGGAAAGTTTTAACATAACTCGTGTCAGACTTTTAAACCAAAGGTCACATTTTGACCACTCAGTACCAAAAAGAATGAAGGAAAAACACATATGCCACCATCTGCTAATTTCAAGTTGATGCAAGAATTGTGAAGATACTATTGATGCTGTGGACAAATTATGTATTGATATTGTCATGATCAAAGTATTGAATACTCATGAGACCTGAACCTACCAACCATGTATTTACCAGTCTGACCAATTACCATATCGAAATCTATGTAGTTCAATCTGAGTTCACATATTATTTGCTTATAAAAATTCTACTGGTTCATTTAATGGTACCGGACTGTATAGGTTGGTTTACCACTAGTTTAACAGTATCATCTTGGTTCAATAGGTTGCTGAAACATACATAGAATAAGTATTTAAATCCTTGATCAGGATGTACCACCATAACAAGATAATCTGCATTGGTATTAAGAAGGGTACATCAAAAGGCACATCAAAAACCATCCAGATGGCTTGATGCATATCCACTATGCTACTGGACATGTCCTGAGACTAGGAGGCTGCTTGGGTGTTGGTTCAGGAGCATGTTAAATGGAGGATGACCCGGGAATGATTAAACCCAGTTCAAGTTGTGCTCCAATTCAGCTCAACCGGAGTTCGAGTCGAACTCCAATTCAATTTTAATCTGGCCAAACTAAACCCAAGCTCAAGAGCTAGATTCAGTTAGCTCAAAGAACCAATCCAGCTCAATCCGAGTTTAACTCAGATTGAACGGAGAGTTGGACTCCAATTGAGAATCCAACCCTAGTTAGGAGTCCTCCCCTCCACAGTTATAAAAGGTGTGGCAGCACTATTCACAGCAGAAAAAACATCAGAAGCTTCTGTTGAATCTCGTATTTTGATGATAAAACCAATTGATAAGTGTTTATGATTTGATATGCGTTTTGAGTGACGCAAGATGCTTCGATCAGTGAGAGACAATTAAAGCAGGAAGAATCATGTTGGGCCAGAGAAAAACATGTCAAAAGATTGGACGTCGCGCCAGAGGATTAGTCGACGTATCGACAGAAGGCTTCGAGACATGGATTCGGGCATCGAGCCAAGAAGAGCGGATATTGCGCCAAGGATATCAGAGTTGCAGAAGTCAACTAGCCGATTGGGCAATAGGCCGCAAAAGATAACGATGCGCCGAAGAATTGGACGAAGCGTCAATGGACCAATAACATGCCGAACAACATGATTCATGCTTAGTAATGATTGTCTAGATCGAAGTATGTTTTTATGTGTGCAGGATTAACTATGATAACAAGGCAGAAAGCAAAATGAAGTCCCGGAGTTAAGAATGTGATTTCGTTAGGAGTTCGAGAGTTCGTCGGAAGTCCGGACGTTCGTCGGAAGTTCTGCCGGAACCAACCGAGAAGTCCAGGAGCTTGCCAAAGAAGCTCGTCAGAACTCGTCAAGAAGATCGTCGTGAAGTCCAGGAGCTTCCAGGGAGTTCGCCGGAACATTGCCGAGAGATCGTCGGAAGTTCGCCGAAAGCTCACCGGAAGAAACCGGACTTATTTTGCTTAGAATATATCTTAGGAATCGTAATTAGTACATAATTAGAGTTGGGATTGGGAGGTAATCCCATCAACTCTGTTAGGGGCCAACTGGGCCCGAAGTTGGGCTGGTTTGGGCCGGATTCAAGGCCCAACAAGGATGCTGAAAGCCTGATCGACGGTGGCACTGCCTGGGGAACAGCACCCCAGGAATTCTTTGCGGTGGTACCACCCAGTGGCAGGGTGCCAAGCGGTGGCACTGCCCCTGTCAGGCGGTAGTACCGCCTAGTGCAATGTTAGTGTTAGATTGACACTAGCAGTGGTACCACCCGTACCCAGGAAACCCGGGATGGGATATTTTTAGGCTCCAAGTTTGAATAAACTTGAGGCCTATAAATACCCCTCATCCCTGGTTAACAAACACAAGTATTGAGAGTAAAAAAAGAAAGAAATACTATTGCAATCTTGTGTGAACTCCTCTCCTCCTTCTAAGTGTTAGAATAGTTTGAGAGAGGAGTAAGTGGGGGTGTAAGGGTCATCTCCTAAACTCGGTAAAAGGAGAATCGAGTTGTAAAAGGTGGTTGGTCTTCGCCTATTGAAGGAAGACCGATAGTGGATGCCGATGGCCTCAACGGAAGAGGAATCGGTGGAGTGGATGTAGGTCACGACGACCGAACCACTATAAAAATCTGGTTTGCGTTTTGTCTTGAACAATTTACTTTAACTGCAAACTGCCTTCTGATTACTTGTTACGCTCTTCTTATTGCCTTCAAAGTTAAGCATTTCCGAAATTGGTTTTATCGTACGAAACGAAACGATTTAAATCCGTGATTTTACCATTGCACTAATTCACACACCCCCCCTCTTAGTGCGGACTCGTTCCTAACAGTTAGTATCAGAGCCTCATTTTTCTCATTTGGTTTAACACCCAAGAGAAATAACTCTTTTCGACTTTCAAGAGGGTCACTCTCTCATTCGTCCTCCCTTGTTTAATGGGACGGACTACACGTATTGGAAAACTCGAATGAGAGTTTTTTTGCTTTCGTTGGATTTGAATTTATGGAATATTATCGAAAATGGATTTCAAAGGTTTCTCTTCCAATGAACAATTGGAATGATTTGGAGAAGAAGATTTTTTCTTTAAATGCGAAAACTATAAATGCTTTATTTTACGCTTTGAATAAAACTGAGTTTAATCGGATTTCTACTAGTAAAACGACTTTCGATATATGGCACACTCTCGAAATCACACATGAAGGCACTAGCAAAGTTAAAGATTCGAAAATCAATTTTTTAATGTATGATTTTGAACTTTTTCGAATGAAACCAAGTGAAACCGTTGTTGACATGTACACTCGTTTTACGGATGTCGTCAATGGTTTAAAAGCACTTAGTAGAAGTTTTTCGGATTTTGAACTTGCAAACAAGATTTTACGTTCTCTTAATAAGAGTTGGAATTCAAAAGTAACGGTTATTCAAGAATCAAAAAACTTGAATCATTTACCAATTAAACTTATAGGGTCTTTGATGACCTATGAAATGACGTGCAATGCACGTGAAGAACTTGAGAACCACCTTCCAAAGAACAAGAAGGATTTTGGACTTAGAACAATTGAAGACCACTCGAGCATAAACTCAAGTGATGGTGAACTTGAACTCCTCATGAAATTTTTAAAACAAGAATCGAAAATTAAAAATGAACTTGAAAAGAAGAAGAAGGCGACTTTGGACGAATCAAGCTCGTCCGAAAACGAGGAGAAAAACAAAAGTGAGGAGGCAAACTACGCCTTAACGGCATTCGACAATGAGGTAAACAACTCAAACGAAACTCCTTTAATTTATTTCGAAATTACATAATGCTTTTCACGAGTTGTTCTTAAATTAGTTGAGAAAAATTATATATATATTTTTTGAATTGCATATTTAACGAAAATACAAAAATAAAATTGGATCATGCTTACCTTTCTAGTGATTTTAAAAATAATCATGAAAATTATATATTTTATTATAAACAAACAAAATGATTTTGATTAAAAATATCTTATGTTCAATAAAACCATGATTGACGAATATGCTTTATGTTTAATGATTTCTTTGGCTTGTATGCCTTATCATGATGAATATTTTGAAAATAAATGTTTGTATCATACTTGATGATTTTTATGCATAAGGACTTGAAGTAATGATTTGAAATCATATGTTTTGGAATCATGTGTTACACTTTTTTATCTTAATAATTTTTTTGATCTTTCCGTTTTAAACGTTGATGCATGGTTTTGACATAAGAAAAAATATTTGGGCATGCTAATATAAAGCCAATCACACAAATTGAAACCAAAAAAAAGTTTAGATATCTTTAAGAATTATTCAATATTATGTTCAACGAAACCATGCTTGATGTCTTAATGAAAATGTAATGATGATTTGAAAGCATGCTTAACGAGTTTATATTTCGAACTTATGCATAATAATTTTTTCGATCTTTTGAAAATCCTTTTTTGGTGTTAATGAATGATGCATGGATTTGGCATAAAAGAAAAAAAACATACATGTATGAAATCAATCAATAAGTTGAAACAAAAAGAGGAAAGCATTTTTCTTGAAAACTTCTCAATCCCTACCTTATTGATTTTTCATTAAGAGATCAAGAAAATTATTTATGCTATTTTGAATCTCTTAAAAGAAATGTTGAGATTTTAATGATTTTGACGATCTGAATTTGAATAAGTTTTATCAAAATCATGATCTTGGTTTATTGAAATTACTTGAGATATTTTTTTTAATCAAGAGCTCTTCTTTGTACTCCTAGGATTTTTCTTGGTATTTTACTAAAGAGGAGATTTTTCTATGTGAATCATAAGATTTTTTATGCATAAATTAAAATATTTTTCTCCTATATTTCCTCTTGCGATTTACTAAAGAGAATATCATTTTCGAAATTCATGACTTAAAATTTCATTTGAATATCTTTTATTATATGATCTCCTAAGAATTCTTTTCGTTAATTATTTAAGAGAAGATTTGTTAAAATGGATCATGGTTTCTCTTTATTTCTCGAATTTTAGACTTGATCTTTCATTTTTTATGATTGAAATAATGATTGAAACATTGATGATATGAATGCATAAAATACTCATGATATTATTTTGATACTTTAAAATGATATAAATTTGCGTATAATATGATGATTGATTTATTTGTGTCATGCATGAAGTAAGGATACAAATGTAAGGTTTTGAAATTGTGCATGTTTTAATTTGAAAATATAATGATACGCAAATAAGATTGATACTTTACCTTTGTCATGATTTGAAAATTGCTGTAAAGGGAAAAGAATTATAAAATTATATTCTTCCCTTCTTTTTTACAATAACAAAGGGAGAGATAAAGTATTGCTAGCTCAAAAATTGCAAAGGAAGCAAAAATTTGCTAGCTTGCAAATTGCATGGAGAAAGAAACGCTATCTTGCAATATCAAGCAAACGTGTTATCTTGCCTATCTCAAGAAGCAAAACATGCTAAACTTACACATCTAGCAAAATTTACAAACTTGCAAAACTCAAAAGTTTTGCTAAATTGCATGATGATAAAACTTGATATTATGTTTATTATGCAATGATTTGAACTTGTATATCCAAACACTTGAAAGTTACACTTCTCCTTTTCGTTGATGACAAAGAGGGAGAAGTATGATCATGTTATGCATGATAAAATTTGCAATGACTTGAATTCAGCTTGAATTCAAGGTTCTATTAATATGACATATTGATAGGGGGAGTTAAGATTAACTCCATCATCAATTGGTTGTCATCATCAAAAAGGGGAGATTGTTGAATCTCGAATTTTGATGATGAAACCAATTGATAAGTGTTTATGATTTGATATATGTTTTGAGTGACGTAGGATGCTTCGATCAGTGAAAGACAATTAAAGCAGGAAGAATCATGTTGGGCCGGAGAAAAATATGCCAGACGATTTGACGTCGCGCCGGAGGATCGATCGACATATCAACAGAAGGCTTCAGGCCATGGATTCGGGCATCGAGCCAAGAAGAGCGGATATTTCGCCAAGGATATCGGAGTTGCATAGGTCAACTGACCGATTGGGCAATAAGCCGCAAGAGAGGACGATACGCCGAAGAATCGGACGAAGCGTCGATGGACCAATGACATGCCGGACAACATGATTCATGCTTAGTAATAATTGTCTAGATCGAAATGTGTTTTTATATGTGCAGGATTAACTACAATAGCAAGGCATAAAGCAAAATGAAGTCTCGGAGTCAAGAACACGATTTCGTTGGGAGTTCGAGAGTTCGTCGGAAGTCCGGATATTCGTCGGAAGTTCTGTTGGAACCAACCGAGAAGTCCAAGAGCTTGTCGGGAGTCCGCCGAAACATTGCCGAGAGATCGTCGGAAGTTCGCCGGAAGCTCGCCGGAAGAAACCGGACTTATTTTACTCAGAATATGTCTTAGAAATCGTAGTTAGCACATAATTAGAGTTGGGATTGGGAAGTAATCCCATCAATTCTGTTAGGGGCCAACTGGGCCCGAAGTTGGGCTGGTTTGGGCCGGATTCAAGGCCCAACCAAGATGCTGAAAGCTTGGCCGGCGATGGCACCGCTTGGGGAACAGCACCCCAGGAATTCTGAGCGATGGTACCGCCCAGTGGCAGGGTGCCAGGTGGTGGCACCGCCCTTGTCAGGCGGTGGTACCGCCCAATGCAGTGTCAGTGTCAGACTGACACTAGCGGTGGTACCGCCCGTACCCAGGAAACCCGAGATGGGATATTTTTAGGCTCCAAGTTTGAATCAAGTTGAGGCCTATAAATACCCCCCTCATCCCTGGTTAACAAACACAAGTATTGAGAGTAAAAAAAGAAAGAAACACTGTTGTAATCTTGTGTGAACTCCTCTCCTTCTTCTAAGTGTTAGAATAGTTTGAGAGAGGAGTAATTGGGGGTGTAAGGGTTATCTCCTAAACCTGATAAATGGAGAATCGAGTTGTAAAATGTGGTTGGTCTTCGCCTATTAAAGGAAGACCGATAGTGAATACCGATGGCCTCGACGGAAGAGGAATCGGTGGAGTGGATGTAGGTCACGACGACCGAACCACTATAAAAATCTGGTTTGCGTTTTGTCTTGAGCAATTTACTTTAACTGCAAACTGCCTTCTCATTACTTGTTACACTCTTCTTATTGCCTTCAAAGTTAAGCATTTCCGAAATCGGTTTTATCGTACAAAACGAAACAATTTGAATCTGTGATTTTACCGTTGCACTAATTCACCCCTCCCTCTTAGTGCCGACTCGTTCCTAACAGCTTCATCACAGCAGCCGACCCTAAATGTTGAGAATCTGCAACAGCCTCAACCATCAGAATCCAACAGCAGCTTGTTAGGACTCTAGCTAGGAGAGTCCTAATTGAGAGGGACATTCATGTAAAACCTACCTAAGCCGACCCCTATTAAAGAGGTGAAGAGGCCGGCTAGGGTTAGGAGATTGTTTCTTAGAGATAAATTAGGAGTTGTAAAGAAATAGGAGCCTTGATTAGAAGTCTAATAGGAGTTGGTTAGAAGGAGTCTTGAGTAGGAGTCCTATTAGGAGTTAGGGTTTAGAAACCCTATAAATAGCCATGTATTCCTCCTCTTTTCACAAGCAATAGATGAATCTTTTCTACAGCCTTTGAGCAGCAACTTGGAGGGAGGAACCCCTATAGAGTTCCAAGGAGGCCGATCCCCTAAAGAGATCAACCCCAAGTTTAGAATCTGCAAGGGTTCTATCACAGCTGACCCTAGAGTTGAGAGACAACGGCTTCGTCAGAAGATCAAAGAAGTCCAACTGGCCCTAGAGTTTGAGAGAGGAGTCCGCAGCTTCTTCTTCAACAGTCGTAGCAGCAACTCCAGCAACAGTGGTAGCCATCCACAACACCCTAAGGAGAGCTGCTGGCGACTGAGAAAGAGGAGGAGAGAGAGACAGAGAGAGAGGTGGCAGCCAACTTGCAGCCTCGAGATGTCAAGCTTGTTGCTAAAAAAAGTCTCTTCGTAGTTGCATGTTTTAGGTACTCCTTTTTAAGAGCAAAATAGATTGTTTCCTTTCTAAATTTCTTCCTGTAGTGGTTTTCTCAATCGTCCCAAAAGATGTAAATTTGCTCAGAGGAGGGATCAAAATCGAGTCCTTCCCCCAAACAAATCACGGGAACAGAAGCTAGAGGAGATTTACATGATTAGGATCAAACAAGCAAAAAAATATTGATACTCTTAAGTCTTAACACCAAGTGGTAACCAACCAAAATGATGAGTTCAGCTTGATTAGCCTCAATATGGATTAATACTAATCTATATACTGCAGTAACCAGATGGCATACAACAGAACATTGTGAACACCACTACTAGATGCCATTTCAGTTTGGCACAGTGCATAATGTTCTTTATAGTTGATGTTTTAATATTGCCTTTGTTCGTTTTTTTTTTTTTTGGAGAGCTAGTTAACAGTTTAGTTCCATATGCTTCCACTTGGTAATTCCATAGGATTTACTGACATTAAGGATGGACTGCCCAATATTAGATCATTAACATCATCATCAAATGCAAGGCAGTCTTCATTTCATCTAGAGATATGCAGCATTAAAGGTTCACTTCCTCAGAAAATAGCTGCAACAAATCCATTGGGTCCTAAGCAGATTTTTCATGCCATCCTTCTACCTATCAGAAGAGAACCAATTATAAAATGAACAATGATAAAGAAAGAGATGATTATACAAGGAACAGCCTACCACATAAGAGATCATAACAGATACATCTTTTTTCACTTGTCAAAAAGAATTTAACATAAATTGCACATCCGCAGGACACAAGCAGATTAAATTTCTAAATACCCATCAACATTCCTTGGCAAGATTATAGATGCATTTTTCTAGTGGGATGTGGTCAACCACATATATGTGAGGCATCAATATGCTTTTTTTTTCACTTGGCACCATTTGATTCGCGTATGAATCACTGAAACTTGCATGTAACTGTACGAAACATATTCTAGTATTTCAAATGTTTTTTCCTTTAGTAATCTGCAGTTGCAGGAGAAATCACAACTCTCAAAAGCTAAACTAACAGCATTTACCACTTAAACCAAAATTTACAATCTAATTTTCCTGGAAAAACAACCTGGCAACTTCAACAGAAGCACTTCTCTTGTTCCAAAACACCGACTTTCTTTTGCTCAAGTGTTCAATCCTAAATGCCACAGCTCATCAAAGTGTCATGTACCAAGCTGAATACTGATGAAGGCTAGCATGGAAGCACATAATATTGCTTATGATACCTCAAAAGCAAAGGCATAAATGACTGTGAGATCCTACACAATTTGTCCTATCAAATATGAGGTTGGATAGACCACATATAAAATAAAGTATCTGCTCTTTAGAAGGCCTTTCTGTGTCTTTTTAATCTGGAACCAATCCAATGGATGCCTATGTTATGTATGTCTAGCAACAAAAACATGCCACAGTTTGTCAAACCATGGTTATTTAGCAGAAACACAAAACATGAACATGCATAACTACACTAGGCTCACATCATAGAACAAATACAAGAAACTCAGCGAATAAGGTCCCAATGTTCACATGCAAAAAAACTGGTTCTGATAGCTAAGATATTTACAGAAAACTCAATACACTAACCTTGAGATTGCTGACAATTGACTGAGCATCAACTACAGAAGGCTGGAGACCATGTTCTGATAAAAGAGGTACTAAAGAAGATACAAAAGTTGATCTCTCTGCATGTGCCGCCTACATAAAGAACAGAAATGGATACAAAATCTCATTACTGATTGACAGTGCTGAAAATTACTCTAAAGAAATCAATTGATTTTTCCTACACACTAACAATACCCAGAAAAACAACCATGATTTTGAATGTCAAAGCAGTTAATAAATGGCTACAGATCATAAAATGCTAGAAAAGATAAATCAATCTGCATCAGAAGCAGACACTAACAAAACAACCCAGACAATCAGGAAATCCTGATCTGCAACATGGAACCAGCTGGAATTTTGTTTGGCTGAGATGGATTGGTTGATCTGCCAATAATTTTTTAAGAATGGCCAATAACAATCTAATCCAGGCCAAGTTGGATTCAACAACTGCCAACCAAATCTAGCCAGATTGGCCAATCCTACTCGATCTCAACCGATCCGACAAGATTTAAGAAAGATAATACTTTATCCTATTACTTAGCAGAATCCGACAAGATTTAAGAAAGATAAAACTTTTTCCTATTACTTAGCAGAAAATGTAACTCAATGGGTAGTATTAAATAGGAACAACCATTAACCAATAGAAACTCATGTGTATAAATATATTCAAAGTTCTACATGTCAAAATGACGAGGAAGTTCAATAATCAACAAGAAACAGTACTTGCAATGCATATGTTAGACGGATGTTCTCTTCAATAATATCTTGTCTGTAGGAAATAGCTTTTGATGCTGCATCAACCAAATCCTGCTGCTGCTGATCAAATGCCTGAATCATTGATTTGTGAGATTTCTTTTACTTAACAATGACAAGTTTAATATCAACAATTATATAGTTTCAGGATAGTGATAAGCTTGCTCACCATACGCATATAAGCAATACGCTTTTCTAGAACATATTTCTCATTGCGTATTTGTGTTTCCTATAAACAATGTACCACAATTTGATTAACAATAGAAATTTCCACAGCCAAAGAAGGGATATAGAGACTATATCATGCTTTCATTCACCTTCACTGAATAGTCAGCAAGATGTTTCCTTAACTGAGCTATTTCTTCTTCATGCTCTCTGACCTTGACAATGAGTTCCTGACAAAAATAATATCTCACTTCCAAACACAAGTAATTGCAATTGCAATTCTAGAGAAATAGAAAATACCTGTTTCCAGAGAATATTTGAATTGATACCAGTCACTGGCACCAGTCCATTTCCAGGTGAATGAAACCGCTGATCATGTTCTCCATCCTTCTGTTGCCTACCAAAAGGGTATACCACATTCAACATCATAAATTGTCAAGACTGCATTCAAAGATTCATGGTATAAGTGTGACATAATAAATTTCCATGCTGCACATTAGCTTACCTGTTAGGAGAAAGGGATCTAGACGATGGTGTAGAGTACTGAGATGGACCAGCACTATCTCCACCAGACTGTGTTCCAGGAAATTTTTTTAAATCTCCATTAACCTTGTTGCCCTCAAAATAATGTTGATTTATTGTGCTAGTTTTCACAGAAGATTCCTCCCTTCTAGCAACCCCATTCTGATGAATTACAAGCATACCCTGAGGATTCAATGAAGAACGATTATCCACCCATCTGTTCCTGTCCACCTGAGTTCCAGCTGAAGAATTAGAATGATGAGTTTTGTAGGCCTCCACATCGTCATTTGTTGGTATCTCAGAAGGTCTTGAAGATGTAACCTCTAATCTCTGAAAAATAGAATGGAAAAAAGTCATATCCATGAGTCAGATCTGTGAAGACATCGAACATAAATTGATCTTTAATTGCTTTTGTAATAATAATGGAATATATCACAGAGTCAATTACATCATACAATTATGAAGCCTGTATAAATCTTCCTGGAATGAACCCTAATCAGAATAGTTAACAAAATCCATGCAAATACCAATAGATCACATATTACTTGTTTCTAACACATTTACATAAGGCTTAACTTTTTTGTTGGAAAAGTAGATGACAGACTCAAGCATATACTTAGAGGAACATACAAGAATAAGAAGCAGCAATAAGTGACACTATCGAGATAGTTGTTCAATGGACAACTGTCTCGAAGTAGAGAAAACTGTGGAAAGTTGGATGCTTTACATGAAAGAACAGAAACAAGGAATTGAACCACATATCTTCCAAGTTCTTCTAACATTAAAGAGAATTTTCAACAAAGATGAGGATGTTAACTCAAACTGATTCAACGAACAAAACAATGCAAAATGTTAACCTACCATGCCAAAAAAGAGAAGAGGTTTTCTAAGTCCTCATCCAATGGCAGAAGTTCCAAAAATACATGCATGCTAAGACAAAAAAGTTTGAAAGTTGTCCATATGATCATTGTGATTGCATCTGAGAGTAACTTCTTAAGCGTGCAACTGCCTGAGTATTTTTTATTGCCTTCTTAACAAGTGAACATAAAACAACCAGAGATGACCAGTTTACCACCTCCTCAGAGAATCCAACTCTTGATGCCATGGACTTCAAAAATATGCCTCTTTTATGATGCAAAAGCTACTTATGTTGTTTCTATGAAAACTATGAAGCTAATAAATTGGCTATAGTTGTAACTTAGAGGAACATCTAGATTATTTGAAGACACTTCTTCGGATAGTATTATCAGTGTCAAAAAATATGAAGTGTATGGTTGCATCTTGGAGCTTTTGAGCACTGAAAATTATGCTTTATTAATGTATCGATAAAGATCAAAAAATAACAAGCAATAAATGTAACATTTGAAGTGATTGATGTGCATGACAAGCAATCATGCTATCATCATGAAGTGATTGTTGTGCATCTGTTAATTATAAATTAACCATCTAAAGATGTTCAAGAAGTTGCTAATTTTTTCACCATAACTAGAATTTGTTTCCTTACCATATGTCGCTCTGGCAATTGTTAAATATAAAGTGGTAAATATTTCTCACTGTATTAAGATGGCAACAGATATTGCTCAAAGAACCTTAGGAGTTAGGACCCAAATGTTGGCCCTTGTCAGATCACTTATGTTACCCGTCAGAATTTAGCGAGATGAAATTATACATCAGTTGTTATTTTGCAGTAAGATGGCAGATGAGATTCCTCCAATTATGCCTATGAGGTTGACATCAGTTAGTTTACATTGTTGTGCTTTGTGCCATCAGCTGGTAAAGAGAAAGCTTTGCACTCTTACTAGAAAACAGATTGTCAACTATCACAATCTCAATGGTTTTCTTGCACCTAATAAGCACATTATGATTGCCATAAACTACGAATATTAAATCACTAAAAAATATTAATCACCAATGCTTAAAAACCTTTGAATGTTGCAGTAAGATGGCAGATGACATTCTTCACATTATGCCTTTGACATTGTTGAATAAGTGAAAATTTCTTGCATATCCACATAAAGTTGGCCAACCTGATGAGGAGCCAACTTTTTTTTCTATTTGAAAAACATAACACCAACCTACAATTAGTTCTTAGAATATACAGACGCTGCAAAATTAACAATGATATCTCAACAAAATCAAATAGTTTTATACTGTTATGTTTTATGCTAGAAAATGGTTTAGTTTAAAGAGAAAGATTTGATGTCTTGTCAATATCAAATAATTAAGTATCAAAAGCCCAATGTTTTTTTTCTTTTTGCACCTATTTAGCATCTCATGGTTGCCATAAACTTTTATGTCAAAAGCTCAATGTGTTTTTGTACCTAGTTAGCATATCATGGTTGACATGAAATATAAACACTAGAATCATTTATAAAGGTAAGAACCTATTAAGATTAAATAGAACTTATTGTTATTATAATTGATTATTGGCTTAAAGACCAATAATGATTATTCCAATCCTGCATGATGTAGTCCATGCACAGTGTGCCCACTCTCAAATTATGTCCATCAACTCTAATCAGTTCTTATCCTTGAGAAGTAAAATTTTCAAATCAACATGCAACTTCATCAAAAACATAGATACCAGGGGCATCTATTTCAAAAAATACCACAGAATAAACATAACTTCTGAAATGAAAAACTGAAGAAAAGTAAGTGGATTAGATTGCTTACATATCTCTTCAACTCTTGTGTTTTAATTTGGAGCTCATTTCTTAATTGATTATTCTCTTCCATCTGCAAAACAACAGCACCAGTTAGAAAAGATACATTTCTGATTGCCTGAGTCGCTGAAAATAACTTATTTTTCAAGGGGTAATTAGTTGTTTAGAAAACTACGTAGTCAAAAGTGCTAGACGCCGAAAGGCACCACGGTCCCAAAATACCCGAGGCACTAGGCACTCGCCTAGGCGGTCACCCGAGCAAAATGAGACACTCCTGAATATTATAATTTAAAATTTATATTTCATGATTAATAAAAATAAACTAAAACTAAAATAACATATCAAACTTGCATGTATTTAAAGAACTAAACTACATTGTTCACTACAGCAGGCAGCTACTGTTCTCAACTGATCCAGTGCACACTGATGTGCAACTTTACATGCACAATGTTGTATCTTATGTATGCACAGTACCTCCTAATGCTGTTCGAACAACATCAGTTGTCCAATGAATTCATAAAAACTAATGCACAGACCCACTTTATGTGGGAATGCTCAAATGCTATTTCCACTAAAAGCTTTCCACCCAATCTACAATAAGTAACAAACACTCATTGCACGCATACTAGATTCTTGTAAAACTCAATTCCAAAACGATTACCATTGATCGAGTAGAAAACATAACCTCTAGAAATTCCATAGAAAAAAATCCAAAACTCAAGCATAAAAACATCCGAAGAAACAATTCCAAATACTCCAAATTTGATACATCAAAAATGAAGGAAGCACGAGTAACATAGGACGATAGGAGGGTGACATGGGATTGTCTAATTTGCTACAATCTGCTCATATGGACCTTGCTGATGATATGATATTTTTTTCAGCCAACAATGTTGTCTCATAATCTTTAACTCAGCCTACTCAAATATGATAGCTCACCAGCATATTCCCTGCACAAAGTTAAAGTTGTTTCAAGGTGCTTTTCTTCATGACCAAGGAATGCATTAAAGGGGTTGGTTAGTAGTTGTAAAACTCTTAATTTCGAAATTCTCTATGCATGAAGGGTTGTTTCATGCACTAGTACTTATTTTGATGTTTAGGGCTTAGAAAGGACTATAAAAACTTATGATATTTTGACAGAAACTTTCTTGGAGTACTCCCTTAAACTCTGTATCTCTTGGATGCGTCCATGAGTGGTGAGTCTTTTGTTTTCAGTTCTTTATCCTCGTTTATAATCCTTGGGGTGGTGAACTTTCTGTATCCCTTTGTGATTTTAACTTAGTGGTGAGCTATTTTTCGATCTTATTTAAGTTTTATCATGAGTTCGTGCATTTTCTATTCAAAACACTCATTTTAGCAAATACAACTATACTACGACTTTTCTTCGAGAATTTGTTCCTTGTCTACTATGACTTTTCTATCCGAAATACTCATTCCAACAAATACAACTCTACTATCGGTTTTCTATCAAAATCTATTCTGGTTTACCCCTCTATTTTACATCACCCCCGATATCTGTTTGGTATCAAAGCTAAAGGTTAGAGATCATGGTAAAGCAAAATGGAAAAGAAATAATTGATGAAGGTAGTTGTCATGAAGATGATGCCGAGTCATTGAGGCTGCAGCTACGAAGATTGTTGCGTAGTCTACAAGAAAAAAATGAAATAATCGAAGGACTTCAAAGTAGACACAACCAGCATGAAAATGATGTCCATGAATTTACTTCTAATGATGATACACCTCCTAATCCAAGGGAGTCGAGAAGATTTCAGGCAAGACATAGAGTCCAAGATGAGTTGTCACGAGCTTAGCTGATTTTGCCTAAGTCGTGCGGCACCCTTGCGTGTTCGTCCGCATAGGTCAACCTCCCCGAAACTCCCATGGTCCCTTGGGACCTACAAAAAATAAAACGGGTTAGAGAAAGTACCTCACTCGGGATCCACAAGCAAACATTCCAAGAAACACTTCATAGACAATGCAAATTACAAACAGACTTTACAAGCTCTGAACAGTTGCACAACAAAAGGTCAAAATGGTCCACTACAGACCGAAAATCTCTCACAAGTGTCCACATGACACAACCTTTATTTACAAGCCTAAAGCGGCCACCAAACCCAACTAAAATTGGACTATTAAGTCTTCGGCCGTCCCTCTACATGCTGTGCAAAGCATGAACATACCAAAAGACACGGACATACATAAGCATTACATCAAACATCCTGTTTAGAAGTTTGTCCGTGACATTCTCCCCCACTCATTCCTTCGACGTCCTCGTCGAAGCCTTTGTCGACACTGCAACTCCTCGACTTTGCTGAGTCTTCAATCTTTTTCTCCAACTGCAATGCGCCTTTTGGCTCCCAGCTGCTCTCCGCTACTGTTGTTGAGTAGTCAAACTTTTGATTCGTCATACTACTTCAACTCGCCGATGACTCTGACTCTAGTGTGGGGTTGGCTGAGTTGTGTTGATCCTTGTTGGTTCCTACGAATCCTTCAGATGAAGGAAAAGACCATCCTTACTTTACGCCAGTCTCTCAAATGATTCATGCTGCTTGAACTGGATAGATGCTTGTTGGAGCTTTGACGAGCATCGTCTCGCAAACTTTTGAAGTTTTTGGGTCTTTCCTCTATAAAATTTGACCATCGACTCTTCTTTCACTTAGTTGTCCCTTCCAAGTATGTTCGTATCACTTCCGCTTTCGATTGACATTTCGTTGGGAAATGAAGCGGACAATCTACTCTCAGTAGCACTGATCACCGTTGGTGAGGATTTGACAACTATTGTCTTCCATTATCTTCGAAGGGTCTTTGAACTTGTGCAGAGCTCCTATGCTGGATAGATAAGAGAATTGGGGTATTCGGTTTCGCCCATTCTCTTAAGAGTTGATAAGGCAAAGGTTACTTGACTTCACCCGCCTCCTTGAGGTTGTACTCCATGCATCGAGCTGGTTACTGGCCTTCACCTGCTCTTTGCTCACACTTCTGAAACACTCGAAGTGTTTGCACTCCTTGCATTGAGTTAGCTACTGTGATTCACCTTCTCAATGCCATCGAACTTCTAGAATGTAGGAACTTTTCACCCCAACTTAGAGTAATTATCTAATAGATTTGGTCGCCTCTGGGATTGTATCGTCTTCTCCATCAACCCTGACATCTACTCCATTGAGAAGCAAAGGTACAGCACCGCGTACTGCTTGCTTCGTTCTTTGGTTGTGCACTCTTACATGACCCGAAGTCCTTCAATTTCGGCTATCTTGATGAGAAGCTAGTTGACACCGGTCATACGAAGTTCCTTGGCCTCTGCCCTTCAGCGTTGTCTCAGTACTTGGAGTTTGCCTCTGCATGCTCCACCTCCTCAGCCCCTTTCACGATCAAGTGCTCTCCCTCCATGAGAGCAAGGGATCAATGACTTTCACGAAAGTCCTGCCTCTGCGATACCATGGCACTGCCATGCCCATGGCCCTACTATCCATCGCCTCACATTTGCATCCCTTTTCTTCACGATCAGTAGATATATCTCTGTGGCACTCCTCCGAGTCCACCTTCATTCTAACTGATGGTTGATTTTGGATAGCTAAGTCCCTTTGGACTCATTGTCGCTTCCTCGCCCCTTTCGACCCCCTGCTTCAACACCTCTATGTTCTCCAAGCAACTCTCTTTGGTTGATGGAAAGACAAACTGCAACTCCCATGCATGGCCTCTGCCATCACGTTGTAGGGTTTGCAACGATTCTGTTCTCTTTAGCTTCCTTGGTAGTAACGTTCGCTTACTCGACCTTGTCCTCTGACTTGCCGGGCTCCCTTAAGCGAATATGGGCTCTGGAGCAGTCCAACTCTCCAGCTGCTTCGATCATACCTCTGCATGATCAAGTCCCTCCCATGGGACTCACTGGTACTTGCATTCGAACTTTTCCCTTGGTGGAATACAGCCCCCATATGCTGATGACTAAGGCTTTCATCCGATGCAAAATTCGATGCACGCACGGAAGACCCGCCTCTGCGGTACCATGGCCTTCACTCCTTGAATCCATAGCCCTTCTTGTCGTCGTGTTGTTCATTGAAGTGGAGCTTCCAGTAGCTCCCGATCATACCTCTGTATGATCTAATCCCTCACAGGACTATGTCATGTGTATCGCATTGCCACAAACTATTCCACCACGATCCGCTACACCATGTCGCCTCCTGGTGACATCTTCATTGCATTCTGATCCTTGTGGGATGAACTTGAATTGTGATCCCTTCATGTATGGCCTCTGCCAATATATCGCAGGGTCTTTTCCACCTTCGATTTTATTCACTCCTTTGGCAATCGACCTTCATCCACTCACTCTTGGGTCACACCTAGACACTAACAAAACAACCCAGACAATCTGCATCAGAAGCAGACACTAACAAAACAACCCAGACAATCTGGCTCCCTTCATGCGGCTTGGGTACTTCGCCAAGTTACACCCAAGTTGCTCCCTCCTCGTTTTGCATTGAGTTGATGGTGGTCCTCACGCCCACCATTCCACGGGTCAACCCTCCCTTGAGTCTGATCTCCATATCGACTCCAAGTATGCCTTCATTTGTGTTGCTTTGGTTTGCTCCCCCTACTTAATCTCACAATACATCCACCAATGCATTCTCTCAAGCGAGATCATGCGACGACTCCTCATCGCTCGCTCAGTCCATTAAGCTTCGTGGAGTTGTTGTTTTTTAGGTACTCCACCTCAACATGTGTGATCTGTTGCACATGATTCTCCCTCTGGAGAATCGAGACCTATCCCTCCTGGATATATGTCCCGTTGGAGCAACATCTCTCTACGCTTTTTTCTCTCTAAAAGTTTCGGAGACCGCCATCCCCTTGGACTACTTCGATTTGCTGAACAAACTGTGCATTGTTCTGCCTCCTGCAAATGCACTTGCTAGATTGCGACTCCACGTCAATACAGCCCCAGCTGCACCACTCAAGGCCTAGCAACATGCTGAACTCGCTGTACACTTCAGCCTCCTACGAGCATATCCTTCTCATGTCGAAGAGAAAGTTCCAATGCTCCATGGCGCCGAGTTTCGGTCGCCTTGGGATGGCTGCGAACATTCCATTGTCCGCATACAAGCCCATGCATGAGTACCGAATTCTTTAAGTTAGCAATTCCCCTCACCTCTGTGAGCTTTGCACAACTCTTTCGGTCGCTAAGCAACTCATTCCACCTTGCATAGTCTCATCCTTTACCAAGCGCCTCGCTTGCCTTGAGCATTATCAAGTATAATTGTCAACGTTGAGTCGTAGCTCAAACTCAACCATCCCAACCTTTGTGCGCTCCGCATTCTTCCAAGCTTGCTTGTTCTCGTGGTGCCTCTTGTGCGAAGGGTTGGTCATTCCTCTGAATGTCAATCTCAAATGCCCACTCCTCCGAACGACTCCTTTTCCTTACATCTTCATGCCCGTTTTCCCCCAAACGGTCGCGCGTGTGCTGACTGCCCTCAACGGAGCCCCGCTAAGTCCCCCATGTTTGCATGCCAAGTGTTTCTACGAGTGCTTGTCCCATTCTAATACCATCAGTCACGAACTTAACTGATTTTGCCTAAGTCGTGCGGCACTCTTGCGTGTCCGTCCGCAAAGGTCAACCTCCCCGAAACCTCTCATAGTCCCTTAGGACCTACAAAAGAGAAAACGGGTTAGAGAAAGCGTCTTACTTGGGATCCACAAGCAAACATTCCAGGAAACACTTCATAGACAATGCAAATTACAAACAGACTTTAAAAGCTCTGAACAGTTACACAACAAAGGGTCAAAATGGTCCACTACAGACTGAAAATATCTCACAAGTGTCCACATGACACAACCTTTATTTACAAGCCTAAAGCGACCACCAAACCCAACTAAAATGGGACTATTAAGCCTTCGCTCGTCCCTCTACATGTTGTGCAAAGCATGAACATACCAAAAGGCACGGACATACATAAGCATTACATCAAACATCATGTTTAGAAGTTTGTCCGTGACAGAGTGGCAGAACAAATAGAACTCGATTGGATATTCTAGAGTTTGAAGGTAAAATTAATTTTGATGACTTCATTGATTGGCTTAATACAGTGGAAAGAATTTTCGATTTTCATGAACCACCAGAACAAAAGAAGGTAAAACTTGTGGCACTTCAACTTATAGACGGAATGCATCTTTTTGGTGGGAAAATCTGAAGAAACAAAAAGAACGTGAGGGGAAGAGTAAGATCGTGACATGGGAAAAAATGAAAAGGGAGCTGGAAAGAAAATATTTACCTGACAATTATCGGCAAGAGATATTTCTCAAAATCCATGATTTTAAGCAAAAAGATCTTAGTATGGAAGATTATATAGCAGAATTCAATAATCTAATGTTAAAAGGAGAGCTTGTGGAACTAGAAGACCAAACCATTGCAAGATTCTTAGGAGGTCTAAAGTATGAGATTGCTAAAGTTATTCAACTGTAGCCATATTGGTCTTTAAATGATGTGAGCAAGCTGACATTAAAAGTTGAAAAGCAATAGAAGTTTGAAAAGAGTTCTCGGTACGGTTCAAAAGAAGGCTATACAAAAGGAGGAAGTTCCAAGCCTACTGTCCAAAGCAAGGTGATATTGAAGGTGCAAGAAAAGGGTGAAGAATCTGCTGGCAACAAAAAAACACCTATTTCTTCTACCCCAAGTGGCCGAAAATGCTTCAAATGTCATGATTTTGGACATATTGCTTCATATTGTCCAAATAGGAGGATTGTAACTTTAGTTGAAGATCATAGTGATGGAGGAGTAGATGAAGCTGACAACAAAACAAAATATGATGAAGATGAAGAAGTGGTTACTTATGCAGATCATAGTTTGTCTATTGTATTGCAACGTAGCTTACAAGTATCTTATGTGACCGAGGATGAAAGTTGGGTGAGAAAAACGTGTAACACACTAAATGCACTTCTCTTGGCATGGTGTGCTTGGTGATCATCGACAGCAGCAGCTTTGAGAACGAGGTATCTTTAGACTTTAGAGATAGTACAGAAGCTAAAGTTGGACACAATCCCTTGTCCACATCCATACCAATTATGTTGGTTGCAAAAAGGAAATGACATAAGGTAACTAAAAGATGTTTAGTTTCATTTTCTATTGGCAAGTATTATAAAGACGAAGTATGATGTGATGTTGCTGCTATGGACGCTTGTCATTTGCTGTTGGGAAGACCTTGGCATTACAATAGAAGGGTGTTGCATGACGGCTACAAACATATTTATTCTTTTAAGGTGAATGAAAAGAAGATTATCTTAGCTCCATTACAACCTTCCGAAATCAATACACCAAAGAAGGAAGTTAGCGCTTTTATGTACTATGGTGAATGAAAAGGTGAATTAGACAAGGGTGGTCATGTTATAGCTCTAGTAGTAGTAGAGGAAAATGAACAACACAAGGAGACACCAACAATCATGAAACAAATCCTGGAAGAGTTTAAAGATGTTATATCGGAAGAGATTCCACATAGCCTTCCACCTTTGAGAGACATCCAGCATCATATTGATCTTATTTCGAGGGCTATTCTACCTAACAAGGCAGCCTACAGAATGAGTCCCAAGGAGCATTAAGAACTTCAAAGACAAGTGGACAAGTTGATGGAAAAGAGATTGATTCGGGAGAGCATGAGTCCTTGTGCAGTCCCAGCCTTGTTAGTGCTTAAGAATGATGGTTCTTGGAGAATATGTGTGGACAGTCGCACCATCAACAAAATCACAATGGACTATCGTTTTCCTATTCCAATGTTAGATGATTTACTTGATCAATTGTGTGATGCTTATATTTTCTTTAAAATTGATTTGAGGAGTGGCTATCACCAAATAAGAATGAGGCCCAGAGATGAGTGGAAAACAGTATTTGAAACTAGAAAAGGCTTATATGAATGGTTGGTTATGTCATTTGAGCTATCTAATACTCCTAGCACTTTCATGAGATTTATGAATCACATACTTAAGCCATGCATTGGAATATTTGTTATAGTTTGCTTTGACGATATATTGGAGTACAGCAAGAGCGAAGAGGAGCATATGAATCATCTAAAAAAGATCTTTCTTATTTTGAGGCAGCAAAAGCTTTGTGCTAATCTAAAGAAGTGTGATTTCTTTACTTCTAGTGTTGTGTTTTTGGGGTATGTTGTTTCAAAAGATGGAATTATAATGGATCAAAGTAAGGTAGAAGTTATTCTCAATGGCCAACACCTGCTTCATTGTATGATGTGCGGAGTTTCAATGGCTTAACTTCCTTTTACAGAAGATTCATCAAGGGTTTCAGCTCTATTGTCACTCCAATCATTGAATGTTTGAAATGTGATAAATTCAAATGGACTAGTGAGGCTAATGATGCTTTTGAGCTTTTAAAAAGAAAGGTGACCGAAGCTCCTATCTTAGTTCTACCAAATTTTGACAATGTGTTTGAGGTTGAATGTGATACATCTAATGTGAGAATTGGTGTTGTTTTGAGTCAAGATGGAAAGCCCATTGCATTTTCTAGTGAAAAGTTGAATGATACGAGAAAGAAATATTCTACCTATGACAAGAAATTTTGTCATTTATCGAGCTTTATCTTATTGGAGTCAATATTTTCTTGCCAAGTCATTTGTCCTATATTCTAACTATGAGGCATTAAAGTTCATTAATCACCAGCACAAGCTAAACAAGAGGCATGCAACTTGGGAGGAGTTTTTGCAATCTTATAACTTTACAATCAAGCATAAATCTGGTGTTCAAAATGTGGTTGCTGACGCTTTGAGCAGAAAGCATTCTTTATTATCAGCAATGAAAGTCAAAGTGGTTGGATTTGAAACATTCAAAGATCTCTATAAGAATGATGAGGATAATAATGGCAAGAGGACTCGCATGACGTCAGCTGTCCCAAATAACGCCTCACAATCCCTAGTCAAATGCAGACCGGAACGCCGACCGAGGCGCATTAACGCTTGCTCAGGCTCGGTTCTTCACGCCACGCCAACACCAATGTCAGACGCTACCAGCCTGCCCCCTGCAAACGGGCACATCAGGAAACAGTAAGCCTCCCTATAAATACCCTTACATTCCGAACGGAAGAGTGGGGGGGACTGAATCTAAAATCCACTCCACATCAACTTACTTGATCGTCGGAGGGGTCAGGCCGAACCTCCGACCCGACCTTTATGCAAGTACGAAGACGTCGACTTCCCGCTAGATACTCAGGCGAGGAACTGCCACCCGGAGACGACGTCACAACCACCTCGGTGGACACAAAGGCCGCCTCTGGAAAATCCCCTCGTCATCCAGGCCCGAACCAAGCCGCGTCGGCCCCGAGGCCACGGCTTAAGGTTGTTTACACTAACAATACGAGAAAGAAATATTCTACCTATGACAAGGAGTTTTATGTCATTTATCGAGCTTTATCTTATTGGAGTCAATATTTTCTTGCCAAGTCATTTGTCCTATATTCTAACTATGAGGCATTAAAGTTCATTAATCACCAGCACAAGCTAAACAAGAGGCATGCAACTTGGGAGGAGTTTTTGCAATCTTATAACTTTACAATCAAGCATAAATCTGGTGTTCAAAATGTGGTTGCTGACGCTTTGAGTAGAAAGCATTCTTTATTATCAGCAATGAAAGGCAAAGTGGTTGGATTTGAAACATTCAAAGATCTCTATAAGAATGATGTGGATTTCGGCTCAATATAGCATAATTGCAAATCGAGTTCCTTTAAATAATTTTCTATCTTTGATGGTTTTCTTTTTCGAGCTAATACTTTATGTGTTTCATCTTGTTCTTTAAGACAAGTAATTCTAGCTGAAGCTCACGGTGGTATTTTGGGTGGACATTTCAGTAGAGACAAGACTCTAGCTCTTGTTCAATCAAACTTCTATTGGCCTAAGATATTTAGAGATGTAGAGAGACATGTAAAGCAATGCCAAGTGTGCCATTTGACAAAAACAAGAAGTCAAAATTCTAGATTATACACTCCATTGCTTGTGTCAAATGCTTCATTGGAGGATATGAGTCTTGATTTCGTTTTGGGACTGCCAAGAACTCAAAGGAACAAGGATTCTATCATGGTTGTTGTTGACAAATTTTCAAAAATGTCTCACTTTGTTCCCTGCAATAAATCGAATGATGCATCTCATATTGCTGATTTGTATTTTAAGAAGATTGTTAAATTGTATGATATTCCAAGAACTATGGTGTCTGATCGAGATTCAAAATTTCTTAGTCATTTTTGGAGAACTCTTTGGAGAAAGCTGGGTACATCTTTGAATTTCAGCAGCTCGCATCATCCATAAACCGATGGGCAAACTGAGGTAACGAACAAAAGCTTTGGAAATTTGCTAAGAAGCTATGTTGGCAAGAATATTAAGCAGTGGGATCTCATTCTTTCATAAATTGAGTTTGCCTACAATCGTTCTATGCATCATAGTATTAATAAGAGTCCTTTTGAGGTTGTTTATGGTGCTAATCCTATTGGTCCTTTGGACTCCGTCCCTCATTCGACAACTAAGCAATTTAGTGAAGATGCTGATGAAAGAGTAAAGCAAATAAAGAAGCTACATGAGGGTATTAAAGCAAATATATAAAAGTAAAATGAGAGATATATGGAAGTTGCCAACAAACACAAAAAACATATGAAGTTTAATGTTGGTGATTTGATCTGGATTCATCTAAGGAGAGGTTTTCACCGGGCAAATTTGAAAATTTGAAACCAAAGGCTGATTGTCCATTTAAAGTGCTTAAGAGAATTGGCAAAAACGCTTATAGAATCGAGCTACCTGAAGATTACGGAGTGTCCCCAACATTTAATGTTATTGATTTAAGTCGTTTTCACAATCATGTTGACGAAACAAACAAGGACTTGAGGACAAGTCTTTTTCAACTAGGGGAGATTGACATAGGATTGTCTAATTTGCTATAATCTGCTCATATAAACCTTGCTGATGATATAATATTTTTTTCAGCCAACAATGTTGCCTCATAATCTTCAACTCAGCCCGCTCAAATATGACAGCTCACCAGCATATTCCCTGTACAAAGTTAAAGTTGTTTCAAGGTGCTTTTCTTCATGACCAAGGAATGCATTAAAGGAGTTGGTTAACGATTGTAAAACACTTAATTTCGAAATTCCCTATACATTAAGGGTTGTTTCATGCACTAGTACTTATTTTGGTGTTTAGGGCTTAGAAAAGACTATAGAAACTGATGATATTTTGGCAAAAGCTCTATTGGAGTACTCTCTTAAACTCTGTATCTCTTGGATGCGTCCTTGAGTGGTGAGTCTTTTGTTTTTAGTTCTGTATCCTCATTTATAATCCTTGGGGTGGTGAACTTTCTGTATCCCTTTGTGATTTTAACTTGATGGTGAGCTATTTTTCGATTTTATTTAAGTTTTATCATGAGTTCGTGCCTTTTCTATTCAAAACACTCATTTTAGCAAATACAACTGTATTGCGACTTTAAGAATTTGTTCCTTGTCTACTGTGACTTTTCTATCCGAAATACTCATTCTAGCAAATACAGTTCTAATATCGGTTTTCTGTCAAAATCTATTCTACTTTACCCCCTCATTCTGCATTACCCCCGGTATCAGAGGGCAGCGGTGTACAAAGAAGAGGGAAAGAGGGAAGAGGGAAGAATAACTGGGGAAGAGGGGGGGAGGCGAGGGGTTGCAATGAACGTAGGAGGGCTGCGACAGAGCGATGCGCTGAACGTAGGAGGGCTGCGGTGAACAGGGCAAAGGTAGGAGGGAGGAGGGAAAAAGAGAAAGAGATAGATATACCTAGAGGGAGAGGAAGAAGCCATCGCCACTACCATTCGAGGAAGACCCGCCACTGTTACCGTCGTTCACTGATGGGAGGAACTCTGCCACCATGAGGAACGAAGTGGGGAAAGGACTTCAGCATTAGGGCACTTGCGAGTGGTGGTTTCTGCAACAGATACATGGTTCAATCGAACAAGATGAGTGTTTTGGTTCGACTCAGGCTCGACGTGGCCTAAGTTGAACCAGGTGAGCACTCGGCCCACTCAACACCTGGGCCTAGGCGAGCACTCAGCTTGCTACGTGCTTTGGGCTATGCTTGAGTCAAGTCGCCCACCCAGCCCAATAGGCGAGCGCCCAAGCTTCGCCTCAATTGGGCACCCGGTGACTTCATTGTTAGAAAATGCCTAAAAGAGCAAAGCTTCAACATGCGTGCACAAGAAAAATAAAGGAAGACTGGCTGACTCAGTTCAAGCATGAACTTCCAGCATGACCACCAAACTAATTCCATGTAAGACTTAAAAATCTTTAATTAACTTATAAACATTTAATGATCTGCTCAACATTAATAATTCGGTGCAAAAAGATACAAAGGCCTAATTGGTTCCATTAGAGACATCATGTCTCGAAGTAATGTGCACATATTTTGGAGAAAAATCAGCCTAGTTCAACAAATCTCAATTGATCTTGCTGATGAAACCAAGGGAGCGAAAAAAAAAAATACATCAAGTTATCATAATGCAGGAAACTATACCCTCAGCAATCAATAAGTCTCAAAGCCCACCAAGTGTGAAGAAGTTTTCCCCCTCATCTGTTTCTATTACTAATCAAGTATCCTCAAATATAAGAAATTAAATAAATGATATGTTAGAATTTGTGATTTGCCAATAATATGTGCATATTGTTTATAACATATCCTATTATCATCTATCAGATATAATCATGCACCACAAATAAACTTCTTATAACTCTGTATCATAGACATTTTTCTTGTTTTATGGGTACATACATTTTCCTTGTCTTTCCTTGTTTCTCTATTTCTGAGTTTTAGTTCTCTGGTCCTTATTTATTTCATTTTTCCTGCTAAATTCCATTTCAGTAACGTAATATAACCAATCCAGAATAACCCGAACTGCAGATCCAGTCAAACCAATCAAATACTCGAACAAATCCTGGTTTTCACAATCTTGCTGACAAATGAGAACAAGATCAAGATGATTTAGAAGATAATCATTATGGAAATCTGCTTAAAGAAATACCCATATATCAATATTTTGCTAAATTCAGTGAAGAGCATTCGAAGAATTCACAGTTTATAATTCAAGAGAGATATAAAATTGTCAACATTTGAAGGATTAATGATTTAACCACAGTCCAAAAAGATCTCAATGCAAAGCATGTAACAAAATACCAAAAATTAGATAAGGGATGTACCAAAGATTGCTAGAAATGTCTTTCAAAATTTAAACAAAAATCAATTCCACAGGCTTCCGCAGCTCTATGTATGACTTGAAAGAATATAGTTATTGACTCATGTTCCGAGTTTAACCTATAATCTCTCAAAGACCAACCAACTATCTATAATAATATCAATAACATCAGGTATCTCCTTTAGAAGCATATCATTCTTGTAAAATGCTTGGTATTCTTTAATCCTTGCCAAACTTAGTATCCTTTCCAAGGTCATTCAAAGTCCATTATTTCCTTTTAAGCCCCAAATGCATTTCCCAAATGTCGATCATTGGTTTTGCAAGTCATCCCCCCATGATAGTCATACGTCATTGAAACAAAGTGATCCACAAGCAAACAATATACTTAAGCTCACATAATATGTCATTTTCTTACAACCAGTAGATGGAACACCCTAGTTCATATATTAAGATAAAAATTGGATGATTAAAATGGTTCACGCTAAAGTTCAATGAATTAAGAGAAAACAGGGCATGTGCTTTCACAGCTTGAGTTCAATACCACATAGATCTTTCCCAAAAAAAAAAACCAAGAATAATGCTCATTGGGAGTCAAATGTTTCACCACTTAAATTAAATGAAAAAAATAAAATAAAGCACTCACTATCATAACTCATGTCCAATATTACTTGTCTTGCACACAACAGAAAATACTACAGATGCTTCTTAGGAGTGAATAAGGTCTTGTATATCTACTTCAGATCTGATTTCCCATGAAAGTCAAACGAAGAGTCTCAAAATCCACCACGAAAAATCAGGGCCATTCAATTAAAATGTTCTTGACTACTGAAGGACCATGTCTAATCGAAGCTCTTTCCAAGTTGGATCAAAATTAAAATGTTTAGCTTTCAAGAACTTGGAAGCAATAAATCTGGCTATTTGTAACTGAAGAAAACAAGGTAGCTATTTTATAGCCACTAAGGTACCTTTGTAAAAACAGAATGAAAGTTCCAGCAGCTGCCACAATTGTCAGACCTCATGTGAAGATAGTTAAGCATAAACAAAATAAAATTTAGAGTTAGTTTGGCTATTTTAACTTTCCATGCTTGACAAGTCTTCAGTTACAACAGGAACTGCCATAATCCAAAATTTTCCTGAACAATTAAACCCAACTATTTCAACAATCCATCCACCATTCTAATGGTCACTATACAAATATGGTATACCACTCTTCAATAGCACATTAAGCATGTCAATTCCACCTGGTGGAAGATGTCCTAATTCGAGCTAAATCTGCAATTCAAAAGTTCTATGAGTCCTCAAGAATGATTTTGTTCCACATGCTTTATGTAAGTTCTACCTACAAGGACAACGTTTCAATCATGCAAACTTTGTTCGACATGGTATGTTGATCTTCAATAGTACATATTGCAATGCAAACTTCTTGCAGAGATGCATGTATCAAATGATCCACTTCTCTAAAACCTGCAGCTTAGAACTCTAAACCTCCACCTTTCTTTATGAAGATGAATAAAGAGCTATTTTTAAACATTCACCTTTTCACCCCTTGCATTGACCAAATTTCTGTAACTGAAATTGTAGGCTTCCTCACTATAAGCAGTCAAAGGAAACCCCTCCATTGGCAATGATGAAGAAACTGGGTGAAGGTTTTACATGCACTTTATGCTTCACAGATGAAGAACACTATTTATCTTTAACTTTCAATAGTTCAAGAGAGAAACAACATTGCCGAGCACCAAGCCACACATCAAAAGTGATCTCTATGTCACTTTTAGCAGGAATGCCATGGTAATTGATAAGATCCTTCACTGTGTATTCTACTCTTTAATCCAACCAAAACAGATGTTGACAGAACTTCTGGCTAATGGAAGTGGCGTTCATTTAAAAAGCTAGTCTGCACAACCACCTTCAATCTCATCTATGTTTTTGCTTATCTGCCCATGTTACTGATAATGAGGGCAAGGAAAATCATTTTGTGGAAACAAAAACCATTTTCTTGCTCAGAACACAGACATAATAGAAAGTTATTCATCATTTTATGCCTGCAACATTGCTACTAGCAGGCTAAAATTTAAAGCTCAGTACAAATTTTCCACAGGTTCTTTAAAGTACCTAACCGTTGTAATAAAACTCTAACGTGACCATTTTGCATCCACATTATTATTCCCTCGTCATCAGATTCTTAGTCTAGAAAAAAATCTCACCTCAACACGATTTGCTACAATATAATTATCATGCTTACCCATATATTGATCAAACCGGACTTTGTGCAAACAAATTCATAATTTTTAAAACCAATCCACATCTAAAAACTAAACAACGCTCGGCCCTCCGAGCTAAATTGTAAGTAACGAAATCACAGTTCCTGCGGAAATATGGGAGAACAACCAGCTGACCTGTTGCATGATGGTGTTCTCAGCGTCCTCCACCGCCTTCATGACCTGATACAGGCTCTCATCGGGGCCGTCGCCCAAGCACAACCCGGACAACCGGTCGGCCAGGTTCCCGATCCCCCCAACACCGCGGCCGCCGTCACCGCCATCCACGGGAGGAATCCACGGAGACGTCTGGTCGCCTCGGCCGCCGGCGTGATCCCTCCTGGGGTTCGAGCCGTAGGGCCGCATGCGTGAAATCAGAAAACTCCCCTCCCGGCGTAGGTCCCAAATCGTGGAAGCCCAAGAACCTCAAATCAACCATCCAACAAGGTCGAATCGGATCGAAAACGCACCAACAGTCGGATCTCGGAACCCTAGAAATCGAGGTCGCCAGAGAGAGGAATCGGAGCTCGAGTTATCCCTTCATGTGAGCGAGTGAAGAGAGAGAGAGAAGGCGAAGCGTCTTGAGAGATCGGGCGACAAAATATACCAACGTCTCTTTTTTATTAACAAGAAAAACAAAAGAAACGCCCACGAAGGGAAACTATATTCACGGGATTGCAACTGAACGCAATGGAAGCCCCCGTGTCATGACTTTTCTGGCCGACGGCCGTGGGACCCTGGTGTCTGCTGCTCCTGAGGATCACTTATACTTGAACCGTTCCAACGGAGCTCGCTTTTAGTTGATCAAAAGCGCATCCAAGCCGTCCATCGGAGAGTTACCGCAACCGACGATGCAGATCTTCGATGTCGAGCTCTTAGTTTTCTGACAATTAAACAATTGGACGTTTTAATTGGTTACGACGTAATGCTTGAAGTTCTCTGATCTCTCGTTGTGTCCGTTCTGAACGTTTCGACGAATCCATTGAAAAGTAAAATCATATATTTCTGAGGATTAAAATGTGTTGACTGTGAGTTACAAGGAAAAGCAAAGGAAACTGCACTCGATGAAACTGATGACTTGTTAGCTGTTGAGGACATATTCGAGAGGAAAAGATTGAGTGACCGAAGTCTCGACTTTGTGGACGTGACTGAAGTCAACCGATGGAAACATACTAAGATTCCCATTGCTTAAAGAATATATATATATATATATATATATATATATATATATATATATATATATATATATATATATATATATATATATGCAGGTGCTAGGAATTTTTGATACATTCCCGAGTGCGTTGAAGCATGAGTTTCCATGAGTGTGTTACATCTGTAATAGGAAAAAAAATTTATGTTAAGATTAAAATCAAATAAATTAGATCTAATAATATTATGATGAAACATTTTATTGTTTCTCAGAAGAGTAAATCTTATTTGATCTGCAAATGCACCATCGTTAGATCTAAGATATCAATGAAAACTAGATCGTCAGATATGAGATATCAATGATAACTAAATCCTTCTTCTCTTTTTCTATCCTTTGGATCATTTAGATTGATGGACTTAGATTGATGGTTAGAAAGAAGAGTTGAGAGGAAGACTATAATCCTTCAACTGAATCATCTATGAGATGTTTTTCTCTTTAGCCCCTAGAGGTTCTATCTATTTATAGGCGAGAGTAAAGGGTCTAGGATAAGTTATTAGGAGAGTTCCTCCTAGTTATCTCCTAAGGAATCCTATAATATATCTTACATAATTAAATAGGACCACATAATCTAACATTCTCCCACTTGACCCAATAATTAGTAAGATATAAAAAAAGACTTAAAATCAAAATTAAATAAATAAAATTTATTTAAAAATAATTTGACCCAATTGAATTCTGAAATTTTAAAAAAATATATACACATGTGCGAAATTTAAAAATAGGCCAATAAGTCTAATAATTATAATAATACTACATTAAGCTTGACTAACAATATGAGTAATAACGATTGTATGTCATCAATGTCATACTTTCTTCTATATACCACAATAATGTTAGTCTTTCCTAATGTAGTCCAAAATGATCCATATAATTTGTCTTGTTAAGATAATCCTATCATCACTTCAACCATAATATGTATATATATAGTTGTGAACAAGATAGCGGAAACAAATAACTTTAAGTACGTAAACAAGAATGTCAATTATAGTATCTACTCAAACATGTATCATTATATCCTTTATGAGTTGCTCACAAACTCAATCATAAGAATATGTTCTTTCAAAATACTTTAGGCTATAAGTCCTAAATGAATAGATTAACAATCAATATATTAGAACTCAAGTAATTAATTAACATTATATATTTCTGGACTCCTCTTATCTAATCATCAAGTACTTTATACCATAATGCATAGAAATGTAATACTACTTATCATTCTTAGAGAAAAAAACTACTACGGTGTCACAAAATATCTTCAACAACTACTACCAAGTCGTGAGATAAAATTTTATAGTTAAAAAGTTTGATCAGTGGCCCCAAAACATGTCACAAAATCAACTTCTATTAATAATAATAATAAATTGGCCCTCTAATTGATATAGATATTAATCGTAAGGTAGACTTCCTATTATCGAGATAATTTAAACAATCAACATATGAAAAATATCATTATTTTAAACTGATATAATTTTATATATGTGAGCATATAATCCTTTGTCCCTTTTAGATATCTTATTACTTTCTTTGTAATCATTTAGTGTTTTTACTTCTGGTTAACTCCAATATATGCCTAGCATTTTAATTATAAAACTGATATCTATTCTGACAAGCTTGAGCATAAACTTCTAACTGCGCATATACTAAGAATATTTTTTTTATCTAATTCTTTTCAAGTCATTTTAATGTATTTACTATTGACTAAAATTTTACTTTTATGATTTACTAAACAAAGTTGTATATTAAATCTTTTCAATACTCGATCGATATATCCTTTCTAAGATAGTCTTCATAATCATTAAAGTCTATCCTTGAATTACTCAATGTTAATATTATAAGATATCTTATTTATATCAACCATCTTAAAACTCTTAGTGACAAATTTCTTGATTTAATATAATAAATCAATATGACTATTGGTAAGATAAAATAATATCCATATATAAGACCAATATAATAAATTTGCTCCCACTGATATATATACTGATCAATAGTATTTTTCTTAAATCTGAAAATAATGATATCAAGAACTTTTATATATTATTATCTTAAAACTTATTTAAGGTCATAAATGGATTCGTGAATTTGCATACCAAACTTTATATTTCTTTTATTTTCTTTATAAATCATTTAGAGTAACCTATATAAAGCTAGATCTTTAAAAAATATTTTCATATCATTATGATATAACTCAAACTCATAATGAGCCACTAATATCATGATAATTCTTAACGAGTTCATTAAAAAACTAAATGTCTCATTATAGTCGATACATTATTTATGAATAAAACTTTTAACCACAAGTCTGACCATTATATCGTTCGACATTGTCCTTTGAGTCACATTTATATAATAGATTTTTTTTATAATTATTAGATAATTTGATAAATTTATCATATGTCATTCTGGTTATTAATTTTAACTCTTCTTTTATTGCATCATATTATTTTTTAAAATCAGTACTTTTATGACTTGTAAAAATAATAATGGATCCATTCTAATTCATATATCATAATATAATTTTTATAGATATGCTACATAATAACCATAAATGATAGAATTCCTTTCCCTTTAAGATATTTCCAAGGTTGTCAATTATTATTATTCTATAAGACCATTAATAGCGATATCAATATAATATGAGAGTTTAATAATATTATTTTATTATTCACTTTTATCAAATTATTTAATGATTTATGTAACAATAATCTCTCGAATAATAAAGGAGTATTAACTTATATCTCTTTCATATCAAAATTAAATTTTGAGATTTTCTTTCCTATTAATTTGCTATTTTATAGGAATCTTACATTACCAGATTTAATTATTCTCGTATTATGATTAGAGCAATAAGATATGTACCCTTTTAAATTTTTCTGAATAGATAATAAAATATTTATAAATAGTTATTAATTCTAATTTTCTTTTATGTGAGTTAAAGATCATTATCTCCATGGGACAATCTTAAATATGTAAATATCTTAAATTAGGTTTCCTATTATTTCATAACTTAAAAGAAGTCATGTAATTTACTTACTAGGAATACCATTCAAAATATACATAGTTGTCCTTGGAGTTTCTTCTCACATTGATTTGGGTACAAAAGAATAACTTATCATGCTCCTAACCATATCTATAAAGATACGATTATATATTTCAACAATCATTTTCTACTATAACACATCTGGTAAATCATATACCTTATTTTTCTGAGAATCTAGCAAAAGAATTATAATTATAATTAGATTCATCAAAAATACCATAAAATTCATTAACCTTATCAGATATGATGATCTTGACTTTTCTATCTAATTATCTATCAACTTCATTTATATACACTTCAAGAGTGTCAATGGTCATAAGCTTTACATAAATTAGATATATATATCATCATATCTCAACAAGTTATTTATATAAGGTCGCGCATTGCAATGCCAGCATGCGGCGTTTCGACCCGGGCTCGTGATCGGTATCGCAGATGATGATATCTGCTTCGGTACACCAGGTGTGTACCAAAGCAATCAGAAGATACATTCTGATAATCACATAAAGATCCAGGTATGTATATCGTTTCCGGGCAGATCCGATCCAAAGATAAACCTTGATTTATATGATGATAAAATGTCTCTCGTTAATGAGACAAAGGAATAAAGTGACCCACAGATATAAGCATAATCTTAAAGAGTTTATAAAACTATTTTTTTTTTAATATTTAATTATAGAATCATTGTAAACTTAATATTCATATTAATTCTATATAGACTATTATACAGAATTCGAAGGTTAATTTTTATTAAATGATAATAAGTTTACAACCATCAAAAGGGAAATGATATTCTAATAATTCTAGGTAAAGAACGTAAATTCCCAAAATTATAAGAATATAGTATGGATCCTCAAGATCTATCAATTGAATCATCTTTAGATGTAGACAATAAATACAAACTAATATCGCTTTTGTTAGGATCAAGAGCACTAAGGGGGTGGGGGGGGGGGGGGGGGGGGGGGGGGGTGAATTAGTGTAGTGGAAAACTTTCGACGATTAAAACTACGTTTGTATGTTGAAATCCGATTCTGACATAAAAGTTATTTCATGCATATAATAACTTTGAAAGCTTACGGAAACGTATTTGAAGTAAAGTTAGAAAGGCAATTTGCAGTTAAGATAAATAGCACAAAGGAAATGCAAACCAGATTTTAGAGTAGTTCGGTCAAACGTGACCTACATCCACTTTCGGCTTTCTCCTTCAATGAGGTCACCGGCGTCTACTAGGGGCCTTCCTTCAATAGGTGAAAGTCAATCACCCTTTTACAGTTTCACTCATTTTGACGGGCTTAGGAGACAACCCTTACAGAATGTTCACTCCTCTCTTGAATGATCGAAACTTGGAAGAAAAGAGGGAGGAGAACTTTTAGGTTATACAACACTTTTGAGCTCTAAAAATCACAGAGTAAGATTGGATTTTCGGTGCCCTTTCATACAAGAAAGGGTGGGGTATATATAGACCCCAAATTGGTTTGAATTTGGAGCTAAAAAATGTCATCTCCTGGATTTTCGGGGTCCTAGCGGTACTACCGTCAGACTGGGCGGTACGACCGCCTGACTGGGGCAGTTCCACTGCCCAGTCTCACTCAAAGACTAAGCCAAGGTGGTGCCACCAATTGATGACGGAGTTAAACTTAACTCCTAGAGTTTAAACAAACTCTCCATATCAATATGTCGTATTGATAGAACCTTGAATTCAAACTGAATTCAAGTCATTTCAATATTTATCATGAATACTTGCAACACGTCATCATGAACTTATGCATAACATTATACTTCTCCCCCTTTGTCGTCAACAAAAAGGAGAAGTTCCAACTCTAATATGTTTGTAGTATTAATTCAACTTATTGCATGAAAAACATAATATCAAGTTTTATCATTATGTCGTTTTGAAGCTAGAAAATTTAGCAAGTGTTACATCATGCTTAGAATATTCAAGCTATCAAGTTTAACATATGCAAGTTTTACAGCATACAAGATAACACTTTTGGTAATGTCCAAGATAGCAAGTTCTACATCATGCAAGCTAGCAATGTGACAATATTTTAGAATATGCAAGCTAGCAGTTTAGAGATGTTCAAGAAAGCAATTTCTTCTCTTTTGAAAAGTGCAATTTTTGTTTTCTTCTTGAATTGTGTAAGCTAGCTATCTCCCCCTTTGTCATTATCAAAAAGAAGGGAAGACCCTTTATGTCAATTTCTAAATCATGACAAAGGTGAGAATCATTCTTATTTCAAAATTTCATAATTGAGATAAACCTTGAATTCAAATTAAGGTAATTTTAATCATGATTCACATCATATGTAATACATCACATACATCATAATAAAAAGCATAAGTATTGCATGCATCATTTTAGCAACAAATCATAGTATTTCATCACATGGTAAGATATCAGCAAGTAAAATTACTATGCAAGTTCTTGATATCTTAACATAATACAAACGTTTCGAGTGTTTAGCAATCATAGCATTTCATCACATGACAAGATATCAATTTGTCGAATTGCGATGTATGCACTAGATATCTTAACATAGTGTAAATATGGTAATAACATAGTGCAAATATGGTAATCATAGCAATTCTATCACCAATTTATCATATATTTTGATGCAAGCTTTTTTTGATATCTTAACATAATTCAAATTCAGATATGGCACTTATAGCATCAATTCATATATTTCTCATTCAAATATGGTACTCATAGTATCAATTCATATATTTCTCCCCATTTGTCATCAATAAAAAGGAGAACGATATAAGCAAATTTTAAACGTAAGTGTGGTAATGATTCATGCCATAACTAGGTTTATGTTATTTTTCAACAATGAGTGATAGGATATCAATTATATAAACATCTCAAGGAAAACATGACATGGAGATAGCTTTCATTACTTCTTCCTCTTTATTTGTTATTATCTTTTTGCATGAAGGAGGAAAGTCACTTCTGAGCTTACTCGAATGAAGTTAAAATTGATAAGATATTAAAGCACACTTCATTTTTACAAGGATCAAGATATGTGTGTGAATCAAATCCTTGCACATAAAACTATTTCTCTAAAGATATAAGAATGAATCATCAAATCCATTTCTCGAAAGATATTTTTCACATGATAAGTCTATGAGAAATGCATTTGTTAGTTGATTCTATATGTCAAAAATCAATGATATAAATCAAACTTGATATGACATATGTTTATTAAGTCCGGAAGAGAATAATGTATCGAGAAAATCTGATTGTTAGGATCAAGAAGATCCGAAAATAAAATTTAACACTTTCATACATTCGAACAAGGTTTTGCTATAGATTTTCAAATTCAATCATGAAGATAAAACATGCTTATTATCATGGAAATTTTTGTATCCAAAACACATAATTTCCAACATGTTATTAAGGCATGTAATTGTGTAAAATCATTATGGCAGTTAAGTGATTTGATCATTGAATCAAAAAAGTCCAAAAAATAATCTTAACAAGTTCATGCATTCGGGCACATTTTTGCCATAGTTTTTTAATGAAGATAAAACATGTTCATCAACATAGAAAATTTTGTATTCAAAATATATAATTTACAACATGTTATTAAGGCATGCAATAGTGTAAAATTCTCATCATAACGATTATATCCTACTATGCATGATCTAAATTTCTCCTCATTTTATCATTATAGATAAGAAAGAAGAAGGGAAGAATAAAATAGTGTAAAATATTTTAATCATTTCAAGACATACAAGCCATAAATACAATCATATCATGTCATGAAAGATAAAATCACTTGAATACCAAAAGACATGATTCATTTTGACACATCTCTTCTTTAAATAAAAAATGAAAGGAATTCTTAGGAGATCATGATATAGATAAAAATCATTCAATCTTGTATAAGAACAAGATATTAACTTAAGCATATAAAATTTCTCAATTCATTATGAATCATAAAAAAATTATGGTTCCGAAAAATCATGATTCATTTAGGAAAATTTTCTCTTTAGTACACGATAAGAAGAAATATAGCAATGATACCAATCATGATTCATTTGGAGAGTAGATGGCAAAAAGAAATATTGAGGATAAAAGATCTCGATTTTTATAGAGTAAATCTCAAGTTTTAAATTTCAAAAAATCAAGATAAAGCCCATTCAAATTCAAATCATCAAATCAAAATCATTTTCAAGAGATTCATAAAAAGATGATAAAATAGATTCATCAAAGTCAATAAGGTAGAGAAAAAGAATTTTAAAAAATATTTTTCTCTATTTAGTTGTTTCATACAAGTATGCCTTTGTGCTTTTTGTGCCAAAAAGAATATATATCATCAATCGTTTAGGATTGAAAAATAAATTCCGTCATAAAAACCATCAAGATCAATAAACCATAAAAATCATCATGTATAACTTTAAAATCTCATGCATAAAATAAAATCATCAATCATGGTATTAAAACATCATTATGCATTATTAAATCATCAAGCATGATTTTATATTTTCAATCAAAAATCATTTTGTTTGTTTATCATAAGATATGTATTTTTCATGATTATTTTTAAAATCATTGGAAAGGTAAGCATGATAAGCATAATCCTAATTCATTAGCATTTTCATTATATTATTTAAACATGTAATTTTCAAGAAAATTAATTCTATACTAAAAAAGAAAATGCATTATGGAAAGCATCATGTAATTTTGAAATAAATTAAGGGGGTTTTGATTACCTCGTCGTTGAATGTCGTTAAGGCGTAGTTTGCCACCTCGCCTTTCTTGATTTTCTCCTCGTCTTCGGAGGAGCTTGATTCATCCCACTTTGTGTTCTTCTTCTTGAGTTCAAAGCAAGTAGTCCCGTTCTTTTTGTTCTTAAATTTTTGTTTCTTTAATTTTTTAAATTTCTTAGTGAGTAATTCTTGTTCATCATCACTTGAGCTTATGCTCAAGTGGTCTTCAAATGTTCTATGTCTTAAATCCTTCCTGTTCTTTGGAAAGTTGTTTTGTTTATCATGTGCATTGTGCACCATTTCATATTTCATCAATGAATCGATAAGTTCTTCAAGTAGAAAAATATTTAAATCTTTTGTTTCTTGTGTTGGGAAATCTTGAGGGCAACATAAGATGCGGAGCAGAAGAACAAAAAAACAAAATCCTCGATTCCCAAAGAGATGTTCGTCGTCGTGCGAAGATTGGTGCGCAAAATCCGCGAAACTGAAAAACTGTGTATAGAGTATATTGTGTTACATAGGGAGATCGTATATCCCTGTTTCCTTGCAGATCTTTAGGAGAGGGTGAAGGAGGTCAAGCATCCTCCTCTCTAGCGGTGATCCACACAGTAGGGCTGCGACGACGCTCCTCAAAACTCCAAGCCTGCTCTGAGGTGGAGAGGGGAAGAAGAATATGAGAGGCAAGCAAAGGCTCTAGTCTATGAGGCTCTGAATCCCTCCTATTTATAGAGGTCCCCTATCAAACCCTAATGGATCCTCGCCTAATGGGTATTGGATCTACATCCAATAACCCAAGCCTTTTTTAGATTAGTGGATCTCTATCTAATAATCTCTCATGGGCTCTTATTGGATCTCATCCATGAGATCCAATAATTCAGAAGCTTATTGGATATCCAATAAGACAAGGGCTCCGTCGGATATCTCATATCCAAACCTCTACTCATTGCAATGTCTACCATATGTGTGACCCTCTAGGCCCAATATCGAGCTGGCCGTAAGTCATACCTATCAGAACTCCTTCTAACTCAGTGAATTATTATCTTTGTAATAATTCACTCGACTCATCGACTACGGACGTACTAGGCCACTACGCCGTAGTCCCTAGACGATACAGGAGAATCCAATCCATTGGACTTGTCTGTCCTCAGTTACCGTGTACCTATAGTCCCTCATCCATATAATATCCTAGAGACCGTATATCGAGCATGGTGCTATTAGACCCATACGATTTTTACTCGAGTCTCACTCTAATCGGATTCTCCCAGAGAACTCTTTCTCTCTCAACCCGAATGACCCTAGCTAGGGATTTGTCTAAGCAAGAATACATGGGATATTCCTCTCATGACGCTGAGAGTGGATGATCCTCTATCGACACTCAATAGCCCTCGTAAGGTCGACTACCACTCCCAATGACCAGTTGTACTAGATCTGTGACAGCCAAACCTATAAGTATGGTATCAAAGAGTGGAGCACTTATACAGGACATCCTTGGTGTCTCAAGTCTAAGGACCAGATATACCACTAGGACTACGGAATCACTATTTGACAATAGGGCATCATCAACCATCCAGCATTCCGTAAGCAGATTAATCAATGAACTCATTCTCCAATGAGCACCTATACTGTATCCCTAGTGTCCCTGCATGAGCAGTTATGAGACCAGTTGCATCCATCATGTACATGGGTATATAGCACACCAATCTGTCCGGTTATCACGATGTCCCTCTCGAGTAACCTATGATCGGGATTATTTAGGATATGTGTTTAAAGGTGAATCGATCTCATTTTCGTGATCTCATCATGATTTAATTCTCATTGCACAAATCCAAGGACATCACAATATATATATATATATATATATATATATATATATATATATATATATATATATATATATATATATATATATATATATATAAATATGTGCAATAGTTATAAAGTGATATATGCTAAAATATAATAAATAAAAAGATTCTTTATCAAGTCACACGTGCCATCACTCACGTGATTGGCTTGCTGGGCACCTATGACTAGCATCTTGTATTGTCGTTACTTTTGATTCCCAAGCTTTAGAAAGTGATTGTAAAACTTTACTAACAAGTTCAAAATTCGAGAAACATTTGCTAAGAGCTTTTAAACCATTGATGACATCCGTGAAATGGGTGTACATGTCAAAAATAGTTTCGCTCGGCTTCATTCGAAAAAGCTCGAAATCATGCATCAAAAAATTTACTTTAGAATCTTTTACACTACTTGTGTCTTCGTGTGTGATTTCAAGAGTGCGCCAAATATTGAAAGCCGTTTCGCACAAAGAAACCCGATTGAATTCATTTTTATCTAAGGCGCAAAACAAGGCATTCATAGCTTTTGCATTTAGAGAAAACGTCTTCTTCTCCTAATCATTCCAATGGTTCATTGGAAGAGAAGACATTTCAAAACCGGATTCAACTATATGCCATAAATCAAGATTCAATAAAAGCAAGAAAACTCTCATTCGAGTTTTCCAATAAGTGTAGTCCGTCCTATTGAAGAAGGGAGGACGAATGAGAGAGTGACCTTCTTGGTTGCCAAAAAAAGCCATTTCTCTTAGGTGTTAATCCAAGTGAGAAATAACGAGGCTCTGATACCAATTGTTAGGATCAAGAGCACTAAGAGGGGGTTTGAATTAGTGCAGCGGAAAACTTTCGATGATTAAAACTGCGTTCGTATGTTGAAATCCGATTCTAATATAAAAGTTGTTTCGTGCAGATAATAACTTTGAAAGCTTACGGAAACGTATTTAAAATAAAGTAAGGAAGGCAGTTTGTAGTTAAGATAAATAACACAAAGGAAATGCAAACCAGATTTTAGAGTGGTTCGGTCAAACGTGACCTACATCCATTTTCGGCTTCCTCCTCAGATGAGGTCACCGGCGTCTACTAGAGGTCTTCCTTCAATAGGCGAAGGCCAATCACCCTTTTACAGTTTCACTCCTTTTGACGGACTTAGGAGACAACTCTTACAGAATTTTCACTCCTCTCTTGAATGGTCGATCGAAACTTGGAAGTAAAGAGGGAGGAGAACTTTTAGCTTATATAACACTTTTGAGCTCAAAATCACAGAGTAAGATTGGATTTTCGATGCCCTTTCATGCAGGAAAGGGTGGGGTATATATAGGCCCCAAACTGATTTGAATTTGGAGCTCAAAAATATCATCTCCAAGATTTTCGGGGTCCTGGTGGTACTATCGTCAAATTGGGCAGTACGACTGTCTGACAGAGCTCGGAGACTGAGCTCTGGCGATGCCACTACCTGACTGGGGCGGTTTCACCGCCCAGTCTCGCTTGGAGATTGAGCCCAAGCGGTGCCACCGCTTGACCTGGGTGATTGCACCGCGTAGCTTTCCTGGGAGACTGAGCTCCTGGGCAGTGCCACCGCCGGCCAAGAAATATGGATCCAAATGGACTAATCTATTCGGCCCAATTTGGGTCTATCAAGGGCCCAATTGTCCCCAGATTAATTTAATGGGATCACCTCCCATTCCTAACTTAATCTACATACTAACTATGATATTTCTTAAGACATTTACTATAACTTGCTCCGGTGCGTCAATCGCTTCTTCCAGCGAACTTCCGGCCAACTCTTGGACTTGCGATGATCCACTTGGCGAGTTCCGACGAGCTTCTTTGGCAAGCTCCTGGACTTCTCGCATTTGTTCCCACAGAACCTCCGACGACCGTCCGGACTTTTATCGAACTCTCGAACCCCCAACGTGATCATGGTCTTGACTCCGGCGCAACTCCTACTGCATGTCTTACTTCAATTGTAGTTAATCCTGCACATGTAAAACAAAACTTCGCTCTAAACAATTAATACTAAGCATTAATCAACTTGTCCGACATGTCATTGGTCTCTCGATGCTTCGTCCGATTCTTCGGCGCATCGTCCTCTCCTACGACCTATTGCTTAATAGGTCAGTTGACTCCACAACTCCGATATCCTTGGTGCAATACCCGCTCTTCTTGGCCCGATACCTGAGTCCACGGCCCGAAGCCTTCTATTGATACGTCGATCGATCCACCGGTCCGACGTCCAATCTTCTGACATGTTCCTCCGGTCCAACATGATTTTTCCTACTTTAATTGTCTCATCCTGATCGAAGCATTCTACGTTACTCAAAATGCAGATCAAAACATAAACACAATTATCAATTGGTTTCATCATCAAAATATGAGATTCAACAGCTTTCATTTTAAGATGATTCCCTATAATGATAACTATGTCATTCTCTTTTGGTTTTATCCCCCTTTATTCTTTTTTTAAATGAATATATATTATTGATAACATATGTTGAAGCATCAAATTAATCCATCAAGTATTAAAAAAATAATTTATGTAATATTTGATTTGAACCGTTATATTTATACCTTTTCATTTGAAATCAAATCTTATAGTTTTTTTTATATAACTTTCTTTGCTATAGAAGTAACACTTTACTTTATTATGAAGATATTCTTTTATGAGTTTATATAGTAATTATAAACTCATGTGACTTACACTTCATTCTTATTTTAGTGTTACTTATTTCCTGAGTAGTACGTAAAATATTATGAGTCTTGAGCTTACAACATTATCATTTATATTAAGGATATAATCTTGAATTCCTCAAATACTATCATTTTAAGGTGTCAACTAATGACTTATCAAAAAATTTAAATTGATCATTCGATATTCTTATACGCTAGTTGTAAACTGTACTAAAGTCTAAGTATCATAAAATTGAGTCTTTCATACCTTTCGAGATTAGTCACCTCAATTATTTATTCCACTGAACTTTCAGTAATTAAGTTTATGTTCTATTTAATTAATCTGATCAAGGTCTCACTCACTCAATACAATTTACATATTACATATGCTTAAGCCATTTATTTCAAAAAGTATAGGAACATTTATAAAAATAGAATGAAGAAAGTGGTACTATCTCGCGTTTATAATAATATAACATTAATGCTTTGAGTTTCTAAAATATAATAAACTATTGATATCATCTATATTTCACCTTTGGGTGAAATATGAACATATCTAGTGTTCACTCATGATCATTTATGGATGATTGATACTATCCTTATGGAATAGTGTTATTACCTTTAGGTATACAACCCTAAATTACAAAGATATCCAAAACAATATCATCCTACCCTATCACATAATTATTTAAAATAGATTCTCCTTTGGGATTATTTAGATCTCCTAATTATATATACCATCGTGAATATTATTTTATTTAATATTATTTAAGATCAATTCCATAATTTATTTTATAGATTAATGGTCTAGGTTACTTTTGTGGCTATAAAGACTAATAAAAAAGATTAAATATAATATAAAATATCCCATTAATGACAAGAACTTTATTGTAATTTATATCCCATAAACCTATCATCCCAAGCTAGTAACTACCGATCATATAAAACTTAGGAAGATAAATTATAAATAATATTCACTAAATTTCTTTATATTGATTCATGTTGCCATTATGAATATTATTTTATTAATATCATTTAGGACTAATTTCATAATATATTTTATAAATTATTGTTCCAAGACACTTTAGTGGCTACAGGACTAATACAAAAATATAAAATATAATATAAAATATCCTATAAATGATAAGGCATTTATTGTACTTAACATCTCATAAATTTACATCTCATACTACTTTGACAGTTATCGATCAAATAAAATTTATGGAGATAAATTATAAATAATTTTCATAAATTTATTTATCTTGATTTATGCTGAAGCAGTTCAATAATAGAATAACAACCATAATAATTATATAACATTGATCACAATAAAACACACTCATATGATATGTATATAACCAAATGAATATCCAAGAACAATAATTAGATTTTATTTACCACATATTAAAAATATAATCAATAATTCATATGAGAAAACTATAAAATTAAACCATAATTTATATATTTTATTAAAAATTAAATCCAATCAAATAACAAAAAATATAATCATAATCAAATTCAATCACAATTTTAATAAATCATATTTATCAATTTTATAATTAAGAATATAAATTATAATTCTCAATTTCATAAGTATAAAACTGTAAATATGTTGACAGGACATAAATTTAAATTACAAAATTCATAAAGGGTAGAATTATAATTTGGAAAAACCTAGCCTTGAGTGCAAAACTATAAATATGTCAAAAGAATTAAAAGATATTAATAAAATATAGAAGGGTGAAGTTGTAATTTGATCAAAGGGAAACCCTAAGGCAAAACTATAATTTTACCTAAAAATTTAATCTACAACATAACCGTCGTCATTGCGCATGCAGTATTGCCACGCTACCTCTACCACGCAACTATCATTAGGCCTGATTGGCTAATGGCCTATCAACTTTGTTTGACCCAAACCACTAATCAAAATACTTAAATTTAAATTATTATAGTACACTCATTAGACCCTTATAAGCTAAACTCAATCTTTGCCCACTTTTGATGTGGGACTAATTGGGGTGTCACAATCACCCCACTCAGTTAGCTTGACGTCCTTGTCAAGGCTTAATATAACCTAGATCGAATCCTAGCATAATGCATGTGAGGCATAACCCAGTGGTGGCTCCACATCGTGACGAGTCCTCTGACTCCATTCACATGTAACCCTTTCATACTCGAGCCCCCTCACCATTCCTAAATATTATGTCAGCTCTGATACCAATTATGAGCATAAAATCTATAATAATGCTATTTGTAATACGAAAAAATTTTTATGTCAAGGTTGAAAGAAAATAAATTAGATCTAACAATATTATGATACGTATATTTTATTGCTGTTCCGAAGAATAAACCTTATCTGATCTATAGGTGCACCATCGTCAAATATGAGATATCAATATGCAAGGAGAACTAGATTCTCCTCTCTTCCTATCCTTTCACACCACTTAAATTAATGGTTAAAGAGAAGACTGTAATCTCTCCATTGAATCATCTTTGAGATACTTCTCTTTAGTCTCTAGATGTCCTGTTTATTTATAGACGAGAGTAGAGGGTCTAGGATAAGTTATTAAGAGAGTTTCTCCGATCAAGGTTATCTCCTAAGGAATCCTATTTTAACATGAACTTATTTTCTATTGACCAATAACCATAATCAGAATATAATAATATCTATAATATATCTTACCTAATTAAATAATATCATATAATCTAACCATTGTACCTCCCTCAAGGATACTGTAGCATGTTCCACAGCAAGAGGAGGATCTAATAATCTTACAACAGTAGTAAGATTGTGAACAGAATAATTTACATTAATGTTAATATAAATCCAACTCAGCTTTGGCTACGGAGAGAATATTATTACGCATGTTTCTAATATTACGGAGAGAATATTATTACGCAAGTTGATGAATTTTAGCAAGTCAGATTTCACCACTATGTTGATAAAATGAAGTTATTTGGCAAATTATGACGCATCCAATATTGCCCAGACTTGTGCTTGTAACGGAGAACAACCGGATGCTTGCTACTGCCTTTTTCGTAGTTGTACTACTCGAATCAATTAGACAAAAGCCAATTCCTATAAAAAAAAATTTTATTAGTGTAGGATCCATCACAAAATAGGAAGATAGAGGCCGGGGGGAAGGGTGTTTTGTCATAATGAAGACCAATTATGGAAATAAGTGTAGAGTATTGTAAAGTTATTGTCTTCTTTTGGCCAATCAGAAATATGAAGAAAATTCAACCCATGTTTTAACTGGATAAGTTCCCAAAAAAAAATTGATAAACGAATAATTAAAAAAAAATGTAAAGAAGAATCCTCATCAAGAGTACACATAGGACACACATAACAGTAAAGAAAACTGAGATAAACCAATAAATATTGGTAGCCTATTCCAAAATAATTTTTAATTTTTTTTTTATTTTTGAAAAAAAATTCAGACTTAGTCTTTTAGCTCATGAAGCAATCATCCTAGTAAAAAGAATTTTGTTTCAAATATCTATAAATATTTTTGGAAGATAAAGATTTAGAAGGGTGTAAACTCCAAACTCAAGTGTTATCATTAGACTCCGTAAAGAGATAAATACTTATGATTTTAGAAACTAATGATGGATGAAAAATTATATTAAAGATAAATTCTAAGAATTATCATAAAATAAATGAGAAACGTAAGTCAGTTGAGAAATTTCTGCATAGTTGAAAACTATAGGTCAACGGAGAGAGGAGTCTTAGAAATCTACATTCTTCCCAAACTAGTATATTTTGACCAAAGCCAACAAGCTTTCTAAGGCCATATTTAACTTTAGATATTATGTACAATAAATTCCATTCTAAATTGGAGAACATATATTTTAATTAATATTTCATATTTGGCGATCATGATCTTAGCCTATAAGATATTTAAATTTTTTAGTATGGATAAAATTCTCTTCGAATTAACTATATACTTAATCAAGAAAGTATCACAAATGTCAAGGCTACCAGCATACTTGGAGATAGTTACCTTATCCCACCTGATAAGATGGATCATTCTATTAGTGGGAGTATCATTGTAAAAAGTAAGCTGTTAGCTTTTTGATATCTTATTGGCCAAAGAATTAATCGATCAGCAACTAACAAGAGAATGTAAGTGAATAGAATTAAGGACTAAGTTGAAAAAGACTACCTCCCCAACATGTGAAATGTATATGTACTATCAGCCATTAATTTTAGAGGTAGTTTTATCGATATTCTGATTTTGGGTATTGATTGAAAATTTGTTGTGGGACAAAAAGGTACCTAAGTACACAATAGGCTAAGATATGCCAAAATGATGCTTAATAGAAGAAGTTTGATAGTATTTAGAATAATAAATAATAGATTTGTTCCTGTTAATATTTGTTGAATCTCGTATTTTGATGATGAAACTAATTGATAATTATGTTTATGTTTTAATCTGTGTTTTGAATGATGCAGGATGCTTCGATCAGGATAAAACAATTAAAGCAAAAAAAATCATATTGTCTCGGAGGAACATGTCAGAAGATTAGACGTCGAACCGGTGGATCGGTCGACGTATCGACAGAAGGCTTCGGGTCGTGGACTCGGGCATCGGGCTAAGAAGAACGAGTATTACGCCAAGGATATCGGAGTTACAGAGTCAACTGACCGATTAGACAATAGACCACAGGAGAAGACAAAGACAAACAAGATTTAGATATAATCTAGATAAAGACAAATAAGATTTAGATATAATCTTGATGGTTAAAAGAATATCATCAATAAGTACCGAATAAAAAATTTTAATGCCTTTAATGTTTAAAGGTTTGATCCAATTGTTAGAGACAAATCTAATAAAGATGATAGAATTTGTTGGAGGAGAGAAAAAAAAAGAGGTGAGATTGGATCATCTTGTCTAATACCATAAAAGCCTATTAACCAGTTAGAGAGGTAAAATCATTAATAGAATGATAGAGAAGAGGGGTAGAAACAGCGGGCATTATTCATTTAATAAAATATAGGGAAAAGTTTATTTTAAGTAGGACGTTTTGGATGGCAGACCAAGAAAGATTGTTAGAAGTCTTCTGCTGATCGACTTCAATCAATATTAAAGGGCTTTTTCCTTTGGAATTGAATATAGAATAAATGATTTCCTAAGCAGTGTCTTGGATACATCTACCAAGTACAAATGTAGATGGCTCCTGGTTAATTAATGAAGTCAAAACACTTTTAAATGAATAGAAAGGATTTTAACAAGAAGTTTATAAATTATATTGCATAATGTAATGAGTCTAAAGTCTAGGGAATATCTCTCTAGAGTATAAAGACTAACGTGACTATTCACCAGTAACCTTGAAAAAAAGCATGTGATATGAAAGGATATAAGGTCCTTCCTATCTATGATATTATAGCCCAAAGATCTATATAGAAGTCAGCAAAGAAAATAAAAAAAAATTAAAACTAAGACAAGTATTGTTATTGTATAATTGAAGGGTTTTAATTATGTTTTATCTTTTCTTGAAAGAGATAATATTATAAAAATATTTTATAATTTTTATCACTCTCTTCAATCTATTGGACTTTGGAATTAGTCCAAACTTGCATAAGAAAGGATTAGCTTTGCTATATATAGTATAGATCTGAGAGTGGTCAAATCATTATACGATAGCATGCATACTAAAGTTTTCTTTGATCTCAATCTCTTTAATATCTTGTTGGGTTTTGACAAGCAGATTCTTAATATTTCTAATATTTTTTTTACTCCAAATAGAGAGAGATTTATTGAGGTTAAAGAGTCTATAATGAAAATCTTCTATAGGATTAAGAAGGTTGTGATCCTGAGCCTAATTTGAGGAACAAAAAAAAGAAATGCTAGGGTATTCAAAACAATAGGACTTAAATCGAAATGGTCTTTTCTTATTAAAATTTGTGATAAGATCAGAAGCAAATTTGATGAGAATGAGAATATGATCCATAATAATCATTATGCGAGAAAAAAGAAAAACTAAAGCATCTTTAAAATAGAAAAGTCATTTAGGGTTAACCATAATGATTATTACTCTTAAGAAATAAAATTACCAAAGTAAGTAATATATGAGTTTAAGCCTACCACTAATTTTATCTTCCAAAAAAGCAATACAATTGGAGTCACCATAAACCAAGGAATATCCAAAAAAAAAAAAAAAATCTAAATCCATAAGTTGATTCCATAAAATTTTTTTTGAAGGAGTATGTGTACTAGCATAAATAATAAAGAGAAACCCATGAGGTTTATGTTAGAAAATCTTGAGGCTGCATCACATGCATAGTGAAAGAATATAAAACAAAATCTCAAATTTTTAAAGATACGTTCGTCGTCCAATGAAAATTGATGCGTAAAAATTCATGAAACATAAAACTATGTATATAATAGATTGTGTTACCTAGGGAGATCGTATATCCCTGAATCCCTGCAGATCTCTAGGAGAGGGTGAAGGAGGTCAAGCGCTCTCCTCTCTAGCGGTGATCCACACAGTAGTGTTACGACGATGGTCCTCAAAACTCTAGACATGCTCTGAGGTGGTGCTCTGAGGTGGAGAGGAGGAGGTGAATATGAGAGGCAAGTAAAAGCTCTAGCCTATGAACCACTGAATCCCTTATATTTATAGAGGTCCCTTGTCAACTTAACCTTAATAGATCCTCCCCTATTGGGTATTGAATCTTCATCCAACTACCCAAGCATCTTAGATTGGTGGATCTCTATCCAATAATATCTCATTGGCTCTTATTTGATCTCGTATATGGGATCCAATAATTCATGGGCTTATTGGATATCTAATAAGATATTGGATATCTAATAAGATAGGGGCTCCGACGGATATCTTATATCCGAACCTTTACTCATCGCAATACTTATCATATGTGTGTGACCCTCTAGGCCCAATATCAAGCTGGCCGTGAGTCATACCTGTTAGAACTCCTTCTAGCTCAGTGAATTATTATCTCCATAATAATTCACTCGACTCATCGACTACGGACGTACTAGGCCACTACGCCGTAGTCCCCAAACGATACAATGAAATCCAATCTATTGGACCTATTTGTCCTCAATTACCATGTACCTATAGTCTCTCATCTATCTAATATCCTAAAGACCGTATACCGGGCATGGTGCTGTCAAACTTAGACGATTTCTACTCGAGTCTTGCTCTAAGTGGATTCTCCCGAAGAACTTTCTATGTCAATCCAAATGATCCTGGCTAGGGATTTGTTTGAGCAAAAACACATGAGACATACCTCTCATGACACTGAGAGTGGATGATCCTCTATCGACACTCAATAGCCCTCGTAAGGTTGACTACCACTCCCGAAGACTAGCTGTGATAGATCTGGGACATCAAAACCTATAAGTCCAATATCAAAGAGTGGAGCACTCATAATCTTATTAGAGCTCCACTCATCCCATAGTAATCATAATATCTGTTTTCTTCTTAATCTTACATAATTCGAAAGATTTCAGCTTAGAACTATATATTTCTTTCGTTTTGATACAAAGCCATCAATCTATAATTTTTTGGTAATCTGACCTCTATGTACTGTTTCATAACTAACTTTTAGCACTAAACTCTAATTTAGGCAAAGCCTAATCATTTAAAAGTAGACTCAAAAATCTTTATTTTGATACCGAGATTGAATGATTTAGAGTTTAAATGTGACTTTTGTTTCAATTAACCCTACAGATTCTGCAAAACAGGAATTGTAATTTTTGATATCTTGTTGCTTAACTGCTTATAACTTTCTGCTGGGAACTCAGATTCATCCAAAGTATGATTTATTTGAAGCTAAACTCAAAATTCTTTCTTAGTGTATCTAATTTAAAATATTTGGAGTATAATTGCAAACTGAAACATCTATTTTCATCAACTCTCTGGATTCAATAAAATAAAGCTGATGTTTTTAGACCTTTAGCTACAAAATTATCTGTAACTCCCTGTTGTAAATTCCAATTCTTGTAAAACTGGATTTGCCTAAAACTAGATTGACATAGCTTTCGAATGACACCTATTTTATATAAATTGGAGAATAATTAGTTATCTAAATAATTCATATAATGTGCCTCTCAAATTATGTTAGAATTTAAGCTTTGGTTGATTTCGTCTCTTCTTATTTCTTCTCTTTAGAAATTGATTTCAGACAAAAACCCTTACTTCAGTTGAGTTTTATATTATTGCTTTGAATTCCTGTATACTTTTTCCCTTCAATTATTTGTACACTTGCAGCTATTATGTAAAGTTTATGTTTGCATCGCAATGATTCATATAGGCACATGCATTCCGTTGTTCTGCATGTGTTTTCCGATATGTACCAACCTTATTATTCATAATGCTCTTTTGTACTCTGGTGTTTGTCGGATTGTCTGAACCTTTGCCAGAAATGATAAAGGGTATGTGCTTAGAGCCCGCGATGCTCTATATTATGTTTGAGATCCCACTTCACCTTCTATCTATTTGATATGATATCCAAAGCTTTGGTTATATGCTTCTATGTGTGCTTTGGATAAGAATGAAATGTATGCAACGTCAAATGCGATGCTTGAGCTTCTGTTTCATATTTGTTTTTTGATATATTCTGAAATGCTTCTTATGCTTCCGAAATATTTCCATATGTCATTGATATGCTCCGAAGCATTTCATCTGCCATTGATATGTTTCGAAATGTTTCATATGCCATTGATATCCGAAATGCTCCTTACATCTTTGATATACTTTAAAATATACCATATGCCATATATATGCTCCTTCTGCCAATGATATGCTCCAATTAGCCCTTATTACGAACAAAACATGCTTTAAATGAAATGATATTATAACTCTGTATTTGTCGAATGACTATATTTGAACTCTTGTATCTCTACCGTGTATTTTGAAACCTTATTTGTTTAAAACTGTCCTCTTTGTTATGGATATATTAGTCACTTGCTGAGCTTTATATGCTCACCCTATTGTTATATAAATTTTTCAGGATAGCTTATCTCTCGCTAAAATGTGTAAATTGGGTTGAGGCAGTGAAAAGCTAGAAGGTTTTGGGGCAAACCTTTCGTACTGGATAAGTTGATGTTGTATAAGTTCATTTTCTGTGTATCAATGATAAATCTAGATTGATGTATCTTGTAAATATTTGAAAAGTACCATTCATATCGGGATTTTGGGAATGTTAAGTTTAGATTGTGTAATGATATAAATAGGTGGTACATGTTGGGTTTATGATTTTATGGATTCCATAGATTTATGATGTGGTTATGGTTTAGTTGAGTTGGCTTTAGATTTTGTGAATCATTACGTGATATGATGGTATGATTATAAACTGCATAGGTTTTATAAATTATAGAATATAGAGGTGAATTTTGACTTGAATGTTTTCTTAGTATCATCAAATGTGTGATTGGATCCTGGAATGTATTGTTGTTGATTAAAAAATTCGGTGGGGCATGACAATAGGGAACTATAGGACATATACAAAATGTAAAGTTACTAAAAGATAATCTCATTGCAGCCCAAGCAAGGATGAAATAGTAATATGATCAACACAAATACGAAAGAGAATTTTTAGTAGGAGATTATATCTTCCTACGGCTTAAGCCATACAAGCAAATATTAATCCAGACTGGAGCATCTATGAAGCTTTCACCTCGGTTCTATGGACCCTACCAAATTTTGGAGCACATCAGAGTGGTAGCATACAGATTAGACTTACCCGCTAGCTCCTGAATCCATCCAGTCTTCCATGTGTCGTGTTTAAAGCTCAAGTTAGGATAAAACGAGATAGCTTAAAGCCATCTACCAAATATGATTACCCAAGGAGAACTCCAGACTCAGTCGAGTGCCATTATTGATCGACGGATCGTGACTCAATGACGATAACCTACTACTAAAGTGCTAATATAATTGGCGAACCTACCATCAAAAGATGCCACTTGGGAGAACTATGACGACTAGAAGATTAAATTCCCAGAATTCATAGATTGTCAGCCTCGAGGACCAGGTTGATTTAAAGAGAGCAGGTCTATTAAAACTCTAGCTAGGAGAGTCCTAATTGAATTTTATTGAAAGGGGTATTCATGTAAAATCTACCTAGCCGACCCCTATTAAAGAGGTGAAAAGGCCGGCTAGGGTTATGGTTAGTTGGGAGGTCGCTTTTTAGAGTAGTAGTCTTATTAATAGTTGGTTAGAAGTAGGAGTCTTGAGTAGGAGTCCTATTAGGAGTTGGGGTTTAGAAGCCCTATAAATAGTCATGTATTCATCCTCTTTTGAGAAGCAATAGATGAATCTTCTTAGCAGCCTTTAAGCAGTAACTTAGAGCAAGAAAATCCTATATAGTTCCAAGGAGGACGATCCCCTAAATAGATCAATCCCAAGCTTCGAATCTGCAAGGGTTCTAACATTATCTTTTATCAAGAATTGTCATCTTGCTAAATTTCAAATTTGAAATTCATATCATACTTGAAAATGATGATTGTCTATCATCATTGGACTTGAAAATGGATGTCTAGCCTTGAATTCAAGAGTATCTTTTCTCAAGTATGACATATAGATAGGGGGAGTTAAGGTTAACTCCGTCATCAATTGATTGACATCATCAAAAAAGGAAAGATTGTTGAAACTCGGATTTTGATAATGAAATCAATTGGTAAATTGTTTGATCTAATCTATATGTTGAAATAAGTGTGCAGGATTAACTACGATAGTAGTAAGGCATAAAGCAGATGTTGGGCTAGAGTCGAAGATCGGACGAAACGTCGAAAATTCAAACGATGTGCCAGAAGTTTGCTAGAAGACTCGTCGAGAGTTCATCGGGAGCTCGCCGAGAGTTCGTAAGAAGTTCGCTGAGAGTTCATTAGGAGTTCGTTGAGAGTTCATCGGGAGTTCATTGAAAGTTTGTTGAGAAGTTCATCGAGAGAACAATTGACATACCAGACAGAAATTGCTTGTTTAAATGCTTTAATTATCATAGTTAGACCATAAGTTGAGTTAGGATTGGGAGGTACTCACACTAACTCAATTAGGGGCTAATTGGGCCCTTAACCAAGCTGATCTGGGCCGGTTGAAAAGCTCATTCACAACCTAAAGTCATGACCAGCGATGGCACCGCTTGGGACTCAGTCTCCCAAGTGTTTTGGGCGATGGTACCGTTGGCAGTTATTACCTGCTAGGCGGTGGTACCACTGTTAGGACTCTAGCTAGGAGAGTCCTAATTGAGAGGGACATTTATGTAAAATCTACCTAAGCCGACTCATATTAAAGAGATGAAGAGACCGGCTAGGGTTAGGAGGTTATTTCTTAGAGAAGAATTATGAGTTGTAAAGGAAGAATATGAGTCATATTACGAGTTAGTTAGAAGTAGAAGTCTTGAGTAGGAGTCTTATTAGGAGTTAGGGTTTAGAAGCCCTATAAATAGTCATGTATTCATCCTCTTTTTATAAGTAATAGTTGAATCTTTTTTGCAGCCTTTGAGTAGCAACTTGGAGGGAGAAACCTCTATAGAGTTCCAAGGAGGTCAATCCCCTAAAGAGATTAACCCTAAGTTTAGAATCTGCAAGGGTTCTTACACCTGGTATTATAGTAGCATTCTTGGTATCTCACTGCCCTTCTATAGTCATCCATTAGCCCTCCACAACTACCCAAAGCAATTCCCACAATTGTTTAAAAGATCATCGCCAAATTCCATAGTCATCTCTACCACCGCAGATCATCCTTTGATCTCCCCGTGAATTGCAATAGGTTCTGGTTTCCTACCTTACTACTGCTGCAATTTAGTTATCCTTATTCAAAAATCTAAAATTTTTTTTTCCTATATTGCTACATAAACTTTTCATCGTAACATTTTCATCTCTACGATGAAAGATACATTATAGAATTTCAACCGTATAGCATAGACTGTTTGATCTTGCTACTACATTTTTTCTATCCAAATCTCTACGAAATTTTTATGACAACTTTGACACTTCCTAACAGCAGATTTTCCTTAGTTTTATCAAAAAATTCTCAATAAAAACCATTGATCTTTTATGTCTAAGTTGCTATACTTAAAAATCTGCACTGTAAAATTCCAACCGCATAGCACAAATTATTTGATCTTGCTACTATGTTTTTTCTATCCAAGCCTCTACCAAATTTTTATGACAGCTTTAACACTTCCTATCCATAGATTTCTCTTTAGTTTTGTCAAAAAATTCTTAATATAAATTATTGATCTTTTACGTCTAATCTGCTATACTTGAAAATCTGCATTGTAAAATTCCAACCGCATAACACAGATTGTTTGATCTTGCTACTACATTTCTTCTATCCAAACCTCTACCAAATTTTTATGATAGCTTTGACACTTCATAACAGCAGATTTCCCTTTAGTTTTGTAAAAAAATTCTCAATATAAACCATTAATCTTTTTTGTCTAATCTGCTATACTTGAAAATCTGTACTATATAATTTTAGTCACATAGCACAGATTGTTTGATCTTGCTACTATGTTTTTTCTGTCCAAATCTCTATGAAAATTTTATGCTAGCTTTGACACTTCCTAGCAGTAGATTTTCCTTAGGTTTTGTCAAAAAATTCTTAATATAAACTACTGATCTTTGACGTCCAATCTGCTACACTTGAAAATCTGTAATGCAGAAAATTTCAACCACATATTATTGCCTTAACCCATCTATTTGCAATCTTTTTTGAATGAAATTTCTTATATACTTCATAGATCATCTTGGCTTCCATCTAAGATTGATCTATTGAAGAATTCATATTTAAAAACGATTTTGTATTGCTACAAATTTGTTAGGATTAGAGTGGCACTAAGAGGTGGGGGTTGAATTAATATAGCGGATTAAAACTCGTAAGTTTGAAAACGATTTTGTAAATGCATAGAGATTTCTATTCGACAATGAATGACTTGGTGAAAGTAGCTCGAGTAAAGTGAGAAGAGAAAACCCGAAAGCTTACTGCAATGTAAATAACGGTTTAAGAAAGGTAAACACTCACACATTCAAGGAACACACCAATTTAAAGTGGTTCGGTCAAATGACCTACATTCACTTACGAAGCCTTCTTCGATGAGGCTCATAACTTCCACTAGCAAATCACTTTGAAGGGGAAGGACAAATACCCCTCTTACAATATTTTACAAGTGGTTCACACTCTTACAGATTTTCAATGAGAAAGAAGGAGGTGAACACTCAGACAATTGAAAACAAGACTTGCTAAAGACTTTGCTAAAGCTTTATCTCAATCTCTAACTTCTCAAAGGTTATATTCTCTACAGAGAATTGAGGGGTATTTATAGACCCTAAGAGGATTCAAATTTGGGCTCAAAATTTTGAATTCTCTTGGGTTCCCGACCTGACCTCTCGGGTGCTGGCCGGTGCCACCGCCTGACCTCTCGGGTGCTGGGCGGTGCCATCGCCCAATCGGACGGTACTATCGCCCGATCCTCGGGTTCTGGGCGGTGCCACCGCCCTGTCCGACGGTTCCACCGCCCGATCCTACGGGTCACTAAATGAATTTTAAATCTGGCCCAAACTAGGTAATATCGGGCCCAATTGACCCATAACCATGATATAGGATTATCCCTTAATCCTAATCCTAATTACATGCAAACTACACAACTGAAAACATAGTCCTAAGCAAGTTTTCAACCAGCAAATGTCGAGTCTCCTTCCGGTGAGCTTTCCGACGATCTTCCGGTGGACTTCCGATACACCCTCGAATTTCTTTCGGCGGACTCCTAGTAGGCTCCCGATCTTATTGCGAGTTCAGCGAGTAGCCAAGCATTCTCGGTGATTGTAATATCTCTCACTTTTGAAAATTATTAATAAAGATTTATTTATAAATCGGAGGACATATATGTAAATATAGAAATTTCAAGGACTAAACTGTTAAGTAAAAAAAAAAAAAAAAGAGAAAATCGAAAATTTCGGTTTTATCCCACCGCCTCCCACGCTCTCTATTTCTCGAGAAGCAGAGAGAGGAGCGGTGGGGCGTGGGGAGAAGAAGAAGAGAAGTAGAGGGAGAAGAGAAGAAAAGAAGAAGAAGAAGAGAGGGAAGAGGGAGAGGAAAGAGAGATAGCTGCAGCAGCTAGGGCTGCAGCACCTCTGTTTCGTGTAGGAGGAAACAGAGGAGTTCATGTGTGGGCCGTCGGGGAGGAGAAGAGAAGAAGAGGAGAAGAAGAGAAGCAGAAGAAGAAAAGAGGAGGTGGCTGCGGCAAGGGCTGCAGCGAGGAGCTGTGGGGCGTTGGGGAGGTGAAAGGAAGAAGAGGAGAAGAAGAAAAGAAGAAGAAGAGGGAAAATAAGAGAGGAGGAAGAAGAGGGAGAAGAGAAGAATAGAAGAAGAAGAAAAAGAGAGGGAAGTGGGAGAGGAGCGAGAGGTGGCAGCAGCTAGGGCTGCAGCACCTCTGTTTCCTGCAGGCGGAAACAGAGGAGAAGAAGAAGAGGTGCGTTGGGGCGTTGGGGAGGAGAAGAAGAAGAAGAGGAAAAAGAAGAAGAGAAAAAGAAAAAGAAAAGAAGGATGGCTGCGGAATAGGCTGCAGTGAGAAGATGTGGGGTGTCGGGTAGGAGAAGGGAAGAAGAGGAGAAGAAGAAGGAGAAGAAGGAGAAGAAGAAGAAGTAGAAGCGGGTGAAGTGGCGGCACCTCTGTTTTCTGCAGGAAGAAACAGAGGAGAGGAGGTGCTGTGCGTCGGGGAGAAGAAGGGGAGGAAGGAGAAGAAAAAAGGAAGGAGAAGGAAGAGGAGAAGGGAAAGAAGTAGCAGCGGCTGCGGCTGTGGCAGCTGCAGCTGTGGCAGGGAAAGAGGGAGAGGAAGGAAGAAGGAAAGGAGAGGAAGAAGAGAAGGGGAAGAAGGGGCTGCGGCTGCGACGATGGCAGCTGCAGTTGGAAGAGAAGAAGGAGAGGAAGATGAGCAGGGGAGGAAGAAGAGGCTGTGGCCGTGGCTGAGGCTGCGACTGCAGCAGTGCAGCTGGGAAAGAAGAGAAGGAAAGGAAGAAGAAGAGAAAGGAAAAGGGAAGAAGAGAGGAAGAGGAAGGGGAGGCAGCTGCGGCAGTGGCAGCTGCAGCTGGAAGAGAAGGAGAGGAAACAGAGCAGGGGCGGAAGAAGAGGCTGCGACTGTGGTGGCTGCGGCAGTGGCTGCGACTGCGGCTGCGACGTTGGCTGCGGTACCTGCGGCAGCGGTGGTGGCTGCAGCAGCTGCTGTTGGGAAATGGAAAGAAAGGAAAGGGACAAAAAAAAGGGGCTGTGGCAGCTGCATCTGTGATAGCAGTGTTTGGGAAAAAAAAGGTGGAACTAGAGAAGGGAGAAAGGAAGTAGTACAGAGGAAGGGGTTACGGTTGTGACAGCAACTGTGGTCGTGGCAATGGCGATGTCTGCGACAGCTGCTTTTGAAAAAGAAAACGAAGAAACGAGAGTAAGAGAGAGCAGGTGACTATGTCTTTATGTTCTGCATGAGCTGCAGTTGTGGAGGAAAAAGAGAAGATATATATAGAACACGGAACAGGGAGAGGACACGGAGGAAAAGTAGAAGGATTTGGGCTGACACCTTCTTTCGATCTTCAGATCAAAATCTTTGAAAGGCAAGTGTTCCGATCCTTCCTATTGTAAGCTTTCTAATCTTTCCTATTGCAAGTGTCATGATCTTTCCTTACTGTAATTTTATCTCTGCATTTGCTTTGAATATGAGGAACTTTAAATTGTTCTAGCCTTGCATTTGATATATCTCTTGTTTAGACGTAACGATTCGAATCTGTGCAACTTCTGAGATTCTGACCTTTCTATCTTGTTATGGTTATAACTTCATGTATTGACCTCTGATTTAGACAAAACTTATTTGATCAGAATATAGACTCATAAACCTTTCTTTTGATAGCTTATTTTAAGAATTCGGAGTAAGTTTATCTGCCTAAACTTCTGTTTCAAATGAGCCTACAGATTTTGCAAAACAAGGATCGTAATTTCTGACCTTTTGATATCGAGCTGCCTATAAGTCGATTTTGGAAACTCTGATTTGTTCAAAACTGATTTCATTAGAAACTAGACTTGTAGATCTTTCTTTTGATATATGGACTGAAAGATTTGGAGTCCAAACACCTGCCCAGTTATCTGTTGAATTCTGCCAAACAGAGATTTTGTTCTCCGACCCTTGTTTACCAAATTATTTGTAACTCTCCGTTGGACAGTTCAATTCATATGAAGCTTATTTTATCTGAAAGTAGATTGAAATATCTTTCCAATGATATATTTCTGAGTAAATTGGAGCACGATTGATAATTTGAATCATTTGTTCAATGTGTCTCTTGAATTTTGCCAGAAATCGAGCTTTGGTCGATTTCGCATATTCTGGTTTCATTCCTTGGGAAATTGATATCCTTTGGCTTTCTTATTCAATTGAGCTTTATATTACTGCTTTGAATCCTTGTATGCTCTTGTCCTTTAAATTATTTACATTCTTGAAAACTATTGTGTAACGTTTATGCTATATCGTATTGACTCATATAGGCACATGTATATCCCATTGTTCCGTATTTGCTTTCGATATGTGCCTATTCTAGTTTCATTCATTTGGATATCAAATTCATCTAACCTCCTTATTTGTATTGAGCTGTATGTGATTGCCTGGAATCCGTGCGTGCTCTTGCTTTCATTTCCTTTCAAAACTGAATACAATTGTGAAAGATTATTGCTTACTTCGTATTGACTCGTAAAGGCACATGTACGTTTTGTTGTTCCGCGTGTGCTTCCGATATATGCTATTTATTGTTCACACTACCCTTTTATACTCTAGTGTTTATGGGATATGTGAACCTTTGCCAGAAATGGTAAAGGGAGTTATGCATAGAGCCTACGATGCTCTGCCGGCCCCCTTTGACTTCACCTATACATGGGTGGATGGAGCTCCCAAACGTGGGAGACTTCTGTCTGGTGGTCATTCAGAAATGGATGAATCACATTCTGTTTGTGGTCCCACTACACATTCCGTATATTTGATATGATATCCAGAGCTTTGGTTATGTTTTTTATACATGCTTTGGATAAGAATGATATGAATGCAACATTAAATTCGATGTTTGAGCTTCTGTTTCGTATTTGTTCTTTGATATGCTCCGAAATGGTTCATATGCCATCGATATGCTTTGAAATGTTTCACATACCATTGATATGTTCCGAAATATTTCATTTATTATTGATATGCTCCGAAACATTTCATACCCCATTGATATGCTCCGAAATGTTTCATCTATTATTGTTATGCTTCGAAATGTTTCATGTCATTGAAATGCTTCGGAACATTTCATACGCCATTGATATGCTCTGAAATGCTTCACCTGCTACTATCTCAAATTATTATTCACAATACCCTTTTGTACTATGGTGTTTGTGAAATTATTTGGACCTTTGCCAGAAATGGTAAAGGGTATGTGCTTAGAGTCTGCGATGCTCTAGATTATGTTTGGTGGTCATTCAGAAATGGATGGACCATATTATGTTTGGAATCCCACTTTACCTTCTATCTGTTTCATCTGTTATTGTTACGCTTCGAAATGTTTCATATGTCATTGATATGCTCCAGAACATTTCATATGCTATTGATATGCTCCAATTACTCTGTGCTCCATTTGCTATGAACTGATATGTTCTGAAATGTCCTATTTGCCATTGATATGCTCCGGAACATCTCGTACGCTATTGATATGCTCCAATTACTCTATGCTCCATTTGTTATGAACCAAATATGTTTTGAATGACATGACACATATGATTTTGTATCTAATGAGATGGTATCCTTGAGAATTCTTGTATTCTGCCTTGCATTATGATATCTTGTTTGAAATCGTTCCTTTTGTTTTAAATATGCTTTGTTACTTGTTGAGCTATTTTTAGCTCACTCTGTTGTTATATAAATCTTTCAGGTCAAGTTGTCACTCTTTGAGATGTGTTGAATTGGGCTGAGGTAGTGGAGAGCTATTCAGAATTATGGGCAAGTCTTGTTGGTTATTATGTTATTGTTGTATAAGCATATTTTGTATGTAATGAAATGTTGTCAATCAATCGAAATGGATATACTGTGTAAAAGTGTTAGAAGATCTCTCTTATTTGGAATTTCGGAATGTTAAGTCTAGTTTATGATGATATGAACTTGTGATGAATAATTGGAGTTCTGATTGTATAATTTATTTAGCTTGTGGATTTATAAATGTTGTTCATGTTTGTCAGCTTGGGTTGCCATAAATGTGAATTATCGAGTGATGTGATATATGATTATAAACTGCACAGGTTTTATAGATGTGAATTTGATAGAATGTTTTTCAGTGTCCTCAAATGTTAGTTTAGATCCTGGATTGGTTTGTGATGAAATTTTTAATATCATGGATATTTTGAGGGGTGTGATAGTGATCTCCGCGAACCTCCGACGATCTCTTCAGCGGACTTCCGAAAACTCCGACAAGTTCTCAATTTCTTCTCGGTTGGTTCTGACAGCATCTTCGACGAATCTTCGGACTCTCAAACACCCATCGAACTTGACTCTAGTAGACTTGCTTTATGTCTTCAAGCTATTGTAATTAATCATGCACATGTAAAACAAAAGTTCGATCTAGACAATTACTCTTAAGTAATTAATTAAGTTGTCCGGCATGTCATTGGTCCCTCGATGCTTCGTTCGATTCTTCGGCACATCGTCCTCTCTTGCGGCCTATTATCCAATCGGCCAATTGACTCTGTAACTCCGATAACCTTGGCGCAATACCCGCTCTTCTTGTCTCAATGCTCGAATCCATGGCCCGAAGCCTTTTGTCGATACGTCGATCGATCCATCGGCCCGATGTCTAATATTCTGACATGTTCCTCTAGTACAACATGATTTTCCTACTTTAATTGTCTCATCCTGATCGAAGTATCCTACATTACTCAAAACACAAATTAAAACATAAATATATCAAGTGGTTTCGTCATCAAAATATGAGATTCAACAATCTCCCCCTTTTTTATGATGACAACCACTTGATGATGGAGTTAACCTTAACTCCCAGAGTTTAAATAAACTCCCCCCTATCAATATGCCATATTGATAGAACCTTGAATTCAAGCCAAATTCAAGTCATTGTAAATATTCATCATAAATATTTGTAATACGTCATCATGCATAACATGATCATACTTTTCCCCTTTTATCATCAACAAAAAGGAGAAGTGTTACTTTCTATGTGTTTGAGAGATGAATTCAACTTATTTTATAAAAAATATAATATCAAGTTTTATCATCATGCAATTTATAAGCTTGAAAATTTAGCAAATTCTATATCATGCGTGCTAGCAAAAATTTAGCAAATGCTATATCACATTAGAATATGCAAGCTATCAAGTTTTAGATATGCTAGATAGTAAAATAGCATGTCTTACTTTACACATTTTAGAACATGCAAGCTTGCAGTTTTAAGATGTTCAAAAAGTAACTCTTGCTTTTTGAAATATGCAAGTCTTAAGCTATCAAATTTTGCTTCCTTTGCAATGTTTGAGCTTACAATTTTGCTTCCATTGCAAAGTGCAAGTTTAGCATGTTTAGCATCTTGAGATAACAACTGTTTGCTTCTCTTTAGACTACAAGCTAGCAATTTTTACGAGTTTTACTATATATAAGCTAGCAAAAATTTCGAAAGCAAATGCAAGATAGCTTTCTTGTGTAAGCTCATGATTCTTGCTTCCTATTGTAATGTGCAAATTGCAAGTTTTGCTTCTTGAGATAGGCAAGATAGCACATTTGCTTGAGATTACAAGATAGCATTTCTTGCTTTTGAGATGAGCAAGCTAATAAGTTTTGCCCCTTTTTACGATGTGTACGTTTGTAATTTTTTGCTTCTCTTGTCTTCTGCAAGCTAGTTATCTCCCCCTTTGTCATTGTCAAAAAGAAGGGAAAACCCTTTACATCAATTATGACAAAAGTAAGTATCAATCTTATTCGTGCATTATTATATTTTCAAATTAAAACATACACCTTTTCAAAAACCTTATATTTCATTCAATATTGAATAAATCATTCAACATTATGAGCATGTCATACATGATACTAAAATTTTTAACTATTTATCAATATTTTGGTCATGATACCAAACATTCATCATTTAGAGCATTCATGACATAAAGCATTAAATCAATATACATCATTTTAGCAACAACTCATAGCATTTTAAATCATGATTTACATTATATGCAATACATCACATCATAATTAGAAAGCACAAGTATTGCATGCATCATTGCAAATCATAAATGTTTCATATCATGATGGTATTAATTTGTCAAATTGCATCTTACCATGCATGATCATAATTTTTTTCATTTTATCATTGTAAACAATAATGAACAAGGGAAGAACAAAATAGTGTAAAATATTTCAATTATTTCAAGGCATACAAGCCATAAATCCAATGGCATCATATCATGAAAGATAAGACCTCTTGAATTACAAAAGACATGATTCATTTTATCAAATCTCTTTTTTTTATAAATAACAAAAATTATAGGTGTACAAAGAAGAGATTGTGATTAAAAAAGAATCTCAAGTAGTAAATCCAAGAAATCTCAACATTATTTTCAAGAGATTCAAAATGGTATACATAGATTTATCATAATAATCGTCAAGATCAATAAGATAGAGAAAAATAAAATTTCAAGGAAAAAGTATTTTTCTCTTTTTAGTTGTTTCAATTTATATGATTTTATTTCATGTATGCCAAATAAAAACATATATCATGTTTAAAACTAAAAGTGTGAGATTTATTCAAACAAAGATCAATAAGGCACTTTTATTGTGGTAAAAATTAATAATCCGTAAATAGTAAGATTCATCATGCATAATTTTGAAATTTATTAAGCATGATCATTGTGCATGACACTAAAACATGGTTTCAAAATGTTTAATATTATCATTACACAATTTCATCATTATGCATCACCATATTTTTAAATTCGAACATGCACAATTTCAAAATTATACCTTTCATTTTTCATGCATGATACAAATAACTTAATCATCACTATGGGCATATCATGATATTCAAGCATTCATGATATATCATTTTGGCAACATGATCATAGCTATTAGCTATTCAAATGATGGTATCTAAATGTCAAAATTCATTACACACTATCATGCATGATCATTAATTTCCCATTTGTATTTCTTGCATTACTTCATTTCATCACATTCAAAATATCAAGAGAATTTTGGTGATGAAATAAATATTTCATGAATGCAAGTAATTACATAAAAATCATATCATAAAAAGATAATACCAAAAGACACGTTTTCTTTTAAAAAATCTCCTCTTAAATAATCAAAGAAAAATCTTAGGAGATCATGATATAGATAAAATTCATTTAATGAGAACAAGATATTAATTCAAGCATATAAATTTCTCAATTCATTATGAATCATAATAAGAATTGTGGTTATGAAAAATTATGATTTATTTAGGAAAGTTTTCTTTTTAGTGCACGATAAGAAGAAATATAGCAATAATATCAATCATGATTCATTTGGATAGTAGATGTTAAAAAAAAACATTGAGGATAAAAAATCTCAATTTTTATAGAGTAAATCTCAAGTTATAAATATCTAAAAATCAAGATAAAGCTAATTCAAATTCAAATTCAAATCATCAAATCAAAATCATTTTCAAGAAAAATACTTTTATCTATTTAGTTGTTTCATATAAGCATGCCTTTGTCCTTTTTGTGCCAAAAAATATATATATCATCAATCGTTTAAGATTGAAAAATAAGTTTCATCATAAAAACCATCAAGATCAATAAAACACAAAAAATCATGTATAACTTTTAAAATCTCATACATAAAATCGTCAAATCATGATATCAAAATTTCAATATTTTCATTACAACTTTATCGCATTGGTTTCATTGAACATAATTTTGAATGATTCTTATAGATAACTAAAACTTCTTTAATTTTAATATATATGATTGACTTTATATTAGTATGCTCAAATTTTGTTCTTATGTCAAAATCATACATCATATTTGAAAACCAAATACAAGGTTCATAAAAAATCATTAAGCCTTCCATTCAAAAGTCATGCATCATCAATGAAAATTAATATGGAAATCATCAAAATACACATTCTTGCTTCTCAAGCACATACATAAGATTAATTTTACTAGGTGTACAAGCATTATATTTATATCTAACATTTTATTGCATTAACATAGAACATGCAATTTTCATTGTCATTTTCAAGATTACGAGCATGATCATATTTTTGCATTTTCATTTTTGAACATTTATTTTTAAAAAAAATTGATTCAAAACTAAATTACAAAAAGAAGTGCATTATGAAAAGCATTATGTAATTTCAAAGTAAATTAGAGGGATTTCGATTACCTCATCATTGAAAGTGGTTAAGGCGTAGTTTGCCACCTCGCATTTCTTGATTTTCTTCTCGTCTTCGGAGGAGCTCGATTCATCCCAGTTCTTGTTCCTTTTCTTGCGTTCAAAGCAAGTAGTTTCATTCTTTTTTCCTTTTTAATTTATGTTTCATTTATAGTTTAAGTTCACCATCACTTGAGCTTATGCTCGAGTGGTCTTTAAATGTTTTATGTCCCAAATCCTTCCTGTCCTTTGGAAGGTGGTTCTCAAGTTCTTCACATGCATTGCATGTTATTTCGTAGGTCATTAGAGACCCAATAAGTTCTTCGAGAGAAAATGTTTTAAGGTCCTTGGCTTCTTGAATGGCCGTAACTTTTGGATCCCAACTCTTTAGAAGAGATGTTAAAATTTTAGTTACTAGTTCAAAGTTAGAAAAATCTTTACTAAGAGCTTTAAGTCCATTGATGACATCCGTGAAAGGGGTGTACATGTCTCCGATGGACTCACTTGGTTTCATCTGGAAAAGTTCGTAAGAATGCACAAGAATGTTGATTTTGGACTCTTTCACTCGACTAGTGCCTTCATGAGTGACCTCAAGAGTTCTCCAAATATCAAAAGCCGAATCATAATTTGAAACGCGATTAAATTCATTTTTGTCAAGTGCATAATATAAGGTATTCATAGCCTTTGCATTTAGAGAAAATATCTTCTTCTCCAAATCATTCCAATTGTTCATTAGAAGAGAAGACATTTCAAATCCATTTTCGACTATATACCATAAATTCAAATCCAAAGAAAGTAAGAAAACTCTCATTTGAGTTTTCCAATAAGTGCAGCCCGTCACATTGAAAAAGGGAGGATGAATGAGAGAGTGCCCCTCTTGAAGATCGTGACGAGCCTTTTCTCTTGGGTGTTAAACCAACTGAGAAATAATGAGGCTCTGATACCAATTGTTAGGATCGGAGTGACATTAAGAGGGGGGGGGGGGGGGGGGGGGGTGAATTAGTGCAGCGGATTAAAACTCGTAAGTTTGAAAATGATTTCGTAAATGTATAGAGATTTCGATTCGACAATGAATGACTTGGTGAAAGTAGCTCGAGTAAAATGAAAAGATAAAACCTGAAAGTTTGCTGCTATGTAAATAATGGTTTAAGAAAGGTAAACACTCACATATTCATGGAACACACCAATTTAAAGTGGTTCGGTCAAAATGTCCTACATCCACTTGCGAAGCCTTCTTCGATGAGGCTCCCAACTTCCACTAGCAAATCACTTTAAAAGGGAAGGACAAATACCCCTCTTACAACCTTTTACAAGTGGTTCACACTCTTATAGATTTTCAATAAGAAAGAAGGAGGTGAACACTCAAGCAATTGAAAATAAGACTTGCTAAAGACTTTGCTAAAGCTTTATCTCTATCTCTAACTTCTCAAAGGTTATATTCTTTGCTGAGAATTGAGGAGTATTTATAGACCTTAAGAGGATTCAAATTTAGGCTCTAAATTTTGAATTCTCTTGGGTTCCTAATGCTGGTGGTGCCACCGCCTGTCAGTGGCGGTGCCACCACCTGTTAATGTCACATTGATCGTTAACTAGCGGTGCCATCGCCCAGTTTGGTGGTACTATTGCCCGATCCTCGGGTTCTAGGTGGTGCCACCGCCCAATCCGGCGGTTCCACCGCCCAATCCGGCGGTTCCACCGCCCGGTCCTACGGGTCACTAGATGGGCTTCAAATCTGGCCCAAACTAGGTAATATCGGGCCTAATTGGCCCCTAACCAGGGTATAGGATTATCCCTTAATCCTAACCCTAATTATATGCAAACTACGCAACTGAAAACATAGTCCTAAGCAAGTTTTCAACCGGCAAACTTCGAGTCTCCTTTCGATGAGCTTTCCGACGATCTTCCAACGGACTTCCGATACACCCTCGGATTTCTTCCGGCGAACTCCCAACAGGCTCCCAATCTTGTGGCAAGTTCAACAAGTAGCCGAGCCTTCTCGGTGATCTCCGCGAACCTCCGACGATCTCTTCGACGAACTTCCGAAAACTCTGACAAGTCCCTGATTTCTTCTCGGTTGGTTCCGACAGCATCTCCGACGAATCTTCGGACTCTCGAACACCTATCGAACTTGACTTCGGTAAACTTGCTTTATGTCTCCAAGCTATTATAGTTAATCCTGCACATGTAAAATAAAAATTAGATCTAGACAATTACTTCTAAGCAATTAATCTAGTTGTCCGACATGTCATTGGTCCCTCGACGCTTCGTCCGATTCTTCGACGCATCGTCCTCTCTTGCGGCCTATTGCCCAATCGGTCAGTTGACTTTGTAACTCTGATATCCTTAGCACAATACCCGCTCTTCTTGGCCCGATGTCCGAATCCATGGCCCGAAGCCTTTTGTTGATACGTCTACCGATCCATCGGCCTGACGTCCAATCTTCTAACATGTTCCTCCAGTACAACATGATTTTCCTGCTTTAATTGTCTCATCCTGATCGAAGTATCCTACATCACTCAAAACACAAATTAAAACATAAAGACATATCAAGTGGTTTCTGTTGAATCTTGGATTTTGATGATGAAATCTATTGATGGATTAATTGATCTAATCCATATTATCAAGTTAAGTATGCAGGATTAACTACGATAGCCTAAAAACATAAAGCAAGGAAACCATAGTCAAGTTTGATGGGTGTTTGAGAGTCCGAAGATTCGTCGGAGATGCAGTTATGGTAAAAATCAAAACGTAAACGTAATATGAAATATGATGATCGTACAAAAAAGCAGATTTACGTCTAAATGCTGATTCGGAAAGTGCAAAGCTTGAAACCCGATCGTATATGCGCAGAAAGCAGTAAGCTTCAGAGGAGGTTTGCATTAAGGATAATATGCTCAAAGTAAATGCAAACTGAGATTTAGAGTGGTTCGGTCAATCTTGACCTACTCCACTTTTGGCTTCCTCCACCGACGAGGTCACCGACGTCAACTAGAGGCCTTTCTTCAATAGGCGAAGGCCAACCACCCTTTTACAGTTTCACTCCTTTTGACGGGCTTAGGAGACAACCCTTATAGAAATTTTCTCTCCTCTCTTTACAACTCAGAACTTGGAAGAAAAGAGGGAGAAGAACTTTTGGCCTTTATAACAATTTTGAGCTCTAAGAATCACAGAAAAAAGATCAAGATTTCGGTGTATGTCTATGCTCTTTCAGTGCTGAATGGGTGGGGTATTTATAGGCCCCAACACAGTTCAAATTTGGAGCTCAAAACTATCAAATCCCGGAATTCCGGGATCAGGCGGTTGCACCTCCTGACTGGAGCGGTTGCACCGCCTGGCAGAGCTCGAAGACTGAGCCCAAGCGGTTGCACCTCCTGTCAGGGGCGGTTGCACCGCCTCAGTCTGGCTCAGAGACTGAGGCCAGGCGGTTGCACCTCTTGACTGAGGCGGTTGCACCTCCTGACTGAGGCGGTTGCACCGCCTGCCAGAGCTCGAAGACCGAGCTCAGGCGGTGCTACCTCTCTGTCAGGGGAGGTTGCACCGCCCAGTCTCGCTCGGAGACTGAGCCCAGGTGGTGCCACCTCCTGGCTGGGGTGGTTGCACCGCCCAGTCTCCCTGGGAGACTTAGCCCAGGAAGTGCTACCTCCTGGCTTGGGCGGTTACACCACCTAGTGCAATTAGGGTCCGAATGGATAGATCCATTCGGCCCAACTTGGGTTTTTCAAGGGCCCAATTGCCCCAAGATTAAGCTAATGGGATCACCTCCCATTTCCAATTTAATCAATGTGCTAACTACGATAAATCCTAAGACAATTTCTGCAGCTTGCTTCGGTGCATTAATCGCTTCTTCCGGCGAGTTTCCGGCGAATTTCCGTCGATCATCCGATGAACCCTCGGTGATGCTCCTGCGGACTTCCGGCAAACTCCTGGACTTGCGATGATCCACTTGGCGAGTTCCAACGAGCTTCTTTGGCAAGCTCATGGACTTCTCGGATTTGTTCCCGCAGAACCTCCGACGACTGTCCGAACTTCCGTCGAACTCTCGAACTCCCAACTTGATCATTGTCTTGACTCCGGCGCAACTCCTGCTGCATGTCTAACTTTCATCGTAGTTAATCCTGCACACTTAAAACAAAACTTCGATCGAGACAATTAATCCTAAGCAATTAACCAAGTTGTCTGGCATGTCATTGTCCCTCGACGCTTCGTCCGATTCTTCGGCGCATCGTCCTCTCCTGCAGCCTATTGCCCAATCAGCCAGTTGACTCTGCAACTCCGATATCCTTGGCACAATACCCGCTCTTCTTGGCCCGATGCCCGAGTCCACGGCACGAAGCCTTCTTCGATACGTCGACCGATCCACCGGCCCGACGTCCAATCTTCTGACATGTTCCTTCGGCACAACATGATTTTCCTATTTTAATTATCTCATCCTGATTGAAGCATCCTGCATCACTCAAAACACAGATTAAATCATAAACATATATCAAGTAGTTTCATCATCAAAATACGAGATTCAACAGTTTGTTTAAACTCTAGGAGTTAAGGTTAACTCCGTCATCAATTTGTTGTCATCATAAAAAAGGGAGAGATTATTGAATCTCGGATTTTGATGATGAAAATAATTGATAAGTGTTTATATTTTTAATCTGCATTTTGAGTGACGTAGGATACTTCGATCAGGATAAGATAATTAAAGCAGGAAGAATCATGTTGTGCCGAAGGAAAACATGTCAGAAGATTAGACGTTGAGCCGGTGGATCGGTCGACGTATCGACAGAAGGCTTCGGGGTATAAATTTGGGCATTGGGCCAAAAAGAGTGGATATTGCACTAAGGATATCGGAGTTGCGGAGTCAACTGGCTGATTGGGCAATAGGCCACAAGAGAGGACGATGCACCAAAGAATCAACGAAGCGTCGAGGGACCAATGACATGCCGGACAACATGATTAATACTTAGTATTAATTGTCTAGATTGAAGTATATTTTTACATGTGCAGGATTAACTACGATAGTAATGCATGAAGAAAAATGAAGTCTCAGAATGAAGGATGCGATTTCGTTGGGAGTTCGAGAGTTCGTCGGAAGTCCAGGCGTTCATCGGATGTTCTAGCGAAACCAACCGAGAAGTCTCGGAGCTTACTAGAGAAGCTCATCGAAACTCAATAAGAAGATCATCGTGAAGTCCAGGAGTTCACCGGGAGTCCGCTGGAACATTGCCGAGAGATCATCGGAAGTTTGTCGGAAGCTCGCCAGAAGAAACGAAGACATAAGGACTTATTTAGCCTAGCAAATGTCTTAGATTTCATAGTTAGCACATAATTGGGTTTGGATTTGGGCCGACCCAATTAGGAGCCAGCTAGGCCCATATAAGGATTGTGTTGGGCCCAATAAGAGGCCCAAACAATGCCCTAAGAAGTCTCACCGTCATGGCACAATCTTCCAGATTATGTCAGGTGGTGATATCGTTAATCTGGACGATTGTACCACCCCTAGCAGGGTGCCAGGTGGTGGTACCACCAATCTAGGCAGTGGTACCACCCAGCATTGCCCCCCAGGCGGTGGTACCGCCAGACCTGGGTGGTTTAGACTGGTGGTACCACCCAGAACTGCCCCCCAAGCAGTGGTACCGCTAGACCTGGGCGGTGGTACTACCCAGAACAATGTTAGTGTCAACTACCACTAGGCGGTGGTACCGCCCAGTGTAGTCGGTAGTATCGCCCGTGCCTAGGGAACTTGGGATGAGAAAGTTTTAGGCTCCAAGTTTGAATCAACTTGAAACTTATAAATACCACTCTCATCCCTGGTTAAAGCACACAAGCACAAAGAGTTTAAAAGTAAAGAATCACTGTAGAAATCTCTTATGAGAATCCTCCTCTAGTCTAAGTGTTAGAATTCTTTTTAGAGAGGGGAGTGAGTGCTTGTAAGGGTTATCTTCTAAACCCGTGAAAAGGAGAAGAGAGATGTAAAAGGTAATTGGCCTTCGCCTATTGAAGGAAGGCTTCTAGTGACCTCGTCGGAGGAGGAAGCCGAAAGTGGATGTAGGTCACGTTGACCGAATCACTCTAAAATCTAGTTTGTGTTTATGTCATGAGCAATTTACTTTAACTGCAAACCTCTTCAATTGCTTACTGCCTTCAATTCATTTACGAATGTATTTCAAAGTTAATTTTCCGAAATCAGTTTTCTACGTCGAAATTAGCTTTTATCGTACGAAAGTTTTTAAACCGACGTTATTTTACCGCTGCACTAATTCACCCCCCTTCTTAGTGCCGACTCTTGATCCTAACAATCATTACATTATAAATATAATTTCAAGTTTTTGAAACATCATATATCATCATGCAAGCCAGCAAGTTTTTCATATATAAAAGTTAGCAAAAAAAAGTTTACATCTTTCGAGATGTGTAAGATAGCATGTTTTCTTTTCTTTGCGATGTTAAAGTTAGCAAATTTTTGAAACATAATGCAAGATAGTGAATAGCAATTTTTACATCATTTTAGAACATGCAAGCTAGCAAGTTTGCTTTTCTTTGTGATGTGCAAGCTAGAGTGATATTTTTCTTCTTGAATTGTGCAAGCTAGAAAATTTTGGTTCTCTTTTGAGATGTGCACATTAGCATTTTTTTTCCCCCCTTTATCATTGTTAAAAAGAAGGGGATAACACAAAGCTACAATTTATTTCCCTTTACATCAATTCTTTAAGCATCACATAAGGTATACAACCATAAATACAAAAGAATTATACATAATGAAAATCATGACATGAAAGATATCAATATCAAAGATTATGAAGGATCAAGTCATGATTCATTTTAATAAGTCATTTCTTTTGTAAATAGTAAAAAGAAATCTTAAGAGATTAATTACAAGGCAATCTTCAAAGGAATTCTTAAGTCATCAATTTTGAGAAATCAAGAGAAAAATAATGATTCATAACTATTCTCTTTAACAAAAGGAAACAAGGATCTTGATTCATCAAGTTTCAAATTTCAAGAAATCAAGAATTTAACATGCCGAAGTTTAACATTCAAGGCTAGCACTTTTTGGTTTCGTTTGCAATAATATTCTAATCATAACATAAATACAAAGGAGTCATATGAAAAACATGAAAGTTATTAATATGAAAGATCAAGAAGGATCAATTCATGAATACCAAAAGACATGATTCATTTTAACAAATCTCCTCTTAAATAATCAAAACGAGATCTTAGGAGATCAAAGAGCAATGATACCAATCATGATTAATTTTGATAAATATTTTCTTTAATAAAACAAAAGAATCATGGTGAACGATCTTGATTTACATAAAGTTTCAAAACATAATTATCAAGATCATGGTTAGTTTCATAGATCTCCTCTTCAGTAAGAAATATAGGAGATATAAGATTTTGATTCATAAATTTCAAGAATATGTGAAATATTTGGATAATAGTCATTCAAATTTAAATCATCAAAATCATTTTCATAGTCCAGGAGATTTGTAAAAATGATATAAATAGATTTATCAATCTCCTTTTGTGAAAACTCGATAAGGTAGGGATTGAGAAATTTTAAAGAAAAATGCTTTCTTCTTTTTTGTTTCAACTTATATGATTGATCTCATACATGCATACCCTTTTCTTTTATGCCAAATTCATACATCATTAATTAAAACCAAAAAATAAATTTCATCTTCAAAATCATCATGACAAAAAATATAACACATTAAACATAATGCTTCTTTAAACAAGTGATCTGATTTATTATTTTGATTCCAATAATAATATATTTTCTTTTTTATGTGTTTCATTTTATGTGATTGATTTCATATAAGTATGCTCAAGTTTTTCGTATAAATACAATATATCATGTTTAAAACCGAAAAGCAATACAAAATCATCAAGATACACATAATTGTTTCTTATAACATACAAGAAATTAATCTTATTTGATGTGCAAGTATTATTACAAAACATGCGATTGTCATGATCATATATATATATATATATAAAATCATGAAAAGCACTAAGTAATTTCATGGTAAGGAAAAAGAGATTTGATCGAGTCAGTTACCTTGTTGACGAAAGCCGTCAAAGCGTAGTTCACCACCTTGCCCTTGTTGGTTTGCTTCTCGTCTTCGGATGTACTCGATTCATCCTTGAGTTCTTCCTTCTTCTTTAGTTTTATATACTCATCTTTCGAGTGCCCCGACTTCTTGCGTTCATAGCAAGTAGTTTTGTTCTTTTTAAGTTTGTTTTTATTTTTTGTTCTTGTTTCATGAACTTTTTAAGCTTTATTGTTAAGAGTTCAAAGTCATCATCACTTGAGCTTTTGCTCGAGTGGTCTTCTTGAGTTCTAAGTGTCAAATCTTTCATGTTCTTTGGAAGGTTGTTCTCAAGTTTGTCATGTGCCACATAAATCATTTCATAGGTCATTAAAGACCCAATAAGTTCATCAAGTGAAAAATAGTTCAAATCTTTCGCTTCTTGTATTACGGTTACTTTTGGATCTCAATTTTTAGAAAGAGATCTTAGAATCTTATTTACAAGTTCAAGATTAGAAAAGGTTTACCAAATACTTTTAAACTATTGACGTCATCCATAAAATGGGAGTATATATCAACAATAGTTTCACTTGGTTCTATTTGAAATAATTCAAAATCATGCATCAAAAGATTTATTTTAGACTATTTTACTCTATTAGTGCCTTCGTGTGTGATTTCAAGTGTGTGCCAAATATCGGGCGTAGTTTTGTAAATAGAAACATGATTAAATTCATTTTTATCTAAGGCGCAAAATAAAGCATTCATAGCTTTGGCATTCAAAGAGAAAGTCTTCTCCAAATCATTACAATCGTTCATTAGAAGAGAAGACTTTTGAAATCTATTTTCGATAATATTTCATAAATCAAGATTCAATGAAAGAAAGAAAACTCTCATCCAAGTTTTCCAATAAGTGTAGTTCGTCCCATTAAACATAGGAGGACGAATGATAGAGTGACCCTCTTGAAATCTGAAAAGAGCTATTTTTCTTGGGTGTTAAACCAAATGAGAAAAGAAAGTGGCTATGATACTAACTATTAGGATCGAGTCGGCATTAAGGGGGGGGGGGGGGGAGGGGGGGTGAAGTAGTGTAGCAGATAAAAACGATGTCGGTTCGAAAATATTTCGTTCGATAAAAGTTCGTATCGGAAATTTGAGTTTAACTTGAAAACATACGGAAGAGTGTAATGAGAAAGTAAAGCAAGCAAGGCAGTTTGTAGTAAAGGTAAATTGTAAGAAGTAAATACAAACCAAGTTTTATAGTGGTTCGATCGTTGTGACCTACATCTACTCCCAATTTCTCTTCTGTTGAGGCCATTGGCATCCACTAATGGTCTTCCTTCAATAGACAAAGACCAACTACCTTCTTACAACTCTATTCTCCTTTTGACAAGCTTAGGAGAGAACCTTTACACCTCTCTTTAAGACCTAGACCTCTCTTCTCCCTTTAGAAGAACTTTCTAAATACTAGGAAGAAGGGACTCTACTCTTCAAGAGAGATTACAATTTTTACTCAAGGATTCTTTCCTTCTTTTCAACTCACTTTCTTCCTTTACAAAGTAGAAAAGAGTGGGGTATTTATCGGCCACAAATAGATTCAAATTTAGAGCCTAAAATTTAAATCCCCAATATTTCGAGGTACGGGTTGTACCATCACTTGCACTGGGAAGTACCACCGCCTGCAACCTGACATTGGGCGGTACCATCGCCTAGTTTGGTGGTACCACACCTATCATCATTAAAGACCAAGTTTTTTTAGTTTTCCAACTCTCAATCGGTTCCACGGCCTGTTCTGGTGGTGCCACCGGTTGACCCAACTTTTGGGTCATTGAATGGACCTCATAATCAGCCCAAATCGATCCCAATTAAGACCCAATTGGTCCCTAATTAAGTTAGTATGATTACACCAAAAGCTAACTTAATTAGCCCCCTAAACTACTTCAATCTTAGACAAGTGATTACAAAGCATGAATCCTTTGTCTAGCATGTCATTGGTTCATTGGCACTTCATCTAATCCTTCGGCGTATCATGCTCTTTTGCAATCGTTTGCCCAATCAGCATGTTGACCTCCGTAACTCTGATATCCTTGGTGCAATGTCCACTCCTTTGGCCTGATGCCCAAATTCATGGCACAAAATCTTCTGTCGACACGTCGACCGATCCTATAGCCCAACATCTAATCTTTTGACATGTTCACTCTGGTCCAACGTTTGATTCCTCTTGCTTTAATCAATTTACCTCTCCTTGATCGAAGTTAGTCCTACGTCACTAAAAACACAAATTAGATCATAAACTCATCAATTGATTCCATCATAAAAATCCGAGATTCAACAAGTCAAACAAACGATTTTTGTCGAAATCAATTTTTATCGTACAAAGATTTTCAAACTGACGTAATTTTTTCGCTGCACTAATTCACCCCCCCTATTAGTGCTAACTCAATCCTAATAGTTGGTATCAAAGCTATGTTCTTGTTTATTTGGTTTAACACTCAAGAGAAATGGCTCTTTTCGGCTTTCAAGAGGGTCACTCTATCATTCGTCCACCTAATGGGACAGACTACACTTTTTCAAAAACTCGGATGAGAGTTTTCTTACTTTCTATGAGCTTTGATTTATGGAATATTATTAAACTTAGTTTTCAAACACCTTCTAAATCTATGAATGAATGGAGTGATTTTAAGAACAAATCTTTTTCCTTGAATGCAAAAGCTATGAATGCTTTGTTTTGTGCTTTGGATAAAAATGAGTTTAATCGGATTTTCATTTATGAAACTATATATGACATTTGGCACACACTTGAAATCATACATAAAGGCACAAGTAGGGTTAAAGATTCTAAAGTTAATCTTTTGATGCATGGTTTTGAATTGTTTTATATGAAACCAAACGAAACCATTGGAAACATGTACACCCACTTTACGGATGTCGTCAATAGTTTAAAAGCACTTAGTAAAAGTTTTTTAAATTTTAAACTTGTTAATAATATACTAAGATCCCTTCCAAAAAGTTGGGATCGAAAAGTAACGATAATACAATAGGCAAAAGACTTAAACAAGTTTTCACTTGAAGAACTTATTAGTTCATTGATAACATATGAAATGATGTGCAAGACACATGATGAAATTGATGAACATGAGAACAACCTTCCAAAGAACAAGAAGGACTTGCCACTTAGAACAAAAGAAGACCACTCGATCGAAAGCTCAAGTGATGATGACATATAACTCCTCACAAGTAAATTTATAAAATTTATAAAACATAAAACTAAGAATAAAAATGAACATAAAAAGAAAAAGTTTTCAAAGAAGAAGGAAGTACTCAAGAATGAATCGAGCGCATCCGAAGACGAAGAGCAAACCAACAAAGACAAGGTGATGTTTCACAATGAGGAATATAACTCACCCGAAATGTATTTACCTTACTATAAAATTACTTGATGTTTTTTCATGAGCTATTTTCAAATTAGTTAGTAAAAAAATAAAAAAAATTATGACAATTACATGTTTTATGATAAAGCAATAAAAATGTTAAAATTAAATGTAAGCCTTGTATACTAAATAAAATAAATTGTATGCATATTTTAAGAAGCAATAATGTATATCTTAATGATTTCTATATTGCCTTTCAATTATAAATGATGATACATGGCTTTTGTATGGAAGAGCATGAAATGCTAGATTCACCTAAAAAGAAAAATGCATAACTACAACAAACAAAATGATTTTGATTGAAAATACTTTCTGTTTGATGAAATCAATTTTGATGATTTAATGATGCATAATGATGTAATTATGTAATGAAAATATTAAAAGTTTTGGTTCCAAGCTTGATGATTTTATACTATGCATAAGATTTAGAAATTATGCATCATTATTTTTATGATTTATGACTTATTAATCTTTGTCGTAATAAATCTTGCACTTTCTTTTAAATGATGATATATATTTTGATTTGGCAAAAAAAAAAAATGACAAGGACATGCTTGTATGAAATCAATCACATAAATTGAAACAACTAAAGAAAAGAATGCATTTTGAAAATGTCACTAGCTTATCAATTTTTTAATAAGAAATTGATAAATATATTTATGTCATTTTGAATCTCTTGAAAGTGATTTTGATGATTTGTTGATTTAAATTTGGATGAGTTTCATCTAACCATGATTTTTATCTTGATTTCTCGATGTTTATAACTTGAGATTTATTCTATATAAATCGAGATATTTTATCCTCGATGTTTCTTTTTGCTATCTACTATCCAAATGAATCATGATAGGTATCATTCCTATGTTTCTTCTTGTTGTTTACCAAAGAGGAAAATTTTTCTAAATGAATCATGATTTTTCAGAATTATAATTTTTTTATGATTCATAATGAATTGAGAGATATTATATATGAAATGAAATGAGATCCTTTATGTGTTCTTTCATGACTCCTTTTGCTATAGGAATATCTTTATCTATATCATGATCTTGAATTCTCGATATTGATACTTGAAATCTTTATATGAATCAAGATCTTGTTTTTGAACTCCCATGGTTTTTTTTTTTTTTTTTTGGCTATTTACTATGATTCTTCTTTTCGTTATTTGAGTCATCCAAAAAAAAAAAAGAATCATAATTTTTCTCTTGATTTTTCGATATTCATAATTTGAAATTTGGTTCATGACTCCCTTGTATTCATAAAGTGTATATCTCATCACCCAATTAATTTTTCTTGATATTCTTCATGTGATGATATGAAATTAAGCATGAAATACTCATGATATTATGTTGATGCATACAAATGAGAATTTATGATCATGCATAGTAGGATGTAATGTAATTAGACATTTTGATATCATCATGATTTGAAATATTTATGATTTGTATATCTCATGATATGATTGAATCATTGTTGTAGAAGAAAAAGGAAAATTGTTAGCTTGCAGATCGCAAAAGAGAACAAAAAAAGTGCTAGCTTGAATGATAAACTTAAATCTCCTAAATGCATAAACTCTTCTTATACATTTTTTGGATCATGATTTTGATTTCTTAATTTTTATGACTTGAATTTTATTTTTAAATCAAGATCATTTCCTATCATTCCTTCTATTTACAAAAGAAGAGATTTATCAAAAGTAACACATGGTCTTTTGGTATTCATGAATTAATCTTTCAGTTTTGATGATTGAAATATTGATGCAAATTTATTATTTATCTTTGTCATGATGTGAAAATTGATATAAAGGGAAAAGAATTACAAAATTGTATTCTTCCCTTCTTTTTTAGAATGACAAAGGGAGAGATAAAATCTGCTAGCTTGCATAATTCAAGAAAAAGCTAAAACTTGTTAGCTTGCACATTTTAAAGAAAGGCAAAACTTGCTAGATTGCATATTCTAAAATGATGCATTGCTATCATGCTAGCTTGCTATTTACTATCTTGCATTTTGTTTTAGAAACTTGCTAGCCTTCATACTTCAAGAGAAGTAACACTTGCCAAATTACTAGCTTGTATGTTCTAAAATGATGTAAAATTCGCAAAGCTTGCATGTTCTATAATAAAATATAACTTGTATGTTTCAAAAATTACTAGCTTGCACTACTCAAAAGAGAAGAAAGAACTTGCTATCTTGAACATCTCCAAGAATTGCTAGCTTGCTATCTCAAAAAAAAAAAAAAAAGCTAAATTTGCAAACTTGCACAACTCAAAATTGTTGCTAACTTATATGTTGTAAAACTTGCATATCTCAAAAACTCACTAGATGCACTTCTCCTTTTTGTTGATGATAAAGGGGGAGAAGGTATGATGATAATCATGCATATTATGTCTAAAATGATAATTTGAAATTATGTATGATGATCATGCATGCAATGATGATTTTAAAAATATACATTATGTTTTGGAATGATGCATGTAATACTCATAATTTTATTATGATGATGTAAATGATGTATTGCATTTGATGTGATTAAAATAATTTCAACTTGGACTAAAAGGTCATCATTTATTTGAATGAGGCCTTATTTCAATATGACATATTGATAGGGGGAGTTTAGTTTAAACTTCGTCACCAATTAGTTGTCAACATCAAAAAGGGGGAGAAGATTGTTGAATCTTGAATTTTGATGATGAAATCAATTGATGAGTTGGTGATCTAATCTGCATTTTGAATGACGCAGGATTAGCTTCGATTAAGGAGAGGAAAATTGATTAAAGTAGTAGGAATTAGACATTTGGCCGAAGTGAACATGTCAGAAGATTAGATGTCGGGCCGGAGGATCGGTCGACGTGTCAGTAGAAGGCTTCGTGCCATGAATTCAGGCATCAGGCCGAAGGATCGAACATTGCACCAAGGAGATTAGAAGTTGTGGGAGTCAACATACCAATTGGGCAATACAACAAAGGAGGGGATGATGCGCCGAAGGATCGGGTGAGCACTGGATGAACCAATGACATGTTGGACAAATGATTCATGCTTTGTAATCATTTGTCTATGATCGAAGTAGTTTAGGGGGCTAATTGAGTTAGCTTTTTGTGTAATCATGCTAACTCAATTAGGGGTCAATTAGGCCTTAATTGGGACTGATTTTGGCTTATTGGGAGGCCCATTCAGTGACCCAAAAGTTGGGTCAGGTGGTGGCACGACTAGAATAGGCGGTGGAACCGCTTGTGAGTTGGAAAACTCGAAAACCCAGTCTCCGAGGCTGCCAGGCGGTGGTACCAGCAGACCGGGTGGTGGCACCACTCAGTGATAGTATGTCAGGTGATGGTACTACTAGACTGGGTGGTGGTACTACCTAGTGTCAGGTTGCAGGTGGTAGTACCACCCAATATAGGCAGTGGTACCGCCCGTACCCAGAAGACACAAAAAATTAAATTTTTAGCTCCATTTTTGAAACTATTTGGGGCCTATAAATACCCCACTTAGGTAGTAAGAAAGGAGCAAGAATTCTTGAGAAAAAAAAACTGAGTAAACTCTACCAAAACTTTGAGTTCCCTCCCCCTAGTACTTAGAGTTAGTCCTAAGGGAGGTGTGTGAGGGAATACTTGTAAAAGAGTGACTTGTAAAGGTTATCTCCTAAACCTATAAAAAAGAGAAAGTGTTGTAAAGAGGTGATTGGTCTTCGCCTATTGAAGAAAGACCTTTAGTGGATGCTGGTGATATCAATGGAGGAGGAATCAGAAGTGGATGTAGGTTACTACGATCGAACCACCATAAATTCTGGTGTTTTCTTTCCTTACTGCTTATTCTCTTTACTGCATTGTACTTTATTTCCTTGCAAACTATCCAATCTCCTCTTCTCTATTCACTTGCAAACTTATATGAGTCAAACAAATGGTTTCATCGAAATTAGTTTTTATTATACGAAGATTTTCAAATTGACGTAATTTTTTCGCTGCATTAATTCACCCCCCCTCTTAGTGCCGATTCGATCCTAACAATTTCTTTGTTATGTTTTTATCAACTCGAAAAGATTTGAAATCACAACTGTGATTTTTGTCACGACACTAATTCAACCCCCCCCCCTCTTGGTATCAGAGCAAGGTTACTCTCAATTTGGTTTAAAACCGAAGAGAGATGGCTTTTGCCAGCAAACATGGGGGTTATTCTATCACATGTCCTCCCATATTCAATGGAAAGGATTACATATATTAGAAAACTAGAATGAGAATTTTCTTGATTTCTATGAATTTTGAGTTATGGAATATCATTGAAAATGGATTTCAAAAGTCTTCTCTTCCAATGAACGATTGGAATGATTTGAAAAAGAAGACTTTCTCTTTGAATGTCAAAGCTATGAATGCTTTATTTTGTGCTTTGGATAAAAATAAATTAAATCAAGTTTCTATTTACGAAATGGTTTATGACATTTGGCATACACTTGAAATTACACACAAAGGCACAAGTAGGATTAAAGTGTCAAAAATTAATCTTTTAGTTCATAGTTATGAATTGTTTTGATTGAAACCATTGGACACATGTACACCTAGTTTACGGATGTAGTCAATGGTCTAAAAGCACTTGGTAAAAGTTTTCCTAATTTTGAACTTGTTAACAAGATATTAAGATCCCTTCCAAAGAGTTAGGATCCTAAAGTAACTACAATTTAAGAAGCTAAGGACTTAAATAACTTTCCGCTCATAGAACTTATCAGGTCTTTGATGACCTACGAAATGACATGCAATGCACATAAAGAACTTGATAACAACCTTCCAAAGAATAGGAAGAATTTGGCACTTAGAAATCAAGAAGACCACTTGAGAGAAAACTCAAGTGATGATGATGATGATGATGATGATGATGATGATGATGATGATGATGATGATGATGATGACATAGCAATTCTAACAAGAAAATTTAAAAATTTCATAGAAAAGAACAAAACTAAACATGACATTAAAAATAAAAATGAACTTAAAAAGGATCAAATAATTTGCTACGAATATAAAAAAACCAGAGTATTTAAAAAGTGAATGTCCCCAAGTGAAGAAGAAGTAACCGAAGAAGATGAAAGCGCTAAAACTATTTGGGACGGTTCAACCGCATCCGAAGATGAGGAGCCAACCAACAAAGAAGTTGCTAACTACGCTTTAATGGTGCTTGGCGATGAGGTAAGTAACTCAATCGAAACCCATTTATCCTCTAATGAATTATTGAATGCTTTTCATAATTTCTTTGATGAATGTAAATTACTTAGTAAAAAGTATAAATTATTAAAAAAGGAGCATGCCTTTCTTGTTAGTGAATTCAATAGATTAAATATTAAGCATGATAATGAAATATTGCCTCCTTGTATAAAATGTGATGAATTAGAGACGCTTAAAAAGGAAAATTTGCTACTATATGAAACCTTACAAAAATTTGAAATAGGAAGCAAATCCTTAAACATGATCCTTGCAAAAAGATATCATGTTTATAGAAGAGATGGAATCGGCTTTGTGAGTAACACTCACCAAAAGCCAACCATCTTTATTAAAGGCCCAACTTTGCATGTTTCACCTTGAAGCAAATGCAACTTTTGTTGTAAATTTAGATATTATGCTCATAAATATCCATTTAAGAGGTATAGTCCACATAAGCTAATTTGGGTCCTTAGAGGAACCATAAATGACTCAATGTAAAATGATATATTAGGTAGATCGATTAATGAGGCACCCAAAATCAAATGGGTACCTAAAAGAAAACCTCCTTTCTTGTAGATATGTTTACAATCACAAGCTAGGAGTAAGAGATGGTACCTTGATAGTGGATACTCAAGGCACATAACCAGAGATCTAACTCAATTCTCTAAGCTCACTAGCCAAGACGAAGGGTTTGTCACCTTTGGAGACAACAACAGAGGTAAAATTATTGGCAAAAGAATCATAGGTAACAAATCAAACCTCTTGATTGAAGATGTGTTATCAGTAGATAATTTAAAGCATAATCTTCTAAGCATTAGTCAATTGTGTGATAGAGGGTATATCATAAGATTTGAATCTATTGCTTGCATTGTTGAAAGATCACACAAAAATACATCTATGATTGCCTTAAAATAAAATAACGTGTATACTATTGACAATAACGATCTTTGTAATGAAATTTGCTTGTTAACTTTAAGAGATGAGGCTTGGCTTTGGCATAGGAGGTTAGGTCATGCTAACATGAAACTAATCTCTCAAATTTTATCTAGATAACTTGTAAGAGGAATCCCATCAAGTTTGTCAAAGACAAAGTGTATGATGTATGTAAACTAAGAAAGCAAATAAAAGGTAGTTTCAACTCAAAGAATCAAATAAGCACTTCTAGACCATTTGCAATTGATCCATATAGATTTATTTGGACCAATTGATATAACAAACCTAGGAGGTAGCAAATATGTCTTTGTAATTGTTGATGATTATAGTAGATACACTTGGACATACTTTTCGACACACAAAAGTGATTATTTTAAGTATATTTCAAAATTTTGTAAACTTGCTCAAAATGAAAAAGGCTCTATGATTGCATCTATATATAGTGATTATGGTGGTGAGTTTCAAAATTGTAATTTCTAAAACTTTTGTAAATCAAATGGGTACAACTATAATTTCTCCACTCCAAGAAACCTACAACAAAATGAAGTAATTGAAAGAAAAAATAGGGGCTTACAAGAAATGACAAGAACAATGTTTAACGAACATAGCCTACTCAAATATTTTTGGGCCAAAGCTGTTAAAACGGTATGCTATGTCATGAATAGGGTTCTAGCAAGACCATTACTTTCTAAAACTCCTTATAAATTATGGAATAACAAAAAACCTAATATTTTATATTTTAAATTTTTTGGTTGTAAATGCTTTGTTTTAAATGAAAAAGATATCTTAGGAAAATTTAATGCAAAATCCAATGAAGGCATTTTTCTTGGATATTCTTCTACTTCTAAAGCATTTCACGTGTTTAATAAAAGTACTTTAGCCATAGAAGAATCTATTCATATTGTTTTCAATGATGTTTTCGAATTTAAGAAAAATAATTTTAATGATGATTTTGATTTTGATGCTTTAAATTTGAATGAAACCTCTCCTCCCACTAGCAACTTGAATGCATCTTCTTCCAAAGAATCCTTACATAAAGATTGGAATTATATTGATGCTCATCCTAAAGATCTAATTATTCGAGACACATCAAAAGATGTTCAAACTCATTCTTTTTTTTAAAATTTTTGTGTGAATGTAGCCTTTTTATCTCAAATTGAACCTAAATGCATTGATGAGGCCCTAAAAGATTATTCATGGGTTATTGCAATGCATAAGGAATTAAATCAATTTGAGAGAAATGAGGTATGAAAGCTTGTTCCTAGACTTAGTGACCATTTGGTAATTGGCACTAAATGGATCTTTAGAAATAAGCAAGATGAAATTGGTATCATGATTAGAAACAAGGCTAGATTAGTGGCCAAATGTTTCAACTAAGAAGAAGGCATTGATTATGAAGAAACCTTCGCTCTTGTGGCTAGACTTGAAGCCACAAGGATTCTCCTTGTCTATGCTAGTTATAATAATTTTAAGTTATTTCAAATGGATGTTACAAGTACGTTTCTTAATGGCTTTATTTTCAAAGAAGTTTATGTTGAACAACCTCCTGGATTTGAGAATGCTAACTTTCCAAATAATGTGATTAAGTTGACTGAGGCTCTTTATAGATTAAAATAAGCCCCTTGAGCTTGGTATGAGAGGCTTAGTTCTTTCCTTATTCAAAATAATTTTATGAAAGGCGAGGTCGATACTACATTATTTATTAAATATTTTTAAAATAATTTTCTCATTGTCTAAATTTATGTTGATGATATCATTTTCAGTTCTTCAAGTGAATCTTTGCGTGAACGTTTATCAAAAGTTTGAGTCAAGAATTTGAAATGAGCTTAATGGACGGATTAATTTTTTTCTTAGGATTACAAATTAAACAACTAGTGATGAAATTTTTATTAGTCGGATTAAGTATGCTTTAGATCTATTGAAACACTTTAATATGGATAGTGCTACAACTGTTAATACATCAATGAGCACTTCTATAAAACTAGATATGGACACTAATGGAGAATGTTTTGATCAAAAGACCCGATATCATGTTTAGTGTTAGACGATACACTATATTTCAATATAATCCCAAGCAATCTAACTTAAAAGCTGTTAAAAGGATTTTTAGATATATAAAAGGATCTCCTAATCTAGGACTATGATATCCAAATTCTAAAAACTTTGAGTTACTTGCTTATGCCATTGCTGATTTTGTTGGTTGTTAAATAGATAGATAGAAAAGCACATTAGGAATATGTCAACTCTTAGATCATGCACTTATCTCTTGGTCTTCAAAGAAACAAAACTCAGTTGCATTAACTACAACCAAAGCTAAGTACTACTGCATATTGTGTACAAGTTATATGGATGAAAAATATTTTAGAAGATTATGAAATTTCTTTAAAAAATATTCTTATAAAATGCGATAACAATAGTGCAATATGTTTGACATTAGGCATCATTTTATTAGAGATCATGTTAATAATAATGACATATCTTTAGAATTTATTAATAAAAAGAATCAATTAGCATATATCTTTACAAAACCATTGAATGAGGAACAATTTGATTTTATTAGAAGAGAATTATGCATGTTAAATCTTTCGAATGCATGAGTTCCTCTTGTATATTTTTCAGATTTCACATTTTTTTTTCATTACTTGAATTTTCCTTTTAAATCGAGATCGTTTCCTATTAATCCTTCCTCTTGCTATGTATAAAAGAAAGAATTCGATTTATGAACTTTTGGTATTCACAACTTGATTCCTTATTTTTCATGTGATGATCATGAGTCCTTTCTCCTTCTATTTGCAAAGAAAGAGCCTTGATTCATGGATCTTTGGATTAATGACTTGATCTTTTATGTGATAATCAATTCCTATGAATCCTTCTTCCTTCAATTTACAAGAAAAGGGATTTGCTATGCACATCTAAAGCAATAATGCTAGCTTGCCCATTTCAAAAAGCAAAAGGAGCTATCTTGCAAAGTTTTTGCTTAACTTCTCATTTCATAAATTTTCTAGCTTGTATAAATTAGTGAAAAACTTACTTGAATAGTTTAAAATACTTGCATAAATTGTTGAATGATTCTCCTTTTTGTTGATGACAAAGGGGGAGAAATGATAAATGAATGGTATCATGACCAAAATATTGATTTAATTTTGGCATCATGCATGAAGTGATAAATGCTTAAAATTTTAATGTCTTAGCATCATGTATATTATGTCCAAAAGATGTTAATTTTGGTATCATGAATACTTTAGTATCATGTGTGTTATGCCCAAAGTGATGTTGATTTATTTTTGGTATCATGCATGAAGTGATGATGAAATGTAATGTTTTGAAATTGTGCATGTTTTAAATTTGAAACTATAATGATGCACAAACATATGAAATTTTGATTTGATATATTGCATTTGATTATCGTGATCGAAATTGTTTCACTTGAATTCAAAGGCCATGATTCCCTTTGAATTCAAGTTTGCTTATCTCAATATGGTATATAGATAGGGGGAGTTAAGGTTAACTCCATCATCTATTGATTGTCATCATAAAAAAGGGGATATTGTTGAATCTCATATTTTGATGATGAAATCAATTGATAAATTATTGATCTAATCTATATTTGAGAAGAGTGTTGCAGAATTCACTATGATAATAAATAAGACATAAAGCATATGTTGAGCTAGAGTCAAAGATCGAACGATATGTCGAAGATTCAAACGATGTGCTTAAAGCTCGCCTAAAGTTCATTGGGAGCTCACCGAGAGTTTGTCGGGAGTTCATTAATAGCTCATTAGGAGTTCATCAAGAAATCATCGGGAGTTCGCCAAAAGCTTATCGAAAGTTCACTGGAAGTTCATCGAGACTTCGCTAGAAGAACAATTGACATACTGGACAAAGATTGCTTAGTTAATGCCTTAATTATCGTAGTTAAAAGTTAGATTGAGTTAGGATTAGGAGGTAATCTCACTAACTTAGTTAGGGGCCAATTGGGCCCAAGACATTGTTGAATTGGGCTGGATGAATGGCCGACACGACCACTTAGAGTCATGCCAAGCAGTGGCATCGCCTAGGATGGGTGGTGGAACCGCTTGAGGCTCAACCTCCCAGGTGGTCTGGGCAATGGTACTGTCACGCCCCTCAAGTAAAAAATATCCATGATATTAAAATTTTCATCAAGAACTAATCCATCCAGGATCCAAACACACATTTGAGGTCACTAAGAAAACATTCAGATCAAAATTGCACCTCTATAATCTACAAATTTATAAACCCTGTGCAGTTCATAAACATACAATACATCGCTCGTTGATTCATAAAATTTGAACCCAACTCACCAAATTAATAACCACAACATAATTTCACAAGTATGGGATTTCTGTACCGTCACAAAACCAACGTTTACCATCAGTTCATATCATTACACGAATTAGACTTAACATTCCAAAATCCTAAACATGAGAAAGTCCTTTAAACTTATACACAATCCACAAGGTTAGATTCATCGTCAACGTTTCATTAGATGTAGAGTGTGCTTATACAATAAAAACATATATACTATTAAAGATCTGCCCAAAATCTTTTAGCTCTCCACTGCCTCAGCCCAATCTTAACATTTAAGCGAGCGACAAGCTATCCTGAAAAATTTATACAGCAACGGGGTGAGCATATAGAGCTCAGCAAGTGACTAACATATCCATGGTAAAAGAGGAAAATTTCCAAACAAATAAGGTTTCATACTGCAAGGCAGAATATAAGAATCCATAAACATAACCTCATTAAGTGTAGAATCCCACATATCATTACAATCAAACATTTTTTTTTTTGGTTCTTAACAGACAGAGCATAGAGTAATTGGAGCATATCAATAGAGTATGAAATGTTCCGGAGCATATCAACGGCATATGGAACATTTCGAAGCATGCCAATAACAGATGAAACCTTTCGGAGCATATCAACAATGAATGAAATGTTTAGAGTATAACAATAACAAATGAAATGTTTCGGAGCTTATCAGTGGCGTATAAAATGTTCCGAAGCATATCAACGGCGTATGGAACATTTCAGAGCATATCAATAACAAATACCAAACAAAAGCTCAAACGTCGTATTTGACGTTGCATTCATATAATTCTTATCCAAAGCATGTACAAAAACACATAGCCAAAGCTCTGGATATCATATCAAATATACAAAAGGTGCAGTGGGACCATAGACAGAATGTGAATCATCCATTTCTGAATGACCACCAGACAGAAGTCTCCCACGTCTGAGAGCTCCATCCACCCACGTCTAGGTGAAGTCAGAGGGGGCCGGTAGAGCATCTCAGGCTCTATGCACATACCCTTTACCATTTCTGGCAAAGGTCCAGATAATCCCACAAACACCGGAGTACAAAAGGCAGTATGAACAATAAATAGCACATATCGAAAGCACACGCAGAACAACAAAACGTACATGTGCCTTTACGAGTCAGTGTGATATAGCATAAGAGTTACACAATATGTTCAAGAATGGAAATAATTTATAGACAAGAGTAAACGAGAATTCAAGCATTAATATAAGCCTCAATTGAGTGAAGAGAACCGAATGAAATCTATTTCCAAGCGAATGAAAACAAGAGATGCGAAATCGATCAAAGCTCGATTTCTGGCAGAGATCAAGAGGCACATTGAACAAATACTTCAGATTGTCAATTATGCTCCAATACCCTCAAGAAAGCTATTATCGAACAATATATCAATCTATTTTCTGATGGAATAAATTTCGTATGAATCAGGGTTTCCAACACGGAGTTTCCATGGATTTAGTAATCAAAGGTCAATACAAAATCACTGTTTTGCAGAATTCATAGGGTCGGATTCAACAGATAACAGGATAGGCATTTAAATTCCAAATTTATCACTCTATATGTCAAAAGAAAGGTTTACAAGTCTAGTTTCGAATGAAGTTAATTTCGTACAAATCAGAATTTCCAACAGGAACTTTTAGGTATTTTAGTATCGAAAGGTCAGAATTTTTTTATCCCTATTTTGCAGCATCTATAGGGTCATTTGAAATAGACGTTTGGGTAAGTATTCAGTGTCCAAAATCTTCAAACATTGTGTCAAAAGAAAGATATAAGAGTCTAATTTCAAACAAACTAGGTCCTGCCCAAATCCGCATTTAGTGCTAAAAACTATAGCCGGAAGAGTATATAGGGGTCAGTTTACCGAAAAATTTCAGATCCATGGTTCTATGTCCAAGGAGAGAAATATCAGGTTCTCAATAGAAATCCTTCAAATTATTTAGAATCAATAAAAGAACAGAGACTAATATTTCTGTAGGATGGGGTTAGAACACTTGCCTTTGAGAATTTTGACCCTAATTGAGAAGATTGAGTAAGAAACATCAAAGTCCCAATTTTTTTTTCTTCTTCTTCTTTTTTTTTTTTTTTTTTTCTCTTCTTCTTTCTTTCTTCCTCTGTTCTTCCATGCAGCAGCTGCTGGGATTTGTTATTTTGTACATTTTGCAGTTTAATCCTTATTTTATTATATTTACGATTAGGTCCTCAGGGTTTACATATAGGTCCTCAGATTTTTTTTTTTTTTGAACAAATCTCCAAAATCTTATGAATAAGTTACCTCTGATTCATACTTTAGCTCTTTTGTCAAATTTAAAATAGATACTTATATTACCACTAGAAACTTATACGAAAATTTAGAAATGAGGGATGTTACAAGTACTACCAGTAGTTAATGCTGCCAGGTGATGGTATTGTCCTATCAGGTAGTGGTACCGCCAAAGCCCAATCTCTGAGGCTTTATTAGGCGGTAGTATCACTAGATTGGGTGGTGGTACCGCCCAATGTCAGAGTGTTACGCGGTGGTACTGCCAATACCCGGAAGCCTAGGATAAGACACTTTTTGGCTCCAATTTTAAAGCTATTGGGGCCTATAAATACCCCACTCTTTTTTGCATGAAAGAGCAACAAAAGTGTGAACAAAATCTTGAAGTGTTTGGGTATGAAAGTGTTATAAAAGTGCTAAGAGTCCTCCTCCCTTTCTAAGTCTTGTGATTATTCAAGTGAGGTGTGCGGTTTGTAAGAGTTGCCTCCTAAACCTGAAAAAGAAGAAAGTGTTGTAAGAAGGTGGTTGGTCTATGCCTATTGAAGGAAGATCATTAGTAGATGCTGGTGACCTCGACAGAGGAGAAATCAGAAGTTGACAGAGGTCATAGCGACCGAACCACTATAAATCTAGTGTGTTCTTTCCTTACTGCTTGTTTTTATTACTTAGCTACACTTTACATTGTTCATTTACTTCAAATTGACATCTTCTCGATATGATTTCTTCATTACATTTTTATCAACTCGGAAAGATTTGGAATCACAACTGTAATTTTTATCGCTGCACTAATTCACCCCCCTCTTAGTGTCGTATTGATCCTAACAAATGGGTCTTTCTCTTGGCCCAAAACAGTCTCAACATAGGCCCAATTAGCCCCTAATTGAGTTGGTCTGATTATAACCCAATTACAACTTAAAACAACTTTGATCTAGATAATTATTATAAAGCATTAATCATATGTTGTCCGGCATGTCATTGGTTCATCGGCGCTTTATTGAATCCTTCGGCGCATCATCCTCTTTTGTAGGCTTTTGCCCAATAGGTAGGTTGACCTCTACAACTCTGATCTCCATGGTGCAATGTACATTCTTCTAGGCTCAATGCCTAAACTCATGGCACGAAGCCTTTTGCCAACACATCGACCGATCCTCCAACTCGACATCCAATCTTTAGATATATTCCACTACGACCCAACATTGAATCTTCCTGCTTTAATTATCTCTTCATGATCGACGTTAGTCCTATGTCACTCAAAATGTAGATTAGATCAAAAACTCTATCAATTGGTTTCATCATCAAAATATGAGATTCATCATCAAGTGCATCAGAAGATCGAAGAGCAAACCAATGAAGACAAAGTGGCGATGCAAACAAATCTAAGTAGTGGAAAGTGTTCCAATGAAGAGCAAACAAATCTTCTCACCTATAGCCATGCTAAAATCCATAAAGGTAGAGTTGAAGATCAGAGTATATGAAAAGGTAGAGACCTATAAATCCATAGCCATGCCGAAACCTTCTCACCCATAGCCATGCTAAAATCCATCTGAATTCTATTGGCTGTTGCAGCACACTATGATTATGAGATCTGGCAGATGGACATAAAAACTATATTCCTCAATGGCAACCTCAAGGAGGAGGTATATATGATACAGCTAGAAGGATTCATTTCTAAGGACTACCCATATAAAGTGTGCAGGTTGCTTAGATCCATTTATGGAGTAAAGCAAGCTTCCCAATATTGGAACATAAGATTTGATGAGGCAATCAGATCTTATTACTTCGTTAAGAACAAAGATGAGCCTTGTGTGTATAGGAAGGTAAGTGAGAGTGCTATCACCTTCTTGGTTTTATATATGGATGACATCCTGATCATTGGGAAAGATATAGGAGTGCTATCCACAGTAAAAGCTTGGTTATCTAGACACTTCTCCATAGACTAAGGGGAAGCATTCTATATCTTGGGGATTCAGATCTATAGAGATAGATCTAAGATGATGCTTTGGTTGTCCCAATCTAGGTATATAGACACCATTGTCAAAAGGTTTGGCATGAAAAATTCCAAGAGAGGTCTCATACCAATGAGACATGGGATATCGCTTTCTAGGAGTATGTCCCCAAAGACTCCTGAAGAAATGGTGAATATAGAAGGATACCCTATGCCTCAGTAATAGGGTCTATCATATATGTCATGCTATGTACCTGGCCTGATATAGCGCATGCTCTGAGTGTCACGAGCAAGTATCAAGCAGATCCAGGCTTGGAGCACTGAAAAGTAGTAAAGTGTATCTTTAAGTACTTGAGAAGGACTAAGGATCTTTTACTAGTATATAGAGGTAGTAGCCTCAGGGTTGAAAGCTATACAGACTCGAGTTTTCAGTTTAATATCGACGATAGCAAGTCGAATTTGGGGTATGCGTACACCTTGAATGAAGGAGCAATATGCTAGAAGAGTTCCAAACAAGATACTACTACTGACTCAACCATAAAGTTGGAGTACATTGCTACAGCAAAAGAGGGAGTCTGGATAAAGAAGTTCATCACAAATTTGGGAGTCGTGCTAAGTAGTGAGGAGTCGATTCCCTTATATTGCGATAACAATAGAGCGATTGCTCAAGCAAAGGAACCCAGGTCTCATCAGAATCTAAGCATGTTCTGAGGAGGTTCCACCTGATTAGAGAGATCGTGACCCGAGGAGATGTTGTAGTGGAAAAAGTTTCATTCAAAGATAACATTGCAGATCCACTAACAAAGTCGTTATCTCAGATATTCTTTGAGCGTCACAGGGGTCTGATGGGGATCAAACATATAGGTGATTGGCTTTAGGTCAAGTGGGAGATTGCTAGTCATAGGTGCCCTACAAACCAATCACATGAGTGATGGAATATGTGACTTGACATGTAGTCTTTTTGCTTATTCTATTTTGTATTTATTACTTTATATAGGTGCGCACGCACAAACACACACACAAATATATATATATATATATATATATATATATATATTGTGATGTCATTGGATCTATGTAATGGGAATCGGATCGTAATGAGATTATGATAATGAGACTAATTAACCTTTAAACACAGATCATATATAATCTCGATCATAGGTTACTCGAGAGGAATATCGAGATAACTGGACAGATTGGTGTGTTGTATACTTGTCCATATGATGGATGCAACTAGTCTCATAGCTGCTCATGTGGGGATACTAGGGATATAATACAGGTGCTCATTGGGGAATGAGTTCACTGATTAATCAGCTTACGGAATGTTGAATGGTTGATGATGCTTTATTATCAGACAGCGATTCCGTGGTCTTAGTGGTGTATCTAGTCCTTAAACTTGAGACACCAAGGATGTCTTGTATGAGTGCTCCACTCTTTGATACCGTACTTATAGGTTTGGATATCCCAGATCTAACACAATTGATTATCGAGAGTGGTAGTCAACCTTACTATTAGGATCGGAGTGGCACTAAAGAGGGGGGGGGGTGAATTAGTGCAGCGGATTAAAACTCATGTTTGAAAATGATTTCGTAAATATGTAGAGATTTCAATTCGACAATGAATGACTTGGTGAAAGTAGCTCGAGTAAAGTGAGAAGATAAAAACTAAAAGCTTTATGCTATGTAAATAACAGTTTAAGAAAGGTAAACACTCACACATTCAAGGAATACACTAATTTAAAGTGGTTCAGTCAAAATGACCTACATCTACTTGCGAAACCTTCTTTGATAAGGCTCCCAACTTCCATTAGCAAATCACTTTGAAGGGGAAGGACAAATACCCCTCTTACAACATTTTACAAGTGGTTCATACTCTTTCAAATTTTCAATGAGAAAGGAGGTGAACACTCAAGCAATTGAAAACAAGACTTTCTAAAGACTTTGCTAAGGCTTTATATCAATCTCTAACTTCTCAAAGGTTGTATTCTCTACTAAGAATTGAGGGGTATTTATAGACCCTAAGAGGATTCAAATTTGAGCTCCAAATTTGAATTCTCTTAGGTTCCCGAAGCTGGCGGTGCCACCGCCTGTCAATATCATATTGACCGTTAACTGGCGGTGCCACCACCCAACCTTTCAGGTGCTGGGCGGTGCCGCTGTCGGACCACTCGGGTGCTGGGTGGTGCCACCGCCGGATCCTCGAGTTCTGGGCGATGCCATCGCCCGGACCTACGAGTCACTAGATGGGCTTCAAATCTGGCCCAAACTAGGTAATATCGGGCCCAGTTGGTACCTGACCAGGATATAGGATTATCCCTTAATCCTAACCCTAATTACATGCAAACTATGTAATTGAAAACATAATCCTAAGCAAGTTTTCAATCGGCAAATGTCGAGTCTCCTTTCAGTGAGCTTTCCGGTGATCTTCCGGCGGACTTCTGATACACCCTCGGATTTCTTCCGGCAGACTCCCAGCAGGCTCCCGATCTTGTGGCGAGTTTAGAGAGTAGTCGAGCCTTCTCGGTGATCTCCGTGAACCTCCGACGATATCTTCGGCAGACTTCCGAAAACTCCGATAAGTCTTCGATTTCTTCTCGGTTGGTTCCGACAGCATCTCCGACGAATCTTCAGACTCTCGAACACCCATCGAACTTGACTCTAGTAGACTTGCTTTATGTCTTCAAGCTATCGTAGTTAATCCTGCACATGTAAAATAAAAGTTTAATCTAGACAATTAATCCTAAGCAATTAATCAAGTTGTCCGGCATGTCATTGGTCCCTCGACGCTTCGTCGGATTCTTCGGTGCATCGTCCTCTCTTGCGGCCTATTGCCCATTCGGCTAGTTGACTCCACAACTCTAATATCCTTGGTGCAATACCGCTTTTATTGGCCCGATGCCCGAATCCATGGCCCGAAGCCTTCTGTCGATACGTCGATCGATCCACCGGCCCGACATCAAATCTTCTAACATGTTCCTTCGGCACAACATGATTTTCCTGCTTTAATTGTCTCATCCTGAACGAAGCATCCTGCGTCACTCAAAACGTAGATTAAATCATAAACGCATATTAAGTGGTTTCATCATCAAAATACAAGATTCAATAATCTCCCCCTTTTTGATGATGACAACCACTTGATGACGGAGTTAACCTTAAATCCCGGAGTTTAAATAAACTCCCCCTATCAATATGTCATATTGATAGAACCTTGAATTTAAGCCAAATTCAAGTCATTGCAAATATTCATCATGAATTTGCAATACGTCATCATGCATAACATGATCATACTTCTCCCACATTGTCATCAACAAAAAGGAGAAGTGTTTGAGAGATGAATTCAACTTATTGCATGAAAAACATAATATCAAGTTTTATCATCATGTAATTTGTAAGCTTGAAAATTTAGCAATTGCTACATCATGCAGGCTAGCAAAAATTTAGCAAGTGCTATATCACATTAGAATATGCAAGGTAGTAACATAGCATGTCCTACTTTACAACATTTTAGAACATGCAAGCTTGTAGTTTTAAGATGTTCAAAAAGCAACTCTTACTTCTTGAAATATGCAAGTTGCAAGCTATCAAATTTTGCTTCCTTTGCAAAGTGCAAGTTTAGCATCTTGAGATAGCAACTGTTTGCTTCTTTTTAGACTACAAGCTAGCAATTTTAATGATATGTAAGTTTAACTACATATAAACTAGCAAAAATTTTGAAAGTAAATGCAAGATAGCTTTCTTGTATAAGCTCATGATTCTTGCTTCCTATTGCAATGTGCAAGTTACAAGTTTTGCTTCTTAAGATAGGTAAGATAGCACATTTTCTTGAGATTACAAGATAGCATTTCTTACTTTTGAGATGAGCAAGCTAATAAGTTTTGCCCCTTTTTGCGATGTGTGTGTTTGTAATTTTTTTTTGCTTCTCTTGTCTTATGCAAGCTAGCTATCTCCCCCTTTGTCATTGTCAAAAAGAAGGGAAGACCCTTTACATCAATTATGACAAAGGTAAGTATCAATCTTATTCGTGTATTATTATATTTTCAAATTAAATATGCATCTTTTCAAAAACCTTATATTTCAGTCATGCACAATATTGAATATATCAATCAACATTAGGAGCATATCATACATAATACTAAATTTTTTAACTATTTATTAATATTTTGATCATGATATCAAACATTCATCATTTAGAACATTCATGACACAAATCATTAAATCAACATACATCATTTTAGCAACAACTCATAGCATTTTAAATCATGATTTACATCATATGCAATACATCACATCATAATTAGAAAGCACAAGTATTGCATGCATCATTGCAAATCATAAATGTTTCATATCATGATGGTATTAATTTGTCAAATTGCATCCTACCATGCATGATCATAACTTTTTTTTCATTTTATCATTGCAAACAAGAAAGAATAAGAGAAGAACAAAATAGTGCAAAATATTTCAATTATTTCAAAAGACATGATTCATTTTATCAAATCTCTTCTTTTTATAAATAACAAAAATTGTAGTTGTACAAAGAAGAGATTGTGATTAAAAAAAAATCTCAAGTAGTAAATCCAAGAAATTAAGATCATAATTTGAATACAAACTCATTCAAATTCAAATCATCAAATTCATCAAAATCTCAATATTACTTTCAAGAGATTCAAAATGGTATACATAGATTTATCATAATAATCATCAAGATCAATAAGATAGAAAAAAATATTTTTTCAAGGAAAAAATATTTTCCTCTTTTTAGTTGTTTCAATTCATATGATTTTATTTCATGTAGGCCAAATAAAAATATATATCATGTTTAAAACCGAAAGTGTGAGGTTTATTACAACAAAGATCAATAAGGCACTTTTATTATGGTAAAAATTAATAATCCGTAAATCGGAAGATTCATCATGCATAATTTCAAAATTTATTAAGCATGATCATTGTGCATGACACAAAAACATGGTTTCAAAATATTTAATATTTTCATTACATAATTTCATAATTATGCATCATCTTATTTTCAAATTCGAACATGCACAATTTCAAAACTATTGAATCTCGTATTTTGATAATGAAACTACTTGATATATGTTTATGATTTAATCTGCATTTTGAGTGACGCAGGATGCTTTGATCAGGTTGAGACAATTAAAGCAGGAAAATCATGTTGTGCCGAAGGAACATGTCAGAAGATTGGATGTCGGGCCGGTGGATCAGTCGATGTATCGACAGAAGGCTTCGGGCCGTGGACTCGGGCATCGGGCTAAGAAGAGCGGGTATTGTGCCAAGGATATCGGAGTTGCGGAGTCAACTGGCCGATTGGGCAATAGGCTGCAGGAAAGGACGATGCGTCGAAGAATCAGACGAAGCGTCGAGGGACCAATGACATGCCGGACAACTTGGTTAATTGCTTAGGATTAATTGTCTCGATCGAAGTTTTATTTTAAGTTTGCAGGATTAACTACGATGAGAGTTAAGACATGCAGCAGGAGTTGCGCCGGAGTCAAGACAATGATCACGTTGGGAATTCGAGAGTTCGACGAAAGTTCGGACTGTCGTCGGAGGTTCTGCGGGAACAGATCCGAGAAGTCCATAAGCTTGCCAAACGAAGCTCGTCGGAACTCGCCAAGTGGATCGTCGCAAGTCCAGGAGTTTGCCGGAAGTCCGCAGGAGAATCACCGAGGGTTCATCGGATGATCGACGGAAGTTCGCTGGAAGAAGCGATTGACGTACCGGAGCAAGCTGCAGAAATTGTCTTAGGAATAATCGTAGTTTGCACATTGATTAAGTTAGAAATGGGAGGTGATCCCATTGACTTAGTCTTGGGGCAATTGGGCCCCTGAAAAACCCAAGTTGGGCCGAATGGATCTACTCATTCGGACCCTGATTGCACTGGGCGGTGCAACCGCCCAAGCCAGGAGGTAGCATCGCCTAGGCTAAGTCTCCCAGGGAGACTGGGTGGTGCAACCGCCCCAGCCAGGAGGTGGCACCGCCTGGGCTCAGTCTCCGAGCGAGACTGGGCAGTGCAACCTCCCCTGATAGAGAGGTAGCACCGCCTGAGCTCGGTCTTCGAGCTCTGGCAGGAGGTGCAACCGCCTCAGTCAGGAGGTGCAACCGCCTGGGCTCAGTCTCCGAGCGAGACTGGGCGGTGCAACCTCCCCTGACAGAGAGGTAGCACCACCTGGGCTCAGTCTCCGAGCCAGACTGAGGCGGTGCAACCGCCCCTGACAGGAGGTGCAACCGCCTGGGCTCGGTCTTCGAGCTCTGCCAGGCGGTGCAACCGCTCCAGTCAGGAGGTGCAACCGCCTGATCCCAGAATTTTGGGATTTGATAGTTTTGAGCTCCAAATTTGAACTGGGTTGGGGCCTATAAATACCCCACCCATTCAGCACTGAAAGGGTACAGACATACACCGAAATCTTGATCTTTTCTGTGATTCTTAGAGCTCAAAATTGTTGTAAAGGCCAAAAGTTCTCCTCCCTCTGTTCTTCAAAGTTTTGAGTTGTAAAGAGAGGAGAGAAAATTTCTGTAAGGGTTGTCTCCTAAGCCCGTCAAAAGGAGTGAAACTGTAAAAGGGTGGTTGGCCTTCGCCTATTGAAGGAAGGCCTCTAGTTGACGTTGGTGACCTCGTCGGTGGAGGAAGCCAAAAGTAGAGTAGGTCAAGATTGACCGAACCACTCTAAATCTTGGTTTGCATTTACTTTTGAGCATTTTATCTTTACTGTAAACCTCCTCAATAGCTTACTGCCCTCTGTGCTTTTACGAACGAGTTTCTAAGTTCAGAGCTTTTCGAATCTGCGTTTAGACGTAAATCGGCCTTTTCGTACGATCATCACATTTCAGTTTACGTTTACGTTTTGATTTCAATCATAACTGTAAACTGCCTTATGCTCATTTATAAAACGTATCTCAAAGTTCAGTATCTTCAGAATCGGCATTTAGACGTAAACTGGTTTTATCGTATGAACGTCGCATTTCAGTTTACGCTTGCATTCTGATTTCTATCATAAACTGCAAACTGCTTTCATAGATTTACTTTAACGTCATCTCGCTTAATCTTAAGTTAAAGTAATCTTAGAATCAGCTTTTACATCGAAATCATTTTTTATCAAACGAACGCAGCTTTCATTTTAATCGCAGAAAGATTTCTGCTGCACTAATTCACCCCCCCCCTCTTAGTGCTCTTGATCCTAACAATTGGTATCAGAGCCTAGTTTTTCTCATTTCGGATTTACACCCGAGAGAAATGGCTCTTCATGGCTTTCAAGAGGTCTTTTCGGTTTTTCGTCCACCGTTGTTTAACGGATTGGACTACACTTATTGGAAAACTCGAATGAGAGTTTTCTTGATTTCTACAAATTTGGATTTATGGAATATCATTGAAAACGATTTTCAACTTCTCTCTAAACCGATGAACAAATGGTCGGATTTGGAGAAAAAGTATTTTTCTTTAAACGCAAAGGCTATGAATGCCTTATTTTGCGCTTTGGACAAAAATGAGTTCAATCAGATTTCTACGTGCGAAACGGCTTTTGACATTTGGCGAACACTTGAAATCATGCACGAGGGAACTAGTAGAGTCAAAGACTCGAAAGTTAACTTTTTATTGTATGATTTTGAGCTTTTTCAAATGCAACTATGCGAGGCTATAGGCGACATGTACACCCGTTTCACGGATGTCGTCAATAGTTTAAGAGCTCTTGAAAAATGTTTTTCGGATTTTGAACTCGTAAACAATATTTTGCGTTCTCTTTCTAAGAAGTGGGATTCAAAAGTAACTGCAATACAAGAAGTTAAAAACCTAAACAACTTTCCACTTGAAGAACTTATCGGTTCATTGATGACATATGAAATGGTGCACAATACACATGATGAACATGATGAACAAAACAACCTTCCAAAGAACAAGAAGGATTTAGAACTCCGGATGAATGAATACCACTTGAGCGATGACTCAAGTGATGAGGACAATGATGAACTTGAACTTCGAACACTAAATCTTAATAAGTTTATTAAACAAAAATCTAAAATAAACAATGAACTTGAACGGTGGAAGAGGCCAAAAAAGAAGAACACAAAGTGGGATGAATCAAGCTCCTCTGAAGACGAGAAGAAAATCAAGAAAGGCGAGGTGGCAAACTACGCCTTAACCGCCTTCAATGAAAAGGTAATCAAAATCCCCCTGATTTATTTTGAAATTACTTGATGCTTTCATGATGTATTTTCTTTTTTAGTTTAGAATTAATTTTCTTGAAAATTACATGTTTAAAAAAATAAAAATATAAAAATTATGATCATGATAGTAATTTCGAAAATGATAACATTGTATATTTTATGATGAACAAACAAAATGATTTTGATTGAAAATATGAAATCATAATATGTATCATGTTTGATTAATATTGCTGAATGAAATCATGTTTGATTTAAAGTAATGCATAATGATGTAATGAAAATATTAAATGTTTTTGATACAATGATTGATAATTTTATGCATGAGATTTTAAGTTATACATGATGATAAGCATGTGTTATTCTCATGAATGTATATGGCAAAACCATGTCCGAATGCATGAAAGTGTTAAATTTCATTTTCGGATTTTCGTGACCATAACAATTCATTTTTGAAAGTCTATTGATCTTGATGGTTCTAAAATGAAATTCATTTTTCGATCCTAAATGTTGATGTATGTTTTTGTTTAACATAAAGTTAAAGGCATGTTTATAAGAAGCAAATCATATGAATAAAAACTTATAAATGTGATCCTCTATCTTATCGACTTTTCAATAAATCTATGTTTGTCATATATGAATTTATTGAATGTGACTTTGAGGATGATTTCAGATTTCACAAATGCTTGATTCATACTTATGACATGAGATAATTGAATCCTTGACTTACTCTTTATATGGCTTGAAAATAGATGTTTAAAATCTTGCTTGATGAGTTGTTTTATAAGATTTTGTCTTTACGTCTTGAACTTTCATGCTTGTCTTGATTTGGCTTATAATGCTTAGATGAAAAAGAATCATTAAAAAAAAAAAATACTTTTCCCATCTGATCGAGATTAATGATTTCATGATATTTTGTGAATCTCGAAATTGATTTTGATGACTTGATTATGAAGTTCAAGTTAATGATTTGATTTGAATAAGTTTTATCTAAATCATAATCTTGATCTTGCAAAATTGAAGTCACAAATAATATCTTTTGATATTCATGAATTGATACTCACAATATGAAAGCATTGGTATTCATGACTTAATTGGATTGAAACATTGCATGCTTAAATTAATTATTCTCCTATGTTTCAAAAATTCTTTAAATGCCTTATGTGATGATAGAAAATTAACTTGCTTTATGATAAATCTACATATACAATTTTGATGATGAGATTTTTGATGAAGTTGAATTTGAATGAGTTTGTGTTCAAATTATGATCTTGATTTCTTGGATATACTACTTGGGATTTTTTTTTTAATCACAATCTCTTCTTTGTACACCTACAATTTTTGTTATTTATAAAAGGAAGAGATTTGATAAAATGAATCATGTCTTTTGGCATTCAAATGGTCTTATCTTTGATGATATGATTTCTTTGTATCTATGATATAAATGCCTTGAAATGATTGAAATATTTTACACTCTTATGCTCTTCCCTACTCCTTTCTTGTTTTAAATGATAAAACAGGGAGAAGTTTTGATCATGCATGGTATGATATAATTTGACAAAATTGATACCATCATGATATGAAATATTTATGATGTGCAATTATGCATGCAATACTTGTGCTTTCTAATTATGATGTGATGTATTGTATATGATGTAAATCATGATTTAAAATGCTATGAGTGCTAAGTTACACATTTTGAGAAGAAATTGCTATATTGAAACATTAATGTAATTATGAATGATGATATGGTATTATGCATGTAATACTTCAACTTATGATAATGATGCATGCAATGATAAAATATTCATGATGAAAAATTGTCTTGACATTCATAACATGATTATTCATCCTTTGTCATGATTTTGAAATCGTTGTAAAAGGAAAAAGAACTACAAAACTGTATTCTTCCTTTCTTTTTGACAATGACAAAGGGGGAGATAGCTAGCTTGCACAAGTCAAGAAGATGCAAAAACTTGATTGCTAACTTGCTTATTTCAAGAAGCAAAAATTGTCTTCTTGAACATCACTATCTTGAATATCTCAAGAAGCAAAACTTGCAACTTGTACATTGCAATAGAAAACAAGAATCATGAGCTTACATAAGAAAGCTATCTTGCATTTGCTTTCAAAATTTTTGCTAGCTTATATATTGTGAAACTTGTATATCGTAAAAATTGCTAGCTTGTGGTCTAAAGAGAAGCAAAGAGTTGCTATATCAAAAGAAGCAAATGTGCTATCTTGCCTATCTCAAGAGGCAAAAATGCTAACTTGCACATCTAGCAAAACTTGACAAATCTGCATATCTCAAGAAGCAAGAGTTTCTTTCTTTAACATCTCAAAACTGCTAGCTTGCATGTTCTAAAATGTTATAATCTTGCTAGCTTGCATGATGTAGAACTTGCAATCTTGAACTCTATCAAAAGTGCTATCTTGTATGCTGTAAAACTTGCATATCTGAAACTTGATAGCTTAAATGCTTCAAAACTACATGATGATAGTATGATGATAAAACTTGATATTATGTTTTTCATGCGATGAGTTGAACCAATATCACAAACACTTGATTGTGGTACTTCTCCTTTTTGTTGATGACAAAGGGGGAGAAGTATGTTGATGACATGACATGTTATGCATAAGTTTATGCATAAGTTCATGATGACTAGTTGCAAGTATTCATGATGAATATTGCAATGACTTGAATTCAGTTTGAATTCAAGGTTTTATCAATATGGCATATTGATAGGGGGAGATTGTTTAAACTCCGGGAGTTAAGTTTAACTCCGTCATCAAGTGGTTGTCATCATCAAAAAGGGGGAGATTGTTGAATCTCATATTTTGATGATGAAACTACTTGATATATATTTATGATTTAATCTGCGTTTTGAGTGATGCAGGATGCTTCGATCAGGATGAGACAATTAAAGCAGGAAAATCATGTTGTGCCGAAGGAACATGTCAGAAGGTTGGATGTCGGGCCGGTGGATCGGTCGATGTATCGACAGAAGGCTTTGGGCCGTGGACTCGGGCATCGGGCCAAAAAGAGCGGGTATTGTGCCAAGGATATCAGAGTTGCGGAGTCAACTGGCCGATTGGGCAATAGGCTGTAGGAAAGGACGATGCACCGAAGAATCGGACGAAGCGTCGAGGGACCAATGACATGCCGGACAACTTGGTTAATTGCTTAGGATTAATTGTCTCGATCGAAGTTTTGTTTTAAGTGTGCAGGATTAACTATGATGAGAGTTAAGACATGCAGCAGGAGTTGCGCCGGAGTCAAGACACTAATCACGTTGGGAGTTCGAGAGTTCGACGGAAGTTCGGACTGTCGTCGGAGGTTCTACGGGAACAAATCCGAGAAGTCCATAAGCTTGCCAAACGAAGCTCGTCGGAACTCGCCAAGTGGATCGTCGCAAGTCCAGGAGTTTGCCGGAAGTCTGCAGGAGAATCACCGAGGGTTCATCGGATGATCGACGGAAGTTCGCTAGAAACTCGCTGGAAGAAGCGATTGACGCACCGGAGCAAGCTGCAGAAATCGTCTTAGGATTAATCGTAGTTAGTACATTGATTAAGTTGGAAATGGGAGGTGATCCCATTGACTTAGTCTTGGGGCAATTGGGCTCCTGAAAAACCCAAGTTGGGCCAAATGGATCTACCCATTCGGACCCTGATTGCACTGGGCGGTGCAACCGCCCAAGCCAGGAGGTAGCATCGCCTGGGCTAAGTCTCCCAGGGAGACTGGGCGGTGCAACCGCCCCAGCCAGGAGGTGGCACAGCCTGGGCTCAGTCTCCGAGCGAGACTGGGCGGTGCAACCTCCCCTGACAGAGAGGTAGCACCGCCTAAGCTCGGTCTTCGAGCTCTGGCAGGAGGTGCAACACGCCTTAGTCAGGAGGTGCAACCGCCTGGGCTCAGTCTCTGAGCGAGACTGGGCGGTGCAACCTCCCCTGACAGAGAGGTAGCACCGCCTGGGCTCAGTCTCCGAGCCAGACTGAGGCGGTGCAACCGCCCCTGATAGGAGGTGCAACCGCCTGGGCTCAGTCTTCGAGCTCTGCCAGGCGGTGCAACCGCTCCAGTCAGGAGGTGCAACCGCCTGATCCCGGAATTCTGGGATTTGATAGTTTTGAGCTCCAAATTTGAACTGGGTTGGGGCCTATAAATACCCCACCTATTCAGCACTGAAATGGTACAGACATACACCAAAATCTTGATCTTTTATATGATTCTTAGAGCTCAAAATTGTTGTAAAGGCCAAAAGTTCTCCTCCCTCTGTTTTTTAAAGTTTTGAGTTGTAAAGAGAGGAGAGAAAATTTCTGTAAGGGTTGTCTCCTAAGCCCATCAAAAGGAGTGAAACTATAAAAGGGTGGTTGGCCTTCGCCTATTGAAGGAAGGCCTCTAGTTGACGTCGGTGACCTCGTCGGTGGAGGAAGCCAAAAGTGGAGTAGGTCAAGATTGACCGAACCACTCTAAATCTCGGTTTGCATTTACTTTTGAGCATTTTATCTTTACTGCAAACCTCCTCAATAGCTTACTGCCCTCTGCGCTTTTACGATTGAGTTTCTAAGTTTAGAGCTTTTCGAATATGCGTTTAGACGTAAATCGGCCTTTTCGTACGATCATCACATTTCAGTTTACGTTTGATTTCAATCATAACTGTAAACTGCCTTATGCTCATTTATAAAACGTATCTCAAAGTTCAGTATCTTCAGAATTGACATTTAGACGTAAACCGGTTTTATCGTACGAATTGTCACGAACAAACTTCTAAACAGGGTGTTTGATGTAATGCTTATGTATGTCCGTGTCTTTTGGTATGTCCATGTTTTGTACAACATGTAGGGGACGGCCGAAGGCTTGATAGTCCCATTTTAGTTGGGTCGGTGGCCGCTTTAGGCTTGTAAATAAAGGTTGTGTCATGTGGACACGTGTGAGAGATTGTCGGTCTGTAATGGACCATTTTACCCTTTGTTGGCAACTGTTCAGAGCTTGTAAAGTCTGTTTGTAATTTGCATTGTCTATAAAGTGTTTTTCGGAGATGTTTGCTTGTGGATCCCGAGTGAGGCCTTTTCTCTATCCTGTTTTCTCTTTTGTGGGACCTAAGGGACCATGGGAGGCTTCGGGGAGGCTGACCTTTGCGGACGGACATGCAAATGTGTTGCACGACTTAGGCAAAACTAGCTAAGTCCGTGACAGATGGTATCAGAGTGGGACAAGCACTCATAGAAACACTTAGCATGCAAACGTGGGGGACCTAGCGGGGTTGCGTTGAGGGCAGTCAGCACACGCGCGACCGTTTGGGGAAAAACGGGCATGGAGATGTAGGGAAGAGGAATCGCTCAGAGGAGCGGGTATCTGAGATTGGCATTCAGAGGAATGGCCAACCCTTCGCGCAAGAGGCACCACGAGAACAGACAAGCTTGGAAGAATGTGAAGCGCACAAAGGTTGGGATGGCTGAGTTTGAGCTACGGCTCAACGTTGACAACTACTTGATGGTGCTCAAGGCAAGCGAGGCGCTTGGTAAAGGATAAGACCATCCAAGTTGGAATGAGTTGCTCAACGACCAAAAGAGTTATGCAAAGCTCACAGAGGTGAGGGGAATTGCTAGCTCGAAGAATTTGGTACTCATACATGGGCTTGTATGCGGACGACTAAATGTTCGTGGCCATCCCAAGGCGACCGAAACTCGACGCCATGGAGCATTGAAACTTTCTCTTCGGCATGCAAAGGATACGTCCGTAGGAGGCTGAATGGTGCAACTAGTTTAGCATGTTGCTAGGCCTTGAGGGGTGCAACGGGGACTGTATTGACGTGGAGTCACAATCTAGCTAGTGTGTTTGCAAAAGGCAGAACAATGCACAGTTTGTTCAGCAGATCAGAGTAGTCCAAGGGGATGGTGGTCTTCGAAACGAAGAGAGATGTTGCTCCAACGGGACAGTTATCTAGGAGGGATAAGTCCCGGCTCTCTAGAGGGAGAATCATGTGGGATGGACCTCACAAGTTGAGGAGGAGTACCTCAACAAACAACAACTCCACGAAGCTCAATGGACTGAGCAAGCGGCGAGGAGTCGTCGCATGATCTCGCTTGAGAGAATGCATTGGTGGATGCATTGCGAGATCAAGTGGGGGAGCGACCCAAAGCAACACAAATGAAGGCACACTTGGAGTCGATATAGAGATCAGACTCAAGGGAGGGCTGACCCGTGGAATGGTGGGTGCGAGGGCCACCATCGACTCACAAAAAAAAAAACGAGGAGTTTTGAGCAACTTGGGTGTAACTTGGCTGGCACCCAAGCCGCATGAAGGGGAGCCAGCATAGAAGATGGAACATGGACCAGGAGGCATAGTGCTTTCCTTGGACAGAGGTTAAGGACATGAACTCTTGCAGAGGCAAGAGCAGGATCATGTTATTCCATGGGTCATTCATTCTATCGAGCGGACTCATCTTGCATGGTGCCAAAGACGAAGGGAGCTTCGGGCACATGCACTTTATCTCGGAGGAGCATTTGATGGAGGAACTAAGGCACTCAATTTCTTATGGAGGATGAAGTTGGGATCAGAAGGCCTTAGCATTGGGGGCAAGAGGACGCAGAGGCTGGGTACTCTTTTGAAGAATATGCCATAGTGTTGTCATTCAAGTTGCTATAAATGAGGCGGTGCGCAGCGAAGATTATGCTGGTAGGGGTAGAGGCCCAGGATCCAAACAATAGTGCACTAATTGCAGCGAAGTCGGGGGACTTTGGGAGCTACTAGGCGACGGACTGTCCTAGAGCGGTGTTTCATCGTGGTGTGACCCAAGAGTGGGTGGATGACGGTCGATTGCCAAAGGAGCGAACAAAATCGAAGGTGGAAGAGACCCTGCGATGTATTGGTAGAGGCCACACATGAAGGGTTCACAATTCGAGTTCATCCCACAAGGATCAGAATGCAATAGAGATGTCATCAGGAGGCGACATGGTGCAGCGGAACGTGGTGGAACAGTTTGTGGCAATGCGATTCACACAACCTAGCCCCGTGATGGACTAGATCATACGGAGGTATGATCGGGAGCTACTGGAAGCTCCACTTCGGTGAACAACACGACGGCAAGAAGGGCTATAGATTCAAGGAGTGAAGGCCATGGTACCACAGAGGCGGGTCTTCCGTGCGTGTATCGAATTTTGCATCGGATGAAAGCCTTGGTCATCAGCATATGGGGGTTGTGTTCCACCAAGGGAAAAGTTCGAATGCAAGTACTAGTGAGTCCCATGGGAGGGACTTGATCATACAGCGGTATGATCGAAGCAACTGGAGAGTTGGACTGCTCCAGAGCTCATATTCGCTTAAGGGAGCCCGACAAGTCAAAGGACAAGGTCGAGTAAGCGAACGTTGCTACCAAGGAAGCTAAGGAGAACAGAATCAGCGCAAACCCTACAACGTGATGGCAGAGGCCGTGCATGGGAGTTGCAGTCTATTTGTCCATCGACCAAAGGGTGCTGCTTGGAGAACACAGAGGTGTTGAAGTAGGGGGTCGAAAGGGGTGAGGAAGTGACGACGAGTCCAGAGGGACTTCGTTACCCAAAATCAAGCATCAGTTAGAATGGAGGTGGACTCAGAGGAGTACCACAGTGGCATGTCTACTGATTGTGAAGAAAAGGGATGCAGATGCGAGTCAACGGATAGTAGTGCCATGGGCATGGCAGCGCCATGGTACCCCAGAGGCGGGACTTCCGTGAAAGTCATTGATCCCTTGCTCTCATGGAGGGAGAGCGCTTGGTCATGAAAGGGGCCGAGGAGGTGGAGCATGCAGAGACAAACTCAAAGTACCGAGACAAGGCTGAAGGGCAGAGGCCAAGGAACTTCGTAAGACCGGTGTCAATGAGTTTCTCATCAAGATAGCCGAAAGTGAAGGACTTCGGGTCATGCAAGAGTGCACGACCAAGGAACGAAGTAGTCAGTACGCGGTGTTGGACCTTCGCTACTCAGGGGAGTAGGTGGCAGAGTTGATGGAGAAGACGGTACAATCCCAGAGGCGACCAAACCTATTAGAGAATTACTCCAAGTTGGGATGAAAACTTCCCGCATTCCAGAAGTTCAATGGCATTGAGAAGGTGAATCACAGTAGCTAACTCAACGCAAGGAGTGCAAACACTTCAAGTGCTTCAGAAGTGTGAGCAAAGAGTAGGCGAAGGCCAGTAACCAGCTCGATGCATGGAGTACAACCTCGAGGAGGCGGGCGAAGTCAAGTAACCTTTGCCTTCTCAACCCTTAAGAGAATGGGCGAAACCGAGTACCCCAATTCTCTTATCTATCCAGTAGAGGAGCTCTGCAAAAGTTCAAAGACCCTTCGAAGATAATGGAAGACAATAGTTGTCAAATCCTCACCAAATGTTGATAAGTGTTACTGAGAGTAGATTGTCCGCTTCATTTCCCAACGAAATGCCAATCGAAAGCGGAAGTGATGAGAACCTACTTGGATGTGACAACTAAGTGAAAGAAGAGTCAATGAGCAAATTTTGTGGAGGAAGGACCCAAATCTTCAGAAGTTTGCGAGACGATGCTCGTTAAAAGCTCCAACAAGCATCCACCCAGTTCAAGCAGCATGAGGCATTTGAGAGACTGGCGCAGTAAGGATGGTCTTTTCCTTCATTTGAAGGATCTGTAGGAATCAACAAGGATCAACACAACTCAGCCAACCACACACCGGAGTCAGAGTCATTGGTGAGTTGAAGTAGCATGGCAGATCAAAAGGTTCGACGACTCGAAAATAATAGTGGAGAGCAGTTGGGAGCCAAGGGACGCATTGCAGCTGGAGTAGAAGATTGAAGACTCAATAGAGGCAATGAGTTGCAGTGTCGACAAAGGCTTCGACGAGGACGTCGAAGGAATAAGTGGGAGAGAATGTCATGGACAAACTTCTAAATAGGGTGTTTGATGTAATGCTTATGTATGTCCGTGTCTTTTGGTATGTCCATGCTTTGTACAACATGTAGGGGACGGCCGAAGGCTTGATAGTCCCATTTTAGTTGGGTCGGTGGCCGCTTTAGGCTTGTAAATAAAGGTTGTGTCATGTGGACATGTGTGAGAGATTGTCGGTCTGTAATGGACCATTTTACCCTTTGTTGGCAACTGCTCAGAGCTTGTAAAGTCTGTTTGTAATTTGCATTGTCTATAAAGTGTTTTTCGGAGATGTTTGCTTGTGGATCCCGAGTGAGGCCTTTTCTCTGTCCTGTTTTCTCTTTTGTGGGACCTAAGGGACCATAGGAGGCTTCGGGGAGGTTGACCTTTGCGGATGGACACGCAAGGGTGCCGCACGACTTAGGCAAAACTAGCTAAGTCCGTGACAGAACGTCATATTTCAGTTTGCGCTTGCATTCTGATTTCCATCATAAACTGCAAACTGCTTTCATAGATTTACTTTAACATCATCTCGCTTAATCTTAAGTTAAAGTAATCTTAGAATTGGCTTTTACATCGAAATCATTTTTTATCAAACGAATGCAGCTTTCGTTTTAATTGCAGAAAGATTTCCGCTGCACTAATTCACCCCCCCCTCTTAGTGCTCTTGATCCTAACAAAAACTATATCTTTCATTTTTCATGCATGATACAAATAATCCAATCATCATTATGAGCATATTATATATGATATTCAAGCATTCATGATACATTATTTTGGCAACATGATCATAGCTTTTCAAATGATGGTATCTAAATGTCAAAGTTCATTACATCCTATCATGCATGATCATTAACTTCTCATTTGAATTTCATACATTATTCAAAATATCAAGAGAATTTTGGTGATGAAATATGAACGGGATTATTTAGGATCTGTGTTTAAAGGTGAATTGGTCTCATTATTGTGATCTCATCAGGATCCGATTCCCATTGCACGGATCCAATGACATCACAATATATATATGCATATATGTAATAATCAATATAAAGTGATAAATGCCAAAATATAATAAGCATAAAAAGATTTCGTGTCAAGTCACACGTGCCATCACTCACGTGATTGGCTTGTTGAGCACCTATGACTAGCAATCTCCTACTTGATCTAAAGCCAATCACCTATGTGTCTAATCCCCATCAAAACCCTGTGATGCTCAAAGATTATCTAAGACAACGACTTTGTTAGTGGATCGACAATGTTATCGTCAGATGGAACTCTTTCCACTGCTACATCTCCTCATGTTATGTTCTCTCTGATAAGGTGGAACCTCCTCAGAACATGCTTAGATTTCTGATGAGACTTGGGTACCTTCGCTTGAGCAATCGCCCCATTGTTGTCACAATATAAGGAAATCGGCTCCTCGCTATTTGGCACGACTCCCAAATCTGTGATGAACTTCTTCACCCAGACTTCCTCCTTTGCTGCATCTGATGCAGCAATATACTCTACCTATATGGTTGAGTCAATAGTAGTATCTTGCTTGGAACTCTTCTAGCACACTACTCCTTCATTCAAGGTGTACACATACTCTGAATTTGACTTGCTATCATCGACATCAGACTGAAAACTCGAGTCTGTGTAGCCTTCAACCTTGAGGCAACTACCTCCATATACTAGTAAAAGATTCTTAGTCCTTCTCAAGTACTTAAGGATACACTTTACTGCTTTCTAGTGCTCCAAGCCTAGATCTGCCTGATACCTGCTCGTGACACTTAGAGCATGTGCTATATCAGGTCTAGTACATAGCATGTCATACATGATAGACTATATCGCTAAGGCATAAGGTATCATATCTATGTTCGCCCTTTCTTCTGGAGTCTTTGGGGACATACTCTTAGAAAGCGATATCCCATGTCTCATCGGTATGAGAACTCTCTTGGAATTTTTCATGCCAAACCTTTTGACAATGGTTTCTATGTACTTGGACTAGGACAAGCCAAGCATCCTCTTGGATCTATCTCTATAGATTCGAATCCCCAAGATATAGGATGCTTCCCCTAAGTCCTTCATGGAGAAGTGTCTAGATAACAAAGCCTTTACTATGGATAGCATTCCTACGTCATTCTCAATGATCAGGATGTCATCCACATATAACACTAAAAAGGTGATAGTGCTCCCACTTACCTTCCTGTACACACAAGGCTCATCTTCGTTCTTAACGAAGTCATAAGATCTGACTACCTCAACAAATCTTATGTTCCAACTTCGAGAAGCTTGCTTTAGTCCATAAATGGATCTAAGCAACCTGCACACCTTATTTGGGATGTTCTTGGACACGAATCCCTCAGGTTGTATCATATACACCTCCTCCTCGAGGTTCCTATTGAGGAATGCAGTTTTCACATCCATCTGCCAGATCTCATTATCATAGTATGTTGTAATAGCCAATAGAATTTTGATGGATTTTAACATTGCACGGGTGAGAAGGTTTCGTCATAGTCAACACCTTGCCTTTAACGATACCCCTTAGCCACTAGCCTTGCTTTATAGGTCTCTACCTTTCCATCTACTCCGATCTTTCTCTTAAAGATCCACTTGCAACCGATGGGTACAATACCTTCGAGCGCATAAACTAGGTTCCAAACCTTGTTGGAGTACATAGAATCCATCTTAGAATTCATGGCTTCTTGCCATTTCCCAGAGTCTATACTCATAATAGCCTCCTTATAGGTTCGAGGATCAATATTTTCAACATCTTCTCCTCTAATATATCCCACATATCTCTCAGGATGATGGGAGATTCTATTGGACCTACGTAAAGTTGAAACTTGTGTTAGGTACCTGAACAGGCTCGGGCTGTGGAGTGGTGCTTGAGCTAGGTTCTCCAATCTCGCTCAACTCTTTCATGCTCCCACTATCTCCGCCAATAATGTGTTCCTTCTCAAGGAACACTGCTCTCTTAGCTACAAAGACCTTTTGGTCCTTGAGATGATAGAAATAATACCCACAAGTTTCTTTAGGGTATCCCACGAACTTGCACCGCTCTGTCCTCGATTCCAACTTATCGGAGTTGTGTCTTTTAATGAGGGTAGGACAGCCCCAAATCTTAATAATCTTAATATTAGGCTTCTTCCCTTTCTATATCTCATATGGTATAGACACTACCAACTTAGTTGGAACTCTATTCATAAGGTAAGCTGCGGTCTCTAGGGCATATCCCCAGAATTAGATGGGTAGGTCAGTAAAACTCATCATGGACTGTTCCATATCTAATAGCATATGATTTCTCCTTTTAGACACACCATTGAGCTGAGGTGTATAAGGAGGTGTCTATTAGGATAATATCCCATAGACCTTAAGGAACTAAGTAAACTATATACTTAAGTACTCACCTCCTCGATCTGATCGAAGAGTCTTGATATTCTTTCCAATCTGGTTCTCTACTTCATTCTTATACTCTCTAAATTTCTCAAAGGCCTCGGACTTATACTTCATTAAGTACACATATCCATACCTTAAGAAATTATCAGTAAAGGTAATGAAGTAGGAGTAACCACCAATGGCATGAGTTGAAATGTGTCTACATACATCACTAAATATGAGTTCTAGCAGTTCAATGGCTCTCTCTCCAATTTCACTAAATGGAGCGTTGGTCAATTTTCTACGAAGGCAAGGCTTGTAAGTGGCATATGATGTTAGGATCAAGAGCACTAAGAGGGGGGGGGGGTGAATTAGTGCAGCGGAAAACTTTCTGCGTTTTAAAACTGAGTTCGTACGACAAAGCTGATTTCAGCAGAAACTTCGATTCATAAATCACTTTAACTTGTGATTAGGCAAGAGGCAGTTAGAAACGAATCTGATAAGGCAGTTTGCTATTGTGATAGAAATCAGAATGTGAGCGCAAACTAAAATACGATGTTCGTACGAGAAAACCGATTTACGTCGAAATGCGATTCGGAAAGTATTGAGCTTGGAAACGCAAACGTAAAAGCGCAGAAGACAGTGAGCTATGAAGAAGGTTTGTAGTAAGGATAATGAGCTCAAAGTAAATGCAAACCAGAGAGCAGCTCGATTTAGAGTGATTTGCGAGAAAACCGATTTACGTCTAAACACGATTCGAAAAGTATTGAGCTTGAAAACTCAGACATAAAAGCGCAGAACACAGTAGGCTATGAAGGAGGTTTGCAGTAAAGATAATGAACTCAAAGTAAATGCAAACCAGAGAGCAGCGCGATTTAGAGTGGTTCGGTCAGTCTTGACCTACATCCACTTTTGGCTTCCTCCACCGATGAGGTTGCCGACGTCCACTAGAGGCCTTCCTTTAATAGGCGAAGGCCAACCACCTTTTTACAGATTCACTCCTTTTGACGGGCTTAGGAGACAACCCTTACAAACTTTTCTCTCCTCTCTTGAAAGATCTGAACTTGGAAGAAGAGAAGGAGAAGAACTTTTAACTCATACAACACTTTTGAGCTCTAAAAATCACAGAGTAAGATCAAGATTTCGGTGGTTTTCATTGCTCTTTCATTGTTAAAAGAGTGGGGTATTTATAGGCCCCAAACCAGTTCGAATTTGGAGCTCAAAACTATCAATTCCCGGAATTTCGGGGTCTAGCGGTTGCACCGCCGATTTAGCGGTTTATCACTGCCGAGCTCGAGATCGAGCTCTGGGGCAGTGCCACCACAGCTTGTGGGCGGTTGCACCGCCGGTAGAGCTCGGAGACCGAGCTCAGGCGGTGCCACCGCCTGACTAGGGCGGTTGCACCGCCCAGCAAGAGCTCGGAGACCGAGCTCAAGCGGTTCTACCGCCTGTCAGGGGCGGTTGCACCGCCCAGCCAGAACTCGGAGACCGAGCCCTGGGCGGTGCCACCGCCGACCCAGGCGGTGCCACCGCCGACCCAGGCGGTGCCACCGCCGACCCAGGCGGTGCCACCTCTGGCCAAGTCATCTAGGTCCGAATGGGCTGATCTATTCGGCCCCAATTGGGTCTTTCAAGGGCCCAATTGGCCCAAGATTAAGTTAGTGGGATCACCTCCCATTTCTAACTTAATCAACGTGCTAACTACGATAATTCGAAGGACAGCTTGCTCCGGTGCGTCAATCGCTTCTTCCAGCGAGCTTCCGGTGAACTTCCGTCGATCATCCGATGAACCCTTTGTGATGCTCCTGTGGACTTCCGGCAAATTCTTGGACTTGCGACGATCCACTTGGCGAGTTCCGTCGAGCTTCTCAAGCTCCTGGACTTCTCGGATATGTTCCCGCAGAACCTCCGACGACCGTCCGAACTTCCGTCGAACTCTCGAACTCCCAACGTGATCATAGTCCTGACTCCGGGGCAACTCCTACTGCATTTCTTACTTTCATCGTAGTTAATCCTGCACACTTATCTCAACATATGGATTAGATAATAAATGACAATTGATGTCATCATCAAAATCCGAGATTCAACAATCTCCCCCTTTTATATGATGACAATCAATTGATAACGGAGTTAACCTTAACTCCCCCTATCTATGTGCCATAATTGAGATAAGTCATTCTTGAATTCAAAGTCTTTGAATTCAAGAGACATATTGATAAGTTAAAGTCATTTAACCTTATCAATACTCCCATCATGATTCCTATCATGATGTATCTCTTTGTATGATGTCAAGACTTGACATCCATTTTCAAATTTCAAATGTGAATTGTTGTAAAGATAGCAATTCATCATATGGAAAGATATCAACATGTAAAATTACAATGCAAGTTCTTGATATCTTAATATGATGCAAATATGGCAATTATAGTAAACATGGCATAGTTTCAATGATCATATGTCTGTTTCTTTCAACATAATAAGGCATTTATAGTATCAATTCATATACTTCTCCTCCTTTGTCATCAACAAAAAGGAGAATGATATAAGCATCTTTTAAATATACATGTAATGCCATAAGTGGGTTCACGTCATTTATAGGATACAAACATCTCAAGAAGACCATGACATGGAGAGCATATATGAAAACTTCTTCCTTGTAATTATTCTTTTTGCATGATGGAGGAAGGTCATTTGTGTAGTTCAAATCGATAGCATGCCTTACAAGGATCAAGACTCATATGTTAGTAAAGTCCTTGCAAAAAAATATCTTTCTTTTACAAGAAGGAATCATTAATTTTATGTTTCAAAGGCAATATTCTTGTCAAGAATGTGAATTAAAATCCGAAAGAGAGTAATGATATCCAGTTGGAACCAAAAATTTAATTTAACACTTTCATGCTCATTGTTTATGATGATTTTTCCAACATATTATTTTTGTCATGTAATTCAATCAATAAACATTAATAGGCATATCATACATGATACTCAAACATTAAAATTTTTAAGCATTTATCAACATGTTGATCATGATACCAAGCATTCATCATTTAAAGCATTCATGATCGACATCAACATTATGGTATCTGCATCATGGTAATATATCAATATTATGACACATTCATTTCAAGGCTATATTACTTTCACATTCATCATGGAAACCAAGACACAAGGTTTTCAAAGAAACATTTAACATGAAATCCGACAATGAGTAATGAGATTGAGTAACCCTGCATATTCTTGCATCAAGTAACCATAATGTATTGTGATCAAGGTGAGTAATAAAGAGTTTACAACAGCGAAATTGTTACAACAAGAGGTTATTGTGTCCATACATACAAACTTTATTCAGGAGGTGGAAAATTAAGGTGCCTAAATAAAGAGTCAAATTGACGATGAATTTGCTGCAGTTCAGATAAGATTTGATCTTGCTGGTGTTCAAGCTGGTCTTGTCTTTGTTCAAATCAGTCCATCCGAATCGCAATGTCTTCAATGGATGATGCATGAGCTTGCTCAAATGGATGTGTTTCCTCAAAGGGACAGATCGGAGGAGATTGGGGGCCCCTAAAGACTGGTGTTTCAGGTTCTGGTTCAAGTTGAGGGTGATCGGTTCTTCTAGGCATTCTAACCCAATTACCATTTCTATAAACACATCTCAATCGATGAAGTAGATTTTTGTTTATTATGCTAAACCTATCTACTTTCATTACTTCTTCGTCGGGTGGGATTTGGATATCATAGGCTTTAAGGATTCTAGTGATTATACCACCATATGGAAGCATCATGTCTCTCTTAGATAGTTCTATCATGTTTTGTTGAATGAGGTATCCAAAGCAGATGTTATGTCCTTTCATGATCCAATACATGATGCCTAATTCCAATTGACTCACTTCATCATGATGATATTGTTTAGGAAGAATGATGCTAGTTAGGATATGATGAAGTACTTTAGTGTTTAGTGGTAATAGGTGTTCAAAGCATTTAGGAATTATCACTAAGTTGGGATTACTGAAAATTGTTCCTAAGGCTTCAACATTTGTTGTCCCAACTGTTTCATTGTCCCATGATCCTCTAAAATAAAATCCTCTATTTTTTACGGGAATACCTATCATATCATAAATGAATCTATCCGTAATCGAGATGTGTTGTCCTAGGAGATAGGTGGACATTCTTTCTTCTTCATCTACTTGTAGATTGTTGTAAAACAATCTAACAAGTCTTGGATAGATGAGTTCACTAATTTGTAAAATAGGGAGTAGATCTAGGTTGGCAAACCATTGGATTGTCTCTAAGTCTCTTAGTTCATCTAAATCTACATGTTTTCCCTTATGGACACTTCTAAGTTCAAAGGAGGAGAATTTTTCAGCATGATACTTTGAATCAAAGAGGGTAAGATCAAAATCTTCCACTAATCTCCTCTTTTCTTTGTCCCTTGAGGATCTTCTAGAGCCCATAACTACTGTTATTTGAGAGGATATTAATGAACATGAGTAAATGAATCAAAAACAGAATTTAGAGGGCTCTTAGAGAATACCTTGAGTGAGATCTTCAAGAGAAGGAGAGATTGTTGATCTTTTGCTTCGAAATGAGGAGGATTTGGGATGCTAAGATGGGAGAAAAGGAGGTGGAGAGGCTTTGGAAGAGAGAAAAAGGGAAGAGAGCAAGTTGGGGTCGGTTCCACCGCCGACCCTAGCTCGGTTTAATAGGGGGCAAAATTGCAGGCGGTTGCAACCGCTTGCCACCCGTGACAGCTGGCGGTGCTACCGCCAGCTGGAGCGGTGCCACCGCCTGTGGGCAGTGAGCACTTGTTTTGACTGCTTTTTGGTTTATTTTGAATGTGTCTTACTTGAGAAGAGTTTTTATTCATGGAGCAATCAACTTTTCTTTCGTGACTAAGTAAGAATTTACATTTTAAGATGAAACATTTGCACGATCAAGATAGATCTAGTAACGCGCATATTCTTTTTCAAATGTCATTTTCATGTTTGTGACAGTCTGTCCACGTTGGTAAGCTTTGCAAGTTTCATGACAAACTTCGCTTACGAAACGTAAGTTCATGATATAGTTGATTTTAGAAGTAACGAACTTATCAATTTGATGGGATCGAAAATCCAGTGGATATGTGAAGGTACATATGGGTTTCTCATTCTGAGGGATAAGCAAGGTTTGTATTACTTTTGTAATTTTAGTTTTCTAATCTTCTTTTTATTTACGCTTAGGGAGCATCACGTGTTCTTTTTGGATCTCGGGTTATAAATATGGAGAATCCGAAGAGCAGGATATCATTTCTTGCTCCCAGCTTGTGATGGTGTATGCCACTGTAAGAAAGGATAATTTTTAGGTACCCATTTACTTTTGGGTGCCTCAAAAGTTGATATATATTGTTTGTCATGTTGCATAGAGTTTATCATAGTTCCTTTAGGAAATCAATTTAATTTGTTTGGACTAATTTTTTTGAATGGACAATAATGCGTTTTGTGTCCATACTTGCAACAAAAGTTGCATTTGCTTTGGTGTTTAACATGTAGGATAGGACCTTTTATGAAGGTTGTTGGATTTTGGTGAGAATTTTTCACGAATCTGATTCCCCTTCTTTTGGGAACCTGACCCTTGTTTGTAAGGATCATGTTCAAAGACTTGCTACCGACCTCAAATTTCTTCAAGGTGTCCATGAGTAGCAAGTTTTGCTTTTGGATAGTTTCTAGATCATGGCATTTGATATAAGAGCCTAAACTATCATGATATTCAGTCTTTAACTTATCGAAATCACAATTAAGACTATCATGCTCCTTTTTTAGCAATTTGTATTTTCTACTAATAATCTTGCATTCATCAAATAAATCATGGAAGGCATGTAATAATTCATCAAATGATAAATCTGCATTAATTAAATTTGTTACCTCCTCTTCGATAGCCATTAAGGCGTAATGAGCAACTTGCTCGGTGTTGGACTCCTCTTCTTCGGATGCGCTCGAATCATCCCATGTTGCTTTGAGCGCCTTCTTCTTTGACGTTCTCTTCTTGGCTTGGGGACAATCACTCTTGTAATGTCCCGGCTTGTTACACTCATAGAAAATAACTTGTCCCTTTTGGGTTCTAAGTTTACTTTTTGTGTCATTTTTAAATTTGTTTCTCTTAATAAATCTTTTGAATTTCTTTGTTAGAAGTGCCAAGTCATCGTCATAGTCCTCATCACTTGAGTTTTCTCTGAAGTGGTTATCAAAAGTTCTAAGTGTCATATCCTTCTTGTTCTTTGGAAGGATGTCTTCTTGCTCTTCATAAGCCTTGCATGTCATTTCATAAGTCATTAATGACCCGATTAGTTCTTCAAGAGGAAAGTTGCTTAAATCTTTAGCCTCTTGAATAGCAGTGACTTTAGGGTCCCAACTCTTAGGAAAGGATCTTAGAATCTCATTTACAAGCTCAAAATTCGAAAAACTTTTGCCGAGTCCTTTTAGACCATTGACGACATCCGTGAAACGGGTGTACATGTCGCCAATAGTCTCGTTCAGTTTCATTCGGAAAAGTTCGAAAGAGTGTATCAAGAGATTGATTTTTGACTCTTTCACTCTACTTGTGCCTTCGTGAGTCACTTCGAGTGTATGCCAAATATCAAATGCAGTTTCACAAACCGAAACACGATTAAACTCATTTTTATCAAGCGCACAAAATAAGGCATTCATAGCCTTTGCATTAAGAGCGAAAGTCTTCTTCTTCAAGTCATTCCATTCGATCATTGGAAGAGAAGATTTTGAAAAACCGTTTTCAACAAGATTCCAAAGTTCAAAATCCATCGAAATAAGGAAGATCCTCATTCGGGTCTTCCAATAAGTGTAGTCCGTTCCATTGAACATGGGTGGGCGTGTAATAGAATGACCCTCTTGATTTCCGGCGTATGCCATCTCTCTTGGGTTTTCATCCATTTGAGAGTGAACCTTGCTCTGATACCAATTGTTAGGATCAAGAGCACTAAGAGGGGGGGGAGGGGGTGAATTAGTGCAGCGGAAAACTTTTTGCGTTTTAAAACTGAGTTCGTACGACAAAGCTGATTTCAACAGAAACTTCGATTCGTAAATCACTTTAACTTGTGATTTGGCAAGAGACAGTTAGAAATGAATCTGATAAGACAGTTTGCTATTGTGATAGAAATCAGAATGTGAGCGCAAATTGAAATACGATGTTCGTACGAGAAAACTGATTTACGTCTAAACGCGATTCGGAAAGTATTGAGCTTGGAAACGCAAACGTAAAAGAGCAAAAGACAGTAAGCTATGAAGAAGGTTTGCAGTAAGGATAATGAGCTCAAAGTAAATGCAAACCAGAGAGCAACTCGATTTAGAGTGATTTACGAGAAAACTGATTTACGTCTAAACACGATTCGAAAAGTATTGAGTTTCAAAACTCAGACGTAAAAGCGCAGAACACAGTAGGCTATGAAGGAGGTTTGCAGTAAAGACAATGAACTCAAAGTAAATGCAAACCAGAGAGTAGCGCGATTTAGAGTGGTTCGGTTAGTCTTGACCTACATCCACTTCTGGCTTCCTCCACCGATGAGGTTGCCAATGTCCACTAGAGGCCTTCCTTCAATAGGCGAAGGCCAACCACCTTTTTACAGATTCACTCCTTTTGACGGGCTTAAGAGACAACCCTTACAAACTTTTCCCTCCTCTCTTGAAAGATCTGAACTTGGAAGAAGAGAAGGAGAAGAACTTTTAACTCATATAACACTTTTGAGCTCTAAAAATCACAGAGTAAGATCAGGATTTCGGTGGTTTTCGTTGCTCTTTCATTGCTGAAAGAGTGGGGTATTTATAGGCCCCAAACCAGTTCGAATTTAGAGCTAAAAATTGTCAATTCCTGGAATTCCGGGGTCTGGCGGTTGCACCACTATCAGAGCTCGGAGACTGAGCTCCTGGGTGCTGCCACCGCTTGTCAGGGGCGGTTGCACCGCCTGGCAGAGCTCGGAGACCAAGCTTAGGCGGTGCCACCGCTTGACTAGGGCGGTTGCACCGCCCAGCCAGAGCTCGGAGACCGAGCTCAGGCGGTTCCACCGCTTGTCAGGGGTGGTTGCACCGCCCAGCCAGAACTCGGAGATCGAGCCCTGGGCGGTGCCACCGCCAACCCAGGCGGTGCCACCTCTGGCCAAGTCATCTGGATCCGAATGGGCTGATCCATTCGGCTGCAATTGGGTCTTTCAAGGGCCCAATTGCCCCAAGATTAAGTTAGTGGGATCACCTTCCATTTCTAACTTAATCAACATGCTAACTACGACAATTCGAAGGACAGCTTGCTCCGGTGCGTCAATCGCTTCTTCCAACGAGCTTCCGGTGAACTTTCGTCGATCATCCGATGAACACTCGGTGATGCTCCTACGGACTTCCGGCAAACTCCTGGACTTGCGACGATCCACTTGGCGAGTTCCGATGAGCTTCTCAAGCTCCTGGACTTCTCGGATATGTTCCCGCAGAACCTCCGACGACCGTCCGAACTTCCATCGAGCTCTCGAACTCCCAACGTGATCATAGTCCTAACTCCGACGCAACTCCTGCTGCATTTCTTACTTTCATCATAGTTAATCCTGCACACTTATCTCAACATATGGATTAGATAACAAATGACAATTGATGTAATCATCAAAATCCGAGATTCAACATATGACTCATAGTCGAATAGATCTAAATATCCATCATTTAGCAACTTTTGAATTCTTCCCTCATGGATGTGACCTAGCCTACAATGCCACAGGTATGCACTATTCACCTCATCTTGTTTCCTCTTAGACACATTTATATTCATGATATGTGGAGTAATGTCTAGTATAAACAAACCATTATGCAATGTTCCTTTTGTGATGATCTCATCATCTAATAATATCGAACAACCATTGTTCTCCAAAACTAATTTATATCCACTGACTATCAAACATGAAATGGAGATAATGTTTTTGATAATAAAATGAACAAAATAACATGCATCTAATGCAATAAAAGCTCCACCAGGTAGATGTAGTGTGACCTCACCAACAGCTACTTTAGTAACTTTTGCTCCATTGCCCATCTCGAGGTCCATCTCGCCTCTCTCTAGTCTCTTAGGCCTTACCAGAACCTACAACAAACTGCATATATGATAAGCACTACCTATATCCAATACCCATGTGTTATCATAAGAGTCTGACAAATGGAGATTGATCATGAATATACCTGAAGCTTCTCCAAGCTTCTGTTTCACCCTCTCTGCAAGGTACTCTTTGCAGTTCCTCTTCCAGTGCCCATTTTTGCCAAAGTGGAAGCATTGGCCTTTGTCCTTTGCCGAGTCTTTCTTAGCAACTTTTGCTTTACCTGGTCTGCCCTTGCCCTTTCCCTTCTTAAGGGACTTTTCTGCTTTCCTTTTCTTTCTATCTCATCAGTGTAGAGAACTAACTGAATTCTCTTTTTTAATAATACTCTCTACCTCCCTCAACATATTGAGGAGCTTTGGGAGAGTCACCTCAAGCTTGTTTATATTAAAATTCATTATGAATTATGAAAAAGAATCTGGTAGGGACTAAAGCATAATGTCAACACACAAGTTATCCTCTAGGACCATTCCTAGACCTGTGAGTTTCTTCATTCACTCAATCATCTTTAGGACATGGTTTTGAACCGGTATCCCCTTAGTCATCCTAGCGCGGAAGAAGCTCTTGGATATCTCATATCGTTGAGTCTTTCCTTGTTCCTCAAACAATTTGCGGACATGTAGGAGAATGGATCTAGCATCCATCTTTTCATGTTATCTCTGTAACTCAGGACTCATAGAGCCTAACATATAGCACTGAGCAAGAGTGGAGTCACCAATGTCCTTCAGGTAGCTAGTGATCTCATCCTCGCTTGCCCCTTTCTCGGGCGTAGGCATCACTGTATCAAGGACGTACGTAATTTTCTCCGCTGTGAGAACAATTCTCAAGTTGTAGAGTCAATCCGTATAATTTGGACCAGTGAGGCGGTTGACATCAAGTATGCCACGTAAGGGATTTAAAAGTGACATTTTCTGAAAATAAAGGTGCAGTAGAAATGAATAACATGCAGATTTTGCAAGAAATAAACTATCAAGATATGGACTTCTATCTTAATATGCTCTCACTATTTCAGTAGCGAGTCACGTGACACCCTCAGCATATAAAACGGAAGTCTCCGGCAGACTTCTAGTAGGGATCAAGATCCTACCAGCATCTTAGTGTAACCTCGAGGGGCTCGACCAATCACAATAAGCCCAAAAGGTAGGCAACTCTTGCCGATCACAACTCCTTGTGATTCCCTTCCTGTTCGGCCTCCGAATTACCATGGTCTCGAGGGACTCGACCAACCATGATGCTCGGTTAAGTCAACACCTTGTTACAAGATGAGTCTGATTTGATGATATACCTTCGAGGGACTCGACCAAGCATATCATGTCCTCAGGTCACCGGTGACATCTCTATGTCGTAAGCAAGATAGCGAGTCGTGATATAGGTAAGCCTCGAGAGACTCGACCAACTCAACCTATACCGGGAATCGGTTCTTACCTATAACGATGGAAGGCCACGTGGGTCAATCTAATTGCCTCACGTTTACCGACTTAATATTATCGAGAGAGATGTTTGTATGATTTGGTCTCCTAATATGACATGTCACACATATATATATTTAATATATATCTATATCGCATGAAAATATATATACATATCTAGTATGTGTATAAGCAATCGCACCAAATGATCATAGACCACAACCTAATATGATCAGACCTGAGCTAGTAGGCCTGATTACTCATATCAAGATCTATGTGCACAACAATACATCTTCATGCCCTATGATCGTCCATCTCATCCTCGTTGGTTCCGTCGACATCTCGATGTATCTCCATGCATCGCAATCGTCTATCGCGTGGGTCCCGCTATCACATCCACACTCCCATTGTGCCTTCTCATATGATTACAATTTAATCATAGGCATACAGGCCCGACACTAAATGAGAAATATAATGGAGGCTCGCAGACTCTAATAATAATAATCACAAGTACACACATCACACGGTTCATGATCATTTGTCCACACATCATACATCACATTGATAAATAATCATCATCATGTAATGCTACTAGATAATGATAAAAATAATAATCAACTAAAATTTTTAATTAATTATATTTTCTGAAATCAGGGACATATAGGGAATTTTTGAATTCATAGGGGTATTTTTGTAATTTGGATAAAAGATAGAAACCGGAATCTCTCAAATTCGCGAGGGCAAAACTATCTTTTTGCCCAATACCCTAAGCCCCTCTTCCTCTATCCTACTACTGTCGCTACCGCCGCCACCCTACCGGCGACGGGGGCTGTGCAGCGGAGGGTGGGGCGCTGCCCTCGCTTGCGGGCGGCATGCCCGCTGGTGACGCTGCCCTTGCAGGTGGGCGCCCCCGCGAGCCAACACTTGCAAGCAGTACTGCCCCGCTGGGCGGCCGCCCCTACGGGGAGTTTCGCCCATGGGAGCAGCGGCGGCAAGCGCCGTTGCCCTACGACGCCTCACCCCACGGGAGAAGCAACCGCAAGCACCTCTGCTCGTGGGTTCAGCACACGCAGGCGCCGCCCTTGCGTGCGGGCGCAGTGCCCGTGCATTGGGGCCTAGCCGTATGTGGCCTGCCATACGATTGCCACTACAAGCGACTTGCTTGCACGCAAATGGCAGTGCTGCCATCTGCGATGGCAATAAGGGCAGCAATAGTTGCTATCCTTTCTCGCTTTTGCGTCAATGATTTTGACATCAAAAGCTTCTCCAAAACATAACACACGCAGTTCAAAACCAATCTTTCGCACGAACAACCTGGCTCTGATACCATTATTAGGAAATCTTGGGAGCGACATCACATATGCAGTGGAAGAACAAGAAAACCAAAATCCCCTATTCCCAAAGAGATGTTCATCGTTGTGCAAAGATTGGTGCACAAAATCCGCGAAACTTAAAAATGCGTATAGAATAGATTGTGTTACCTAAGGAGATCATATATCCCTATTTCCTTATAGATCTTTAGGAGAGGGTGAAGGAGGTCAAGCGTCCTCCTCTCTAGCGGTGATCCACATAATAGGGCTACGACGACGCTCCTCAAAATGACTGCTCTAAGGTGGAGATGGGAAGGAGAATAGGAGAGGAATTCAAAGGCACTTGCGTACGAGGCTCTGAATCCCTCCTATTTATAGAGGCCCCCTATCAAAACCTAATGGATCCTCCCCTAGTGGGTATTGGATCTGCATCCAATTACCCAAGCCTTTTAGATTAGTGGATCTCTATCCAATAATCTATCATGGGCTCTTATTGGATCTCGTCCATGGGATCCAATAATTCATGGACTTATTGGATATCCAATAAGATAGGGGCTCCGGTAGATATCTCATATCCGAACCTCTACTCATCGCAATGCCTACCATATGTGTGTGACCCTCTAGACCCAATATCTAGCTGGCCGTGAGTTATACCTATCAGAACTCCTTCTAACTTAGTAAATTATTAACTCTATAATAATTCAATCGACTCATCGACTACGGATGTACTAGGCCACTATGCCCTAGTCCCCAAACAATACAGGGGAATCCAATCCATTGGATCTGTTTGTCCTCAGTTATCGTATACCTATAGTCCCTCATCCATTTAATATCCCAAAGATCGTATATCAAATATAGTGTTGTCAGACCCATATGGTTTCTACTCGAGTCTCGCTCTAATCGAATTCTTCCGGAGAACTCTTTCTCTCTCAACCTGAGTGACCCTAGCCAGAGATTTGTCTAAGCAAGAATACATGGGATATTTCTCTTATGATGCCAAGAGTGGATGATCCTCTATCGACACTCAATAGCCCTCGTAAGGTCGATTGCCACTCCCAATAACCAGTTGTACTAGATCTAGGACATCCAAACCTATAAGTCTGGTATCAATGAGTGGAGCACTTATATAGGACATCCTTGGTGTCATAAGTCTAAGGACCAAATACACCACTAGGACTATGGAATTACTGTCTGACAATAAGGTATCATCAACCATCCAGCATTCCAAAAGTGGATCAATCAGTAAACTCATTCTCCAATGAGCACCTATACTGTATCCCTAGTGTCCCCACACGAGCAGTTATGAGACCAGCTGCATCCATCATATGGATGGATATACAACACACCAGTCTGTCCGGTTATCACAATGTCCCTCTCGAGTAACCTTGGATCGAGATTATTTAGGATCTGTGTTTAAAGGTGAATCGGTCTCATTATTGTGATTTCATCACGATCTGATTCCCATTGTATGGATTCAAGGACATCACAATATATATATATATATATGCATATATGCAATAATCAATATAAAGTGATAAATGCTAAAATATAATAAGCAAAAAACGATTCCATGTCAAGTCACACGTGTCATCACTCACGTGATTGGCTTGCTGGGCACCTATGACTAGCAGGAACTCTATAGGGGTTCCTTCCTCCAGGTTACTGCTCAAAGGCTGCTAAGAAGATCATTTATTGTTTGTAAAATGAGGATGAATACATGATTATTTATAGGGCTTCTAAACCCTAACTCCTAATAGGACTCCTACTCAATACTCCTACTTCTAACCAACTTCTAATAAGACTCATACTCTAAGAAGCAACCTCCCAACTAACCCTAACTCTAGCCTGCCTCTTCACCAATTTAATAGGGGTTGGCTAGGTAGGTTTTATATGAATTCCCCTTTCAATAAAATTCAATTAGGACTCTCTTAGCTAGAGTCCTAACATGTAACAATTCATCATTCCGATGCATGATATTGATTGTAAATAGCAAGTTTAGCCTATGATACCTTATCATAGTGATAGAAAATTATAAAGCATTCATGAAACATTTTAAGTATCTACAATGCATATGAAATACATTTTGATATGTTTCAAGCATTTGTGATATGTTGCGATGTATTTGATGATTCTAATTATATTTCAAGCATTCGCAAAATATACAAGCATTTACGATAAGATGCATTTTATACATTTATCTCAAACATTCATAATGCCAATTTATCATCAATTTGTCACATTTCTCCCATTTTTTCATCAACAAAAAGGAGAATCATTCAACAATGCAAGTGTGGTAAACAAAATTAAGCAATGTTCTCATCAATTTATCCAAGCCATAAATGAAGGTAAGCAAAAACTTTGCATGATAATCTTTTTGGATAAGCTAATATTTTTACTCAAGGGCTTTTTAGTTCTTTTATCATAAAAATAAGAAGAAGAGGAAGAAAGGTAAGGAAAGAAACCATTAATAACCAACTTTATGAAATGATTTGAACCAAGTCAAATTCTAAACAATAAATGAGTTTTATTGCTTCAATTTTAACAAAGAGAGGGATTCATGAAAAGTATCAAAATATCCATATGAAATCAAATTCCCATTCTTGCGAGTGATCATCTCATACTAAAAATTCATAAAAATTCTTCTTTCATGGGAAGAGTAAGGAAGAATTCATGGGAGAGGAGCATCATATGAAAAAGAAATCCACGAATAAAACTTCATAAATCAAATCTATTTCTCATTAAAAATTCACAAGAGTGAAATCCTTGAGAGATGCATTTGTCATTGAATTCCATGAGTGAAGTGATCAAGTGTATCAAAAATCATTTAGTTTGTATGAAATAAATTTGATACCAAGTAGATTGCTATTCCAGATTTTATGAAAGCCTTATTTACGAAATGAAATAATTTCATGAAAGCTTTAAAAAAAATCAAGAAAGTCTATAAAAGATATACAACAAATTCATGCATTTGGACAATTTAACATCCCTAACTTTGTAAATACATGAAGTTGTAAATACCAAAATTCAAATCTTTTCTTTTTTAAATATCATGAGAAAGAAAAATGTTCTTTATTCAAAAAGATAATCGAGAAATTTGAAGAATGTATCAGGGAATTTATACATTCAAAAAAAAATTATCAAGTCTAGTTCTTAGAGTCATGCAATCATTAAACCATCATCAAGAAGCACATCATAATATTGAAAATCACATGACATCAAAGAGTACATCATAGAATATAGAAGTATAGTATATCAAGGAGTACAACTCATCACAATATTTTTTAGTTCTCTACTCCCTTTTATCAACAAAAGGAAATACATAATCTATTCAGGTGGTGGTAAATCAAAATGCCTAAACAAAATATTCAGTTGCCGACGAATTTTCTATGTCTCGGTTAAGATTTGATATTGACGTAGTTCAATTCAATCCAATCAAGTCACTATTAGATTGGTAGATGAGGAGGGTGCTTGCTCTGTTGGAGCTGCTACCTCAAGGGGACCGATAGGAGGAGAATTACTTTCCCTATAGATAGGTGTTTCTGGTTCTGGTTCAAGTGGGGGAAATTCATTCCTCTTAGGTAATCTAGTGCAAATTCCATTTCTTACTACGTATCTTAATCTCCTTAGTAAGTTTCTATTTATGATATTAAACCTATCTAGTTTCAAGATTTATTTGTCAGGTGGAATGACTATGTCATATGCACGGGTTAGTATAGTGATCAAGCCACCATATGGAAGCATTATATCTTTTTTCGATAGTTCAATCATGTTTTGTTGTATTAAGTAACCAAAACAATTGTCATGTCCTTTCATAATCCAGTACATCATTCCAAATTCCATTTGACTAATTTTATCATGATGTAATTATTTTGGAAGTAGGATACTAATCACTATGTGATGTAGTAATTTTGTGCTAAAGGGTAGCAAATGTTCACAACTTTTTTGAACAATGAAAAGATTTGGGTTACCAAAAATAGTTCCTAATGCCTCAGAATACATAACCCCAACTGATTCTTCATCCCATAGCCCTCTAAAGTAACAACCTCTTCTTTTCTCAGGAATTCCTATAAGGTTGTAAATTATACTATCCGTGATGGGTATGTGATGCCCTAAGAGATAAGTGTTGAATCTTGGATTTTAATGATGAAATCAATTGGTAAATTATTTGATCTAATCTATATGTTAAGATAAGTATGCAGGATTAACTATGATAGCAGTAAGACATAAAGCAGATATTGGGTCAGAGTCAAGATTGAGGCTTCGTTCAAAGTTCGAGAGTTCGTCGGAAGTTCAGACGTTCGTCAAAAGTTCTATCGGAATTGACCGAGAAATCCAGGAGTTTGCTAAAGAAGCTTATCGGAACTTGCTAAGAAGATCGTCGTAAAGTCCAGGAGCTTGCCAGGAGTCTATTGGAACATTGTTGAAAGATCATTAAAAGTTCGCCAAAAGATCACTAGAAGCTCACTAGAAGAACAATTAACATACTAGACCAAGATCATTTAGTTAATGTCTTAAATTAGCATAGTTAGATCTTAAGTTGAGTTAGGATTGGGATGTAATCCTACTAATTAAGTTAGGGGCCAACTGAGCCCTTAACAGGGCTAAATTGGGCTAGTTAAACAGCCCATTTAGCACCTAAAGTCATGGCCGACGGTGGCACCACTTGGTGACTCAGTCTCTCTGGTAGTTTGGGCAGTTGTACTGCCAATAGTAAATACTGTTAGACGGTCATACCACCTAGACTGGGCAGTGGTACCACCCAATGTCAATCTGCAAGTGGCAGTACCGCCCAATAATGGCGGTGGTACCGCTAGTACCTTGAAATCTAGGGATGTGACACTTTTTGGCTCTAATTTTGAAGCCATTGGGACCTATAAATACCCCACCCTTTTATGCATGAAAGGGCATGAAAGTGTGAACAAAATCTTGAGTTTTGAGGGTGTTAAAAGTATTGTAAAAGTGCAAGAGTCCTCCTCCTCCCTTTCTAGTATTGTGATCATTCAAGAGAGGTGTGAGGCTTGTAAGGGTTATCTCCTAAACCCGTGAAAAGGAAAAAGCATTGTAAAGAGGTGGTTGGTCTTCGCCTATTGAAGGAAGACCATTAGTGGATGTCGATGACCTTGACGGAGGAGGAATCGGAAGTGGATGTAGGTCACTACGACCGAACCACTATAAATTCTGGTTTACATTTCTATTATTGCCATTTACTTACTTTCCAATTGCATTACTTCCTCCTTACTTGGCTTTCACTACCCTTAAGAACAAACATACTTTCAAGCTATCTTTCGAGATCGGTTTTTCATCATACGAAGTTTATAAAATCGATGTTTTTATCTGCTGCATTAATTCACCCTCCCCTCTTAGTGCCGACTCAATCCTAACAATTGATATCATAGCACAGTTACTCTCAATTTAGTTTAAAACCTAAGAGAGATGACTTTTGTCGATAATCAAGAGGGTCATTCAATTACACATCCACTCATATTCAATTGGACGAATTACATATATTGAAAGACTATAATGAGGATCTTTCTAATCTCAATGGATTTTGAGTTATGAAACCATGTGGAAAATGACTTTCAAAAGTCTTCTCTTCTAATAAACAATTGGAATAAGTTATAGAAGAAGGCTTTCGCTTTAAATGCCAAGGCTATGAATGTCTTGTTTTGTGCTTTAGATAAAAACGAGTTCAATTGAGTGTTTATTTGTGAAATGACTTTTGATATTTGGCACATACTCGAAATCACTCACGAAAGCACTAGTAGAGTAAAGGAGTCAAAGATAAATCTTTTAGTTCATACTTATGAATTATTTTGGATGAATCCAAGCGAAACTATTATCGACATGTACACCCGTTTTATAGATGTCGTCAATAGTTTAAAAGCTCTTGGCAAATATTTTTTAAACTTTGAACTTATTAATAAAATCTTAATATCCCTTCCAAAGAGTTGGGACCCTAAAGTAATGGTCATTCAAGAGGCCAAGGATTTGAATAACTTTTCTCTCGAAGAACTTATCGGGTCACTAATGACCTATGAGATGACTTGTAATGCTCATGAAGAGCATGAGAACAACCTTCCAAAGAATAGAAAAGATATGGCACAAAGAACTCATGAAGACTACTTGAAAGAAAATTCAAGTTATGAGGACTATGATGATGACTTGGCATTCTTGAGAAAAAAGTTTAAAAAATTCATAAAAAGGAATAAATTTAAAAATGACACTAAAAATAAAATTGAACCAAAGAAAGAATAAGTTATATGCTACAAATGCAAAATGCTAGGACATTTCAAAAACGAATGTCCCCAAGCAAAGAAGAAGCAACCAAAGAAGAAGAAGACTCTTAAAGTAATATGGGATGACTTAAGTATATCCGAAGAAGAGGAGTCAACCAACACAAAGCAAGTTGCTCACTATACGCTAATGGCTATCAGAGATGAGGTAAGTAGTACATTAGATGCAAATTTATCTTTTGATAAATTACTAAGTACTTTTTATGATTTATTTGATGAATGTAAATTAGTTAGTAAAAAATATAAATTGTTAAAAAAGGAGCATACTTCTCTTGTTAGTGATTTTGATAAATTAAAAATTGAGCATGATAATATATTAGCTCCTTACACAAAATGTGATGAATTAGAAACACTTAAAAAGGAGAATTTACAACTACATGAAACACTAGAAAAATTTAAAATAGGTAGCAAATCCTTAAACATGACTCTTGCAAGTAAGATGATAAGACCCTAAGGTCTTATCGTAGAAGAAATGGAAGAAATGGGGATGCTCTGATACCAAATGATAAGACCCTAAAGTCTTATCGTAAAAAAGAAGAAGAGAAAGGAGATGATCACTTCGAGGGGATCAGCCTCCTTGATCGCTTCAAGGGGATCGACTCTCCTTGATCGCTTCGAGGGGATCGGCCTCCTAGGGTTTGTCAAAAGATAGAATAATATTTTTCATAGATAATTGAAAATAAGTAGTTACATCCCTATTTATAGAGTTCCACCCATAGTCCATCAGGACTTGAACTCTAATAATAAATAAATATTAAATAAATCTCCACTTGACTCTAACTGAACCAAACCAACTCAATAAACAACTGGACTAAACAAACTCAATAAAAATTATTCAAAAGCTTAGAAAAAGGGTCATAATAGTTCCTCCCTCTTCAAATCAATCTTGTCCTTAAGGCTGAGCAGCATCAATCTCGGGGAGCTTCTCTTTCAGCACTTTAGCCATAGACTATCTGCAACGCATCACAACCCGTTGATCAAGTAAGTATGGTCTCCACTTTTTGATAGTGTAAGTAATAGGTCGGTCTTTCAGTGTAGTAATCATTACATGAAATTTCTGGCCCTGTATAATCAATTTTATCTTTGAACCTTTGCTATCACAAGTGAAAATCCATCAATCAATGATCTTTACTCTGAATCTATCATAGTCTTCAATGTGGTGGGCCAATCGGTCAACAGTCTCACTGTCCATAAAATTGTTAGCATTGCTAGTATCAATCAAAACTATAATAGGCTGATGATCTAGAGTTCCGCCAACTTCCATAGTTTGCGAGTTAGAGTAGTCGACTAATGTATGCATTGTATGTACGGTAGGTTCAACGTCTTCATTAGAATTTATACCTTCATGATCGGAGTCCACATTCTTAGCTTTCGGCTCCTCTCCAATTGGTTCAATCATCAGAAGTTGCCCTTGTTTACATCGGTGCTACATACTGCATTTTTCATCATAGTACAAACCCTTTGCTGATCTTTCATTGAGTTCTTCTTGGGTTAGTCTTCGGGTGTCAAGGCTTTGGTTGGGAATAGGTGGGCCAGTGGCCTACTAATCATTTGGTTGTTGTCACTTCTATTTCCATAATTTTTCCTGTTGATTTTTTTCTCATGTAGATGTGCGAATGAGATCGCAGCTATCATAGTGCAGAGTTGACGAGCCTTAACTTCACACCAAATATCTGGAATAAGCCCTTCAATAAATGTATCCAGAAGTTATCATTCCGTCCAATCTCTAGCTTGATTTGATAATCTTTCAAACCTACTCTGATATTCCAATACTGTAGAAGTCTGACAAATTTTGGTGAGCTTTCTATCGACCTTCATGTACGAGTAGATTGTGTCACAATCTTGGAGCCCTTTTCTAGTATTTCCAGATCTGTGTAATGTAGAACTTGAGCTCCCACCTTATTGAAATTTACTAAGGCTCCCCAGTAAGTCCTTTTTAAAATCATTAAGTACTTCTTATAACCGGTTCTCAATTCTAATTTCCAATGCTTTCATTTGTGCTTTCACTGAGTTATCGGTAGCCATTTCGTAAGACTGCAAATCTGTAATCTCAACTCCTATTTTTGGTGTTGGTCAAGGCATCAATCACTGCCCTATTCGGTGCTGCTGTTGTGACGCAGTCGGTGGCAACACTATGGGAATGAAGGGTTGTTGTGAGGATGCCGGGATGTAGCTGCGATCGCTGCGTGGGAGGCAGCGATGCTTATTGCGGTCGCTGCATAGAGGGATCGCTGTTGCTGATGGCTTGGAGGCAGTGATGGTGGTGCGGCTGGGGCAGCACCGCCAAGGGCTCACCACTGCGATGGCTGCAATGGCGCGGATGGAAAGCAGCGTTGCTTTATTTTTGTCACACTATGGAAGGAGGTGCTGGTGAGAGGCAACGATGCTTGTTGCAGTCGTTGTGTGGAGGGATCACTGCTGCTGAGGGCTAGGAGGCAGCGATGGTGGTGCGGTTGGGGGCAACGTCGGCAAGGGCTCGCCAATGCGATGGCTGCGACGGAGGAAGAGTTGCTGCCCTGTGTTTCAGTCGCTGCGTTAGATGAGAGCGTCGGGGGCTGGAAGGCGACGACTGCAACTGTTGTGACTCACGGAAGCGATCGCTAAATAGTGAGGTTGAGACTGCAATGATGGCATCCAGCGACTGTAGCAGCAGAGGCAGAGCAAGGGAGAGGCAGCGTTGAAGTGGCCGGGGTTGAGGTTGTAGTGGAGAATAGGAATCGACGGTGGTGGCTTTACGGGAACAAAGGCAATGGGTGATTTACCCTATTTCTGTTACCAGAGCAAGGGAGAAGCTACGAGGATCACAATCGGGTGGCGAGCAGCATTGGCATTGGCTGGGCAGTAGCAGCGATGGTGATGGCAGCCGGCATTCGCAGCAACAAGGGGACTCGCAACTATGGTGCAGCTGGAAACAAGGGCAGCAAGGTGAGCTGCATGTGCTCTATTTCGGTTACAAAGGATGCAGAGCAAGGTGGAGTGGCGGCTGGGTGGCGAGCGGTGGTTGTCACACGGTGGCCCACAGCGGTGATGGGTCGGCTGGGCGGCGACGACGCTGGAGGGGAAGAGGAGTGCTGGAGGTGGCACGGCTGGTGGAGGCGCGGCTGCGATCGACGAGGGGCTGTGGCAACAAAGGAACTCTGTTTCTGCAACCGTTGCAACGAGGGGCTACGGCAACCGGCGGCTGCGGGTGAGACCCAAGGGGGGCGCACGGCTAGGGTTGCAATTGGGAGGCGGGCGACGGTGATCGATCGACCGAGAAGCAGTGGCGGCGGTGGAGAAGGAGTTGCCCTGCAGCGGCGGTAGAGAAGAGGAGCAGGGCTGCGGCGGAGTGGGACGCTGGCAGCGTCATCTCCTGGCAGCGGTGGTGGCTCGGGTGGGAAGCGACGGTGGACTCTGGCCAGAAGTGGGGCAGAGTCAGTTGCTGGCCGAAGAGTAGCGACAGGTGGCAGGTGGGCTGGCCGGAAGCAGGGGTGCGTGGCTGCTGTTGCTGCTTTTCTTCTCTCTTTCTTTCTTTCTTTCTTTCTTTCTTTCATTTTTTTTTTTTTGATAGCTTCGTTGCAGCGAGAATGCCAAGGATCGTTGCTCTGATACCAAATGATAAGACCCTAAGGTCTTATCGTAGAAGAAATGGAAGAAATGGGGATGCTTTGATGCCAAATGATAAGACCCTAAAGTCTTATCGTCGCTCTGATACCAAATGATAAGACCCTAAAGTCTTATCGTAAAAAAGAAGAAGAGAAAAGGGATTATCACTTCAAGAGGATCGGCCTTCTTGATCGCTTCGAGGGGATCGGCCCTCCTTGATCGCTTCGAGGGGATCGACCTCCTAGGGTTTGTCAAAAGACAGAATAATATTTTTCATAGATAACTAAAAAGAAGCAGTTACATCCCTATTTATAGAGTTACACCCATAGTCCATCAGGACTTGAACTCTAATAATAAATAAATATTAAATAAACCTCTACTTAACTCTAACTAAACCAAACCAACTTAATAAACAATTGGACTAAACAGACTCAATAAACATTATTCAAAAGCTCAGAAAAAGGGTCCGAACATAAGAATCATGTTCATAGAAGAGATGGAATCGGCCTTATGAGTAATACTCATAAAAATCCAACCATCTTTGTTAAAGGCCCAACTTTGCACATTTCACCTCGAAACAAACACAACTTTTGTTACAAATTAGGACATGTTGCTTATCAATGTCCGTTTAAGAGATGTAGTCCACACAAATTGATTTGGGTTCCTAAAGGAACCATATAAAACTTCATGCAAAATGATAAGTTAAGTCAATCGATGTTTGAGGCACCCAAGGTCAAATGGGTACCTAAAAATCACCTTTTTTTGTAGAAATATTTACCATCACAAGCTAGGAGCAAGAGATGGTACCTTGATAGTGGATGCTCTATTGAATCTCGGATTTTGATGATGAAACCAATTGATAGTGTTTATGATTTGATATGTGTTTTAAGTGATGCAGGATGCTTCGATCAGGGAGAGACAATTAAAGCAGGAAGAATTATGTTGGGCCTAAGAAAAACATGTCAGATGATTGGACATCGAGCCGAAGGATCGGTCGACATATCGGCAGAAGACTTCGGGCCATGAGTTCGAGCATCAGGCCAAGATAAGTGGATGTTGTACGAAGGAAATTAAAGTTATGGAGGCCAACTGGCTGATTGGGTAATAGGCCATAAGAGAGGACAATGCACCGAAGAATCAGACGAAGCGTCGATGAACCAATGACATGCCAGGACAACATTTGATTAGCTTAGTAATAATTATCTAAATTGAAGTAAGTTTTAACTATGCATGATTAAATATGATAGCAAGGCATAAAGCAAAATGAAGTCTCGGAGTCAAGGACGCGATTTTGTTCGGAGTTCGAGAGTTCGTCGGAAGTCCGGACGTTCGTTGGAAGTTCTGTCGAAATTGATCGAGAAGTCCAAGAGCTTGCCAAAGAAGCTCATCAGAACTCACCAAGAAGATCATCATGAAGTCCAAGAGCTTATCTGGAGTTCACTAGAACATTGATGAGATATCATTAGAAGTTCGCCGAAAGATCGTTGGAAGCTCGTCGAAAGAAACCTAGACTTATGAACTTGTTTAGCTTAGTAAATGGATTAAATTTTATAGTTAGCACATAATTAGGATTGGAATTGGGCGAACCTAAATAGAGGCCAGTTGGGCCCATGTATGGAATATGTTGGGCCAAGTAAAAGGCCCAAACAATGACCCAACAGTTGGCACCATCGTGGCATAATCTCCAAGATAGTGTCAGGCGGTGGTACCGTAAGACTAGATAGTGGTACCACCCAGTGTCAGAGTCAAGCGGTGGTACCGCTAGTCTGGGCAGTTGTACCTACCAAACACAGTCTCTAAGAGACTATCAGGTGGTGGTACCGTCAGATTGGGTGGTAGTACCGCCCAGTGCAAGCAGTGGTACCGCCTATAAACCAGTGGATGAGACATTTTTAGGCTCTAAGTTTGAATCAACTTGAGGCCTATAAATACCCCTCTCATTCCTGGTTAAATAACAAAAGCATTGATAGTGAAAAAGAAAGAAAATGCTACTATAATCTTATGTTAACTCCTCTCAAAGATCTAAGTGCTAGTATAGTTTGAGAGAGGAGTAAGTGGGGGTGAAAGGTTCTCTCCGAAGCCTGCAAAATGAGAATAGAGTTGTAAGAAAGAGGTTGATCTTTGCCTATTAAAGGAAGATCGTTAGTGGATGCCGGTGGCCTCGACGAAAGAAGAATCAATGGAGTGGATGTAGGTCATGACGACCGAACCACTATAACTCGGTTTACATTTACTTCTTACAATTTACATTTACTGCAAACTGCCATTCTTTACTTGCTTTACATCCATTACACTCTTCCATATGCTTTCAAGTTAACATCTTCTGAAATGGGTTTAATTGCAATGAGATTTTGAACCAATGTAATTTTTACCACTGTACTAATTCACCGCCCCCTCTTAGTGCCGACTCATTCCTAACATTCTCAAGACACATAACTGGAGATCCATCTCAATTTTCTAAGCTCACTAGCATAGATGAAGGGTATGTCACCTTCGGAGACAACAACAAAGGTAAAATCATTGGCAAAGGAATAATAGGTAACAAATCCAACTTTTTGATTGAAGATATATTGTTGGTTGATGGCTTAAAGCATTATGTGATAAAGGATACATCATTAGATTTAAATTCAATTATTGTATTATTAAAAAATCACACAAAAATATATTTATGATTGCCCTAAAACAAAATAATATATACACTATTGACATTGATGATCTTTTTAATGAAATATGTTTTTCGGTTTTGAATGACGATGCTTGGCTTTAGCATAGGAGATTAGGTCATGCTAGCATGAAACTAATCTCTCAAATCTCATCTAAAGAACTTATAAGAGGAATTTCTAACATTAAGTTTGTTAAAGATAATGTGTGTGATGCATGTCAACTAGGAAAATAGATAAAAAGTAGTTTCAAACAAAAGAATCAAATAAGCACCTCTGGACCATTACAATTGATTAATATGGATTTGCTTGGACTAATTGATACATTAGGAGGTAGCAAATACACCTTTGTCGTTGTGGACGATTATAGTAGATACACTTGGACATACTTCTTGGTGTTGAATCTTAGATTTTGATAATGAAATCAATTGATAGTATTTATGATTTGATCTACATTTTGAGTGATGCAGAAAGCTTCGATCAGGGAGAGACAATTAAGGTAGGAAGAATCATGTTAGGCCGAAATGGAACATGTCAGAATATTGGACGTCGAGCCGAAGGATCGGTCAACATATCGACAGAAGGCTTTGGGCCATAGGTTTAGCCATCGAGCCTAAAAGAGTGAAAATTACACTAGGGAAATTAGAGTTATAGAGGTCAACGAGCTGATTGGGTAATAGGCCGCAAGAGGGGATGATGTGCCGAAGAATCGGATAAAGCGTCGATGAACCAATAACATGTCAGACAACATTTGATTTAAGCCTTATAATAATTATCTAGATCATAGTAGGTTTTAAATATGTAGGATTAACTATGATAGCGATCAAGGCATAAAGCAAAATGAAGTCTCGGAGTCAAGAACGAGATTTCGTTGGGAGTTCGAGAGTTCATCGGAAGTCCGAACGTTTGTCGAAGTTCTATCAGAATTGACCGAGAAGTCTAGGAGCTTGCCAGAGAAGCTTATCGGAACTCACCAAAAAAATCATTGTGAAGTCCAGGAGCTTGCCGAGAGTCCACCAGAACATTATTGAGAAATCGTTAGAAGTTCGCTAGAAGATCGTCGGAAGCTCACCGGAAGAAATCTAGACTTACCAGACTTATTTAGCTTAGTGTATGCCTTCAATTTTATAGTTATCATATAATTGTGTTAGAATTGGGCCAACTCAATTAGGGGCCAATTGGGCCCAAGGTTAGACTATGTTGGGCCAAGTGAAAGGCCCAAATAGTGACCCAACAAGTGGAACCATCGTGGCACAATCTCTGAGATTATATCAGGCAATGGTACCACCCAGACTCAATCTCAAAGACTCATAGGTGGTGGTACCATCAGTCTAGGTGATGGTACCATGCAGACACAGTCTCCTAAGCGATGGTACCACTAGACTAGGTGGTGGTACCACCCAGTGTTAGTGCTACAGGTGGTGGTATTGCCCAGCAGAGGTGGTGGTACCGCTAGGACCCGGGAAACCCAGGATGAGACCTCTTTAGGCTCCAAGTTTGAATCAACTTGTGGCCTATAAATACCCATCTCATCCCTGGTTAACATACACACAACTGAGAGAAAAAAGAAAAGAAAATGCTATTGTAATCTTATGTGAACTCCTCTCAAACTCTAAAGTTTTAGTCTTGTTTAAGAGAGGAATGAAGGGGGGTTATAAAGGTTCTCTCCTGAACCTGTCAAAAGGAGAATCAAGTTGTAAGAGTAGTTGATCTTCGCCCATTGAAGGAAGATCATTAGTGGATGCTAGTGGCCTCGATGGAAGAGGAATCGATTGTGTGGATGTAGGTCACGACGACTGAACCACTATAAAACTTGGTTTGCTTTTCTATTCTTATAATTTATCTTTACTACAAACTGCCTTCCTTATTACTTTTGCTACACACCCTTCCATATACTTTCAAAGTTAATATATTTCTGAAACAAGTTTAATTGGAACGAAAGAATTTTTTAAATCGATGACTTTTATCGCTGCACTAATTCACCCCCCCGGTTAGTTCCAACTCATTCCTAACTATTGGTATCAGAGTCACATTATTTCTCATTTGGTTTGACACCCAAGATAAATGTCTCTTTTCAGATTTCAAGAGGGTTTTTCTATCATTCATCCTCCTATGTTCAACGGGATGGACTACACTTATTGGAAAACTTGGATGAGAGTTTTCTTGCTTTCGTTGAACCTTGATTTATAGAATATTGTCAAAAATGGATTTCAAAAATCTTCTCTTCCAATAAACGATTGGAATGATTTGGAGAAGAAGACTTTCTCTTTAAATACAAAAGCTATGAATGTTTTATTTTATGCTTTGGATAAAAACGAGTTTAATTATATTTCGACTTGTGAAATGACTTTTGAGATTTGGCACACTCTTGAAATCACACACGAAGGCACTAGTAGAGTTAAAGACTCTAAAATAAATAATTTTTTTGAATCTTGAACATGTGAATAAAGTTCTATGATCACTTTCTAAAAATTGGAATTCGAAAGTAACGGCTATTCAAAAATAAAAAAACTTAAACTATTTCCCTCATGAAGAACTTATTGGGTCATTAATGACCTATGAAATAATATTCAAGGTGTATGATAAACATAAGAACAACCTTCCAAAGAGCAAGAAGGATTTGACACTTATAACAAATGAAGATCACTCGAGCGAAAGCTCAAGTGATGATGAACTCGAACTTCTCATTATAAAATTTTAAAGGTTTATTAAATAAGAATTAAAAAATAAAAATGAACTTAGAAAGAAGTTGCAAATTGCTCAAAAGAAATGCAAACCAAATTTTTATAGTGGTTCGATCGTCGTGATCTACATCCACTCCATCGATTCCTCTTCCGTCGAGGCCAATGCCATCTACTATCAATCTTCTTTTAATAGGCAAAGATTAACCTCTTTCTTACCACTTTATTCTCCTTTGATAGGCTCAGGAGAGAACCTTTACACCTCTTTTTACAAAGCTTCCCTCACACTTTCCCTTAGAATGGTCTCTAAATTTTAGGAGGAGGGATTCTATACTTTTCAAGGGTTTTCAACTCTAGAAATACAGAATTTTTGTTTACTTTTCTTACTACTCCATGCAGGAATAGCTAAGGTATTTATAAACCCCAATTGGCTTTAAAAATGGAGCCAAAATTCAAATGGGCTGAAATTTTAAGGTACGGGTGGTACCACTTCCTACATTGGGCCATACCACCACCTACAGCCTGACACTGGATGGTACCACCGCCCAGTCTGGTGGTACCACCACCTAGAAGACTGTGTCTGGGAGGTACCACTGCCCAAACTGGTGGTACCACCGCCTAATACAGTCTCAGAGATTGTGCCACGATGGTTTCACTTGTTTGGTCACCGTTTGGGCCTTTCTCTTAGCCCAACATAGCCCAAACTTGGCCCAACTGTCCTTTAATTAGGTTGGCCCAATTATAATCTCAATTATTTACTAACTATGAATTTTAAGATATTTACTAAGCTAAACAATGTCCGTAAGTCTAGGTTTCTTTAAATGAGCTTTCGACGATTTTCTAGCGAACTTCTGACGATCTCTCGGTAATGTTCCAACGGACTCCCGGCAAGCTCTTGGACTTCATGACAATCTTTTTAGTGATTTTCGATAAGCTTCTTTGGCAAGCTCCTAGACTTCTTGGTCAGTTCTGACAGAACTTCCGACGAACGTCCGGACTTCCGACGAACTCTCGAACTCCCAATGATATCGCATTCTTGACTCTGGGACTTTATTTTGCTTTATGCCTTGCTATTGTAGTTAATCCTGCATAAATAAAACCTACTTCAATCTTAGACAATTATTACAAAGCTTGAATCATGTTGTCCGGCATGTTATTGGTTCATCGACGCTTCGTCCGATTCTTCAACGCATTATCCTCTCTTGTGGCCAATTGTCCAATCGGCCAGTTGACCTCCGCAACTCCAATTTCCTCGGTGCAATTTCTGCTCTTCTTGGCCCGATACCCGAACCCATGGCTTGAAGCCTTCTGTCGATATGTCGATCGATCCTTCGGCTCGATGTCCAATCTTCGGACATGTTTTTCTCTAGCACAACATGATTCTTCCTGTTTTAATTATCTCTCCCTGATCGAAGCTTCTTGCATCACTCAAAATATAAATCAAATCATAAACACTATTAATTTGTTTCATCTCCAAAATTCGAGATTCAACAATCTCCCCATTTTTTATGATGACAACCAATTGATTGATGGAATTAACCTTAACTCCCCATATCAATATGTCATATTGATAGAACTCTTAGATTCAAAAATCTAAGCAATATGTTATCATAAACTTATGCATAACATCATACTTCATCATACCTCTCCCCATTTGTCATCAACAAAAAGGAAAAGTTCAACAATCAAATGTTTAGACATACAAGTTCAAATCATTGCATAATAATCATAATCTCAGGTTTTATCAACATGCAAGCTAGCAAAAATTTAGTAAGTTCTACATCATTTTATAACATACAAGCGTGTGCAAGCTAGCAGTTCTAGCTTTCTTTTGCAATGTGCAAGTTGCAAGTTTTGCTTCTTGAGATAGGCAAGATAGTACTTTTGCTTGAGATTGCAAGATAGCATTTCTTGCTTTTGAGATGAGTAAGCTAGCAAGTTTGCCTCTTTTCGTGATGTGCATGCTAGCAATTTTTCTCCCCCTTTGTCATTGTCAAAAAGAAGGAAAGAATATAATTTTATAATTCTTTTCCCTTTACATTAATTTCTAAATCATGCCAAAGATAAAGTATCATTCTTAATTGCAATATGGTATCATTTCAGAAAATGATAATTGTTGACTTTCACATCATAAAAAAAATCATAGTATTGTATGCATCATTCCAAATAATTCAAATCATGATGGTATCAAAATGTCAAATTACATTACATCCTACCATGTATTATTATAACTTCTCATTTATATGCATCAACATAAAATCATGAGTAATTCATATATTCATATCATCACATGAAGAATATCAAGAAGAATTAAGTGATGAGATATACTTCAAGAATACAAGGAATTATACAAAGCTAAAAAAATCATATCATGAAAGATAAGATCATATGAATACCAAAAGACATGATTCATTTTGATAAATCTCCTCTTAAATATTCAAAGAGAAATCTTCGGAGATTAAATAGTAAAAGATATTCAAATAAAATTTTAAGTTATGAATTTCAAAAAAGATATTCTCTTTAGTAAATCGCAAAAGGAAACGTAGGAAAAAAAGATTTTAATTTATGCATAAGAAATCTTATGATTCACATAAAAAATCTCCTCTTTAGTCAAATACCAAGAAAAATCGATAAGTTGAAACAAAAGGAGGAAAGCATTTTTCTTGAAATTCTTTTTTTCTCTATCTTATCGATTTTTCATTAAGAGGCCAATAAAACTATTTATGCCATTTTGAATCTCTTGAAAGAAATGTTGAGATTTTGATTATTTTGACTATTTGAATTTGAATGAGTTTTATAAAAATCATGATCTTGGTTTCTTGGAATTACTTGAGATTTTTTAAATCAAAATCTCTTTTTTGTATACCTATAATTTTTAATTCTTACTATTTTATTTAAAGAAGAGATTTATTATATAAATAATGTCTTTTGGTATTAAGTGGTCTTATCTTTGATGACATGATTTCTTTGTATTTATGACACGAATGCCTTAAAATGATTAAAATATTTTACACTATTATGTTCCTCCCTTATTCTTTCTTGCTTACAATTATAAAAGGGGGAAAAAGTTATGAACATGCATGGTAAGATGTAATTTGATAAATTAATACCATCATGATGTGAAATATTTATGATTTGGGATGATGTATGCAATACTTATGCTTTTATTATGATGATGTATGTGATGTATTGCATATGATGTGAATCATGATTGAAATTGCTTTGATTTGAATTCAAGGTTTATCTCAATTATGATATTTTGAAATAAGAATGAATACTTTACCTTTGTCATGATTTAAAAATTATTGTAAAGGGAAAAGAATTACAACATTGTATTCTTTCCTTCTTTTTTACAATGACAAAGGGGTCGTACACATTTTCAATTTAGTGCCCTGCATCTGGAATAACTATGTCTAAAATCTGCTCATGAAGACCTTATCACAATCACTTATAATAGATCTCAGCATCCCATATAATTTTACAATATTCTCCAAAATGATTTGAGCAATACTAAAAGTAGTGTAGGGATTACGAACTGCGCAAAAGTGAGCATACTTTGTAAGGCGATCAACCACGATAAGAATTGTACCTTTTCTTTGTGATGAGGGAAGCCCTTCGATGAAGTCCATTGATATATCAGTCCATATTGAGTCCGGGATGGGTAGAGGTTGTAGCTTTCCAGGACTTGCCACTATCTCGCCTTTATGTCATTGACATACATCACATTGTGCCACAAATTTAGCAATAATATTTTTCAACCCTACCCAATAAAAATTTTGCTTAATTCTCTTATAAGTTCTAAGGAACCCGAAGTGCCCAACTGTAGGTGTGGAATGCATCTCTTGAAAGATGGTCTTTATGCAAATAGAATTTGGCACAAGCATAATACGTCCCTTATAGCGCAATTCTTTTAAGTCCCAAGTGTAATGAGCCACGAAGCTTGGTGCTTCCTCCAAGTTTTTTATGATCTCACTAGTCTCTGAATCTTCCTGTCATTCTCTCTTAATATTCTTGATGATGTCGTTGGTCGGAAGTGAAGCGACCGAAAATTTAGCTTGCTCGGGTAGCCATGAATGCGTATCTACAACAATATTCTCTTTCCCCTTTTTGTAAGTTATTTCATAATCATCTCTAAGAAGCTTTGTTACCCATTTTTGCTGCTCGAGGGAAGATATCTTCTGCTCCAAGGAATATTTTATGGTTTTATAGTTGGTATTGATTTGAAAGTTGCTAGTCATAGGTGCCCAGCAAGCCAATCACGTGAGTGATGGCACGTGTGACTTGATACATAATCTTTTTGCTTATTATATTTTGGCGTATATCACTTTATAACTATTGCATAAATGCATATATATATTGTGATGTCCTTGGATTTGTGCAATGGGAATCGGATCGTGATGAGATCACGATAATGAGATCGATTCACCTTTAAAACACATATCCTAAATAATCCCGGTCATAGGTTACTTGAGAGAGACATCGTGATAACCGGATAGACTGGTGTCTTTGTATACCGTCCATATGATGGATGTAGCTGGTCTCATAGTCGCCGTGTAGGGACACTAGGGATACAAAGACAGTGCTCATTGGAGAATGAGTTCATTGATTGATCCGCTTACGGAATCTTTGGATGGTTGATGATGCCTTATTGTCGACAAATGATTCCAGTAGTCCTAGTGGTGTATCCGGTCCTTAGACTTGAGACACCAAGGATGTCCTGTATGAGTGCTCCACTCTTTGATACGAGACTTATAGGTTTGGTTGTCCCGGATCTAGTCTGGTCATTGGTCATTGGGAGTGGTAGTCGACCTTACGAGGGCTATTGAGTGTCGATAGAGGATCATCCACTCTCGGCGTCATGAGAGGAATATCCCATGTGTTCTTGCTCGACAAATCCCCGGCGGTCATTCGGGTTGAGAGAGAAAGAGTTCTCCGGGAGAATCCGATTAGAGCGAGACTTCGAGTAGAAACCGTATGGGTCCGACAACACCATGCTTTCGATATCTCGGTCTCGGGATATTAGATGGATGAGGGACTATAGGTACATGGTAACGAGGACGACAGGTCCAATGGATTGATTCCCCCAGATCGTCTAGGGACTTCTGGCGTAGTGGCCTAGTGCGTCCGTCAGAGTCGATGAGTCGAGTGAATTATTAGAGATAATAATTCACTGAGTTAGAAGGAGTTCTGACAAGTATGACTCACGGCCAGCTCGATATTGGGCCTAGAGGGTAACACACATATGGTAGGCATTGCGATGAGTAGAGTTTCGGATATGAGATATCCGACGGAGCCATTGTCTTATTGGATGCAGATCCAATACCCACTAGGGAAGGACCCATTAGGGTTTGACACGGGATCTCTGTAAATAGGAGGGATTCACAGCCTCATAAGCTAGAGTCTTTGTTTGCCTTTCCTATTCTCCTCTCCCTCTCCACCTCAGAGGCCTGGAGTTTTGAGGAGGGTCGTCGCAACCCTGCTGTGTGGATCACCGCTAGAGAGGAGGACGCTTGACCTCCTTCACCCTCTCCTAAGGATCTGCAAGGAAACAGGGATATCTGATCTCCCTAGGTAACACAATCTCTATATCGCAGTTTTGTGTTTTTGAATTTTTGCGCACCAATCTTATGACGACGACGAACATCTTTTTTTGGGAATCGGGGATTTTTGTTTTCTTGTTCTTCCATTTAGCGATATGATGTCGCCCCTTGATTTCCCAACGGTGGTATCGAGAGCCGGGTTGTTCGTGTGAATGATTGGTTTTGAACTCGTGTGTTGTGTTTAGGAAGAATATTGACGTCAAAATCGTTGACGAAAAAGCGAAGGAAGGGCAGATTCTTCGCCCTCGATCTGCAGATGCCTGCGACCACCGGCGGCTAGAAGTAGCCGCACAGAGCCAAACACCACAACGCCGGTAAGATGCGCATAAGCGCTGTGCCTGCAGGCGCAGTCGCCGGGCGGTCTGTTTGCAGCAGGTTTATGGCCGAAGGGGTGGCAAACCCGGGTAGAGAAGCGCTGGGTGACCCCATGACCCGGCGAGGGCGCCATAAGCTAAAGAATACGGGTCGAGGCACCAGGGCAGCGGCGCCTGGGCGCTGCTCCCCATCGGCAAAACCAAGAGGGGCGGCCGCCCAGCGAGGCACCACCGCCATGGCGGCTCTGGGCAGCCAGAACCATGAGGGCGGCCGAGGGGCGCCCAGCACTTGTGGCGGCGCCTCAGCCCAAGATAGGCCCGCCAGCGAGGTGGGGGGGCAAGAGTAGTAGGGAATTAGGGTTTTGGGCAAAAGGACAGTTTTGCCCCTGTGAATTTGAGAAATTCCAGTTTCTGTCTTTTGTCCAAATTACGAAAATACCCTTAGGAATTGAGAAATTCCCTACATGTCCCTGATTTCAGAAAAATATTAATTAATTAAAAGGTTTAGTTGATAATTATTTTTTATTATTATCTATTAGTCCTACATGATGATGATTATTTATACATGTGATGTATGATGTGTGGACGGATGATCATGGACCGTGTGATGTGTGTACTTGTGATTATTATTATTGAGGTCTGCGAACCTCCATTATATTTCTCGTTTATTGTCGGGCCTGCGTGCCTATGATTAAGTTGTAATCACATGAGGAGGCGCAGCGGGAGCGTGGATGCGATAGCGGGACTCACGAGACGGACGATTGTGATGCATGGAGATGCATGAAGATGTCGACGGAACCGACGAGGACGAGATGGACGATCACAAGGGCATGGAGATGTACCGTTGCACACATAGATCTTGATGTGAGTGATTAGGCCTACTGGCTCGGGCCAAATCATATTAGACTGTGGTCCATGATCATCTGATGTGATTGCTTATACACATACTAGATATATATATATATATTTGCATGCGATGTAGATATATATTAAATATGTATATGTGTGACATGTCATATTAGGAGACCAAATTATAGAAACATCTCTCGATAATATTAAGTCGGTAAACGTGAGGTAATTAGATTGACCCACGTGGCCTTCCATCGTTATGAGTAGGAACTGATTCCCGGTGTAGGTTGAGTTGGTCGAGTCCCTCGAGACTCACCTATATCGCGATTCGCTATCTTGCTTACGATATAGAGATGTCACCGGTGACCTGAGGACATGGTATTCTTGGTCGAGTCCCTCGAGGGTATATCATCAAATCAGACTCATCTTGTAACGAAGGTATTGACTTAACCGAGCATCATGGTTGGTCGAGTCCCTCGAGGCCATGGTGATTCAGAGGCCGAACAGGACGGGAATCACAAGGAGTTGTGATCGGCAAGAGTTGCCTACCTTTTAGGCTTAGTGTGATTGGTCCCTCGAGGTTACTCTAAGACGCTGATTGGATCCTGATCCCCACTAGAAGTCTGCTAGAGACTTCCGTTTCACGTGCTGAGGGTGTCGCGTGACTCGTTAGTAAAATAGTGGGAGCATATTAAGATAGAAGTCCATATCTTGATAGTTTATTTCTTGCAAAATCTGCATGTTATTCATTTCTGCTACATCTTTATTTTTAGAAAATGTCGCTTTCAAATCCCTTACGTGGCATACTTGATGTCAACCGCCTTTCTGGTCCAAATTATACGGATTGGCTCAGAACTTGAGAATTGTTCTCACGGTGGAGAAAATCGCGGTACGCCCTTGATACAGATGATGCCTACGCCCGAAGAAGGGCAAGCGAGAATGAGATCGCTTCGCTATGTGAAGTACATTGATGACTCCACTCTTGCTAAGTGCTATATGTTGGGCTCTATGACTCTAGAGTTACAGAGACAACATGAAAAGATGGATGCCGATCCATTCTCCTACATGTCCGAAAAATTGTTTGAGGAACAGGGGAAGGACTCAACGATATGAGATATCCAAGAGCCTTTTCCGCTAGGATGGTGAGGGGACACCAGTTCATAACCATGTCCTAAAGATGATTGAGTGGATAGAGAAACTCACAGGTCTAGGAATGGTCCTAGAGGATAACTTGTGTATGGACATTGTGCTTGAGTCCCTACCAGATTCCTTTTCACAGTTCATAATGAATTTTAATATGAACAAGCTTGAGGTGACTCTCCCAGAGCTCCTCAATATGTTGAGGGAGGAGAGAGAGTACTATTAAGAAAGAGAAGCCAGTTCTCTACAATCGGTGAGACCAGAAAAGAAAAGGAAAGCGAAAGGTCCCTTAAGAAGGGAAAGGGCAAGGGCAAACAAGGTAAAGCAAAGGTTGCTAAGAAAGACCCAGCAAAGGACAAAGGCCAGTGCTTCCACTATGGTAAAGATGGGCATTGGAAGAGAAACTGCAAAGAGTACCTTGCAGAAAGGGCGAAACAAAAGCTTGATGAAGCTTTAGGTACATTCATGATCAGTCTCCATTTGTCAGACTCTTATGATAACACATGGGTATTGGATACCGGTAGTGCTTATCATATATGCAATTCGTTCCAGGTTCTGGCAAGGCCTAGGAAACTACAGAGAGGCGAGATGGACCTCAAGATGGGTAATGGAGCAAAAGTTACTGTATTAGCTGTTGGTGAGGTAGCCCTACATCTGCCTAGTGGAGCTTTTATTGCATTAGATGCATGTTATTTTGTTCCTTCTATTATCAAAAACATTATCTCCATTTCATGTTTAACAGTTAGTGGATATAAATTTGTTTTTGAGAACAATGGTTGTTCGATATTATTAGATGATAAGATCATCACGAAAGGAATATTGCATAATGGTTTATTTATGTTAGACACCACTCCACATATCATGAATGTAAATATGTCCAAAAGGAAACAAGATGAGTTGAACAAAGGCATACCGGTGGCATTGTAGGCTAGGTCACATCCATGAAAGAAGGATTCAAAAGTTGCTAAATGATGGATATCTAGATCCATTCGACTATGTGTCATATACAACTTGTGAGCCTTGCATTCGTGGAAAATGACCAAATCTCCATTTAGTAGAGGCTGGAGAGAGAGCCAATGAGTTGTTGGAACTCATACATAGTGATGTATGTGGACCCATGTCAACTCATGCCATTGGAGGTTACTCCTACTTCATTACATTTATTGATGATTTCTCAAGGTATGGATATGTGTACTTAATGAAGTACAAGTCCGAGGCCATTGAGAAATTCAGAGAGTATAAGAATGAGGTGGAGAACCGACTGGAAAGAGTATCAAAACTCTTCGATCGGATCGAGGAGGTGAATACTTAAGTATAGAGTTTACTCGGTTCCTCAAGGACCATGGGATATTATCCCAATGGACACCTCCTTATACACCTCACTCAATGGTGTCTCGAAAGGAGAAATCGTACATTATTAGATATGGTACGGTCCATGATGAGTTTATTTGACCTACCCATCTCATTAGGGGATATGCCCTAGAAACCGCAGCTTACCTTCTGAACAGAGTTCCAACTAAGTCGGTAGTGTCTACACCATATGAGATATGGAAAGGGAAGAAGCCTGATCTTAAGATTGTTAAGATCTGGGGCTACCCTGCCCATGTTAGAAGACACAACCCCGATAAGTTAGAATCAAGGACAGAGCGATGCAAATTTGTGGGATACCCCAAGGAAACTTGTGGGTATTATTTCTATCATCTCAAGGACCAAAAGGTCTTTGTAGCTAAGAGAGCAGTGTTCCTTGAGAAGGAACACATTCTTGACGGAGACAGTGGGAGAATGATAAAATTGAGCGAGGTTGGAGAACCAAGCTCAAGCACCACTCTACAGCCCCAGTCTGTTCAGGTACCTAATACACAAGTATCAACTTTACGCAGGTCCGATAGAGTATCCCATCCGTCGGAGAGATATGTGGGACATATTAGAGCAGAGAGGATGTAGAGGATATTGATCCTCGGACCTCCACGAGGAGGCTATTATGAGTATAGACTCGGGAAGTGGAAAGAAGCCATGAATTTAGAGATGGATTCTATGTACTCCAATAAGGTTTGGAACCTAGTTGATGCACAGAAGGTATTGTACCCATCGGTTGCAAGTGGATCTTTAAGAAAAAAGATCGGAGTAGATGGAAAGGTAGAGACCTATAAAGCAAGGCTAGTGGCTAAGGGGTATCGCCAAAGGCAAGGTGTTGACCACGACGAAACTTTCTCACCCAGTAGCAATGCTAAAATCCATCAGAATTCTATTGGCTATTGCAGCACACTATGATTATGAGATCCGGCAGATGGATGTGAAAACCGCATTCCTCACGGGGAACCTCGAGGAGGAGGTGTATATGATGCAACCTCGAGGGATTCGTGTCCAAGAACTACCCGGATAAGGTGTGTAGGTTGTTGCTTAGATCCATTTATGGACTAAAGCAAGCTTCCCGAAGTTGGAACATAAGATTTGATGAGGCAATCAGATCTTATGACTTAGATTAGAACGAAGATGAGTCTTGTGTATACTGAAAGGTAAGTGGGAGCTTATCACCTTTTGGTGTTATATGTGGATGACATCCTCATCATTGGGAATGACATAGGAATGCTGTCCACAAGTAAAGGCTTGGTTATCTAGACACTTCTCCATGAAGGACTTTAGGGAAGCATCTTATATCTTGGGGATTAGAATCTATAGAGATAGATCCAAGAGGATGCTTGGCTTGTCCCAGTCCGGTACATAGAAACTATTGTCAAAAGGTTTGGCATGGAAAATTCCAAGAGAGGTCTCATACCGATGAGACATGGGATATCGCTTTTACCAGTATGTCCCCAAAGACTCGGAAGAAAGGGCTTAACATGGATATGATACCTTATGCCTCAGCAATAGGGTCCATCATGTATGCCATGCTATGTACTAGGCCTGATATAGCGTATGCTCGAGTGTCACGAAAGCAGGTATCAGGCGGATCCAGGCTTGGAGCACTGGAAAGTAGTAAAGTGTATCCTTAAGTACTTGAGAAGGACTAAGGATCTTTTTCTAGTATATGGAGGTAATAGCCTTAAGGTTGAAGGCTACATTGACTCAAGTTTTTAGTCTGATGTCGATGATAGCAAGTCGAATTCAGGGTATGTGTACACCTTGAATGGAGGAGCAGTGTGCTGGAAGAGTTCCAAGCAAGATACCACTGCTGACTCGACCACAGAGGCGGAGTACATTGCTGCATCAGATGCAGCAAAGGAGGGAGTCTGGTTGAAGAAGTTCATCATAGATTTGGGAGTCGTGCCGGGTAGCGAGGAGCCGATCTCCCTATATTGCGACAACAACGGGGCAATTGCTCAAGCGAAGGAACCTAGGTCTCATCAGAAATCTAAGCATATTCTGAGGAGGTTCCACCTTATCAGAGAGATCGTGACCCGAGGAGATGTAGCAGTGGAAAGAGTTCCATCCGAAGATAACATTGCAGATCCACTGACAAAGCCGTTGTCTCATTTTGTCTTTGAGCGTCACAGGGGTCTGATGGGGATCAGACACATAGGTGATTGGCTTTAGGTCAAGTGGGAGATTGCTAGTCATAGGTGCCCAACAAGCCAATCACGTGAGTGATGGCACGTGTGACTTGATACATAATCTTTTTGTTTATTATATTTTGGCGTATATCACTTTATAACTATTGCATAAATGCATATATATATTGTGATGTCCTTGGATTTGTGCAATGGGAATCGGATCGTGATGAGATCACGATAATGAGATCGATTCACCTTTAAACACATATACTAAATAATCCCGGTCATAGGTTACTCGAGAGGGACATCATGATAACCGGATAGACTGGTGTGCTGTATACCCGTCAATATGATGGATGCAAATTTGGTCTCATAGTCTGCTTCGTGTAGGGACACTAGGGATACAAGACAACAGTGCTCATTGGAGAATGAGTTCTTTGATTGATCCGCTACGGAATGCTTTGGATGGTTGATGATGCCTTATTATCGACAACGATTCCGTAGTCCTAGTGGTGTGTCCGGTCCTTAGACCGGAGACACCAAGGATGTCCTGTATGAGTGCTCCACTCTTTGATACCAAACTTATAGGTTTGGCTGTCCTGCATCTAGTACATTTGGTCATTGGGAGTGGTAGTCGACCTTACGAGGGCTATTTAGTGTCGATAGAGGATCATCCACTCTCGGCGTCATGAGAGGAATATCCCATATGTTCTTGCTCCGGACAAATCCCTAGCCAGGGTCATTCGGGTTGAGAGAGAAAGAGTTCTCCGGGAAGAATCCGATTAGAGCGAGAGACTCGAGTAGAAAACCGTATGGGTCCGACAACACCATGCTCGATATACTGGTCTCTAGGATATTAGATGGATGAGGGACTATAGGTACATGGTGGCGAGGATGACATGTGTCCAATAGATTGGATTCCCCCAGATCGTCTGGGGACTACTGGCGTAGTGGCCTAATACGTCCAGAAGTCGATGAGTCGAGTGAATTATTACAGAGATAATAATTCACTGAGTTAGAAGGAGTTCTGACAGGTATGACTCATGGCCAGCTCGATATTGGGCCTAGAGGGTCACACACATATGGTAGGCATTGCGATGAGTAGAGTTTCGGATATGAGATATCCGACGGAGCCCTTGTCTTATTGGATGCAGATCCAATACCCATTAGGGAAGGACCCATTAGGGTTTGACACGGGATCTCTATAAATAGGAGGGATTCACAGCCTCATAGGCTAGAGTCTTTGCTTGCCTTTCCTATTCTCCTCTCCCTCTCCACCTCAGAGGCCTGGAGTTTTGAGGAGGGTCGTCGCAACCCTGCTGTGTGGATCACCGCTAGAGAGGAGGACACTTGACCTCCTTCACCCTCTCCTAAGGATCTACAAGGAAACAGGGATATACGATCTCCCTAGGTAACACAATCTCTATACGCAGTTTTATGTTTTGCGGATTTTTGCGCACCAATCTTCGCACAACGACGAACATCTTTTTGGGAATCGGGGATTTTTGTTTTCTTGTTCTTCCGCTGTGCATATGATGTCGCCCCCTTGATTTCCCAACAAAAGTGTCGCCCGATCAAGTACGATCTCCATTTGGTCACCACATGCACAATCGCGAGCATCTCCTTATTATAAATAGTCATCTTGAAATGGGAAGGAGATAATACCTTACTAGTATAAGCGAGGGGGTGGCCACCATGCATTAGAACAACACCAATTCCAACTCCGGAGGCATCGACTTCAATAACAAAAGTCTTGTCGAAGCCGAGTAGTGCTAGTATGGGCATTATCGTCATTACATCTTTAAGTTCGTCAAAGGTAGTGGTGGCTTTGTCCAACCATTAGAAAGTATCTTTTTTAAACAAGTAAGTAAGGGGTGTATTGATCTTTCCATAGTTTTTCATGAACTTGTAGTAGTAGCTTGTTAAACCAAGAAAGCCGCGTAGTAATTTTATGTTCCTCAGGGTCGGCCAGTTCTGCATTGCTTCAATTTTAGAGGGGTCCACCACCACACCTTCCTCTAATATGTTATGCCCAAGATATTCTACCTTTTATTGAAGGAAGCTGCACTTCTATTTTTTTACAAAAAAGTACATGTTCTTGCAAAATCGTTAAAACAAGTCATAAGTGCTGAAAATGACTTTCAAGAGAAAGGCTGTAAATAAGGATATCATCGAAGAAAAACAGCACAAACTTATAAAGATAATTCAGAAAATATCATTCATAAGGCTCTAGAAGGTGGAGGGAGCATTGGTGAGACCAAAGGGTATTACCAAAAATTCATAGTGGTCGTTGTGTGTTCGAAAGGCGATTTTCGGTATGTCTTCTTCGCACACTCATATTTGATGATACCCATATCGAAGGTCCATCTTTGTGAAGACTCGTGCTCCCTTTAATTCATCAAGCAATTCATCTACTATTGGAATAGGGTATTTGCCCATGACAGTTATGCCGTTGAGAGCTCGGTAATCAACGCACATTCATCATGTTCCGTCCTTCTTTTGTACGAGGAGCACCGGTGAAGAGTATGGGTTAAAACTTGGCCAAAAAACTCATGTTTCAAGCATCTCTTTTACAATCCTTTCTATTTCATCCTTTTGGAGATATTGATACCGATATGGTCAAGTATTTGATATAGGTTTGCCTAGAAGAATCGGTATATAATGATTATGCCGACAGGTAGGAGTGTTAGGACCCTAGCGGATTCTAAGCTTGGGGTTGATCTCTGTTAGAACCCTTTTATTTTTTGAGCTTTTGAATAATGTTTATTGAGTCTATTTAGTTCAATTAGATTCGGGTAGAGGTATCATGATGAATGATATTTGATAATAAGGACATCCTTGCTATCTCAAGTCTAAGGACCGAATACACCATTGGGACTACAGAATCGCTATTTGATAATAAGGTATTATCAACCATCCAGCATTCCATAAGTGGATCAATCAGTGAACTCATTCTCCAATGAGCACCTGTATAATATCCCTAGTGTCCCTACACAAACATCAATAAGACCAATTGCATCAATCATATTGATGGGTATATAGCATACTAGTCTGTCCGTTTATCTCGATGTCTCTCTCGAGTAACCTATGACCGGGATTATTTAGGATCTGTGTTTAAAGGCGAATCGATCTCATTATCGTGATCTCATCACGATCTGATTCCCATTGCACAGATTCATGGACATCACAATATATTCAAAAAACAAGCAATATAAAGTGATAAAATATCAAATAATAATAATAAGCAAAAATACTATGTGTCAAGTCATACATATCATCACTCACGTGATTGGTTTGTAGGGCACATATGACTAGCAAGCCTCTTAGTATTGATCTAGATGTCATCATGAATGCTCTAAATGATGAATGCTTGGTATCATGATCAAAATATTGATAAATGTTATGATTTATTACCAAAATGATGTATCATGTATGATATGCCCATAGGGATTAATTTATTTGTATAATGCATGAAGTAAGGATACAAATGTAAAGTTTTGAAGTTGTGCATATTTTAATTTGGAAACATAATGATGCACAAATAAGATTGATACTTACATTTGTCATGATTTAGAAATTGATGTAAAGGGTCTTCCCTTCTTTTTGACAATGACAAAGGGGGAGATAGCTAGCTTGTACATGACAAGAGAAGCAAAAATTGTAAATGTACATATTACAAAAAGGGGCAAAACTTATTAGTTTGCTCAACTCAAAAGCAAGAAATGCTATCTTGTAATCTCAAGCAAAAGTGATATCTTGTAAATCTCAAAGAAGCAATATGTGCTAAGTTACATATTTTGAAAAGAGGCAAAATAGTCCATCTTGCACATCTTTTTGCTAACTTTTTATGTATAAAAGTTAATAACTTGCATACTATAAATTTGCATACCAAATGTGCTATCTTGCCTATCTCAAGAAGAAAAACATGCTAACTTGCACATCTAGCAAACTTACGTATTTCAAGAAGCAAGGGATGCTTTCTTGAACATCTCAAAGCTGCTAGTTTGCATGTTCTAAAAGTGTTGTAAAATTTGTTAGCTTGTATATTGTAGTAATTGCTATTATAACCTTGCATATCGATGATGATAGCAAAATGGCATGATGATAAAACTAGGAGATTATGTTAATTATACAATATGTTGAACTTGGATATTTCAAAAACTTGCAACTTACACATTGCAATAGGAAGCAAGAATCATGAGCTTACACAAGAAAGCTATCTTGCATTTGCTTTCGAAATTTTTGCTAGCTTGCATGTAGCAAAACTTGCATATCATAAAAACTGCTAGCTTGTAGTATAAAGATAAGCAAACAGTTGCTATATGAAGAAAAGCAAACATGCTAAACTTGTACACCTTTAATTGCTTGATTGCATGATGATAAAATTTAACACTATATTTTTTCATGCAATGTATTGAACTTTATATCTCAAACACATAGAAAGTGACATTTCTCCTTTTTGTTAATGACAAAGGGGGAGAAGTATAATCATGTTATGCATGATGATGTGTTGTAAATATTCATGATGAATATTTGCAATAACTTGAATTCAACTTGAATTCAAGGTTCTATCAATATGGCATATTGATAGGGGGACTTTGTTTAAACTCCGGGAATTAAGGTTAACTCCGTCATCAAGTGGTTGGCATCATAAAAAAGGGGGAGATTATTGAATCTCGTATTTTGATGATGCAACCACTTGCTATGTGTTTATGATTTAATCTGTGTTTTGAGTGACGCAAGATGCTTCGATCAGGATGAGATAATTAAAGCAGAAAAATCATGTTGTGTCGGAGGAATATGTCAGAAGATTGGACGTCGAGCCGGTGGATCGATCGACATATCGATAGAAGGCTTCGGGCCATGGATTCGAGCATTGGGCCAAGAAGAGCGGGTATTGTGCTAAGGATATTGGAGTTGCGGAGTCAACTAGC